>CM056491.1:48413426-49613426 GCA_029783415.1 Anisodus acutangulus
CGATCGAGGAGCAGAGATAGATATGAGCTGACAGCTTATCTTTCCTGGTATTTTGTAGTCTTTCAATTACCATATAGTTTCTATAATAAAGGTTATATGTCAGCAGAAGAGGTGGCCGAAGCCTGCACTCCCTTAAAAAGGGGGAATGTACGGGCAAACGACAGCCACAGACTAGCTGCCTGGTCACAATAACAAGACCCTTCGATTTGGGGTCGATACAACTAAGAAGCTAAATTGGTCGGCTTTGAACCAATCAAAGGCTGCACTACTTCATCAGCTATTGAAGTCTCAGGATTAGCCGAATCAGCGGCTGCTTGGTCTTCCCTAATTACTGCAGTATGTTCTTCACTACCAGGCACAACAACGGCCACTACCTCAGCCGCTTCCGCTCCTAAATGGACCTCCCTTTCAGCACCCAGCGAAGGTTCATCCACTATATTCGATGGCGCCTCGGTAAAAGTTTGAGTGTCGGTCGATACCTCTTGAACAATAGAAGCAACAGTATCTTCAGGTGGCAAGTCCATAAGGGTATCGGCTGACGACTCAGCAATAGGATCAGCTGGCAAGGGAGCAGTGATTGTCGGCGTTACTTGAACTAGACGGTTTTTCCACATAGTCCATTCATTCTCCAGGTTGACCAGTTGTTCGCTACCTGCTTTCTGATCCATCTCCCAGACCACATGTTGGTTACCGAGTCCCTGGAGTTTGTTATCCAATTGAAGGCTCTGTCGAAACAAAAAATAACGGGAGAAGTCGCGGGCACTAATAACCGAGTCTAAGGCATATATGGTCGGAGTAATAGCTCTTATCTCCGCCTGGATCCGCTCCAACTCAACTCACAGTTTGGACAGTTGCTCCTTCAAATCCCTTCTTCGGCTAACATTTTGTTGCCTTGCTGCATTCACCTCATTGAAAGAAGTATGAATGCGGTTCTTCTTCTGCCGAAGGGACCCCAAGTGTTACAGAGCAGTGACAGCTTTATCATGGCTATCTTTGGATGTTCTATATAGGACAAACAAATCATTCAGAGCCAAAGCCATGTCATTGTAAGTGGATGCCAGAACTGGGAATCCGTTGTTTATTTTGACAGTCGGAGCAAAGAGGACCTCAGAGCATGTGACTCCTCTTTGGTGGTTGGAATTCCCCTGGCGAGAGATTCCTCGACTCGCTCTTGATGGACGCCAACAGGCGAAGTTGGTGGAGATGTAGTGTCTACTGAGCCAAAGTAGCGCAAATGCACATCTTCCGGGATGATCTCGGCTGGTACCTCTAAACCGTCAGTTGGGTGGGCTTCAGCCGAAGGATTACCTCCAATGGTCTCCTGTACAAAAAAATATAGTTTCAGAAGAAAAGCAAGAGTCTAGAGACAGTTGGTAACAAGACTGGAAGGGGTATACCTCTACGGTTATGTCAACCTCTTCGGCTGCATCAATAGGAGAAATTCTGATATCAAGGCTAGCCGATGGAGAATCTTGCAGGTGTTCATAAGTACGAGCCAAAGAGGACGTCCCTTCGGCATGGAGAGAGGCATCGTGTACTTTCCGCCGCCTATTACGCTTTATTAATAGTGGCTCCTGAAAGACAAAACCAAGGAACATGAAAAATGAAAGATAGCTGTTACAAATGTAGTCGAGGCAGATAAGGGATATACCTCATCATCATCCTCTTCAGAAACAGGGACTTCAGCTCCGCGAGATCTTTCTTCCATGCGCTCACAAACAACAACCCCTTCACCTAGCATGGGTTGCTTTGAAATGGATTGTCTAGGAAATGAAGATCCTTTGGCATGAGTGGTTTCCAAATCAACAAACCCAGAGGAAGATACATAAGAAGTGTTAGCCTAGAACATATAAGAAATTCTAACCAACATATGTGCAGAGGAAAAAACAATTCACCTTTTCTCTTCGGTTGTCGCAGTCTGACAGAAGACCAAGAGACAATAGGACTAGCCGAATTGATGGACACCACCTGTTGACACCCAATTTTGTCCCATCCTTTTTGATTTATTTGCAATTTTGGATATTTTTGACACTTCTCAAAAATACTTTTTATACATATACATGTAGGCATATATATACACATATATTATTATTCTCAATATTACTATATTATTACTATTATTATTCGTATTCTTTTTCTACAACCATTTGTCTTTTTAAATCATGATCATAATTTCTATTGTAATATTCAATATTATTTTATTTTTTAACAAAACGACATCCTTTTTTTTTATTTCACAAATATTATGTTCGCATCTTATACTATATTCTAAATAATTTTACATTTTTTATTTCAAAGCTTTTAATATTAAACCCCTTTTTATTTATTTTTTAATCCATAACCCGTTTCATTTCCCAACCCCAAACAATTTCTATCCAAACTAATTTCACCCAAAACCCATTTTTTTCGCCCAAGGCCCAACAACCCATTCCTTTATTTCCCCAACCCACAAAACTAAAACACTCTACTAACCAGCCCAAAACCGAAGCCCAACAACCCATTCCTTCATTCACCCAAACCCACCAAAGCCCAACTAAGCCACGAACCCAACTCCCCAACACTCGACCAAGCCCACCCCATCGACCCAACCTTACCCGACCCCTCCATCTTATATTTAAACCTATCCCCCTTATCTCATTTTTAAAAATGCCCAAAACCTAAAAACCCCTCAAGTCGCCGCCCCCCTACACCCCTACCACACGTCGCCGCGCCCCTACCCCGTCACTTCACCACTGCCACCACCCTACCCTGACACCGCCGAACCCATCCCCTCACCAACACACCCCCCAAAATTCGCAATGTATGCCCCAAAAAATTAGATTTTGTCCCCTTTATTTTGAAATTCGAATTCATTTTTTAGGGGGGTATGGGGGGGGGGGTTGAACGTTGAGGTTGATACCTATAAAAATCCCCCTTTTGCATCTGTTTTGGGGGGTGGCTTTTCGGATAAAAAGGTTCTTTTTGAGGAGTTTTTAATTCAATTTTTGAGTTCGAAATTTAGATTCAAGTCTTCGGTCGTATTATATTTTTATTGGTGTTGTTCTTCACTAAAAAATCAGAAATTTTCTTAAGAACATTTCTTTCTTTTGCATGTATTTTTCACCTTAAGGGTTCGAAATTATTGGGTTTTAGGTGTTAAAGAATCCGAATTTTTTTCTATTTTCCCACTATTTCTGGGTTCCGGGTCGGGTCACTTCCGGGTCGGGTCAAAACATCATAAACAAACTTACAAAAGCAGAATCCTATTTCAGAAGAAATCAGAATTCAAAATCCAAAATCTGAATTCCAAACTTCTTCGAGCAGGTTGACGATTCGAAACACGCCTCAGTTCGCTACCCGGAGAAGGTCCGTAAACACAACTTCCCTTTTAATTTCATGCTTAATTAAACTTAATATAATTTATATTGTGTGTATGAATGTTTATAAAGCATGTTTGGTTGATGTTGGCGACTGTTAGTTAATTATTAGTTATATTTAATTAAGTTACGTTTTGTTTATGTTCATTAGACTAAGCATTGAGAATGTTTAATAGATATTAATGGTCGTTTATGATCTTTAGTTCAACTGTTAAGCATATTTAATCAGGATTTGTTGGCTTGCTTATGACTATTGGAATAATGTTCATCATGATTAATTAGATTACGGTTGATGTTAGAATCTGTTATGTTAATTCTTAATCATGTTTAGTTATCTTAGGTTTAATTTATGCTCATTGGGCTCACTGTTAAATATGTCTAATTAAAATCTGATGATTGCTTGAATAAGATCCAGTAGATTGAGTTATATGTTGTCAATGTGCATTGTCATGGTTATTTGTGCTCATTATATGGATATTCAGTGTGCTTAGACACTGTTAGAGTTCATATTAAAGGTTATTGATGTGTTGAATACTCTACATATTGATTTAAGGTCATACAACCACGTATGAATATTAGAAGTCATATAACTTGTTACCAGGCTGCTCATAGTTTAGAATGACATCTTTAGTTGATTTTGTTCTTAATTATTGGTTGTTTATGTGTGGTATGTTCACAATGACTTTGAAGCATTTAGCATGTTAATTACAAATGTGTCTTAAACTAATCTTAGGTTGTTTAGCTAATAGGATATTCAAAATGTGGTCTGAAATTTGTATATTTGAGTAAGTTGTTTTAATATATTGTTGTAATGGGATTTGAGAAGCATGTGACCCTTGTATTGATTTGAGAGGCCTGCATCTGATTTTTCTTATGTGGCAGTCAAAGTGTGAACTTAGTTTTGTTTGTCTTCTAAACATGTGATAATTAGATTTTTCTTCTGGTGTTTGTGTTTAAATCATGAGACCATGAAGTATGTTACTTAGTTTAGTGTACTTGTTTTAGTTCTTTACATGTTGGCATACCTTGCATGATTATTTCTGATTCAAATCTAAGTTTGGGGTGTTAATGGAGTATGTTTGGTTTGGTGTTTGTCTATTGGAACCATGTGGTTAGTGTATGTTGCTTACCTGAAAAGATATGCATGTTTGGTCTAGCTTAGACAGTGATGTGCCTACAAAAATGTCATCTTTAGATTAGTCAATTCTGTGGTTGTATGCCTATGAGTGTGTTTATGTGTCTATCTTACTTATTTAAGGGTTATCATGCCTAATAGCATGAATGTGACTATAAATGCTTAGTCCAGCTTATGTGATTCTACATATCAAATGCCATGTATGTTTAGTTACCTTTTTATTTCTAGGTCTGCATGTTTATCAAATTGACTATATACTTGCCTTACTTGCTTAAGTGTCCAAATTCCTCCACATTAGCATGTAAAGATCTCCTAAGCCATCTTACACATGCTATGTATGTTAAATTGTTGAACAAGGCCTATGCTAGTATTCCATACCCGTACGAACTAGCTGGTTTCATTTATGATATTGCTTATTCGCCTCTTATGTTCAACTCAATCATGATCATGTAGTGGCATATTTCAGTGTATACAAAGCATAGACATCTATTGTATACCCCAGATGAATATCTAGGTTGTATATCCTTGTATATTCCCAAGCATATCATATATACTTTGAATATTCCATGAATATCAACGCCTCTACATGGCTGAGTATGTATCTGACTGGAAGGGTTTGTATTTCATGTTATATGAATCCTCTATGTTTGAAATCACTCACTGTTCTACAAGTTTTAATGATAAGTCTGTGTTTCCAGTCCTTCCATCTCATGTCTTGTTCCTGTCTTTGTTTGAGACTTTCAGAATATATATGTTAGGTTTTATATTTATCTTGTTATGCTGGTTGAAAGCGAAGACAAGCTTCGGGTTGGGTTTAGCCTTCTTCGATAGCCTGCCATGCCTAAGGTTCAAGAAGCCTTTTGAATCTTGTTGCGACATCAGAAATGAATGGTGGTAGCCCTCTTTGTCTTCTTATCTTTCAAATTTGAGGTTTAGTGTGATTAGTTTTTAAGTTTATCTTTTCCTTTATATATTTGTTGTGCTACCAGTGGTTGTGGTATCCCGTTGCACCTTGAGATTCTGGATACATGCCATCTTTAAATAGTTCTCGTTATGGGTTTGTTCCTTTTGGTCGCTGATTGAGGCGCGATTCTTTGCAATACTTGGGCTGATTACTGCACTTTTAAGCCATTATTCTGTTGTTGCGTTTGTCGCGCACAACTGCTGCAATCTTGACCATTTACACCCCTTTTCGGAAACATTTACTGCTGCATTTTGAGCACATTTGATGTCTTATCACTGCTGTATTTTAGCCCAAATTGTTGTTGTTTCTTGGCTGAAAATAGCTGCTTTAAAACTGTTTTGGACAGCCCACTGCTTGTTTGCTTATGTGTTTTCAAACCCACTGCTGCGGTATTTTGAACCCAATTGCAGTTGTTTTCTCAGCAGAAGACAGCCGTTTTAAGACTGCTTCGGACAGCCGCAATATTTTTGAAAAGTCTACTGACTTGAACAGAATACTACACTTAGGCCAATGAAATTGAATTCGAGGTCGTGTCCCTTTGGAAAGTGCCTCTCGGTTTCAACAGTTTGCTGCTATGGTATTATTTTACTGAATACTGCACTTAGGCCGATGAAATTGAATTTGAGGCCGCGCTTTTTTTGCCCCTTCGGAAATTGCCTCTATTTCAGTTTACTATATTGGCATTTAAACATCCGTGCACGGATGCCCTACTAGTTTACTGATTTATTGATTTACTGATTTGAACAAATACTACACTTAGGCCGATTAAATTGAATTCGAGGCCGCGCTTTTTTTGTTTCGTTTCTCTGTTTTCAGTACTATTTTAAGCATCCATGCAACAGATATCTTACTGTTTTACTGTTTGATTGTTTTTACTAATACTACATTTAGGCCGATGAAATTGAATTTGAGGCCGCGTCTTTTTTCGTTTCTCTGTTTCAGCACTGATTCTCTGTTTCAGTTTGCTCTATTTCAGTTTTGTTGTTTTGATAATTTACTGATTTTTGTATCAGTATTGTTTTACTGTTTTCAAACTAAATACCGCATTTAGGCCGATGAAATTGAATTCGAGGCCGCGCCCTTCGGGCATTGCTTTTCTGTTTCAGTTTACTGTTTTGGCATTTAAACATCCGTGCAACGGATATCTTACTGTTTTACTGTTTTTACTGTTTTGAACAAATACCGCGTCTGTTCGGGCACTGTTTTTCTGTTTCAGTTTGCTGCTCAATTTCAAATTACTGTTTTACTGTTTTAAACTAAACACTGCGTCTTTTTGAAATTTGCCTCTCTGTTTTACTGCTTACTGCTACTGCTTACTGTTCCGATTTAATTTTGCTTATTTGAACACGATACTACACTGACCGATGGAAAATATCCGTCGATTTTGAGGCCTCCACAGTTGTAAAGACGGAGAATATAACTTCTGGTCAAAGACGAGGCTTAAATCTTTTTATTTCATCCGAGGGATCAACATGTTTAGTAGGCGAGGCGACTAAAATAACCAACAAGTTATATGTTTGCAGCCACGACATAATTATAATGATCTTTTCTTTTTCATCCGAGAGACCAACATGTTTAGTAGGCGAGGCAATCAAAATAACCACCGAGGCATACGTTTGCAGCCACGACGTGATTGGAATAGTCTTTTCAAAATTTAAGTCTGAGCCCTCCGTAATCAAAACATTTATTGTTTTGGATACGGATCTGAAGTTATTTATATTCAATTATTTCTAACCGTTTGTTCTTGACAGCTTTCAAGGGATAAAGTCAAAGAAGGCAAATACCCTCGGAGATTATTTATTTTATTGTTGTTTTTACTTTCTTTAATTCAGCTTTATTTTATTATGTATTGTAATATTATTGTACTCCTGAAATTATTGAAATATTTAGAATAGGTAGACTTAGAATTAATTAATAGGGTAGTCTAAAACTTGAAACCCATCGCTAGTTTATCTATTTTTAGGCCCGTCGCCCATAAAAATCACCTTGCATACATTTTTATTAATTTTCATACATATGCATATTTATTTATTTTTCCTCTCAACTTTACATGTACAAAATGCATAATTTTATTATTTATTTGCAACATTATTTTTATACTTGTAAAAACATGCATTTTCTTAGTACAATAATTAACCTGAGTTTGATCGGATAACCGCAAGTTAGCGGATCTTAAAGGATGCCTAACCCTTCCCTTTAGGATAATAAAGAACTCTTACCTAGAATCTAGTTAGTTTCGCAGACCATTAAAATCGGAGTTTACATTGCAGCATTTAGTTAATATTCAGGTGTCCTAATTCACCATAAATAATTAGGTGGCGACTCCTCAATCCAATTTACCCAGGAATCACCGGATACGTTGTGCTCCGCTTTGAACCCGCGAGTGGTAAAAAACGGGCGCGACACCACCTTTGAAGGGACCTCTTTTGTCCTTAACTTAGCGTCTGCTGGGTTTTTTTCTTCGTTTGGACTAGCCGATCACTCTGTTTTGTCTGGATCAGCCGATCGCAGTAGACTTCCAAAGAGGATTGGAAGAATCTTTCTTTGGCCACCTTCCACCAGTCAACAAAAGCAACAGTGGTGTTGGCCCTTGGGGAGAATGGCTGCCAGGTGAAAGAGGCAAGCTTATCAAGATTGTGTGCGGCTACCTCATCGGTTTGCTTGACATTTAAAGAGCAACGGTGGGTCGATTGAGCAACACTACGGTGAAGCCATGGTATGTGATGAGTCATGCCAAATTGTCGTGCCACAAAGTTGGGTCTACAGGGCTCCGTTGTCAACTTGTTATGCATAGAATTGTGCTTCAAGCCTCCCAAAAGGTCCCTAACCGTAAGGATATGCCCCCACACTCGATTCATGACCTTCCGTTGAGCGAATGAAAAGTTGTCATCGACTATATAATGAACCCAGTCGGGAGTGGCCCATTGTTCAAAGATCGGTTGCCAATCGGTGTAATGGTCTCGAGACAGACCATGCAGGGTGGAAACTGCAGTGAAAACATTCTAGGGCATAATAGGTGTTCCCCGAAGAGTGTCGGCTAAGACCAGCGGAGCTAACGGAGAACGGCCGCCATCAAAATCGTCAGAGATGAACTCTGGAATATACAAAGTGATCCACAACTGTAAAAACCACAGAGGACCGGCCAGAGTATCCAGATTTCAAGAGTCCCTCAACCTACCCTGAGCATCGCCAAAAGCCATGTACAAGTAAGCCAAGAATAGGGATGCCCAACTGATACCTTCCCCTGAAATGGCCAAGGCCACATAAATCTCCAGCTCATTGACAATTGCACAAGAACCTATACAGATGAAGTAACGGCTAAACCAATAGAGCAGAAAAGCATGATTCTCAGCATCATCGACCGGAAGTGGCGAACTTCAGCGGTTAGCGGATATGAAAGAACCATAGCTGGAAGAATTTTATGAAACAACAATCCCTAAGTCGAGAATTTTGATTGCACTCAGGGTAGGCACTTCGACTCCTAGTATCGGAAGGCCTAGTATCGCCATTACATCAAGAAGGGTGGGAGACATCATCCCCAGGGAAAAACAAAAGCATTAGTGGTAGTTGACCAATAACCAAAAAATGCATATATGAGGTTGATATTGCAGGAGAAATCAGACCCCGATAGTGTGATAGCATCATAAAGACCCATACGCTTCTACTCGGTTCCTTTGGCCGACCTGACCCGATCCACCCAAGCAGTATAGTTGGTGACCTTAGTCGGCCAGGTGCGTAGGTTAACTGGACAACGGTCGGCAGTGAACCTATGAGGTGAAGGTCATAGGTCATCGGGCTAAGATGTTGAGATAAAAGAACGTCGCCTTGTTCCGGCCAACCATATATATCCAGAACCAATTGTTCATCAACAAGAAATAAGGCAGCGGTTAGGTCTTTATCGGCTATAATGGTCCCATATATCTTTTGAGAAGAGGAAGAAAAATCCATGGCAGCCGAGTAAGAAAGGGCCAAGATTAGCGTTTTTATGTAGAAGGGAAGAAATCAGAGATCAAGTGAAAAATTCTCAGAAAGATGTTTCTTCTTAAGCGGATCTCGATGGGCAGCAGAAATTAGGGCTACCTTTTCGAATACACGGTTAGAAAATATTGGAACCGATTCGTGGTAACAATGACACCTCGGTTGAAGGGGAAACCCAATTCAGAAGTTATCATCATTGCATGCACTGGAGACAAGACGATTGAAGTGACATGCGCGACTGTCAGACTAAAACGACAACTATTTTCGGATACATCAACTCAACAGTCACACTCGAGTTAATGTAGAGGGGCAATTGTTAACACTCAAAAATAGTTTAAGTGTTTAGCCGAATCCAGTGACAATCATATTATTTTGGAGCCGAATTTACTCATAGCCTTCAACTACAAGAAATTCATCGGCTACTAAGGAATCTTAGTTAAAGTTGTCAGTTAAAGGTATGACTGGGACCCACTCAGATGCAGACGCCTCAACGACCAAGTCAAAAGGGTTGCCAGACCCCTATAAGCGATAACGGCCAACAACAGCTAAAAGAAAGGGTCATTATCTGAACAAGAGGAGTAGAGGGCGAGAAAATCGGCACCACCTCCCCCATAGTCGGCCATTGAACTTAGTAGGTTACTTGATGGCTGACATGGGGGGATGGGGCATGTTTGTACATTCCCCCCCCCCCTTGTACTATAAATATGATTATTCTTTGTATATATGAAAGACCATCAATCAAACAAATCAAAATGTATATATCTTTATCTTTATCTTTTATCCTTTACCTTCCTTTACTTTACTCGACTGTATTCATATTTCTTACCTCTTAGTTTACTCACAACCACCGTCCTAACGCTTTCTGGAGTAGTTAGGGAACCCATTGTTGGAGATTAGAGTTTCATTTCCAGCCCAAATCGCTTAAGTTAAGGAATCAATTTGTCTCCCAATTTTATCAGTCGATAAAACGGCAAAAGGTAGAATTTGGGGCCGAGAACAGTTGTAGAATTCTTGCACAAGGCTCAAAGAATTGGCGGACCAACTCCGGAATGTTGGTGCGCCCGTTACCAATGATCATTTTGTTATTCAAATGGTTACAGGCCTATCTGAGGCCTATAATGGCATTGGAACATTGCTTCGTCAGAGTAATCTTTTACCACCATTTTATCAGGCCCGTTCCATGCTCACATTGGAAGAGGCCGGCTTGGCTAAAAAGGCGGCTACCAGAGCAAATTCCGTCGTGATGATGATCACATCAGATGATCCTCACTCATTCTCTAAAAATTCAGGCTAAAATCGCAACAACAATGGCGGCAAAAAGGGTCAAAATCGCAAAAATAATGGCAAAAACCGCGGTGGTAACGGCAGTGGTAGTGCTGGACAGAACAGTGACGGCAGTAGCA
The DNA here is from genome assembly GCA_029783415.1 of Anisodus acutangulus. Classification (NCBI taxonomy): domain Eukaryota; kingdom Viridiplantae; phylum Streptophyta; class Magnoliopsida; order Solanales; family Solanaceae; genus Anisodus; species Anisodus acutangulus. Next base: position 48,424,263 of record CM056491.1, read on the forward strand.
GTGGGTCGCATGCCAACTGGTCATAGCCGTGGGCCCCCTAGCCGTGGAGCTGGGATAATGGCCATTGGCCCACCAGCCCCTATTTTCACCCAATCCATATACAGGAAACTGGACCCAATTCCAATAAAATTCCAGGCCCAGTTTCTCGGTCCAAAATAGTGGCCCGTGGTATAGTTCTGGTCCGGGGCAGCAGGCATGCCTACTTGGGTCTCAGCCTTCACAGGCCTTCCATGATGCAGGCCCAAATCAGATTCTGACACCTATAGATATTAAGGCCACAATGCATATAATTGGATTAAATCCTCCAGACTCGAATTGGTACATGGACACCATCGCCACTTCTCATATGACGTCTAAACAATGTACTCTTTCGTCTTATTTCAATTTGAGCAAAAATTATGGCATTATTGTTGGTAATGGCAACTCAATTCCAATTTGTGGTCATGGTCATACAACTTTATCACCCCCACATCCACCTCTCATTTTAAAAAATGTTCATCATGCCCCTAACTTAATTAAAAATTTGGTGTTTGTCTGAAAATTCACCACTGATAATTGATTTTCTGTTAATTTTAATCCCTTTGGGTTTTCTGTGAAAGATTTCAAGACAGGTATACCTCTAATGAGATGCAATAGTAGGGGAGAACTTTATCCAATCACAACCACCACCACTACTATGAGTCTAGCCATGTCGTCTACCTTTGCCGCTCTTGCTCCTTCCTTGTGGCATGCACGTTTGGGTCATCCGGGGTCATCTATTATATATTTGTTGTATAAAAATGATTATTACTTGTAATATGCGTAGTACTACACTTTGTCCTTCTTACCCGGTAGGGAAAATGTTAGATTGCCATTTGTAGCCTCTACTTCTCGTACTTTGTTGCCTTTTGACATTATTCATAGTGATTTATGGACATCTCCCATTTTTAAGTTCTTTGGGCCATCATTATTATGTCTTATTTTTTTATGATTAATCTAATTTTTTGTGGACCTTTCCTTTATCCAAGAAATCTCATGTGTTTTTCACTTTCTTAAAATTTAGAGCATTCATACGTACCCAATTCGAATGGGAAATTAAAAATATTCAATGTGATAATGGCAAGGAATATGATAATGGGCCGTTTCGATAGTTTTGTGACACTAATGGCATCACATTTCGCTTTTGTTGTCTTCATACGTCTTCACAAAATGGAAAAGCCGAAAGAAAAATTCGTACCATAAATAATATTGTCCGAACCATGTTAGCCCATGTTTCCTTACCCCCCCTCTTTTTGGCATCATGCATTACAAATGGCTATTTATCTCCTTAACATCCGCCCTAAGAAAAACCTAGCATATCATTCCCCTCTTAAAATTCTTTACAATAAAGATCCTTCATATTCTCATCTTAGGGTATTTGGGTGTCTATGCTATCCTCTGTTTCCATCTACTACAATTAACAAACTTCAAGCCCGTTCTACCGCTTGTGTGTTTTTGGATTATCCTTCTAATCATCGTGGTTACAAGTATTTTGATTTATTCCCTAATAAAATCATAATTAGTCGCCATATTATTTTTTATAAAACTCAATTTCCGTTTGCTAAAGTGTGTAGTTTTGTGCCTAGTTGGTATAATTTTTTGGATGACGAGGTCTCACCTTATATTATCCACCATTTATCCGACTTATCTCGTGAACAAAATACGCCAGCAGGCCTACTGCCTGCTGGCCCACAAAATATTGTGTCCGCAGGTCCTCACAATCTGCCCAGTTGGCCAGAATCACGGCCCAGTACCGATCTCGGTACTGTTCCACAATCCCAGCCTACTTCAGCATCTGTCTCGATCCCGATTTCAGTTGTTGGGCCAGCATGCCCACTGCCTGCTGGCCAATCCATCACCAGCCCACCCACTACCCAAAATCCACCCAATTCTATCTCGAGTCAAGGGCCCGTTACTCGTAGTCAAAAGGGTATTTTTAAACGAAAATGACATTTTAATCTCAATTCTAATGTCTCTAAATCCCTACTACCACATAACCCTGTGTCTGCACTACATGACCTGAATTGGAAATTGGCTATGACTGACGAATATAATGCTCTTATTGAAAATAAGACATGGGAGTTAGTGCCCCGTCCATCTGGTGTTAATATTATTCAGTCTATGTGGAATTTTAGTTTTTACTCATAAAGAAAATTCTGACGGTTTTTTTGAGAGGCATAAGGCTCGTCTTGTAGGTGATGGTAAAACTCAATAAGTTTGTGTGGATTGTGGTGAGACGTTTAGTCCGATAGTCAAACCGGCTACCATTCGCATTGTTCTTAGTTTGGCTCTCTCAAAAGCATGGCTTGTTCATCAGTTGGATGTAAAGAATGTTTTCTTACACAGTGATCTTAAGGAGACATTATATATGCATCAACCCTTAGATTTTCGAAATCCCAATCATCCTCATCATGTCTGTTTGCTAAAGAAGCCCTTGTATGGGCTTAAGCAGGCCCCGCATAATTGGTATAAGAGGTTTGCAGATTATGTATCTACTATTGGGTTTTCTCACAGCCGGTCTGATCACTCTCTATTTATATATCATTGTGGTACTTCTCTAGCATACATTTTATTTTATGTAGATAATATTATATTAATTTCTTCTTCTAATGATCTGCGCAAGTCAATCATATCACTTCTCAGTTCAGAATTTGCTATGAAAGACTTGGGGCCTTTGAGTTATTTTTTGGGTATTGCTGTCACTCGTCATTCTTGTGGTCTATTTTTATCACAGAAGAAGTATGCTGATGAGATCATTGAGAGAGCTGGTATGTCATCTTGTAAGTCTACTTCTACTCCAATTGATACCAAACCAAAACTGAGTGCTACGTCTACCGCACCATACGAAGATCATACCCACTATCGCAGTCTTGTATGGGCACTTCAGTACCTTACTTTCACAAGGCCTGACATTACGTATGTAGTTTAGCAGGTGTGTTTATTTATGCATGATATGCGGATTGAGCACATGCATGCGCTCAAAATCATTATACGATACCTCCAGGGCACACTTGATCATGGCTTGCATTTGTATCCTTCGTCAGTTTCCACACTTGTATCTTATATAGATGCTGATTGGGGTGGTTGTTCTGATACCAGACGCTCGACATCTGGTTACTGTATGTTTCTTGGTGATAACTTGGTCTCATGGTCCGCAAAACGTCAGGCTACATTATCGAGATCCAGTGCAGAGGCCGAGTATCGAGGGGTAGCCAATGTGGTGTCTGAATCATATTGGTTGCGTAATCTTCTGTTAGAACTTCACTTTTCCATTCTGAAAGCTACCTTAGTCTACTGTGATAATGCTAGTGCATTATATCTTTTTGGGAATCCGATCCAACATCAGCGCACTAAACATATTGAGATGGATATTCATTTTGTTCGTGAAAAGGTAGCTCGTGGACAAGTACGCGTCTTGCACGTCCCTTTCAGATACCAAATTGCAGACATCTTTACTAACAGACTTCCCTCAGTTCTATTTGAAGATTTTAGGGTCAGTCTCAGCGTACGACAACTGCCCGCTATGACTGCGGGGGTGTGATAAATATATTGTGTATACACGGACTGGTATACACGGAATCCAGAGCCTCTTGTAATTAAATTATTATATTAACTTACCATAGTTGTAGAATTTTTGTATAAGTATAATTAGGATATTAAAAGTATAGTAGGAATATAATTTTTCATATTTGGAGATTGTAAATTATATATATACATCATTTATTAATGAAAATAATCAAGAAATTATTTCTTTCAAGGTTAAGTACATGTACGTGGATAGGAAATATGTTATCTTAATTGCATGATGTGGGAGATTAGTACTAAATTAAGGGGCAAGGTCATGCATGCTCATGCAAATTAAAGAACACGTCGAGATTAAATGACAAGAGACCTACTCAATTTATATATTAGACATAAGTCAACGGATTAATGTGACCCTTATCAACATGAAGTCAAACCTCGTGCCACTGCACTAGTGTTTCCTTTCGAGAGGACAAGTCGATGATCGATTTAATTAAACTCCAAGAAGATAATTTGAAAGAAAAACAAAATACGTCAATTGGTCCATTATATTTGTCTTTTAAATATTTACTTAATTAATACTCTACTAATTGAGACAATAAAGTAGATATGGAACAAAAGTAAATAAGGACTATTATTTTCCTATATAACATCAAATATTATGAAAATATGTAGTTTGTTAAAATGACTAATATTTGGGATGGGAGGTAGTACTAGAATAATACTAATTAAATTAGTATTACACTGCAGTTGGAGCACATTAATTAGTTTTTAAACTATTCACAAAGTTTTTAATACTAACCTTTCGGTATATACCTAAGGTTTTCATGAAAATTTTCCATTAGGTCCTTTTATTTATTTATTTAATTAAATGGCACCCTATTAAATCTCTTTAAAAGAGGTATAGTCTCCTCTAAAACTATATTTTAGTGCATTGGCCTTTTAATCTGCCATAGGATTCCCACAGTTTAGTTGAGGTTTAGTTGGGGACGTACAATTAGGAAAAAATAAATAGTAATAAGTGAGGAAAAGAAAAGGAAAAAAATAAATAAAATGGTTGGAGATGAGTTTAATTATGATGGAAGAACAGGAAAGAGGAGTAGGTAATTGGAAGTGCCAGAGCCTGCTGCAACACTTACTAAAAGAAATAATTCCTTGATTATTTTTATTAATTGAAAGACTATATATACAAGTTATATATTTTCATAATAGGAGAATCATATTCCTATTTTATTCCTAAAACCTTATTCTACTTGAATACTAACTATACATTTATGGCAATACAATTATTATGGTAAGTGTACAATACTATTTACATTACAACATTACCTAAACTAGGATGCTAAATATTTACCATAAATCACATGGTACAAACCGAGAGCATTTACACATGTATATTTTGTGTATATTTAACACATACCCGCAGTCATAGCGGGCGATTTTCGAACGCTGAGATTGTCCCTAAAATCTTCAAAAAGGACCGAGGGAAGACCCTTTGTAAAGATGTCTGCAATTTGATATCTTGACGGGACATGACAGACGCGTACCTGACCCCGAGCAACCTTTTCGCAGACAAAGTGAATGTCCATCTCGATATGCTTAGTGCGTTGGTGCTGAACCGGATTACCAGAAAGGTAGATGACACTAATATTATCACAATAAACCAAGGTTGCCTTCTGAATGGGACAATGAAGCTCCAAAAGCAAATTACGTAACCAACATGATTCCAATACCAAATTAGCTACCCCTCGATATTCAGCATCGACACTTGAGCGGGATAGAGTCGAATGTCCCTTCGCAGACCAGGAGACCAAGTTGTTGCCAAGGAACATACAATAGCCAGACGTAGACCGTCTGGTGTCTGGACATCCACCTCAATCAGCATCCATATACGAGACAGGTGTGGATGTCAAGGAAGGAATAAATGCAAACCATAGTCCAGTGTACCCTGAATATACCGAATGATGCGTTTGAGTGCATTCATGTGCTCAATTCTGGGATCATGCATGAACAAACACACCTGATAGACATCATATGCAATATCCGGTCTCGTAAAGGTAAGATACTGAAGGGCCCCTGCAAGACTGCGATAGCGGGTCGGGTCCTCGTAGGGTACACCGGCTGCGACACTAATCTTGGGCTTCGTATCAACTGGAGTGGAAGTGGACTTACAAGATGACATCTCAGCCTTCTCGATGATCTCAGTGGCATACTTCCGTTGAGACAAGAATAATCTATCGAAATGACGAGTGATGGCAATCCCCAAAAAGTAACTCAAGGGCCTTAAGTTTTTCATAGCAAACTCAAAGCTGAGCATGGTCATGATAGACTGGCGTAAGTCATTGGAAGAGGCAGTTAAAATGATATCATCCACATACAACAGAATGTAGGCCAAGGACGAACCACGATGGTAGATAAATAAGGAATTATCTGACCTGCTATGAGTGAACCCAATAGTCGAAACATAGTCAGCAAACCTTGTATACCAGGCCCGGGGAGACTGCTTAAGCCCATTAAGGACTTCTTCAATAAACAGACATGATGAGGATGTTTGGGATCCCTGAATCCCAAAGGCTAATGCATATAGACTGTTTTAGGGATGACAGGTGGGTATAATTTTGTGGATTCCGCACCGCACCCGCCCCAGTTGGAGCGGGTATGGGTATAACTTTGGTGGGTAGTAGGCGGGTATGGGTATTGAAAATATACCCGCCACGGGTAGGCGGGTAGGTGGTGGATTTACAGTCATACCCGCCTACCCGCCCGCCTACCCGCCTACCTGCCTCATAAGCCCAATAATATTAGAATAGTAGTCTGTATTCCATAAGCCCATCCATAAGCCCAATACCCTTAATTAGACTACTAGGGTCCAGCACCCATACTCCCAACAGTCCAACACATCCATTCGAATTCGATATTCTCTTCATCAGTAGTTCAGCAGTCAGCACCGATATTCTCATCTTCAACAGCCATCTACCATCGACCGACGACCGACGATCGATACCCTTAACTCTTAACCCATCACCGGTCGACGGCCATCGACCAACAGTCCATCACCATCGACCACGAACATCGACCTTATTTCCCCCAAACACAGCGGTCGTCGACCATCAGTCCATCTCCATCACCATCGACCTATTTTCCCCAAATCCATCGACCGGCCGGCCGTCGGCCGATCGACGGCTGACCAGCCCTTATTTCCCCCAAACCCGTCGGCCATTAGTTCACTGCACCCAAACCCATCGGCTATTAGTTCGCTCCGCCTCAGTTTTCTACACTAAAAAAAGTTAGTTTATCGAATGTCGAAGCATATATTTTGTTCACTGTCAAGTGTCGAAGCATGATAAACTAGTCAGACCATTAACAAGAAATATGTGTTGTGTCTCATTTGATAAACTAATAATATTTTCCTATTTATTGTTGGTAAAAATGCATTAACATTTTGGTCATACTTGATTTTGGTCATACTTGTTATGTTTTCCTGAGTTGCTGTAACTTGAGATAAATTGTTGTTATTTACTACTTTGTTTTGCTGCACATATTGCATTTGTTGAGCTGCCATGTTGTGTTAAATGGGCTGCTGATCTACTGTGCTTTAGTATAAATAATTATTGTATTTCTGGCTCATTTATGGTTGATGTTAAGGTTGTTTAGTTATGCCTTAAGGCTATGTGGTGGTTGTTTCAAAAGGGGAGTTGCTACTGTTTTTTAGTAGGATGATTGTTGTTGTTTGTGTTCCATCTTCTGATTATTGTTCTGATTACTGTGATTATTGTTGTTGTTTGTATTCCATCTCCTAATCTATATATATATAATTGCATAGGTAAGAATGGCGAGCAAGGGTAATGCCACTACTATGTCTTCCTCAAAACCATCAGATCCTTCTACGGTAAGTTGTACCCCGAATACAGTGGAAACATGTAAAGAAATTGTAGAGAGCCAAGAGCAAACTAATTCTGCAGATACTTCTATTTTACTCCGAACCAGTAGACATACATCAAAAGTTTGGGATAATTTTACAAGAAAACGAGTAGGGGAAGAAATAAAAGCGGAGTGCAACCATTATTTGAAGCAACTTGCGGGAGGACCAAGAGCTGGAACAAGTCACTTGAAAGAGCATGCAAGTAAATGTTCAAAAAAGAAATACATGGATCTCCGACAAATAAGGATGTTTGGTACACTTGCTAGCCCTTGTGATACGAATGAGACGCTGACATTGTCCCCGTATGAGTTCCGCCAAGATAATGCGAGACAAGACTTAGCAGAAATGATTATTCTCTATGAATACCCACTAAGCATGGTTGAGCATTATGGCTTTAGAAAGTATTCTAATACTCTTCAACCATGTTTCAAGGTTCCCTGCCGCAACACAACAAAAAAAGACATTCTTCAACGACACAATGTCGAAAAAGAGAGTATAAGTGCTTTGTTAAGGAAAGTCAAAGGAAGGTTTTCTTTGACTACCGACATGTGGACTGCAAACTATCAAAAAAGGATACATGGCTGTCACCGCACACTTCATTGATAATTCATGGAAACTCCAAAGTCGAATCATCATGTACTTTTTCTTGAGCTGCCATGTTGTGTTAAATGAAAGTTGATCTTTGTACTTTAGTATAAATAATTGTTGTATTTACGGCTCATTTATGGTTCTTTGTTAAAAATTTGTTTAATTATGCCTTAAGGCTATGTGGTTGTTGTTTTAAAAGGGGAGTTGCTACTGTTTTTTAGTAGGATGATTGTTGTTGTTTGTGTTCCATCTTCTGATTATTGTTCTGATTACTGTGATTATTGTTGCTGTTTGTATTGCATCTCCTAATCTATATATATGTAATTGCATAGGTAAGTTGTAATGCAAGTTGTAATGTGGTAACTGGTTGTGATTATTTGATAGGTGTGGTCTTCTATGATTATGTGATTATGCAAGTTTTTATTTCAAAATTCTTAATAGTAGTATTATGTTCATATCAATCTTATAGGTTCTTGTATATCCCGGCACCGCATACAGCTGAGGTGCTTGCTGAGTCTTTAAAAGAATGCATTCAATCTTGGAATCTTGATCTTAGATTGTCTTCTATAACGGTTGATAACTGCACTGCAAATGATGCAATGGTGAATTTATTGCGTTTGGAGTTTCCTTATGGTTCATTGATGTTGCATGGGCGTTTTCTTCATATGCGTTGTTGTGCACACATACTTAATTTGATTGTTCAAGATGGCTTGTGTGCCGTTTTCAAAGAGGGTATTGAAAGAATTAGGGAAAGTGTTGTCTTTTGGACTTCATCACATAAGAGAGCTCAAAAATTTGAACAAGTAGCTAAGCAAGTTGTTCCTGATTGTTCAAAATCACTTATACTTGATTGTAAAACTCGATGGAATTCGACGTATGACATGCTTCTAGTTGCTATGAAGTTTAAGGAGGTGTTTGTTGTTTTAAGTGCGCGAGATAATTTGTACAAAAATCCACCACTTAGTGAAGATTGGGATAAGGTTGTGAAAATATGTGAACTATTGAAAGTGTTTAATGATATTACACATCAGTTTTCTGCCTCGACGCATCCGACTGCCAATATTTATTTCCCTAGAATTTGTGAGATTAGAATCTTATTAACCAACTGGTTGTCCTCACCTACCATTTATATAGGAAAAATGGTTGAGATAATGCTAGATAAATACAATAAGTATTGGTTAGATGTTAACGGTCTTATGGGAGTGGCAACTATACTTGATCCTAGGTTCAAGATGGCTCTCATTCGGTTTTACTTTACTAAAATTTATGATACGCTTGTTGTTGATGTCGAGGTAAAAAGGATTTATGATTTTCTAAAGGAATTGGTGGATGAGTATGGGCACAAAAATGGTAATAATCCAGCTAGTAGTAGTCACATGTCTTCAACTGATGTTACAAGTAGTATGAGAATGGGGTACATGCAAGAGTTTGCACAATTTGTGTCACAAGACAATAGTAAAGTTGGACTAAAATCTGATTTAGAGAAGTACTTGGAAGCTGAAACTGTACCACTTGTGGATGATTTTGATATTCTTAATTGGTGGAAAACAAATGGAAATAATTATCCCGTTCTCCAACAAATAGCAAGGGATATATTGAGCATTCCAGTTTCTACCGTCCCATCGGAATCCGCATTTAGCACTAGTGAACGTGTACTTGATCCTTATCGTAGTCGACTTCTTCCGAAAATGGTGGAGGCATTAATGTGTGCTCAAAACTGGATTTGGGCGGATCTTAAAGGTAACATTAATTTGATTAAATTATTTATGTTGTATTAAATTGAAGTTAGACTCTAATTACTTTGTTTATACTTTATACATTATGCAGGTGGTGGTGATGTCAAGGAGATGGAAATATGTGATCTTGAGGAATAAGTCGATTGATGTTGTTGGCTTGCGGCTAACTGATGTGATCAAAGCGGCTTCTTGATGTTGCTACCGCTAATCGATGTTGTTGTCTTCTTTGATGTCTTCACGCTAGCTTGCTACTAATTGTTCTTTGGCTTTCTTTGCTAATTCTTTGCCGCTTCTTTATTCTTCTTTGGCTTCTTGATGTTGTTGTGGCTTCTTGATGTTCTTTATTCTTTGTTGGCTTCTTGATGTTGTTATTCTTCTTTGGAGTTCTTGGCTTACTTATGTTCTTGGCTAATCGATGTTATTTTGCTAACTTGGATCAACTTTGTTTTTGTCATTTGTTAACTATTTGACTGCACTGAAAATATTCTTGGTTTGAATTTGACTATTGTTGGTTCTATTTATTTGTCATTTCTTTTATTTCTAATATTACTGGTTTGAATTTATTAGATAATACTGCTATGATAAAAGAGTAGAAGAAGATAATAGAGAAATGTTTGTGGAGGCGGGTATTGGCGAGTGACGGATATCCACTTGGGTGGTGGAGCGGGTGTGGATTTAAGAATATACCCGCCTAGGCGGGTATGGATGTTGAAATTGTACCCGCCACGGGTGGTGGGTAGGTGGCGGGTATAAAATTTTACGGCGAGATGCGGGTGCGGGGAGGGTACCGCGCTGCCTTGAATTGCCATCCCTAGACTGTTTCCTTGAGATCCCCATGTAGGAAAACATTATTTACATCTAACTGATGAATAGGCCATGCCTTCGAAAGAGCCAAGCTTAGCACCGTGCGAATGGTAGCCAGCTTGACCACCAGACTAAATGTCTCACCACAATCTATACTAACCTGCCGCGTCTTACCATCACCCACAAATCGTGCCATATGTCGAGCAAATGAACCATCTGAATTCTCCTTATGAGCAAAAATCCACATAGACCTAATAATATTAATACCAGAAGGACGTGGTACCAACTCTCACGTATTATTATCAATAAGAGCATTATATTCATCGGTCATAGCAATTTTCCAATTCGGGTCATTTAAGACAGACATGTCATTACGGGGTAAGGAGATTTAGGGACATTAGAATGTAAATTAAAAATGTCTTTTAGGTGTAAAAATTCCCCGTTGACTATGGGTGACTGGTCCATGACTCGGGGCAGAGGCGGGGGGATTTTGGGAATTTACGGGACTTGGGACGGGTGATCGCCCAGACAGTGGGCCGCCCGTAACGAAAAGCGAAATCGAGAATCGGGCCACCATGGACCCGAAACACAGGCTGGAATCGGGCGAAACGGATGGCCCAGTTGATGGACCCAGAATTGAAGACGACATGGTGTAGGGAGTACCAGCGGGCAGTGGGCCCGCTGGAGAATTTTGTGTAAGGGATACGTCCGAAAAATGGTGAATAATATACGAAGATATACTATCATCCAAAAAATTATACGAACTAGGCACGGGAGTATTAACTTTAGCGAATGAAAATTGAGTTTCATCAAAAATTACATGGCGATTAATGATGATTTTATTGGAAGATATATCAAAGCATTTGTAACCACGATGATTAAACATAAAATCCAAAAACACACACGGAGTAGACCGGGCCTGAAGTTTGTTAATTGTGGTGTAGGGAAATAACGGATAACACAAGCACCCAAAGACCCGAAGATGTGAATAAGAATGAGTTTTATTATATAAAATTTGAAAGGGGAAGAATATGTCACACCTTTGGAAGGAATAATGTTAAGGAGATATGTAGCCATTTGAAGAGCATGATACCAAAAATATGGGGGTATGGAAGCGTGAATTAATAGAGTTCGGACAATGTTATTTATGGAACGAATTTTGCGTTCGGTTTTCCCATTTTGTGAAGACGTATGAGGACAAGAGAAACGAAAATTGATCCCATTATTAGCACAGAATTCCCGAAACACCCCATTGTCATATTCTTTGCCATTATCACACTGAATATTTTTTATTTCTCGTTCGAATTGGGTTCAAATAAATGTTCTAAATTTCAAGAAGATGAAAAAAACTTGAGATTTTTTCGCTATCGGAAATGTCCATAAAAACTTAGAGTAATCATCCAAAAACAGAACATAATACCGATGACCCAAAGAACTAAGAACATGAGATGTCCATAAGTCGCTATGAATAATATCAAATGGCATTAGAGTATGAGATTTTGAGTCTACAAATGGCAACTTAACAATTTTTCCTAGAGAACAAGACTGACAATTTGGAGTACTATTTATACCCTTACATGAAATAAAATTATTTTTATCTAAGGACGACAAATAGATGATCCCGGATGACCAAGACGAGCATGCCATAAGAAAGGAGATATGTCTGCAAATGCGGATGGCAGGGTTGGACTAGATGGACCGGAACTGGGTGTGATAGGATAAAGATCTCCCCTACTATCACACCTCATGAGAGGACTCCCCGTCTTGAAATCCTTCACAGAGAAACCAAATGGATCAAATTCAATAGAAACGGAATTGTCAGTAGTGAATTTACGGACAGAGACTAAGTTTTTAATTAATTTGGGGGCGTGTAGGGTGTTTTTCAAGATAAGAGGTGGATGAGGGGGAGACAATATTTTATGACCATAACCACGAATTGGAACAGAATTACCATTACCAACAATTATACCGCGAGGGTTGCTCAAATTGGAATAAGACGAGAGAGTACCTGAATTGGATATCATGTGGGTAGTGGCACCGGTGTCCATATACCAATTCGGGTTCGATTGAGTCAAACCAAGTGTGTGCATCGCGACTTCAATATCAGTCTGAGTGGGGCCTGCTGTGTGGTGGGCTTGCGGAGGCCGGGGTCCAAGAATTCCTTTGGGCTGTCCTGGGCCGTAACTGCTGGAACTGGAATTACTAGGCCAGTGGGCAGTGGGCCGTCGAGGCTGCTGGGAAGCCCACTGGCCAGATGTTGGAAATTGTTGTGGAGTTGGGTCGTAGGGCCATTGTCCACTGGTTCAAGCCCACGGCCCAGAGGCCCAAGGCTGAGACCAGTGGGTCGGTGGCCCACTGTAACCAGGATGGGGTCCACTGCCACTGTTTTGGCCACCACGACTACTGCCGGAGCCTCCACATTTGCCCCCGCGATTTTTCCCATTATTTTTTTGGTCATTCTTGTTGTCCCCGTGAGATCGGTTTTGGTTCAAATTGTCACCAAAATTTTGAGGACTATTATAGGAAATCATGACCACATGACTAGCATTAGTAGCCGCCTTTTTAACCAAATCGGCTTCTTCCAAGATAAGCATGGATCGGGCTTGATAGAACCTTGGAAGAGGATTACTTTGATGAATGAGAGTTCCAACGCCACTATAGGCCTCGGATAGGCCAGCAACCATCTGTAAAACAAGACGATCTTCACTAACTGGCGCACCAACATTGCGGAGTTGGTCCGCCAATTCCTTCAACCTTTTGCAATATGCTGAAACGTTCGGAAAATTTTCCATGTTGACGTGGGAAAAATCCTGTTCAAGGGTAACAACTCTGGAATTTTGATTATCCTGGAATATGTCACGCAGTCATCGCCGTAGCGTCTGGCTCAATAATCGTCTGCAATAGGTCGGTAGAGATAGTAGAATAAATACACTGAAGGACGGTGGCATCAAGTGTTGTCCATAACTTAGGATCATCCTCGCGTTTAGGCACCTCCGTATCATCAGGAGCTGCGGGAATTATGTGATGGATGACTTGGTGCGAACGAGCGTGAATTTTGAACAACTCGGCCCACGTCGCGTATTGGACGTTTTCTATTTCAAAAATTAAAGGGATCTGATTCTTGATGTTAGAAACAACACGGGCAGGGTGAAACGTGTTCTTTGATGTCGACATAACGAAAGAACAATAGGTGATAGAGGGATTTGGAAGAGAGATTTGGAGAGCGGAAACGAGAAAAAAATGGTAAACCCGAGGAGGAGGGTCGGTCTTGGCCGAGAAAACAAGAATTTGTGGGAGGAAATTTTTGTTTGACCTAGACTTCTGATACCATGAAAGAAATAATCCCTTGATTATTTTCATTAATTGAAAGACTATATATACAAGTTACATATTTCCATAATAGGAGAATCATATTCCTATTCTATTCCTAAAATCTTATTCTACTTGGATACTAACTATACATTTATGGTAATACAATTATTATGGTAAGTGTACAATACTAATTACATTACAATATTACCTAAACTAGAATACTAAATATTTACCATAAATCACATGGTACAAACCGAGAGCACATCCGAGAATATACACAATATACACATGTATATTGTGTATATTTAACACTTACCAACTTCAATAATCAATATATTACATTTTGTGATCAGTCAACTCTCTATGACCAAATTCAGTACTAACGTATCTAGTTCTAATTTGCCTAGTTTTGTTGGAGGCCAAAAGATTGAATATGTTTATAATTCTTCTTATTCTATGACAAACGTATGAATATCTGCTGAATAATGCATCAAATCATGTACTAATAATTATCTAATTTTTCATATATGGGTTAGACTCAATTGTAGCTCCATTTTCGTAAAGATTGCAAATATAGTAATTGCATGGAGATGTAACTGAAGATGATCAAATTTGTAGCATGGATTACTGTGTTAATACAGTAGGTCCTTATGAACTCATAGGGCAATGATCCACTGATCCATAGTTGGTCTAACTTATAGTATATCTGGCCAAATTTCTGATACATCAAAAATATTTATTTTAAAAATTGAAGGTGTTTGATGAAACTTTTGGTGAAAAATAAGTACTTTCGGGTGGTGACAAAAATTGTAATACCTAACTAAAAGACTACCTAATATGGTGTTATTTTTACTAGTTTTAATACGTAAATAACTCATTTTCTAATCAACAACCACACGGGTGTATAAAATTTGACTCATGAATTCATCATTCAGCCTTGACAACATATTGTATTGTTGACAGAAAATAAAAGAAAAACCGCAATATTTTCTTTCATTAATTGTGTTAGGCTTAAGTGTCCCTGAGTCAATGTCAGGAGTAGTTTGTTACTTCATGTCTCATTCAATATTTATATTTGTATTGAAGTCCGATAAAATTTTCATGTTTCATTCAATATTCGTATTTATATTGAAGTCCGATAAAATTTCAATTTGCGACCGAAAAAATATAAGAAAATGAATGACGTGTTTAAATGGCATTCGGAAGGGGAGCTTTCAAATTGATTGTGCTGAGTACAACACATATAGACTCATTTCCTGATTTTTCAAAAACCAGTTACTCCTATTAAATGGAATCGGGGCGCCCGAAAACATTGATACCCTTTTTAAAAAAATGTTTGGTTAGGCTTTCGTAGTTGGAGTCATGAGTCATGACACCTTAAGTTCGTAGGGCGGTTTAGCACATATACTATTTAAGTATTAGTTTCTATTAGTTTCATACTTAAATAGTATATTTGCACCATTTTTGTACCTTTTTAACAAGATTATATTTGCTATAAATCACAAAGTTAAAGAGATATATTTACATATTTACTCATGACATATAACTTTGTCCCGAATTATCTGCCAAAGTAAAAGAAATAGTCTATTATTCAAAATCATGAATTGATTTTGAATCAACCTCTTTTTTATTTTTTTGGGACAAATCATGTCCAAACGCCTAGCAAAAGATACTCCCACCATTCACTTTTACAGTTTTACTTGTCGTCACTATAATGCCGTTTGGTCATGGATAAAAAAAATTCCTGAAATACTATTTCGGAAAACTGCTTGAACATAAAATTATTATAATATCAAGTTGAATTCTGAAACAATATCAAAAAAAAATTAAAAATAATTTTCACTTCAAATCTCTCACATAATTGAAAAAAATTCCAAATTTCAAATAGCATTTTCAACTTAAAAGCAAATACTTACTACTTTTTTCCAAATTTCACAATTCTTATATTTTAAAACGCCTATCCACTTTAATATTTTAAGAAATAGATGATTTCCTTTTTCTATTTTACATTTAACATTAACTATTCATTTCATATCATTTCTTAAGTCCATCAAATACGAAATTTATCGTGAACAAATAAAAATAATTGGCCGAAAGTCATGTGCGGCGACCTAAACTTGTCCACAAATTCATTTAGACACCTCAACTGGAATTTATTCCATTTAGACACCTGCCCTATTCAAGAAGTATACATATTAAACACTTTTTCCTTACATGACAAAAAAAAAGTGTTCCTCAGTCTTCTCTTTAAGCACGTAAAACAATTAAAAATATATTTTTTCTAGCTTATACACCTAAAAATATCTATAATCTAAATAATTAAAAAAATAAGTAAAAAGAAAAAGCCACTGTACGGATTTAGATGCTAAAAAAGTTTCCGATGTTATTTTATTTTTTTCCGGCAAGATTTAGTCTAAACATGTATTTATTTCAATATAATATAACAATAATATATCATATCAATTAAACACAGTTGATCGGAACAAAAGAAAGAAGAAAAGTTCATTTGAAAATCGAATCAGATCTGTGTCTCATTACTTTTCCGGCATAACTCCATTTTTGCCGGTGAAAATAATACGAATCAGATAAAAAAATTTGGAAGACTCAATGTTCGGTCCTTGTAACTGAGAAATTGAATAGGGACGAAAATTACGCGTCGAGAAATAAGATGAGGAAGAAGCTAAAAGGAGGAGGGAAGGTTGAGTGTAGGGTTAGAAATTAAAATTTTATTTTATTTTTTCCCCTTAAAAATAGTCTCTTTTCTATTTTTCTCATAATATTTTAATTCAGATTTTGAATCCAAAATGTCATACGTATTCTGTTGATTCGCTATTTGGCCACGTCATCACACTCTTTTTATTATTTTGCTGATTGTTAAAAAGTATTTGATAGACACATTTTTTGAATAGTATCCGTGTTCAATCCAAACAAATTTTAGTTAAAATGTTTAAGTGAAATTTATGAACAAGTTTATATCTCAGCACATGACTTTGGCCAAAAACTATTTTCAAATGGCTCTTGCCTTTCTCAAAGGGTTCCTTCAAATGATCTTTCTTTGCAAATCTTTAAAAAAAATCAGACTAAACGCTATAACTTTTTTAAAATCTTGAAAACTACTCCATATTTATTTAATCTTTCCGGAAGAGCTGAAACAAGTTTTCGACCAACAAGTTTTAAAATAAATTTGTTGTTAATATTACAATCCTTCTACTCTCGCCCAACCCCTCAAGAAAAAATTTAAGTGCTAAATGTTGGGTTGAGCTATAAGTTGTAAAACGTATAGATTATTGAAAGAAATAATCCCTTGATTATTGAAATTAATTGAAAGACTATATATACAAGTTACATATTTTCATAATAGGAGATTCTACTCTTAAAACCTTATTCTACTTGGATATTAACTATACATTTATGGTAATACAAATATTATGGTAAGTGTACAATACTAATTACATTACAATATTACCTAATCTAGGATACTAAAATACTACTAATCCTACACGGTACAAGGGGAAATCTGAGAGCCATATATACACAATATACACGTGTATATCGTGTGTATATTGTGTGTATTTAACACACCCCCGCAGTCATAGAGGGCGGTCTTCAAACGCTAAGACTGTCCCTAAAATCTTCAAAAAAGATCGAGGGAAGACCATTTGTAAAGATGTCGGCAATTTGATACCTTGACGGGACATGGCAGACGCGTACCTGACCACGAGCAGCCTTTTTGCGGACAAAATGAATGTCCATCTCGATATGCTTAGTGCGTTGGTGTTGAACCGGATTACCATAAAGGTAGATTGCACTAATATTATCACAATAAACCGAGGTTGCTTTCTGAATGGGATAATGAAGCTCTAACAACAAATTACGTAACTAACATGATTCTGAGATCACATTAGCTACCCCTCGATATTCGACCTCGGCACTGGATCGGGACAATATCGATTGACGTTTCGCAGATCATGAGACCAGGTTATTGCCGAGAAACATACAATAGCCAGATGTAGACCGTCTGGTGTCCGGACATCCACCCAATCAGCATCCGTATACGAGACAAGTGTGGATGTCGAGGAGGGATATGAATGCAAACCATAGTCCAGCGTACCCTGAATATACCGAATGATGCGTTTGAGTGCATTCATGTGCTCAACTCTGTGATCATGCATAAACAAACACACCTGTTGGATAGCATACATAATAACTGGCCTCGTGAATGTAAGATACTGAAAGGCCCCTGGAAAACTGCGATAGCGGGTCGGATCCTCGTATGGTACGCCGGCCGCGACACTAAGCTTGCGCTTAGTATCAACTGGAGTGGAAGTGGACTTACATGATGACATCCCAACCCTCTCAATGATCTCAGCTGCATACTTCCTTTGAGATAAGAACAACCCACCTGCATGATAAGTGACATCAATCCCCCAAAAATAGCTCAAGGGCCCTAAGTCTTTCATAGAAAACTTAGAGTTGAGCATTGTCATGATAGACTGGCGTAAGGCATCGGAAGAGGCAGTCAAAATAATATCATCTACATATAACATAATATAGGCCAAGGAAGAACCACGGCGGTAGATGAACAAAGAATTATCCGACCTGCTGTGAGTGAACCCAATAGTCGAAACATAGTCTGCAAATCGCGTATACCAGGCCCGTGGAGACTGCTTAAGCCCATATAAGGACTTCTTCAACAAACAGACATGACGAGGACAACATACGTAGTATCAGAAGTCTAGGTTAAATTTTTCTCTCTCAAAATCCTCCTCCTCGTGCACCGTTCTGAGACTCCAACCTCGGTTTCCGTGCATTGTTTCTTCCCCAATTTCTCTTCCAAATCCCTCAATCACATATTGCTCTATCAACATATCTACATCACGGAACACGTTTCATCATGCCCTTACAGTTTCTAATATCAAGAATAGCATCCCTCTTGTTCTTGAAATAGAGAACGTCCAATATGCGACGTGGGCCGAATTGTTCAAAATTCATGCACGCTCGCATCAAATCATCCATCACATAATCCCCACGGCTCCTGAGGATACGGAGGTACCAAAACGCGAGGATGATCCTAAGTTGTGGACGACTCTTGATGCTACCGTCCTTCAGTGGATATATTCCACAATTTCTACCGACCTTTTGCAGACGATTATTCAACCTGACGCTACGGCGCATGCAACTTTGGATAGACTACGTGATATATTCCAAGATAATCAGAATTATAAAGCTGTTACTCTTGAGCAGGATTTCCCTAACATTTCGGCCTACTGCAAAAGATTGAAGGAATTGGCGGACCAACTTCGCAACGTTGGTGCGCCGGTTTCGAATGACCTTCCAAATGGTTTCAGGCCTCTCCAAGGCCTATAGTGGTGTTGACACACTTCTTCATCAAAGCAATCCACTTCCGCAATTTTATCAATCTCTGATACCATAAAAAAATAATCCATTGATTATTTTCATTGATTGAAAGACTATATATACAAGTTACATATTTTCATAATAGGAGAATCATATTCCTATTCTACTCCTAAAACTTTATTCTACTTGGATACTAACTATACATTTATGATAATACAAATATTATGGTAAGTGTACAATACTAATTACATTACAACATTACCTAAACTAGGATACGTACAAGGGAAAATCTGAGAGCCACATATACACAATATACACGTGTATATCGTGTGTATATTATGTATATTTAACAATTATGAACAAATCTTTTAACTCCAAAAAAAAACTTCAATAATTAGACTCGACTGAAATATGAGTTAAAATCTTCTGATCGTTGCTCTGAATTCAACTTATGATAGGATTTAATGGCCATATGAGCATTCCATAATGTTAATGAAGTAATTTTTTTCATTTTATTTGACTTAAGAATATTAATTGAATATTTTAAGATGGTAATTTCAACTTCTTAAAATTGTCTAAGTTTACTAGTACGTTATTACCATCCCAAAGGAATGGCATTGCTACTTTTTGATAGTCAAAGTAGCTTTTTGATTCACTTTAATTTTTTCTAATATTCCTTTTTGATATTTTCCACTATGAAATCATAATCAATTATAACACTCTTTAAATAATTTCTAGTTACGTGAATTTTAAATTAAAATTTATGGAGATTTTTTCATTTTAGTTTATTAAACACACTCTTTCTTTGAAGGGATTAAATTGATAGATTCATATATATTTTTTTTATATTTGATTATTTGCTATTGGATCGATAGACTAATAATGTTGGATTTATATTTGATCTATTAGTTTGTTTTTAGAAAAATAAAAACATTCAGATATAGGATGAATTTTAACATTAACAGTTGTATCAAACCCTTACCCTAGCCAAGTCAACATATATAAGGGGACCTCACTCAACTCCCTCTCTCTCTGATTCTCTTTCACACTTTGACAGCTTCATGGCGGCGGCGGCGGCTACTTCCTTCTCCATCTCCACATCCACTACATCATCATCCAATTCCCTAAAACCTGCCCTTGCTGGTAACCTAGGGTTTCTCTCCTCCTCAACTCCGTCGCTTAAGCCTCTCAGAGCCAAAGCCGCCGTTTCATCTGGCAGCTCCAGCTCCGGCGCGCTCGCGGCTTGCATGGTCTCCGCACCTGCTTCATTTAAGGCACCTGCTTCTCACGATTTTGAAACATCCGTGTTTAACAAGGAAAAAGTCACACTCGCTGGAAATGATGAGGTGCATTCCTATCTATAAATGTTTTACACTATTCGTTTGTTCAGATTCAAACTAATTGAACTTTGATGAACAGTAGATAGAAATAGGAATTATAGTACCATTGAAAAAAAGCATCTGTGGAAACATCTCTACTGACGAACCATTTTAATAGTACGGGTGCTGCCGTTAGTATTTGGAGAATCGCAACTATATTACGTTTTCTTTTTTTAATTTAATCTAATTTAACTTGAAAATTAGTTACATTGATACTATTTCTTTGTCGAGATTTAAACTAATTGAACCTCAACTATCTTATGATTTTTTATTTTTAATTAAGAGAATGATCCAAGCTAGTCTAATTTAGCTTGAAAATTAGTTAAGTTAACACTATTCGTTTGTCCAGATTTAAACTAATTGAACGTCGCAACGATCTTATGATTTTTTAAATTTTACTATTTGTTTGTCGAGATTTAAACTAATTGAACGTTGACAGATAATTTTCTGATACAGCGAGAATTGCAACTGTATTTTGTTTTTTTCATTTTAATTAAGAGAATGAATCAATCTAGACATCTAGTCATTTAGCGTGAAAGTTAGTCAAATCGACACTATTTGTTTGTCGAGATTCAAACTAATTGAATTTTGGCCAATACTGGGAGAATCGCAACTATGTTAATGATTTTTAGTTTTAATTAAGAGAATGAATGAATCTAGTCATTTAGCTTGAAAGCAAGTTAAATTTTGCTAAAAGTGGCTAACGAATTGGGACGATATGAACATTATCTTTCCGTTTTGGTGTGTAATATGTGATATTGTGGTGTAGTACATTGTGAGAGGAGGAAGAGATTTGTTCAAGTATTTGCCGGATGCTTTCAAACGAATCAAGCAGATTGGAGTCATCGGCTGGGGTTCTCAGGTATATCTCATGGGTTCAGTTTTTGTTAATTTCATTTAACTCAGAAATTGGCTTACTAATTTGAGGTATGGGTTGACTGATTGATGTTCTCAACTCAGAAATTACTAGTAATGATATGTTCTCAGTCCTAGGAATCTCAGAAATTACTAGTCATGACATGTTCTCAGTCCAAGGAATTTTGGTAGTTGCAATCTTTGCTAAGTAAAGAGTTCCTTATAGTATGTTAGTGTTGCCTGTCTAAAGTAAAAGAAAAAGAATATTTTTTCATGGAATCCGATTGTGAGATGTTGGTTAATAGAATTTCTTAAAGATTGCTTTTTCTACAATATTGAAATCGGGCGAATATTCCTTTACTTTTCTGTTTTCCTGGTGAGCTATTATCTGTTTGTGTAATCAGGCACCCAGCTTTGAACCGCTCTTTCCCATTGATCTTACTGAATTTCTCGAAACACTTCATCCTAGGTTGAATTTTTTCTGGCAGCTACTGGGTTGTAGTAACTAATCGTGAACATGGCAAGTGTGTATATCTAGTTTAAATATATAACCTGGTTTTCCCTTATCTGTGAGATATAAATATTTTACACGCTTTGTTTCATGTTTTATGCTCTCATTTTTTATGCTTTTAAAAGCGAAAAGCGAGAAATGAAGCACACTTATTTGGAGTGCAGCGTAAAAATTTATGAAGAGTTAAAAAATGTTAAATATCATTAATTTAGTGCTATACTAATTTCAACTTCCAATTCAATAATGTCAATATTAATCCAACTCAAAAAGTTTAGATTGAACGAACCTCCAAACATATCTTTTGGATCACTTTGTACATCATTGTTTGAACCACACTCCTCTGAACAGCATGGTTTCACCCATGAAGAAATAGCCCCTCTCTTCACATTGCGTCATCACTGTAAGCGACGAAGCTATGGCTTTTAACAACACTGCTCCTTTTTTTTTTCCATATTCAGATTTGCTTAATAAATACCATTTCTTTTGTAGGGACCTGCTCAAGCCCAGAACTTGAGGGATTCTCTTGTAGAAGCAAAATCCGATATAGTCGTTAAGGTAATACTTCATCTTCTTCTGCTTTCTCTTTGCCATCCCCCAGACATATAACAGCGGAAGATGCTGTTGATATGGTGGTGAATTGTGAATTCGTTGTTATACTTTTGGAATATTATGTTAATCTTAAAAAATGTAATGTCTGTTCGTGTAGATTGGTTTAAGAAAGGGTTCAAGCTCCTTTGCAGAGGCCCGTGCAGCTGGGTTTACTGAAGAGAATGGGACCCTTGGTGACATATATGAGACTATCTCTGGCAGTGATCTTGTGCTGCTTTTGATTTCTGATGCTGCTCAGGTTGGACATTGTTTTTGCCTCTGTTCTTATTGTGGCAGCATTTTGTAATTACATTTTTTGACAGTTATATTTGATTGAAAAGGTTTCCTTCAGACAATAGTTCAATGTCTTGGTTACTTATTAGAATTTTTTTCGTTGAGCCTACAACTAATTTGGACTTAGATACAATATAGTTTATGGTATATTGTTACTTTATGCCTTTCGTTATTCATATTTTGTAATCACATTCACGTTTGGGGTGCTCAAATGTGTGAAATACAATATTGGGGCCAATTTTTGTCTTGGTACAACTATTGCTGAAACATGAATTTTAAGTAGTTGGAATCAATGTAAACGGAAGCTTTCTAGGCGCGGGAGGGGACGGGTCTAAAGCTCTACAAATGCTCAAGTGAATCTCTGTTAACACATCTAGATTAATGATTGCTTAGCTGGCAGTTTATGCTTTCACCAATGTGTAGACAGTACCCTTTGTTTCATTATTGCTGTTCGTCTAATTTTCTGATGTATGTGCAGGCTGATAATTATGAGAAAGTGTTTTCTCACATGAAGCCAAACAGCATACTTGGGCTTTCACATGGATTCCTCCTTGGCCATTTGCAGTCAATGGGCCTTGACTTCCCCAAGAACGTTAGTGTGATTGCTGTATGTCCCAAGGGAATGGGTCCCTCAGTCAGGAGATTATATGTTCAAGGAAAAGAAGTCAATGGTGCTGGAATTAATGCAAGCTTTGCAGTTCACCAGGTCTCTTCCAATGCCCTTTCTCTACTCTCTTTCCCTCAAGCCATTAGTTTTATGTTCAATCAGACATGATGCCTTCTACTATCTCCAGGATGTTGATGGAAGGGCCACAGATGTTGCTCTTGGGTGGTCTGTTGCCCTTGGTTCTCCGTTTACTTTTGCTACTACTCTAGAACAGGAATATAAAAGTGACATTTTTGGAGAACGAGGTTAGTGTGTTTTCAAGTCTATTTCTAACTTATTAAAGCTGTTATGGTTGAGTAATTGGTTCCCTCGTTAGGCATTTTACTCGGTGCTGTCCATGGAGTTGTTGAATCACTGTTCAGAAGGTACACTGAGAATGGAATGAATGATGAGCTTGCATACAAGAACACTGTAGAGTGCATAACAGGAGTCATTTCAAAGACCATATCAACAAAGGTCGGTCTTCGATTTTTATCTTTCGTAAGACTTATGTGGAGGAAGATGCTTATGTATGGTTTTTGTTAAAATCTCCCTAAAATTGTTGTATGCACATGTATCCATTTTCCAGGGCATGTTGGCTGTGTACAACTCATTGACTGAGGAGGGCAAGAAGGAGTTTGAGGCTGCATACAGTGCTTCTTTTTA
Organism: Anisodus acutangulus; assembly: GCA_029783415.1. Taxonomy (NCBI): domain Eukaryota; kingdom Viridiplantae; phylum Streptophyta; class Magnoliopsida; order Solanales; family Solanaceae; genus Anisodus; species Anisodus acutangulus. The sequence goes on from CM056491.1 coordinate 48,448,462, forward strand.
CCCATGCATGGAGATATTGTACGAGTGCTATGAAGATGTAGCTACAGGTAGCGAGATCAGGAGTGTTGTCTTGGCTGGCCGTCGCTTTTATGTAAGTCATTTTGAAAGATTAGGTTTTGAGATGTTTTGAAGAACAATTTCTGGGGAAATTTTGTGCAAGTGGATTATTTTGAGAAAATGTTTTTTTCCCGGCAATGTTTGGATAGTTTTTGTGAGACCTACCTTTGGGTTTTCATTTATAGGAAAATAGTTTCAAGTATGATTCCTGAAAAGAGTCTGTTTTAGAAGCAAACACAATTGTTTCAGTGTTGGAGAACTATCTAAAAACTTTTATAATTGATGTGGCCTTTCTCACCCTCCCTCTGCTATGAAAATAGCTGGCGGACATTGTTTTTTCCCTTTATCTTAGTTTTAAATTTATAGTCCTTCTACTACTTAGCCAATGTACCTTTTTGTAGTCAATCTTAATTTTCTTCACATGTTAGACCTGGTAATATAAGGTCCTCAAGGGGATAGTTGAAGAAAAATGTCAAATACTATGATATAAGGATTTTATCCTTGGTTCTCTGTACATGCAGGAAAAGGAGGGCTTACCAGCTTTCCCAATGGGGAAAATTGACCAAACACGGATGTGGAAGGTTGGTGAGCGCGTACGAGCAACACGACCAGCCGGTGATCTTGGTCCTCTGTATCCTTTTACTGCTGGTGTCTTTGTGGCACTGATGATGGCCCAGGTTTGCTTTTCTATTTAGACACCACAATTTTTATTCTTATTTTATGCTTGAGCCGTGGAAGTAGATACTTACATGGTTTTTTGGGTTGCTTGAAGTGCTCTTTTGCTCCCGTCTCTATCTCTTCCTTTTAAAATAATCTTATTTCCTCTTTTGCTTCCGTCTCTTGGATTTGATGCTTTTAGGACATTCAACTCTAATGGTGTTAGTATGCCACTTGAAGATCTTGAAAACGTTATGCTATTTGAAGGAAATTTTTGCCTGAGGCTCTTCTGGAACTCAAATGGAATTGACTAACTTTTTTAAGTTATATAAAATCACAATGGAAAGTACCCTACATGATGAAAGATTACGTGAATAAGATATGTCCTATTCGCTGACATTCCTTGTCATCTAAAACTGTCTTTGGCAAATACAAACAGATTGAGGTTCTGAGGAAGAAGGGTCACTCTTACTCAGAGATCATAAATGAAAGCGTCATCGAGTCTGTAGATTCCCTGAATCCGTTCATGCACGCTCGTGGAGTATCATTCATGGTTGACAACTGCTCTACAACAGCACGTTTAGGATCCAGGAAGTGGGCCCCCCGATTTGATTACAATCTCACCCAGCAAGCACTGGTAGCCGTGGATAATAACACCCCTATCAATCGGGATCTCATCAGCAACTTCCTTGCAGATCCTGTGCATGGAGCTATTGAAGTGTGTGCTCAACTGAGACCCACAGTTGATATTTCTGTAACAGCAGATGCTGACTTTGTCCGCCCTGAGCTCAGGCAATCTAATTAAGGGCTTTGCGGGTCACCTGGTGAGCGAGAGAGAATTTTGTGGAATTGTGGGGTCAAGACTTTATCTTAGTGATGTGTGCTGTTGTGGAGGCAAGAATACTTAATTTAAATTTGTTAGTTTATAAGAATCTTAGCCCTTTACGTTGCTTATTTATGCGAGCACTAGCACTTTCTTTTTAATGCCTTGCTGAATAACAGGATAAATGTATTTGAAATTTGGGTGACCCTTTTGGCAGCAGCACCTTTGAATAGTCTGCACTTGTCCCGTAAAATGAGTCCTAAATCACATCCGAACCAGTGAAGTTCGATACTGGATGCATAAAGTAAAAAAAGTTAACCGTGGATGTGAATTCTTGAAATTTTCATCTGAATGAATAGAACAGCCACTAATATTGAAATTTCACATGATTGTATTTCCAATTTGCTACCTAATGAAACTTCCAGGTCATAATCGCCAAAATAACTTCAAAAAGAACAGAATAATATAATAACATCAATTTGAAGACCCACATTAAGTTTATAGTTACCCTTGCAAAACCACTCAAAATTACATTCCATTGATTGAGTGACATAACACACCAGACAAACATAGAGAATAAAGATGAAAATGGCTGAAACTGGAATCAGAATGAAGAAAAAGTCGCACAAGATAGCCATAGTCACCTCGATTTCATTGACTATTTTGTCACAGAATTATTTATCAATAATAGTATGTACCGTCACATACAGAAACTATGCAACTAGAACTGGATAAAATTGTTTCAATATGACAAAGAGATTCACCAATTACTACGAAAGTCGCATTCAATTGTACTAATACTAAGATTGAGAATCTTGATGAATTTAAGCACATCAAAACAGTACTAATGTTGAGTACTCTTTAAACATTCAACCCCAAAGGTTTCAAAATACACAAAATACTTGGCTCCAATCTTACCAGTAATTACACCAACCCACCTCCAATCATTAAAGCATCACTCACCATAATCTGAGGTGGCACTGGTCGGAGTTCAGGGAGGGTAACAACCTCTTTCAAGGGTCAATAGGGTCTTATACTGCACAATATATTGTTTTTTGTTGAGTGTCGGACACACATCACAATTGCCTCGAAATAAGAACCAAGAAATCCATCTTCTTTGCTTGCAACTTCAACAAGATCACCCCTATGAAACCCAATATCTTCAAAGATTTGTGATTTCTTCTTGAATGTTGTAGTAGTTGGTTTGGTTAGTTTTGGAAACGTGATTCTTGAATGTTGTTTCTCTAATGCTGCTCTGAGTGGAGCCATATAAGTGATGTAGATTGATTAATTCAGTTGAATGTTAGTGAAGAAATATGAGGCTTAACGAGTTTGATTTATAGGGACAAATTAACGCTTGTTTCCTAAACTGATAGGGTGTAGGATTGTTTTCCAAGTTCCTAATTTTGTTTCCTTGAATGACAAGAAACAAGATTTGTTTTACACTTTTTTTTTCTTTTGTTGGTTGATTTATTTTGCTTTCCTAATTTGTTAGGGAGTGGAGGTGAATTAACCGGCAAGTGACTAAACTATTTGTAGCTAACCACAAATAGCTTAATACTCCTTCCGGTCATTTTTAGTTGTCATGGTTACTAAAAATAACTAGCTCAAGATATTTCATCCATCTCAAATTATTTGTCGTAATTACTAAAAATAATTGTCTCAAATTATTTATCGTTTTAGAAGTCAAGGCACAATTAATTACCTTTTTTCCATATTAACCTTGGTAGAATTTTGTCATTAGTGGATATAACACAAATAGAGTAAATATTTATTGAAGAGAAATTATAAGTTTTAAAAGCTGAAATGAAGTTTTAACGGGTGAAGGGTAACTATTCCTCTAAAGCATGTCTGCAGGGGTATATTTGTTGAAAAAGTATAACAAAAGGCAATAGTAGAGAGGCAGATTTGACCAAATTGAATGTGTAGCAAAAAAGTATGACAAAACATTACTAGTAAAGATATCTGTAAATCTTAAGGTTAGATTCGCATGAGACCCTGAGGATACTAAAAGCACTGAATTCACCTGGTGAGTAAAAGGGGAAACTGCAAAGACTAAACCAAACACAAAGTTTCATTATTTTCAATCCATTGGCAAAGCACTAATAGTAACAATGAAGCACATCCATGGGACTATTAATTTTACAGATGAATTGGTAGGCAATCCACTCTTCCATAAACTTCCTTGAAGAGTACGCGAGCAAGAAACCAGAACCATGATCAAACTAAGTTCTGATATCAAAATTATTTATGTTTTTTTTCACACTAACCCCTATAAGACATATTTCCTCCATAAAGTAATGGATGTAACTACTCGCTGTGCTAATGCAGATAATGTCCGTGTTCATTTCCATTAAGGTTGCAGTAATCTTGTAAAGCAACTTCAGGAAAGAGGGACTTGAATGCACCAAGGGAGAATTCAGACAGATTCAATGCAGCATTGGCAGTTGACTTGTCTTCCTCAAGTATTTCAACTTTGTCCGATTTTCCCTGTATGAATGATGCATGGAAATGCTAAAATTAGTAAAGATGAAAATTTTAAGCAAGCTAGAGTAGAACGGGCGCTGTCCTTGTGCTGAGGGTCTACCGGAAATAGCTTGTCTACCTCCCAAGGTAGAGGTAAGGTCTGAGTACAATCTAGCCTCCCCAGACCTCACTTTGTGGGATTTCACTGGGTATGTTGTTGTTGTCGTAGAGTAGAACAGGCGCTATAAAATGTGAACAGGGGACACAATGACATGGTAATTAAGCATCCGCAGACCAACTTCTCTGTACATCTTGGAACGAGGGAAGAAAGGAACACAAATATTTATCAAATTTATTGTTCTTGTTAAACTAAAAAATAAGGAAAAGAGAGGAAGTATCTCCTTACCACATGACCCTACACAAATTTGGAAAAGTCTTCAGTTGTTGTAATGGGAAAAGTATGTTTTGGCTAGAAAATTAAAGCAGCACGAGAGTGCTTTTCTATCTATGCCATAAACTAGCAAATGGACTCAACTACAGGAACATTAATTTTGTGGTCCGACTAAGCAACTAAAGCAAGTATGAGATGTATGCATACATATCACTAGAGTTGTCGGATCCAGCCCCATAAACATAAACAAAAATAAAAAATGAGATAAAGGTATTTAATGAAGGTTTGAGAGGTGGTTCAGTTGTTTGACGAGAAAGAAAAATTGAAGAAAAGGAGAGTTTCTCGGAAGGTAAGAAATTCTAAGGTGGTTTGATTTCTTTGCTAAAAAGTAATTGCTTTTGTGGCACTACTTTTATTGGAGGACAAGTTTTCCTTCTCCCATAAGTATGAGGCATATTCTATTATTTGTATGACAACTAAGAGAAAAAGAAAGATGTAGTTCTATCTCATGGATCATCAATAAACTGGTGGTCAGTTATACAAGGGACAAGTTCAAGTTGCAGAGAACTTGCCGATATGAGCTCCAGCAGGAAGTCTGAAGTTGTATGATTCTAGATTGGTCTAGAGCAGAGATTTATAGGATCTAATTCTCATAAATAGGACCAAAAATAAAATGTCTATAAAGGTATCTAAGGAAAATTTAAAGAAAAGGGAAGTCTCTTAGAAGGACAGAAATTCTACAGTGGTTTTGATTTCATTTGTATGATGAGATTCAAATAAAAATGAAGTTATATGTGAGGGAGAAAGAAAAGAAATCAAGAGTCGGTGTGTTTTTATAACCGAAAAATCCCCAAGTGCCGCATCGCAGGTATGAAACTTGATTGATAATAGCCCGCATCTCTACCATTCTCTACTTAAATATCAGGTTGTTGAAGTGCACCTAACCAACACATCGCGTATTGGATCTTACCACTAGACCAAAGCCCTATAAAAAGGGATGAGCGGTATTATAGTAAGGGTATCAAAGGGAATGTTTCTAAGTGTGTATCACACAGTGAGTTTTGGTTTCAGTTTTGAGTGGATGAGTCTTTCAAAGGACTTTGTGATACTCTAACTAGCAACTCTAAAATACCCTATTATAGTGACACTATTCTGCTCGTCTCAGTCAGTGGTTTTTCCTTAGATGAGAAGGTTTTCCCCTGTAAAGATCTCGTAATTCATGCTTTTTACTATGGTTTATTATCATCCCAGTGGGTATCCTCAGGTCCTAAGTCAAGTCACTGCCAAAGTAATTTAACAACTTTCTTTATCACCTCATCGCATGATCCTCTGATGTAGCCTACAATCACAACTTCCATTTTGCAATCCTGGATCTGCTCGTCACTTGAATCAATTATACTAGTTTGCTGAAATGGAGCAGAAAAAACAACATGGTTACTTTAAACTAGGAAATCATATAAGAACGAGAAATTTAAAATAGCAGCAGACAAAAGATAAAAGAGATGAAAAGCTAATGGATGTCAAGTAGGAATTAATTACAAGCAACAACATGCATGAAGCAATAAAAATGCGTCAGAAGGTACTGGCGAACATTTTCCTCTGCTAAAAGAACCAGTGAACTTTTTTTCATTGCTAAAACACATACACTTCCAAAAGTTATGCTACATTATTTGATGCTTAGTAAGTAACATGTCAATTAGATAGCAGTTGTCCATTACACAGATACATATTGAGTACCGCTGTAATAGACATTCATAACAGTCATAATATGTGAATGGATAAAAAAAGTATTCTGCAATATCCTTAACTGAAACAAATAAGCAACGTAATAGGGAGAGTTACATGAGCATCCAACAGTGTCAAGTGAAGAATTGGGTAGTCTACTCACAATCTTCCTCTTAGAACTGCAGCAGCCATGTTCCCAACCAACGCCAAGAACAATCTTTATGAACTCGTACGCCTCAGGTTTTGACCGGGTAGAGCAGATGGCCCATCATCTGGAGATGATCTTTAGTCAGAAATTTTACATATAGCAAGAGGAGGCTTTAATAATAAGAAACGAATGATCTGATTATAGGAGTATGGCAACTTTCTCCCTTAAAAAAAGATTGTAGAGTATCGCAAGAATTTTGAGAGTTCATAAAAAATAAGGACCTGCAAAATCATGGAGGAGGCCATTTCTGTACAAACCCCTGAAATAAACAGGTTGAAGCAGCAACGCATTACCAACCCCTGCAATCATTAAATGATAAAAGTTGCATCATGCTAGCAGGATATGCAGGAACAAAGCATAAAGTAGGTATAATGGAAAAGAAACACAGTCTTCAAATGCTGGGAGACCCCATAGTTCCGGCTTTAACTCTAGGAGTGAGCGAAGCACAGAATCAGCAATTGAATATTGATCAAATTCAGAATGGAAAGATGGCACAGCTACCACCTTCATTCCAGCAGCCTTGCCTGCCTTGACTCCGATGCTGTCACAATTATTGGATAAGGAACTACTGTCATATCAATATTCAGTTAATAAAAAATGTTCAACTATCGTGCATTAAATGCACAAACGTGTTCCCAATATGTTGAATCATGAATGATCAGTTCACTGAAGAGAAAACGAGAAAAAAGGAGCAAATCAATTTAAAGAAAACAGGATTACTTTGATGCCTGTTCTAATTTAATAGAATATATAATCACTGAGAAAATAATTAAGGACAGAAATGCAAGTATCCCGAAGCCTTTCACCTGCATTAGAGTGTACACGGCACAATTTATATTTTTATGAACAGCTAAAGCAAAAATTGTCAGCACTGACTAGTTAGATAACACACGTTCACATCTCATGTGAGTCATTTTTAAGCTCTTTCTTAGTAGCAAAAATGATAATATTATATGCTAGAATAATTCACTAGCCTTTGATGCTAAAGCCTGCAGTAATTAAGACTTGCATGAGTAGGTACACCTATCAGCGACTTATTTCAGTCTCGTCCAGAAATGATAGAGGGATTTTATGGGTAAGGCGTCTATGTCCTAAAATAAACATACCCAATTTGCTATTAATGTTCTATTGGAGAAGTTAACATGGCCATGCACCGGGTATGGGAAGTTCAAGAGCTGAATTCTCAAATTCAGTTCTCAGTCCCACAAAAATTGTTAGATGAAATTACATACTCGTGATATCAGCTTATGTCAAGACTCAAAATCAGCTTCAAAAATGTGTTCAGCTACTCAAGTTAGCTTTAGTAGGGACAAAAAAAGAGGAGCGGCAACTTACTGAGGTACATGTTAATCTGCTAAAAAAGTTAAGCAGTAAGCTAATGCTAGTTCTGTTGATTGCTACAATGTGACGATGTTAGTTTGGTCCTTAAGAATAGCAATATAGGCACTAACATGAAGGGTGGGTGATTTCTGTTACTCACTAGTCACTAGCATACAACTTATGTATGTAGAGAGCTGTCCAACTTAAACAATGCTAACTAGAAATGAAAACGAAAAGACTACTTACACAGAATCCTCTATCACTAGGCAGTGAGCTGCATCTGCGCCCATTTGCTTTGCAGCTTCCAGAAATCTAAAATCAATTCAAGAATTCACAGTAATTTGTTTCCTTTTTAAAGGAAAATTAGAAGTTCTTTGAACTGTTCAAGGTATCACCCACAGTAGAAAGCCTAACTTACATGTCTGGAGAAGGCTTCCCTGATTTAACCTGGTCACTTCCAAGAATTACGGAAAAACATTCTTTCCAACCTAGGGAAATGAAGAGAAAAGGATTATGTTAGATTAAAATACACATCTTCACAAGGAAATAACTGAAAGAAAGTTGATGTGCTGACCAGGATTGGAAGGTCATAAAGGGTGACCTCATTTTGGAAGAGAAGGAAACAATTTATACAAGAATAACAATAAGATGATTCAGTAATAATACTTTACAGGTTTTCCAGGCCTTTAAAGGGATTCATTTTCTTTTACAACTAAATTTGATTTCAGGTGGATCATTGAGAAGTTCAGTTGAATTTTCAGAGAATACAAGCAACTTGGGCAAAGATGATAGCAGTACGTATTCTGTTATGTACACCAATAATCCAACTTTCAATAAATATTTTTTATGCTTCCTCGCATCTTCTCCAGAAAATCAGAAGACAGAACTGCAAGCAGAGAACAAATGGGATAAAAAGATTACAAACAAGCAACACATGACAGCAGAGAGCAACATCCCATGAAGTGCCAAACAATGTAACAGCTGGCAGAAAGAATTTTCTGAGTCCTAAGGAACTGTCTTAAGGACTATTTACTTCAAAGTAACAACACTAATTGATGAAACAAGAAAATAATTGATAACGTGCAAAGGAGTGTAACGAAAATATAGTACGTTTTACATTAATTTCTTGATGAGTTATAGCACAACGTTCTTGGAGAGAGACCTTAGCATCATGTTTTTCCTTTTGGAAGTGGAAGCAAGGGCAAAGGGAACTCCGTGCTTATGCAGATGTTTTAAAAGGCGATTAGCACCAGGAAGTGCTTTGGCTTGCAACCACCTACAACGAAACAGGAAAAAAAATTAACCAATACTCTGTTGCACATTTGTGCTGTCATTGAATATCTTAATCATGTCAGTGCAGGGAAACTTATAGAAGTTAAATTGTTACTTCAACGCTATGTAAGATGATGTGCATAATTATTGAAAAATGGACAGTCGACTAGTGCTGAGTGTTTTACATTCCATTAGTTATACAGAACAGAGCACTAATATCGCGAAACTAGTAAAAAATTAAAGATGCCATGGCAACAAGCATTTCATTTGAGTCATGTCATCAACTACAGTTGGAGACATTATCACAGAACATATCAGCTTGAAGACATTAAGAGTACAACTTTTTAACACATTGTAAGAAAAAGGGAAGATGCATACGTCTCTTAAAGCAGCAGGAGAAGACTCGTATCCAACACATAAGAGCAATAGGACAACGTAAAGACCAACAATCCTGTTATTTTCTTCTCCTTCTCCTTATCTGGCACCTTCCCATATCCAGCCAGAAATTCCTTCAAAATTCTCTTTGTCAAGTGCTCTAAAACACACACATCCAGGATTTACTATCAGTAGGCTCAGCATTAGGTGCATACAGTCTAATATACATACACATTCTAATTACTCCCTCAGTCCCATTTCACGCTATGCACTTTACTTTTTAATCTGTTCCAAAATGAATGATACTTTTTGATAGAATTGATAAAATATTTAGTCATAATTGTGATTTGTACTTAGTATATTTTGTATATGATAGGTGTATATTTAGTCATTTAATACCTTAATTCTAGCCTAGGATGATACTTGTATTATGGGTATATTTACTACCCCTTTGGAATGAAATAATCAAGAAAGATATTTCTTACATGGTATCAGATTCTAGGGAAAGTTCCTAAACCCTAAAAAATTATCCTTCACCGTGATTTGTTACAATTTCGAGTGATTTGTTGCATACGATTCTTGAACCCGACTCCACGGCAATGGAGGCTTGGGATCGATTACGTGACATATTCCAAGATAATAAAAATTCCCGGGCCGTCACACTTGAGCAAGAATTCTCCACCACTGACATGACGAATTTTCCAATGCATCCGCATAATGTCAACGTCTCAAGGTTTTGTCGGACCAACTCAAGAACGTCGGGGTGCTGGTAACTAACAATCGGCTCGTTTTACAAATGGTTGACGGCCTCACTGACGCGTATAGTGGAGTTGGTACACTCATCCGCCAAAGCAATCCTCTCCCGCCATTTTACCAAGCCCGTTCTATGCTCATACTAGAAGAAGCGGGTTTTTCCTAAAAGACAACCACCGTGTTGAATTACTCCATGGTTGCCGCACCATCCGATGATAACTCTTCACAATTTAAAATTTTGCCGCCAAACCGTGGTCAAAGGGGACGAAATGGCAACAATGGAGGTAAAAATCGTGGCAGTGGCCGCGGTGGTGGCAAGGGTGGCGGCCACCGACGAGGCGGAGGTGGCGGCAGGGCAGTGCCAGACGCAGCCCAGCTGGGCGATGGATCGACACGGCAGCCTCGGGCGCCCGCCGCTCTTTTCCTTCGGAAGTGGGCCAGGCCCACCACGACAATCGGCTAGCCGCAACCCAACGATTGAGCCACAAATAACTAGTGGCAAAGAGCCCACTCGGCAGTAGCAACTCCAACCGACATCGAGGCCGCGATGCACACTCTTGGGCTCAATACGCCCGACGCAAACTGGTACATGGACACCGAGCAACGTCTCATATGACGTCCTCACAAGGTAATCTCTCGTCATATTTTAATTTAAGCAATAATCATGGTATAATTGTTGGAAACGGTCATTCAATTCCAATTCATGGTTATGGTAATACAAACATGTCTCCCCCGAACCCACCGTTAGCGTTAAAGAATGTCCTTCATGCTCCTTAATTGATTAAAAACTTGATTTCAGTTAGAAAATTTACTACTGACAATTCAATTTCTGTTGAATTTGATCCTTTTGGGCTTTTCGTAGAGAATTTTCAGACGGGGATGCGTCTAATGAGATGTGATAATCGGGGCGAGCTATATCCAATCACCACAACCACACCTCAAGCCACGTTACCATCCACTTTTGCAGCTTTAGCTCCTTCTTTATGGCATGAACGTTTGGGTCATCTGGGAACACCTGTTTTTGCCTCCCTTAAACAAAATAAATTTATTGAGTGTACTAGAACTCGTAATTCTCATGTTTGTCGTTCATGTTCTCTTGGAAAACATGCTAAATTGCCTTTTGTTGCTTCTAATTCATGCACTGTTATGCCTTTTGATATTATCCATAGTGATATTTGGACATCTCCCGTTTTGAGCTCTTCGGGCCATCGATATTATCTTCTTCTGTTGAATGATTACTCTAATTTTTTGTGGACATTTCCTTTGTCTAAAAAGTCACAAGTTTTTTCCACATTTCTCTCCTTTAGAGCATTCATCTGCACTCAATTTGAACGGGACATTAAAAATATTCAATGTGATAATGATAGACAATTTGATAATGGGCCATTTTGAGATTTTTGCAAAGCTAATGATTTATCTTTTCGTCTCTCTTGTCCACATACCTCATCTCAAAATGGAAAAACGGAAAGAAAAATCCGAACCATTAATAACATTGTTAGAACCTTACTTGCCCATGTCTCTCTACCACCATCATTTTGGCATCATGCATTATAAATGGCAACATATCTCCTCAACATACTTCCAAGCAAACAATTAGCCTATTAATCCCCTCTCAAAATTTTATACCTAAGGAACCCATCTTACTCTCATCTACGGGTATTCGGGTGCTTATGTTATCCTCCTTTTCCTTCCACTGCCATCAATAAACTTCAACCCTAGTCTACTCCGTGTATTTTTTTGGGATATCCCTCAAACCATCGTTGGTACAAATGTTACGACTTATCCTTTAATAAAATTATCGTGAGTCATCATGTAGTTTTTGATGAATCAAATTTTTCCTTTGCCAAAATACATTGTTCCGTGCCTCCCACCTATGAATTTCTTGACGATACCATGCCCCCGTATTTGGTCCACCGGTTGGCCTCGCAAACAGGCCCAACCATTTCGGCCGGCCCAATTAATTCAGGTAGCTGGGCCCAAATATTTCCTTCACAAACCCAACCAACTGGGCCTGCCTACCTGAGCCCAATGGCTGCCAGCCGCGCCGGCATCCCAATCTCAGTGCAAGTGGCGCTCAAAGAATCGCCACCATTCCCGGCACCCATCTCTAACACTCTCGACCTCCGGACCCATCACACGTCGGCCCGATATCACCTCCACTATCCAACCAACTCCAATTCCGGCCCAACGACCAGTCACTCATAGTCAACATGGGATTTTTAAGCCAAACAAAAAATACAGTCTTCACACCCATGTTACCAAATCACCGTTACCTCATAATCATGTGTCTGCCCTTAATGACCCGAATTGAAAAATGGCTATGGATGATGAATATAATGCTCTTATTAATAAAAGGACGTGGGATTTGGTGCCTCGTCCTCCTGATGTGATGTGATTCGGTCTATGTGATTTTTAGTTATAAAAAAATCTGATGGTACATTTGAGAGGCATAAAACTCGTCTTGTGGAAAGACTCAACAGGTTGGTGTGGACTGCGGTGAGACTTTCAGTCCAGTGATCAAACCAGCAACTATCCGCACGGTACTAAGTTTGGATCTTTCGAAGGCATGGCCTCTACATCAACTTGATGTGAAAAATGCATTCGTGCATGGAGAACTCAACGAAATGGTGTACATGTATCAGCCCATGGGTTACAGAGACCCACTTATCCTAATCATATATGCTTACTGAAGAAATCCTTGTATGGGTTCAAACTTCAAACAAGCTCATCGGGCCTGGTACAAGAGGTTTGCAGATTATGTTTCTAATATTGAATTTCCTAATAGCAGGTCTGATCATTCTCTCTTCATATACCATCAGGGTAATGATATAGCTTACATCCTTCTGTATGTGGATGATATTATCTTAACTGCTTCATCTGATGCTCTTCGCAAGTCTATCATATCTCTTCTTAGCTCAGAATTTGCTATGAAGGATATAAGGCCATTGAGCTACTTCTTGGGGATAACTGTAACACGTCATGCATGTAGTTTATTTTTGTATCAAAAGAAATATGCAGAAGAGATCGTTGAACGAGCTGACATGTCCTCATGTAAGCCGTCCTCCACTCCGGTTGATACTAAACCGAAGTTGAGTGCTACTTCCAGCACGACATATGCTGATCCATCACATTACCGCAGCCTTGCAAGCGCCCTGCAATATCTTACTTTCACGAGGCCTGACATATCTTATGTTGTGCAACAGATTTGTCTATTCATGCATAACCCGATAGAAGATCACATGCATGCGCTTAAGCGCATTGTGCGTTATATTCAGGGCACTCTCGATCATGGCTTGCATCTATATCCGTCTTCGACAACCACTCTTATTTCTTACACAGATGCAGATTGGGTGAATGTCCGAATACCAGACGCTCCACGTCTGATTATTGTGTCTTTCTTGGTGACAATTTGATATCTTGGTCCTCCAAACGACAAGCTACCTTGTCTAGCTCCAGTGCCGAAGTAGAATACCGGGGAGTTGCCAATGTGGTTTCTGAATCTTGTTAGCTACGAAACCTTCTTCTGGAGCTCCATTGTCTTGTTCCGAAGGCGACATTGGTTTATTGTGATAATGTTAGTGCGATTTATCTCTCAGGGAATCCGGTTCAATATCAACACACTAAACACATTGAGCTTGATATTCACTTTGTTCGTGAAAAGATTGCCTGTGGACAAGTATGTGTCTTACATGTCCCATCACGCTATCAGATCGCCGATATTTTTACAAAAGGTCTTCCGCTGGTTCTATTTGAAGATTTTCGAGACAGTCTCAGCATACGCCGACCTCCCGCTTCGACTACGGGAGTGTGATAGAATATTTAGTCATAATTGTGATTTGTACATAGTATATTTTGTATATGATAGGTGTATATTAAGTCATTTAATACCTTAATTCTAGCCTAGGATGATGTTTGTATTATGAGTATATTCACTACCCCTTTGGAATGAAATAATCAAGGAAGATATTTCTTACACTTTTATTATGTGAAAATAATTTAACTTTAAACTTCTAATTATACCCTAATGTGAGATTACAAGTTTGAAAAGTCAATCATTTTTTCTTAAACTCCGTCTCACTTAAACTGCATCACATAAAATGGGACGGAAGGAGTATTCAGTTGAACTTTATCCTAAAAAACAATAAAACGAATGCTGCAAAACCTAGAAAAAATAAATTAAGTGGGTGGGAAAAGAGGACCTGTGCTCAAAAGGGTACCATCCAAATAAAAAATGACGGCTGAAATATGGGCCTGTACATGATTGTTTGCCGAATGAAGGTCGCCCATGGTTGTGTTGAAAAAAAAATTAGGCTTGTTGTGAGTCAGATAAATGAACTGAGATAGATGACAAGATGAGGGATTTAAAGAGATATTTTACGAAAGGTTCAAATTCCCATTTGCAATTGGGCAAAAGTACTACTTAGCGTAAAGCAAATGTGCGAGAAATTATTACACACTTCCCGTCTTCCACTATTTATTCGGTATTCCTATTTCCTCCAATATTGGAATGTCTAGTAAATCCACCAATAGTATTTATTCCGCCAGGTATATTCCTAAAAATCCAAATCCTCCTTTGTCGTCGTCCTCTCTTTTTGAGTGGTATTCCAATTTAACTTGCACTTAATCAACTAATTTAACTTGTACATTAATATATTTATCAGATAATTTTATTCACTAAGCCTTAAATAGATAGAAGAAGTTCACGTGATATCCCTTTGATGAAATTAGAGTATGATAATTGCCGCTCCAACTTTTCAACATGTTTCTTGAGAAAATGCTATCACGCCTCTCTCATTTTGTATGAAATAATTGACTACACACGAGGTTTGAAATATCTACTTGACTTCATATATTACTCCGTATTATTGGTGGTGGAATAGAATACCAAGTAGTTTAACAAGTTATTTTGATTACAACACTTTTAAGGATTAAGGTACAGTAGCTATATAAACTTGAATTTCTTTTCAAGTTGTGAAGGATGTTTACACATTAGAAACAGTGTTGTTTGAAGTAAAATGTTTCAAATGGCAATTGGTAAGAAAAGAATAATATAAAGTAACGGGTCTTGAGGGCTAAATCACTTGGTGAGCTCCCTACCTTATACAGTGGAGATATAAGGTTCAAATATCATGGTATCCCTTCCCCTTTACCCATGATATATAAAATATACGCTAGGGTGAAACTAATACCAATTATTGCTTATCAAATGCTAAGGGACAATTTTGAATTGGAGGGCTTGGATCAGTTGTACCATCCATTAGCCAACTTTGCCATGTGATAAAAGTGGCGTGGGCCCATATTATAGTATGTCGATAGCAACAGTATTTACTTGTGAATAGTTAGAACTGGATTGCAGGTTTTCATAAAGAAGTTAGCTCGATTGAGTTTTATTGGAAAAGTATTGCAACGTCAAACTAATTTCCTTTTCCATTCTTTGGAAGTAAGCAGAGTTTAGACAAACGTTAACAGTGTTCCTCAAAACACTTATCCATCTAGAATCGATTACTTTTGGCACATACAAGGAGGTTAGAAAGTCAATATAACCAATCAACCTCAACGAATATGTAGAAAAAAAGAAACGGTGCAACGATCTTTCCAAGGAAAAAAAAAACCTAGCAGTACAACGACTTATCAAAGTCATTAGTTATTCATAGAGCCTTAAAAAATAATTCATTAAGAATCAATCTAAGCACCAAATTTGTTAAAGCATTTTGGCCAATGCCCTGCCTGCATGAGCAAGAATAACCAAGCAAGCCATTTGAAGGCAACTAACTCTAGAATTGGAAACATGCACAAGATCTAATTCCAATCCTTTATCTTGGATTTGGACAGATGCATATGATCTAAAAAAAATACTATTGGGGTAAAAGATGCCAATAATTTATGCACCAACATACTAGTAAAAAAGAATGAGAATAATATAAAATCAGCGGTGACATTGAGATAATAAGGTTGAGAGGTCGAACAAAGAGCTGATGTCCTCCATTTGACTGCAGCAGTCATCTGAAATATAAAACCACCTATAGACCAATCCAATCATCTGAAGACTGAAACAACTCACTATACGGAGAGGAAATAGCACAAGGATACAAATCTCACACGTGCTTAATTGCAGACAATTAACATGTAAAGAAACTGACACTACATGCCCATAATATAAGTATCTACTAAGACACAACAAACATCCCCTTGGTATATCCTCATCGTCACACCTTCAAATACACATTGGCAGTCCTAACCATTAGGCCCATTCACTGCATGACCACAACAAAATATTATGGTTTGGAATGACTAGGTAATTGAATTACTACCTAGAAAAATAAAAAATGAACTCAAACGAGGCACCATATTTAAAGAATTAAAGAACCTACCTCTGCATCTTCACCTCCACCTGCTTTGTTTGTGGCATCTCCCTTTTGGGCATCTTCTGTGAAAGGGAAACAAAATTTAACAAGAAACAAAGTTAATTTACCCCTCTGATTCAGTAAATTAGGCAATCTGTTCAGCTAGACCAACTACCCAATATTGTCATTACGTCACATTTTTTAAACCTCGTCAAACTATCCATTGCAGTGCAATTATCATATATTTCTAAAGGAAAACATTACACTGGGGAAAAGCGTCTTGGTTGAAGAGCACATGTAAACTAACTGACAAATTGTCCAAGTACACCGTCAAATTGTCTGATCTCAGCGCCTTAAATACAAGCACGTATCAAGACTCAAACTGAAGGTTAGCACCAAAAAAAACAAAAGAAAAAGCTCTAGGTTAATCCTATGTCAGGAAAAGCACTCCATGACATAAGATATCACCCTTCAAGAACTAGTACTTCCTTGTCTGACTCTCTTTTTCCCCTTCAAGAACTAATACTTCCTTGCCTGACTCTTTTTCCCCTTCAAGAAAGCAATGCCACACTTCTTTATCACCCTAGACTTATTTTCTGAAAATGGCGAGTTAGCAGTACAATGCACTCCAAAGCTCTCCTAATGCCACCCTTTTTTTTATAACCAAGAAATCTCTAAGGGACAGTTAGCGCACCATTTGAAACTCGGTGGATAATAGACCCACCCTTCTACCCTTCTCCACTTAAATACTCCGTACTAGACTTTTCCTGTGGCAGGGTTTGAACCCATGAGATGTGCCTAACCTGCACATCATGTGCTGTGCTCTTACCATTACACCAAAGCCCGGGGGAAGCTCTCTTAATGCCATCTAAGAGGTTGCAGAACCAAATTAGTTCTTTCTGTAGACATCTCAAATATGTGATTAAGCTGTCAAAACCACTGAGGAAACATAGCAACTACTAGCAGAAAAGACAGGCAAAAAGTTCCAACCAAGCCTGATAATAAAATTACCGAGCTAAACAGGGATAGAAATAAGAAACAACCCAACAATAAATAAACAAAGTGCCCTTTACCAGGTAAATTTATGAACACCGACAAATCCTAGATTATACAAACACCAAGGTGACATATAGGATATTAGGATATGAGTCAAAACATACCTGCATCCTCTGGAAGATCAGAAGTCCACAAGGTGAGATTGTCCCTTAGAAGCTGCATAATCAAGGTGCTATCTTTGTAGGAATCCTCATTCAGGCTATCCAGCTCAGATATTGCTTCATCAAAGGCCTGCTTTGCCAGATGGCATGCCCTGGAGAAAACAGATCATAATCAACTGCGCCTAGAAACGGGCATGGACGCACCGATTAAAAAAGGTATGGGTGGCTTCAAGAAAATGAAAATCCAAAAGACAAACCTTTCAGATGAATTCATGATCTCATAGTAGAAAACAGAGAAATTCAAAGCCAATCCCAAACGAATGGGATGAGTGGGTGGTAATTCCGCCTCTGCAGCAGTTGTAGCTGACTGCACAAGGTTTAGCAAAAAAACAATAAGTGGAAACAGATAGACATACATATATGTTGCCAAACTACGAGGGAATTCAACATCTACATGCGGCAAGAGGAATTGGAGAAAAGAAATGAGGAAAATGCTCTAAATGTAAATGTATGAAAAATTAGACTCCCGTAGGGTCAACGTAATTGGCATACAAAGGGTCTCACTTTCATCCCAAGTAACCCAAATTGTGGCACATTTCCACTGTTCTCCAATGGTATTCGCTAATACCAAATACCCCAAATTGTGGCCAAACTGCATTGGTTTATAAAAGATATTTAAAATGTTTAATGGAAAAAAAATCTGTAAGATAGTTATACCACATTTATGTCTTTTAACAGAAAAGATACAAGGGATTACCACTCTAATCTGTGACATTTTCCACTCAGAAAATCAACCCATTCAAAATCCCAACACTTACATTTGTATCAAGAAACTCAATTTTTGCGGGGGGGATAAATGCATCAAAAAATCAATCTTCAATGAGAGTGATATATTTAAACAGTTGCAGAAATAATAGAAGATTTGTTACAAAATCAAAAGCTTAAATCAAGAACAAGGAAGGAGTAAGGGAATTGACATATGTGTTACTGTATTTTGAGAAGCCAGGACGCAAACAAACCATATACCTGATATGCTTTCAACGAAAGCTCAGCAACCTCTTTCTTGTCATTGCCAGCTTTAAATTCTGCAAGATAACGATAATAGTCCCCCTTCCTGCAAGCAGAGACCAATCAAGTTGGCCAAAATAAATAACTCCGCTGTTCTCAAATTCCAAAAACAACATATATTTTGAACTCAAACTGACAACACACAAAAGTCAGAATCCTCACATCTTGTGGTAAAACACAGTTGATTCTCCTGCAGTACATGAACGAATTAGATGCTGATCGATGACCGCCATAATGTTGTTGCAAATGCTGGTGAGCTCTGACTCTACCTTTTGCAGGTACTCCTTAATTCGCTTGGCATTTTGCTCATTTCCCCTAGATTCTTCCTTCTGCTCAATAGAGGACAAGATCCTCCAAGATGCTCTCCTAGAACCTACCACATTCTTATAACCAACAGAAAGAAGATTCCTTTCCTCCACGGTCAACTCAACATCCATATTTGCTACATTGTTCATGGCCTCAACCATTTCTGTACCATAATTCACGATTACTTAAAAACATTAAATCTCAACCAATTACATAAAACATGAAGCCTAGTTACATTTAATCAATCAGGTCAATAAACTGCAAATCTAAGTAGAACTTCCAAGCAGACAAGGGACATTTGTTAACGTATTAATTCTTAATACATTTTTTTGATGAAGGGAACAACTTGTATAGATATCCAAAAACAGCATACTAGGATTCTGGTGAGGTTTTAATTACAAGCTCAACAGAGCCAAAGTCAGAGATCAATCAGAGACTAAAAGGCTGAGGCATCAAAAATCGCCAATCAGTTCTAACAGATCTCCTATATCACCAAAATATCTTGTTTACACCAAAAATAGAAAAGACTAAGCCAATTCATCCTAATTTTCTGTATGGCGATGTATATATCTTCAAAATTCTTAATACATCAAAAGCACTAACTGTAGCATCTCAACAGATTTCTAAATTCCAAGTAACTGGAAATAGATTTATGAGTAATTCAACATTATTCAAGCAAATCAACCATCTCCGTACTAAATCATTAAAGGAACTAAAGTCCTACAATCTACATAAATAATTAGAGGCTAATTAATATTGCATTTAGCCAAAGTAGATAAGCAAGAGGTAATCTGTGTTAAACTGCTGATTTAACTCTGTTTACTAATATATGAAACCTCAAGACATCGAAAGCAACAAGTGTAGCATCTCCAATGAATTTTATTTTTTTTGAGTAACAGATACATCACTATCAGTTTTCATTTTTGAAAAGTTCTGAGTAATTTTAGATGCAAGTCGTCAAATTTAAGCATATATAATCAAAAGGAACAGAAATATTAATAGATCTACAGACACACACGAAGAGGACAAACCGGAAATAGATTTATGAGTAATTCAACATTATTCAAGCAAATCAACCATCGCCATACTAGATCCTTAAAGGTACTAAAGTCCTAAAATCGACATGAATGATTAGAGCCTAATTAATATGAGCAAGAGATAATTTGTGTTAAACAGCTGATTTACCGTTTGCTAAATATATGAAACCTTAAGAAATCGAAAGCAACAAGTGTAGCGCATCTCAATGAAACTTAATAATTTAAGTAACAGACATCACTATCAGTTCTCATTTTTTAAAGTTTCCTCCCATATGCGAGTACTTAACTAAAGCACACAATCAAAAGGAACAGAAACATTCACAGATCTATACATAAATGATTAAAACCTAATTACATTTTTATTGCATTTAACCAAATCGGCTCAACAAGAGTTAATCTGTGTTAAACTGCTGACCTAAGTCCGTTTTCATACCTCGAAAGGAACAAGTGTAGCATCTCAATGAAGTCTAATATTTTGAGTAACAGATACATCACTATCAGTTTTCATTTTTCCAAAAGTTCTAAGTAATTATAGATGCAATTCGTCAAATTTAAGCATATATAATCAAAATGAACAAAAACATTAATAGATCTGAGAAACCCTAACCATCGTAACGTTCGGCTTGCTCAGCAAGCTTAGCGACGTAGACGAAGTTCTCGCGTTTGGAGGAAGCCATTTCCGATCTCTCTCTCTCTCTCTCTCTCTCAGATTGAAATCAAAGATATTTTGTTGTGACAATAAAGGGAGATTTTACCCTTTTCTCGCCCTTTTTTGCTTCTCTGGTGTCTGTGTGTGTCAATGTGCTTACTATGGAGTATGGACGACGATTTTACGGCAGTAGCACAGTGTGTAAAAATTATCAAACAAGGGCTTTTTCCAAAGGGAAATAGCTTCCCACCGTTATTATGTGTTATTTTTTTATCATTATTCTAATTTTTTATGAACATTTTCGTTATCTAAAAAGTCTCAGGTTTATTTTACATTTCTATCATTTAGAGCATTTATCCGTACATAATTTGAACGGAAAATTAAGAAATATTCAATGTGATAATGAAAGAAAATTTGATAATGGCCCATTTAGAGAATTTTGTAAGATTAATGTTATATCTTTTCGGTTTTCATGTCCACATACGTCATCACAAAATGGAAAAGCCGAAAGAAAAATTCGCATCATTAATAATATTATTCGTACATTACTAGCCCATGCATCATTACCACCTTCATTTTGGCATCATGCATTGCAAATGGAAACTTACCTCCTTAACATACTCCCTAGCAAAGGATTAACATATCAATCCTCACTCAAAATTCTTTATCAAAAAGACCACTCATATTTTCATCTTAGGGTGTTTGTGTGTTTATGTTATCTTCTATTCCCCTCCACCACCATTAACAAACTTCAAGTCCGCTCTACCGTTTGTGTGTTCCTGGGGTACCCATCTAATCATCGTGATTACAAATATTTTGATTTATACTCTAATAAAATCATCATTAGTCGGCATGTCATTTTTTATGAAACTCAATTTCCGCGTCCAAGTATTATGAATTTTTGAATGATGGGCTATCACCGTATGTGGTCCACTATTTGGTCCAGCCCACTCCTCTGAATCTGGACCAGCAGGCACGGTCTAGCCAAATTCTTACTAGCCCAACACCCCCTTGTCTAAAATTTCTGCCAGCAGACCCACTGCCTGCTGGCCCAATTGGTCACCGTCCACCGCATCTGCCAGCAGGCCCACTGCCTGCTGGCCCAATAAATTCTAGCCACCAACCGGGCCAGTTCCTCCCAAACCGAACTATTACTGACATCACTACACCGACCCAGGTCCAGACCACTTCTATTCCGAGTCAAGGGCCCGTTACTCGTAGCCCAACATGATATTTTTAGACCAAAACGATAATTTAATCTCAACTCTAATGGCACTAAATCACCTACCACGTAACCCCGTGTCTGCCCTTCGTGACCCGAATTAGAAAATGGTCATGGATGATGAATATAATGCTCTTATTGAAAATAAGACGTGGGAGTTGGTGCCCCATCCGCCTGGTGTCAATGTGATTCGTTCTATGTGGATTTTTACACATAAAGAAATATATGATGGTTGTTTTGAGAGGCATAAGGCTCGTCTTGTAGGTGATGACAAAACTCAACAAGTTGGCATGGATTGTGAAGAGACATTTAGTCCGGTGGTCAAATAGGCAACTATATGTTCTCAATCTGGCCCTCTCAAAGCATGGCCCATTCATCAGCTAGACGTGAAAAATGCGTTCTTACACGGTGAACTCAAGGAAACTGTATACATGCATCAACCCCTGGGTTTTAGGGATCCCGATCATCCTAACCATGTGTGTTTGCTGAAGAAGTCTTTGTATGGGCTAAAACAGGCCCCTCGGGCCTGGTACAAAAGGTTTGCAGATTATGTGTCTACTCTTGGATTTTCTCACAGCATGTCTGATCACTCTCTGTTCATCTACCATCACGGTACTTCTATGGCATACATTTTATTAAATGTGGATGATATTATATTGTCTGCTTCCTCTGACAAACTGTGCAAGTCTATCATATCCCTTCTTAACTCTGAATGTTATGAAGGACTTGGGGCCGTTGAGTTATTTTTTGCGTATTGCTGTCACTCGTCATGCATGTTGTCTATTTCTATCTCAGAGGAAGTATGCAGCAGAGATTATTGAACGGGCTGGCATGTCATCCTGTAAGTCATTTCCTACTCCGGTTGACACTAAACCGAAACTGAGTGCTACTTCTAGCACACCATAAGAAGATCCCTCCCACTATCGTAGTCTTGCGGGGCTCTTCAATATCTCACGTTTATAATGCCCGATATTACTT
This sequence comes from Anisodus acutangulus, assembly GCA_029783415.1. NCBI lineage: Eukaryota > Viridiplantae > Streptophyta > Magnoliopsida > Solanales > Solanaceae > Anisodus > Anisodus acutangulus. The sequence goes on from CM056491.1 coordinate 48,471,270, forward strand.
ATGCAGTGCAGCAAATGTGTTTATTCATGCATGATCCGAGGGAAGAACACATGTACGCTCTCAAACGCATTGTGCGTTACATTCATGACACTCTTGATTATAGTTTACACTTATACCATCATTAGTATCTACTCTCATGTCTTATACAGATACTGATTGGGGTGGATGCCCAGATACCAGGCGTCGACATCTGTTTATTGTATGTTTCTTAGTGATAACTTGGTCTCTTGGTCGGCTAAACGCCAGGATACTTTGTCGCGATCCATCTCGAAGGCCGAATATCGGGGGTAGTCAATGTGGTATCTGAGTCATGTTGGTTGCGTAACCTCCTCTTAGAGCTTCATTTTCCTATTCAGAAAGCTACTTTGGTCTACTGCAATAATGTTAGTGCGATATATCTCTCGGGGAATCCTGTCCAACATCATTGCACTAAACATATCGAGATGGATATTCACTTTGTTCGCGAAAAGGTAGCTCGTGGACAAGTACGTATCTTGCATGTCCCCTCACGTTATCAAATCGCTGACATATTTACTAAAGGCCTTCCCTTAGTTTTGTTTGAAGATTTTAGAAATAATCTCAGCGTACGACAACCACCGCTATGACTGCGGGGGTGTGATAGAATATACACTGTATATTTCTTTGATATTATTAGTGATATTGTACATCGATAATTATGGTAGTAATCTTTTGTATTAGAAAAATATATATTTGATTCCCGTAATAATAGGCTAGGTTTACTATTATATATTATATGTATAAACAACAACAACATAGCCAGTGAGATCCACACCGTGAGGATTATGTATATAAACCAATTACATTAATGAAAATAATGAATAGATTATTCTCTTTCAAATTTATCCGCTATAAATGCACTCTTTAACAATATAGAATGACCTCAAGTCATCCTATGTATAAGAAAATAATTTGGCTTTGACTCCCACTTTATTGAAGAGTTACATAGTTTTTTCATTAACATTCCGTATCTAATACTTGTACTGAAGTCGATTACATTCAAATTCACGTTGCATAGGATCTACGAAGAATATTTTCATACTCAAAGCTCGAATTCGAGACCTCTAATTAAGAAGGAACAACATCAATGGTACCACATACTTTGATTGTTTGGGTATGATTCATCATCATAGATGTTACATTCTAACAATAGGAAATGATAAACAAAATAGTGGAGATCTTATTGTAAGTGATAATAAAAGGTCATTACTTCGTTTCCATTAACATTATGTACGCACACCTACATTTGTGAGGTTGCGAGGCTACTTTCATTTTATTGATTTTTTTTAGTTTTGTATTTTCCCTAATAAACTATCTTGAACTTTGAAAAACTTATAGGGAAACAAAACGATATAAAAACAGAGTGAACAACTGAACAGTCACAAACAGAGAATTCGAACTGTTTTCGTATTTGTATCTTCCCGAGAGTACCACATTGGACTTCCAACAAGCTTTTATGAGTTCAACCGAAAGTTAAATCAACAGTCACAACTCACAAATAAAATTGAGAAGAAAAGAGATATTCAACCACTTGAAGATACATGTGAAGAGGATAGAAATGTCGGATTATTTGCCACAAGAATTGATGATTGACATCTTCACAAAACTACCAGTCAAGTCAATCCTTCGGTTCACAAGTGCTTGCAAGTCATGGTTACTACCCCTAATTTTATCTCCATGCATCTCAACCAAAAACAAGATGACCACATATGCTTGTTTTGTGACAATGAGAATTTGGATCAATATGCCCACTTTGATTTGCCATTTGAGCTGACTAGCAATTACTTTAATATTGTGGGTAGTTGTAACGGTCTTTTGTGCCTTGCAGACTGTCCCGACTGTCACCGGAAACATTTTATCTTTGGAACCCATGCATCAGAAAGTCTATAAAACTCCCAACACCAGTTTATACATTTAAGACACACAGTACCTTTGATCATACACAAGGGTTTGGGTTCGATCCTGTTACTAACGACTACAAGGTGATAGGAATAGTACACACTACTTATAGTTTAAGGCCACCTAATTGAAAGACATAATAATTTCCCTTAGAATTCTTTTATTATTTACAATATATATAGTTGTACAAAAGTTGATTTCTAATGTGGTATGAATCTTAACTTACCTTACAAAGGTTGATTCCTAATATAATTAGAATCCGAAGTTACCTTAAATATACATCTATCATAATTACAAAATATACAGAGAATATTCGGAGAATATTTGCTAATACTCCCCCTCAGACGGAGCGGGAGGAGGCCGGACACTAAGGCTGGATCGGAAGTCGGTGAAGAGCTGTCGCGGTAGCCCTTTGTGAAGATGTCTGCATACTGATAAGAGGAAAGCACGTGTAATATTTTGACCTGACCACGGACAACCTTCTCTCGCACAAAGTGGATATCCATCTCAATATGCTTAGTCCGCTGATGTTGGACCGGATTATGAGACATATAGATGGCAAATATGTTGTCACAGTAGACTATAGACGCCTTGCGGAGTGGACACTAGAGTTCCAAAAGTAGATTTCGGAGCCAACAGATCTCAGCAACTACGTTAGCAACACCGCGATATTCTGCTTCAGCACTCGAACGGGAAAGTGTGGCCTGCCGCTTGGCGGACCATGAGATAAGATTATCCCCAAGAAATACACAGTACCCTGAGGTGGAGCGACGTGTGTCGGGGCATCCTGCCAAATCTGCATCCGTGTAAGCAAGTAGCTTGTTTGGGGCAGAGGGGTATAGATGTAAGCCGAAGTCTAGTGTGCCCTTAACGTATATGATAATACGTTTGAGGGCGGCAAAATGGGACTCTCGGGGGTCGTGCATGAACAGACACACCTGCTGAACGACATATGCAATATCAGGCCTAGTGAATGCAAGATACTGAAGAGCACCTGCTAGACTCCGATATAGAGTGAGATCAGAAACTGACGCACCGTCATTGACACTAAGCTTGGATTTTGAGTCCACCGGAGTTGGCATAATTTTACAATTTGCCATCTTGGCCATGTACACTATCTCTTCGACATACTTACGCTGACACGGGAACATAGTGGCTACAGATCTGGTCACCGATATACCTAAAAAATAACTTAGCTTGCCCAAGTCAGTCATAGAAAATTCAGTTTTGAGTAGACCAATGATTTCATTCTTCAACCCGTCAGATGAGGCAGTAAGAGCAATGTCATCGACATATAATAGCAAATATGCAGTGCTGCTACCTCGGTGAAAAGTGAAGAGAGAGGTATCACACCTGCTACATACAAAACCAATTTGTAGAAGATACCTGGCGAACCGATCATACCAAGCGCGGGGTGCCTGTTTCAATCCATACAATGACTTCATGAGACGACACACAAACTGCGGAGCTGCTGGATGAACAAAGCCAGGAGGGTGATGCATGTACACAATCTCTTTCAAATCCCTATGAAGAAACACATTCTTGACATCAAGCTGATGAATCGGCCAATGCATGCCCATAGCAATACTGAGAACAGTCCAAATAGTGGCCGGTTTAACAACCGGACTGAATGTCTCACCACAATCAATACCCTCCTGCTGATTAGTGTCATTTGCAACTAGTCTTGCCTTATACCTCTCTAAGTCAACACTGTCTCTGAACTTGTGACGAAATAGCCACATACACCGGATAACATTCACACCAGCTGGTCTAGGTACCAAATCCCAAGTGTTCTTCTTGGTTAAAGCGTTAAACTTCTCGCACATGGCCGCATTCCAATTAGGGTCCAGTTTAGCTAGTTTTGGATTCTTTGGAATGAGTGATAAGGTTTGTATGGAGAGATTGAAGTGAACCTTGGGTTTGAAGATCCCGTGTTGTGCACGAGTCTCCATGCGGTGAGAGGGCAGCAGTGGGAGGTCGGGACTGGTTGTTGGACTAGTAGGCAGCAGGGCTGCGGGACTGATGGGCAGCAGTGTTGCTGCAGAGGCAGGAGACTCGACTGGTTGCTGGACTGGAGGCAGTGTGGGTGGTGCAGTGGACTCGACAGGGTGCAGCAGGGGTGGTGTTTGGGACCGAGAGCAGGGAGCTGGACTGGGTGGCAGCATTGCTGCTGGAGGGTCAGACGACACTGTTGAAGACATCAGTGGTGTTATCGGCAAGGCGATTGGTTGGAAAGCGGCAGTGGTGTCGGAACAGTGGGCTGCTGTTGGTATAGATTTTGGATGACCGGGGACAAACTTGGTTCATCGAGAAAGAAATAATCAGTGGTCTGAAATTTCAGGAGATTAGAAAAAGGAAAGGTTGTCTCGTCAAAGATGACGTGACGGGAGATGATGATTTTGCGAGTAGCAATGTCATAGCACAAGTAGCCCCGATGATTAGAAGATAGACTAAGGAAGACACATGGCAGAGTGCGAGGGGCAAGTTTGTGAGGTGTAGTGGAGGCTATGTTGGGGTAGCATAAGCATTCAAAAATACGTAGGTGATCATATGATGGTAGCCTACGGTATAAGATTTCGGTAGGGGTCTTGTTTTGGAGTGTGCTAGTTGGTAAAATATTAAGTAGAAATTCTACCATTTTGACAGTATAGACCCAGAAGGGCGGTGGTAGACAGGCATGAAACAGAAGTGTGCGAACCATGTTATTGATGGTACGTATAATTCGTTCAGCCTTTCCGTTTTGGGAAGAAGTATAGGGACAAGAAAAACGGAAAACCATGCCTTGTTTAGAACAGAAATTGTGAAATGCTGAGTTATTAAATTCACGTCCATTATCACATTGGAATGATTTGATAGATTTCTCAAATTGTGTTTTAATGAATTTTTGAAACTCGAGGAATTTTGCAAAAAACTTCAGATTTGAATTTCAGTGGGTAAATCCAGACAAAGTGTGAAAAATCATCCAAGAATACTAGATAAAATTTATGACCCAAAGAGATAACAATCGGAGATGTCCACAAATCAGCATGAACAATGTCAAAGGGAGAAAAAGTAACACTGTTTGATGAGTTATTAGCGAATATTCTCCGAATATTCTCTGTATATTTTGTAATTATGATAGATGTATATTTAATATAATTAGAATCTTAAGTTATCTTAAATATACATCTATCATAATTATAAAATATACAGAGAATATTCGCTAATACTAATGTTAGCTTTATAAGCTAAGCACTGTTTGGAAAGACATTAGTCATGATGTCATTCTGTCTTGTCAATTCTTTAGTAGTACACAGCATTATATGAATGGATCTTCCCATTGGATTGCTTCCAAGTGTGGGGACGGACCAACTCGGAGTATGATTGTTTTGTTTGACATGCATGATGAGAAATTCTCGGAGATGATGTTGCCGAGTAACTTAAGTAGTAAGTTACGAAACTGTGATGATGTGTTTCTTTCCGTGTTAGAGGAATCACTTTGTTTGGTTAATATTGACTATATCAAAAGTGAACCTATTGATATTTGGATCATGCGAGAGTATGGTGCACCAGAATCATGGGTGAAACAGTTCAGCATTAGTTCTCGTAACTTTACACGAAATATTTCTCCAGATGAGCTTGAGGTTACTCATGACTTGGTGAAGCCAATGGCTATAAGGAAAAATGGTGAAATCATATGGAAAGCGAAGAGAGCGAACAGTAGATTATTGGTTTCAGTTGATCATGTAGTTGGAAAGTTTAAAGATATTGGCATTGGTAACTCTACAAATGATTGGTGTCACAATCCACTTTCTGTTAATTATTACAAAGAGAGCCTTGTTTTACCGGATAAATGGACAAATAATTGTGTTGGAGATGCTTGTGAGGAGTCGTCCGATTTATGGAAGAGAGAGCCCAAAGATGGGAGAAGAAAGCTCTTAAGGGCAAAAACTACAAATAGAATGCGGATTGCATCTCTCTTGCACATGAGTAGATTGCTGTACGTGTCAAAAATGAAAAGAAAATGGCTGATGAAGAAGAAAAGGAAGAACAGACAAGTCAAAAGACCTCCGTTGTCCAATTAACTATGTTGCGTTTGATCTATTGCCCATGGCGATGTTTTAGCTTTCGGCAAATGCATGAAAAAGTTAATAGTGGAGTTGATTACTAGAGTTTTGCATATTCTATATATGAAACAGCCACAAACTTGCAAAAGTTTATTTGTGCATATTATTTTTGAAGTTTTTGATTGAAGTTTGTTCACTAAAGTTTAGGAGCTGATCCCTTAGATATATATGACAACTTATTTTTGCTTAAAATCTTCTCAGTTTCATTGCATTGCAGGTGTAGACCTCCTTTAATGTATTGGAAGGTCAAAGTTTCCATGAGTCAGAAGTGTACGGCAAGTTTTAATACTCTAGGTAGATCTTTGTGCATGATACTTTTAAAGTTCGTGTGATTTTTCCATCTATCTAGGATTATGGTTAAAAAATTAACTTACTGCTTCTAGCCTAATTCAGTTGTAATGCCAAAAATCACTATGAACTAAAAATAGTTTCTTCATATTCCTTGTCAGATTTATTTATTTCTTTATATAATTTGTTGATCTTATAGCAGGGAATGATTGGCTAGTTCTTTGCTGTTTCCTTCAGTCTTGGCACCTTGGGTTTCTTTAGTATACTAGAAAGCTTTTGCACCTCTATTTGCTGAAACATTTTGGATTTTAGAGGATATCCGTTGAGTTTCTTTCGTTGGTAGCTCCCGTAGCATAACTGTTATTATTATTATTATTGTTATTTTTATTAGCAAGGATAGAATTTGTTAAACACAAGACCAGCACTATGTTGGTGCAGGATTTACAGTAGTTGGCCCTCCTTTACTGTGTCCTGTTATAAAACATGTCTGTGAGTTCTACCACACTATATTCATTTACCAAAAGAGTACATGCTATAAGTCTAGTGTATCAATTACTTTCCAGGTGGATGTTTTCAGGCTATGATACTCCCAAACCTTTTATCATTTTTATGCTCTTGGGTACTGAACTCTCAGATTATGAACAAAATTTAGTTGTCATGATCATATACCTTGTCCGGATATTGTTCTTTCTATTTTGTTGATCTTTCAACAGGGTGTGATTGGCTTATTGTCTATGGTTCCTTCATCTTCCTATTCTATTATTAAGTCTTTTCGCTTCAAGTAAGAAAATTGGTTGGGTTTCTTTTCGGTATTTTCTCCTTTACATTATTTTAATTTTTCTCATTCTGCAAGAAATCTACTATACAAAACAATAATATGTATACTTGAGCTTGGCTAGCTTATAATTGTCATTAACACAGGTATACAGTGGTCATATTTTAGTCCAGCACCTCTGTCTTTGGTCAGTGAGATAATAGTGTCCAATGGCTTTTTGGAAGCAAATGGCAACACTGGTTTAATCACCAAGTTTAGCTAGATTCTAAGATGAAAAAACGACAAGGTAAAGATTACAGAGATCTTTCCTCTTTCTTTTCTTCTTTTAAAACTCAAATACTATATAACTTATCAGTGCATTAATTCCATATCATTATATGTTCAAGAGGTTGGTGGAATTCCTAAGTTTAGGTGAATAACCTGCCCTACCCGTACACTCAAAGAGAACTAAAAGTTTCTGAAAAAGGGTAACTAACTATAGTCCAGTTAAGCCGATAAATAGGATGGAGTGCAGAAAACATCCTTTGATGTATAGGAAGGTCAAAGTTTCCATGAGTCAGAGAGTTTTAATACTTTTTGATTTAAAGACAGATAGTAATTCTACTTGTCTTAACTACTTTCAAGGTAGATGTTTGGTGCATGAAAGATGGCAGTGGATACTGGACCCGGTGGATCCATATCCGTTTTTATAGAATATGTATCTTCAAAATTTAGACCCGACGGATCCGGATCGGACCCGGATCCGTTTCCGACGAATCAGATCTGGATCTGGATCTTGTATTTGAGATCCGTATCCGGTCCAGATCCGACCCGTGGATCCATTTTTTATTAAATATATTCATAACCTAGAATGTAGTTTTATAAGTATTTTTTTAAAATTGCTAAGCACATCCTTGCAAGTTTAATTCTCAAAACAAGTTTAATTTATCCCCGCGTTAACTCAAAAACCAAAAAATAAAGAGGTAACTTCGATAATAAAATCAATGTTATATTAGTGAATGACTAACATCTTCATAGACAAGTAATTAAAATTATATTCACTTCATTTGTGAAGATTCCAAGAACATCCAAGTTCTGCATTGTGGAAATACTAGTCAGCATTTTCCACAATTATTGTCATTGTCCAATATTTTCAATTAATAGCTTACAATCAAAACGAGACAACGAATAAATATCTCATATGAACATTTCAAAATTGAAACACAGTAAACTGTTAGCTAAGTAAAAATCGTTTGTCAGTTCAAAAAAAAATTCTTAGCAAAGCAAATTTTTTTACATGTGGATCCAGATCCGATCCGTAGACCCAGTGGATCCGAATTTGGATATGATTTTTATGGACCCGATGGATCTGGATTCAGGTATGAAAAACGAATCTGGATCTGGATCTAGTAGGATCCGGTCCAGATCCTATCCGTTGCCATCCCTACCCATGATACTTCTAAAGTTTGTGTGATCTTTCCATCTATCTAGGATTATGGTTAACAAATTTACTACTGCTTCTAGCCAAATATCTCGACCCTAAGTGGTAATTCCAAAAATCACTTCTATGAACAGAAATTAGTTTCTTCATATGTCTTGCTAGAGTTTTTCGTCCCATTATATTTTGTTGATCTTATAGGCTTATAGCAGGGAGTGGTTGGTTAGTGCTTTGCTGGTTCCTTCATCTTGAAATTTTGAATTTCTTTAGTATACTAGAAAGCTTTTGCACTCTCTATTTGCTGAAACATTTTGGATTTATTAGAGGATATGTGCTGTATTTCTTTCTTTGGTAGCTCCCGTAGGTTAGCTGTTGTTAATACTATTATCTTTTTATCAGCAAGTAATGATTTTGTTAAAATAGCAAAAGACTAGCACTATGCTGGAGCAGGATTTACAGTAGTTCCCCCTCCTATACGATGTCCTGTTATAAAACGTGTCTGAGTTCTACCACAAAATCCTCATAATTTATAATATAAGAAAAAAATGGAGACATTTGATAATTTGAACTTCAATGAAGGTATTGTTATAGTCTTTCCATCATAACTTTTTGGTTCTTTTATTCCAAATGACCCAAAGAATGCATGCTGGAAAAATCTTCCAGATCATCTCTTGTGAAGTTGTGATCCTTCTTCCTTCCCAGCAACATAAAGGCTCTTTGAGGGATTTAGGCATAACCCAACTCAATCCAAAATACTGTAAACACAGATCGAACAATTGCCTTGTCGTTGTACAAGAGTGCGTGATAACTTTTATGCTTTTGGCCGGCTCTTGGGGAACCGTAGATCTTCCAGTTCCGCCTTCCCGCCTTCGTTGTACTTTAACATTGCCCGTACTAAACTCTTGGATTAGAATACAGGCTGTAAGTGTAATGTATCAACTACTTTCTAGGTAGATGTTTTCAGGCTATGATGCTCTTGAATCGTGGTTCGCAAAATGACTGCTATTGTTTCTAGCCAAAAATTCTTGGTAGATATTCTAAAGACCATTCTTATGAACAAAAATTAATTTTCATGATCATATGCCTTGTCATTGTTTCTATTTTGTTAATCTTACAACAGGGTGTGATTGGCTTATTTTCGCTGGTTCTGTCATCTTCCTATTCACTACTACATCATGTTGATAAGAGTTTAGTCTTTGTCTTAGCTGAAATTTCAGTTCCAGTTGCCATTAACATGAAGTTGTCCTAGATGTTCTTTGATGTACTAGCTAGAAAGTTCATGCAACCACTTTTTGCTGAAGTATTTTTGCTTCAAGAGAGGAAACCTTTTTAGGCTTCTTTGTCTGGTATTTCCTCCTTTAGCATTATTTAATTTTGCTCATTCTGCAAGAAATCTACTACTTACAAAACAATAATATGTATACTTGACTAGCTTATAATTGTCACCGACACATGTATACAATGGTCATAACTTTAGTCCAATACAGATGCACCTGTGTCTTTGGCCAGTGAGGTATAGTGTCCAATGGCTTTTAGGTAGCAAATGACAACACTGGTTTCATCACCAAGTTTGGCGAGAATGTAAAGATTATAGACATCTTTCCTCTTTCTTTTCTTCTTTTAAAACTCAAATGCTATATAACTTATCGGTGCATTAATTACATATATCTTTATGTCGCGTTACCGAGGACCTCGTTTCAAAAAAATACGCCGCCTGGGGGCTTTACCAGGACTAACTAATAAAAAGCCTAGGACCAGAAGTGATCTTAGAAACCAATCGCGTTCCGGGAAAAAATCTCAATATCGTATTCGTCTAGAAGAAAAACAAAAATTGCATTATATATGTTCAAGAACTAGGTGGAATTCCCAAGTTTAGGTGAATAACCAGCCCTCTCCATACACAAACACAACTAAAAGTATTGAAAAAGGGTAACTATAGTCCAGGCAAGTCGATTAATGGGATGATAGAGGTCTTGAAGGAAGAGCCAAGAAAACATCAAGGAGCATTTTGCCATTAGGCAAAACATTAGCGGGTAAATTGTATATAGGCATAGAAGAAGAAGATGGATCAGCTAAACTACCAGAATTTCTAGAATTAACCCCTGAAGTTGGGGTTAATTGTATTTGCATCCCTTCACTTGCATTATTCTCCTCCCCTAATGTTAACCTTTCAAATGTTGTATTTGTGAAAGTTGCTGCAATAACCATAACTTTTCCTGATGTCATAAATCCACCCACAACTTTTCCGCCTATGACTTGTAAAGAAATGGACTTTGAACCTACCTTAATTTTAAAAGCTAGCTGATGGGGCTCAACTGATTTTCTGCTGCTCCGGTCTTTAAATTCTCCTAGTTTTTGCTGATTGGTTTTATTAGGAGATTCAATCTCCACGTAAAATCCAGCATTATTGAAATAAATTTGCTTAATGTATATTTTTTCCTCATATAAATATACGTGTAAGTTATGCGAGAAATCTATTTATTATTTTTACATAAAATACGATGTAGGATAAAAATATCGATATCAAATTACAGGGATTAAAATGACGAAACTAACAATTACAATATCATTAAACTTTTATCCTGTTTAACACGTGCTTTACTAATTCTTGCATGATTTGTCTCGAAACGAAATGACCTCTCAGTATAAGAAATGTCATTTATATTGTTTCTCCGTATCATCACACGCAATTGTTCTATGAGAAGATCAGATTGAACATGAGGTAAATTGATTAAACAATTTCCGTGTTTTAAAAGGCTTGACAAGTTGAAGCATATGAATGAGCTTTGACCTTATCTTGTCCACAAAGGAATCAATTGTTAGAATATTATGCAATCATATTATTATTATGTATTAATGTAGTATCATTTTATATATGGTAGGTAGTAAAATATTAATTAAGAATATTATGTTAATTAGGTAGAAGATTATTACGAATTGATTAGAAAGATTATGCATGATTGACTCTTCCTAATTAATATATATGGTGTATTTATTGTACTCTTGAAGGATGAAGACATTGAGGAAAATATTTTCAAAGTCTTACATCAATGTTATTCATCACAAATGAAATTGAATCCATAGCGGGCGCCTTGTGATCGTTAAATTTTTCACTTAAAAGACCTCAAGTAAGCTTTGTTTTATTTACATCTTAAGTGGACTGTTACTATTTCATCTAAACACTTTTTGTTGAGGTATTTAAATGAAATAAAGTTTACTTTAAGGTAAGTGAAAAATTTTGCCGCCCACAAAAAAACACGTGATGGTCCTCCAAAGAAAATTAATGAAATCACATGTTCATGCTTTCGCTGAATCTCTAGTCTACTAGTAGTTCATAGAGCTGTCTGCTTTCCTATTGGTGAATGCCCCTGTCTACGGACTAAAAGTGCCCACCTTTTATAAATATAAAGAATTATCGACATCTGATATTGTATACTCCTATGATATTGTATACTCCTATGGGGGCTCCTGGGGTGGGAGATTCCACCTTTTGGAGCAGAGATCAAACAAAATAAACATACCCTCAATTTTTGAGCCTCAACAATTTCAAATAGCTTTACAACATTCAATTAGTATGAACCGCAAAGAGAAAAAAGGCAAAATATTTTACAGAAACAGTACCTGTGTGACTGTCTATCAGACATTTTCTCGTGCTGTTTTTGTTTATGTATTTTTCCCAAAGTATCCCATTGGACTATGAAGATAAAGGTTTTGGTCTATGAAGTTTGTCAAAAATGATTATTTTTGGTCTTTCTCAAATATTTACCAAGCTCTATCCGTTAGATTGAAAAAAGGATCTTTGAATGAGAAAGGAATTTAGCGGGAACTCATATTAGAAGTCTTGAAGGTGCAATTTCTATTATTTTTGATCTATTTTTCAAAGTACAACAACAATAACATACCTAGTGTAATCCCACAAGTGGGGTCTGGGGAATGTAGGCTATATGTAGACCTTACATCTATCTTATAAGGTAGAGAGACTGTTTCCGATAGACCATCGGCTAGAAATAAAGCAATAGATCAATAACAAAGCATGTTAAATAGGCAAAAGAATAATAATTACAACAAAATAGTATGTTACGCGAAGAATGAGAGACAATAAATACTAACAGAAATCGAAGGACACGAAACTACAAATGGAATACTACGACAACATGTATGGAAGTATAAGCTTGACAACATTCTACTACCTACTAGCCGACTACCTTAATCCTAGTCCTCCACAACCTCTTATCTAAGGTCATGTCCTCGGCGAGCTGCAACTATGCCATGTCCTGTCTAATCACCTCTCCCCAATACTTCTTCGGCCTACCTCTACCTCTCATGAAGTCATCCATAGCCAACCTCTCACACCTCCGCACTCGGACATCAATGCGTCTCCTCTTCACATGCCCGAACCATCTCAACCTCACTTCCCACATCTTGTCCTCCATCGAGGCCACACCCACCTTGTCCCAGATATCTTCATTTCTAGTCCTATCTCTCCTAGTATGCCCACACATCCACCACAACATCCTCATTTTCACAACTTTAATTTTATGGAGTGAGATTTCTTGACAGGCCAACACTTTGTCCCATACAACATGCTTGGTCTTATAACCACTCTGTAGAACTTGCCTTTGAGTTTTGGTGGCACCTTCTTATCACATACGACTCCGGATGCGAGCTTCAATTTCATCCATCCCGCACCAATACGATGTGTGATATCATCATCAATCTCTCAATTATCTTGTATAATAGACTCCAGATACTTGAAACTTTCTTTTTTTGGGATGACATGTGTGTCAAGCCTTACTTCCACGTCTGCCTCCCGCGTCACGCCACTGAACTGACACTCCAAGTACTCTGTCTTGGTCCTGCTTAACCTGAAACCTTTAGACTCCAGAGTATGTAGCTAGACCTCCACCTTAGTGTTAACTCATCATTTGGTCTCATCAATCAGCACTATGTTATCTGTAAACAACATCATCATGGTACCTCCCCTTGAATATGCCGCGTCAAGACATCCATCACTAAGGCAAATGAAAACGGACTAAGAGTTGATCCCTGATGCAATCCCATCATAACTGGGAAGGGCTCGAAATTTTCACCCACTGTCCTTATCCGGGTCTTGGCTCCCCCGTACATGTCCTTGATCTCCCTAGTGTACGCCACATGTACACAACTAACCTCTAAACACCTCAATAGAACCTCTCTAGGAACTTTATCAAAAGCCTTTTCAAGGTCAATGAACACCATGTGAAGGTCCCTCTTCCTCTCCCTGTATTGCTCCACCAGCCTCCTCACAAGATGAATGACTTATGTTGTTGAACGCCCCGGCATAAAATCAAATTGATTCTCTGAAACAATCACGCCCCTCCTCACTCTCATCTCCACCGCTCTCTCCCAAAACTTTCATAGTATGACTTAGCAACTTGATACTTCTATAGTTGTTGCAACTCTGAATGTTACTCTTGTTCTTGTACAACGGAATCATCGTACATTTTTCAGAGTTTACTATAATTTTTTAAGGTGAAAATTTTGTGCAATTTTTATTTTTTATTTTTTGGGATTTGATGGAACTTTCTTGCTCTCTGGTTTAATATTTTTTTCTTCACAATTCCTCTCAAATGAACATCCATGGTTTATTAAAATTCATACAAATTAAAACTGCTCATTATTAATAAATTTAAGGGATCAAAACTACTCATGAGAAATTTAAAGGACTACTTCAAACTTACCCCTCTCCAAACCTAAATGACCATTTTTGTCATTTTCTCGACTTTGAAAAAGTTAAAGAGGTTAAACCGGTAGGTGAAAGTGATTAGAATTAGAATTAGAATTAGAATTAGAACTAGAACATAAAACTCATAGCGTTTTTTGAGGTTTAAGAAGGGTTTAGTGGGGTCAAAGATTGCTGATGATCAAGAAATTAGCTATATACATTCAGCAAAGACCTAGGGTTGAAGCATGAAGCTCTATGAATAGTTGGGAAAAACAACAAAATCGAGAAGAACAAATATATTCAATCCCTTGAACAAAAAAAATGTCATGAGTATTTGCCACAAGAATTGATGATTGAAATATTCATAAGACTACCCATTAAGTCAATACTTCGATGCACAAATTTGTCCAAGTCATGATACTCTCTTCTTACTACCCCTAATTTTATTTCCATGCATCTCAGCCAAAAACAAGATGATCACATATTAGTTCGACATTTCTCTAGAAAACCCGAAAATGAAATATATAAACAACGAGGATTTGGATCAATATGCCCAGTATGATCTGCCATTTAACTGCAGTAACTATTTCTTTAATATTGTTGGTAGTTGTAATGGAATTTTGTGACTTAAGGATGAGATGTGCTTTTTTATTGCTTTCTATCTTTGGAACCCCTCCATCAGAAAGTCGGTTAAACTACCAAATCCTATATTTGTTGAAAATTTACTAATTTGGAATTAAGTTTATCCCATTATTTATGACTCGAACAATTGGGACCCCACACATCGGAAACTTCCTTTCCACACGTAGTGCCAAGTATCACAAATTTCATTAGTGAAAGAGATATTGGTACGTACGTAATACGTTTGAGACATAGAATGATTGACGGTTATTGGCCAAATGACAAGTATTCCACGTTGGTAAACGAAGGAAGAAGTGTAAGATGAAATGAGTCAAAAATCACCGCGGAGCCGCGAAGGGCCGCAGCGCCTCCCAGGCTGTGCCGCAATGCTAATTGGGTGTTCATTGGAGCCGCGGTGCTAATTCACAGAGCTGTAGCGCTTCGGAGGCAGAATGCTGCGACAGAAAGATGGAAAATTCTGACTTTTGGGCTGGTTTTGGAGCATTGATCTCCATTATTTGGCACATGAATTCAACCATTATTTGGTTGAATGTAACCCCTCAATAAGTGTCATTACATGGCTATTGAAGTCCATTAGTTGGCTAGTTGAGGGGTCATCTCATTACACTATAAATTGAGGTGTTTGGCTCAATTGTTCAACACTAAGAAACACTTACAGAATTTTCTGAAATCCTCTTCTTCTTCTCTAGCAAGTTTACTATACTCAAAGTTATTCAAGAGTAACACTTGAGTTTTCTTTGTTCATTTGTTAAGTTGATGTTGTATCTTGGGAGCCTATTGCCCGACTACGTAAAATGATATATACGGGGCAATCTTGTCTTAAAGACAAAATGTCATCACTTGACTCAACAAATCACAAGGAGTTTGTAACGTTCTTGATTCCAGTTTGTTGTAATCTTTAGTTTATCATTTCTAGCAATTTGTAATATTTACTTACTTCCCATTTCTTGCAATTGTTGTAATCCACAATTTTAAGACAAGACTGTTGTAAATGCTTAGAAAGATGATTGGAAGAGAACAACTCGCTTCTGATTCTGCTGCTGCTGTTGCTCAAGGCAACCCCTCTGCCTTCCCCACTGCTGCTCAAGGCACACCTAATGCCTTCACTACTTCTCAAGGCTCATCCAACGTCTTTGCTGCTGCTCAAGGGAACGTTACAGTTTCTCCACCCTCCGAATTCCATCATGAACGCCCAGAAAAGTTCATGGGCTCCAACTTTAAGAGATGGCACCATAAGATGTTGTTTTATCTGACTGTTATGAGAATGGCTCATTTCCTAACAGAAGATCCTCCATAAGCTGTAGATGAAGTGGACCCTCAGCCTAATGAAATGGCTGAAAGGGGCCAAGGTATCCATGCCATTAATGGCATAAAGATGGTTCTTGATGCATGGAGTCATAGTGACTTCATGTGTAAGAACTACATTTTGAACTATCTGTCAGACACACTCTACATGGTGTATTGCACCGTAGTCACCGCCAAAGAGTTATGGAAAAAACTACAGAAGAAGTACAACGCACAAGATGCTGGTACTAAGAAATTCATCGTTGGAAAATTCCTGAAATTTCAAATGGTGGATAGAAAAACTGTGATGTCCCAAGTCCAGGAATTCCAAATGATTCTACATCACATGGATCTGGAAGGTATGAAACCAAATGAGCAGTTTTTGGTTGCATCACTAATCAAGAAGTTACCTCCCTCGTGGAATGAGTTTATGAGTTATTTAAAACTCAAGACAAAGGAAATGACCTTTGAAGAACTTATTATCAAACTCCAGATTCATGAAGATAATAAGAAGGCCTTGCCTAGGGGAAACAACCCTCTGAGGCAAAGGCAAATCTGGCTGAGACCAAAGGGAACCCAAGCAAGAAACGCAAGTTCCAGAAAGACGACAAGACCCAAGCGGTGGAGAAGTTCAAAGGAAATTGTCACCACTGTGGGAAACCTAGTCACATGATCAAGGATTGCCGCAAGCTCAAGATTGAGCAACAAGAGAAGGCCAAGGCCAAAGGCAAGACGCATGCTAACGTCGTCAAAGACATGCTTCTGGATGACATGATTGAGGAGTTCTTGGCAGTGGTGCTTGAAGTAAACCTTGTTGAGAATATCATACAATGGTGGATGGACACGAGTGCTACCAGACATATCTGTTCCAATAGAGATGCCCTTTCTACTTATACACCAGTTACTAACAAAAAGTTGTTCATGGGTAACAACGCTTCCTCTAACGGCGTCTAGGGGTAGGAAAGGTAGTCCCGAAGATGACTTCTGGGAAGGAGCTCACTCTGAAGGAGGTGATGCATGTCCCTAAGATTAGGAGAAATTTAATTTCAGGTCATTTATTGGTTAATGCTGGTTTTAGACTAGTATTTGAGTCTAATAAGTTTGTAATCACTAAGAATAGAACTTTTGTGGGAAAATGCTTCGTCTGTGAATGCCTCTTCAAAGTTAACGCCATGTCTGTAATACGTGCAAGCAATAATATTGAAGTTTCTTCTTACTTGCTTGAGTCCTCTAATTTATGGCATCATAGATTATGATATGTTAACTATAAGTCCATTCAAAGATTGGTTAAGTTAAAGTTGTTGCCGTCTATTAACGTAAACCCTCAACATAGGTGTGAGGTGTGCGTAGAGGCAAAACTCACAAAGCTTTCTTTTCGATCCGTTGAAAGGAATACCGTTCCTCTAGAACTTATTCACATAAATATATGTGATTTGAAGTTTGCACGAACTAGAGGGGGGAACAAGTACTTTGTGACATTCATTGATGATAGCACAAAGTATTGTTACATTTACTTGTTGAAAAGTAAAGATGAAGCATTCCGACGTTACAAAGCAGAAGTTGTGAACCAACTAAACATGCAGATTAAATCCATTCGTAGCGATAGAGGGGGGAAATACGTAGCGCCATTTGAGGAATATTGTGTCCAATCAGGCATTGTTCATCAAACGACGGCTCCATACTCACCTCAGCCGAATGGTGTGGCGGAAAGTAAGAACCGCACATTGAAAGAAATGATGAATGCCTTGCTCATCAATTCCGGTCTTCCCCAAAACATGTGGGGAGAAGTCGTCATTACCACTAATACGATTCTTAACAGAGTCCCACATAAGGGTAAGGACAAAACTCCATATGAATCATCGAAGGAAAAAAAACCCACCTATAAATATTTAAATGTGTGGGGTTGTTTGGCAAATGTCGAAGTGCCCAAGCCAAATCAGGTCAAGATTGAGCCTAAGACAGTAGATTGCATTTTCATCGGCTATGCAAATATCAGTAGTGCTTATCGCTTCTTAGTGCATAAGTCAGATATTCTAGATATCCACGGGGGTAAAATCATAGAATCAAGGAATGTCAATTCTTTGAGGATACTTTTCCTTGAAAGGCAAAAAGACATAACCTCTCGCAAACGAAGTTATGAACAAAGATCTCAGGAATCGGGAGTCGTTGACTGCCCGGATCTAGATGGTTCAGATCTAGTGGACTTCGAAGTGACTGAATATACGAAATCTAGTATTCCATATTCTCAGAACTTGGAGACTCCAGAGATGGAACCAAGGCGAAGTAAAAGGACCAGGAATGATAAATCCTTCGTTCCTGAATTTGTAGCTTATATGGTTGATCTCAAACCAAGGACAATTGCTGAAGCATTGTCAACTCTAGAGGTACCGCTCTGGAAAAAAGCTATTGAGAGTGAAATAGACTCCATCCTGCATAACCATACTTGAGAGTTGATTGATCTTCCTCCGGGAAATATACCGTTGGGTAGTAAATGGATACTCAAATAGAAGTATAAAGCAGATGGGTCTATAGATAAGTACAAGGCCAGGTTCGTAGTAAAGGGCTATCGGCAGAAGGAAGGCCTTGACTATTATGACACATACTCCCCGGTGTCTAGGATGACGTCCATACGAGTATTCATTGCGATCGCAGCATTGCGTAACCTTGAGATACATCAAATGGATATCATGACAGCCTTCTTAAATGGTGATTTGGAGGAAGAAATCTATATGGAACAACCCGATGGGTATGTGGTTCCAGGGCAAGAGAAGAACGTCTGGCGACTTGTCAAATCTTTATATGAGCTGAAATAGGGCCCGAAGCAATGACACAAAAAAATTTATAGAAACTCATAGGTAGGAGGCACGGAACAATGTATTTTGGTAAAGGGAAAATTTGATTCATCAAACACTACGTGACGACTCACAATTATTTTATTAGATCATATGTCATAACATTTGTAACCATGATGGTTAGATGGATATCCCAAAAAAATACACGAAGTGGATCGGGGTTGGAGTTTATTAATAGTAGTAGCTGAAAACAGAGGATAGCATAAGCACCCGAATACCTGAAGATGAGAATATGATGGGTTCCTTAGGTTACAATTTTGAGTGGGGATTGGTAGACTAATTGTTTGCTAGGAAGTATGTTGAGGAGATACGTTGCCATTTGTAATGCATGATGCCAAAATGATGGTGGTAGAGAGGCATGTGCAAGTAGGGTTCTAACAATATTATTAATGGTTCATATTTTTCTTTCTGCTTTTCCATTTTGAGATGAAGTATGGGACATGAGAGACAAAAAGATAAACCATTAGTTTTGCAAAAAATTCAAAATTGCTCATTATCAAATTCTCTACCATTATCACATTGAATATTTTTAATATTCCAATTAAATTTGTAGGAACTATTCTTCCTTGATTTTATTCATTAATGATTTACAATATATATATAGTGTTACAGAAATATTTACTTTGCTACAAACTAGGTAACTAATCAATCCTAATTACAAGAAAAATATAATTCTACCTAATATAGGAGATGTATAATTAATTATTGTGGAAATATTTTATTACATCCTCGCAGTCGAAGCGGGAGGTCGGCATATGCTGAGACTATCTCGGAAGTCTTCAAATAAAATCAACGGAAGACCTTTTGTAAAAATATCGGTAATCTGATAACGTGACGGGACATGTAAGACACGTACTTTTCCATGAGCAACCTTTTCGCGAACAAAGTAAATATCCAGCTTAATATGTTTAGTGTGTTGGTGGTGAACCGGATTCTCTAAGAGATAAATTGCACTAACATTTTCACAATAAACCAATATCTCCTTCAGAACCAGACATTAGAGCTCTAAAAGAAGGTTTCGTAGCCAACAAGATTCAAATACTACATTGACAACTCCTCGGTATTCTGCTTCGGCACTGGATCTGTACATGGTTGATTGCCGTTTAGAGGACCAAGAGACCAAATTTTCACCAATAAATACACAATAACCAGACGTAGAGCATCTGGTATCTGGACAACCACCCCAATCGGCATCTGTTTATGAAACAAGAGTGGTTGTCGAAGATGGATATAAATGCAAGCCATGATCGAGAGTACCATGAATATAACACACAATGCATTTGAGAGCATGCATGTGATATTCCATCGGGTTATGCATGAATAGATAAACCTATTGCACAACATTAGAGATGTCGGGTCTCGTGAATGCGAGATACTGTAGGGCCCATTCAAAGGGTCGATAATGTGATGGATCAACATAAGGCTTTCTGGAAGAAGCACTCAACTTCAGTTTAGTGTCAATCGGAGTGGCAGACGACTTACACGATGACATGCCAACTCGTTCAACAATCTCTGCTGCATACTTCTTTTGTGATAAAAATAAATCACATGTATGACGTGTCACAACTATCCCCAAGAAGTAACTTAGTGGCCCTAGATCTTTCATTACAAACTTAGAGACAAGCAATGACATGATAGACTTGCGAAGTGCATCAGATGAGGCAGTTAAGATAATATCATCTACATACAAAAGAATGTAAGCAATATCATTACCCTGACGGTAGATGAATAGAGAATGACCAGACCTGTTGTTAGAAAACTCAATATGTGAAACACAATCTGCAAACCCCTTGTACCAGGCCCTATGAGCTTGTTTGAGCACATATAATGATTTCTTCAGTAGGCATAAATTATTAGGATAAGTAGGGTCTTTGTACCTAATGGGCCGATACATGTACACCGTTTTATTAAGGTCTCCATGTAGGAAGGCTGATGAAGCGGCCTAGCCTTCGAAAGAGCCAAACTGAGGACCGTCCTGATAGTTGTCGGTTTGACCATCGTACTGAAAGTCTTACCGTAATCCACACCAACCTATTGAGTCTTCCCATTACCTACGAGACGGGCTTCATACCTCTCAAATGTACCATCAGATTTTTCTTTATGACTAAAAATTCATATAGACCGAATCATATTAACATCAGTGGGACAGGGCACCGAATCCCACATCCTATTATTAACAAGAGCATTAAATTCTTCATCCATAACCATTTTCTAATTCGGGTCATTAAGGGCAGACACACGATTACGAGGCAACGGTGACTTGGCAATATGGGTGTGAAGACCGTATTTTTTGTTTGGCTTAAAAATCCCGTGTTGACTACGAGTGATAGGTCGTTGGGCCGAAATTAGAGTCGGGCCATATGAGAGTGACAGACTGCCTGACAATGGGATAGTAGTGACTGGACTGCTGGGCAGTGGGCCAGGGGATAGTGGGCTGCCTGAGTCGGATGGTGGGCCAAGACCCAGCGGACTGCCCACCACTAGGCCTCTCGGCAGTGGGCTGCCAGCGAGAGGCTCAATTGGGCCAGCAGCCGTGGGGCTCATTAATTAGGTCGAGACACCGTGATACGTTGGGCCTGTTTGGGAGGCTAATTTATGGATCAAATACGGGGATATGCTATGGTCAAGAAATTCATAGGTAGGAGGCCCGAAATAATGTAATTTGGCAAAAGAGAAATTTGTTTCATAAAAAATTACGTGATGACTTACAATGATTTTATTAGAGGATAAGTCGAAACATTTGTAACCACAATAATTTGATGGATATCCCAAAAAACACACAGAATTAACCGGGGTTGAAGTTTATTGATGGTAGTAGAAGGAAAAAAAGAATAGCATAAGCACCAGAAAGCCCGTAAATGAGAATATGATGGGTCCCTTAGGTATAAATTTTTGAGTGGGGATTGGTAGGCTATTTGTTTGCTCAGAAATATGTTCAAAAGATAGGTTGTCATTTGTAACGCATGATGCCAAAAAGATGGTGGTAGAGATGCATGGGCAAGTAAGGTTCTAACATTATTATTAATGGTTCAAATTTTTCTTTCTGCTTTTCCATTTTGAGATGATGTATATGGACACGAGAGATGAAACGACAAACCATTAGTTTTGCAAAAATCCCAAAAAGGCCAATTATCAAATTCTCTATCATTGTCACACTGAATATTTTTAATATCCCGTTCAAATTGAGTGCAGATGTATGTTCTAAATGATAGAAATGTGGAAAAACTTATGACTTTTTAGACAAAGGAAACATCCACAAAAAATTAGAGTAATCATCCAACAACATAATATAATATTGATGGCCCGAAGAGCTCACAATGGGAGATGTCCAAATATCACTATGAATAATATCAAAAGACATACCAGTATGAGACTTAGAAGCAACAAAAGGAAACTGAACATGTTTTCCAAGAGAGAAAGAGTAACAAATATGAGAATTACGAGGTGTGGTACACTCAATAAATTTATTTTGTTTAAGGGAAGCAAAAATAGGTGTTCACGGATGACCCAAACGTTCATGCAATAAATAAGGAGCTAAAGCTATAAAAGTGGATGGTAATTTGGCTTGATATATGGTTGTGGTGATTGGATGAAGTTCGCCCCGACTATCACATCTCATTAGACGCATCCTCGTATGAAAAACCTTCACGAAAAATCCAAAAGAATCAAATTCAACAGAAACCCAATTATCAGTGGTAAATTTTTTAACTGAAATCCAGTTTTTAATTAATTGAGGTGCGTGAAGGACATTTTTCAAAATTAACGGTGGATTAAGGGGTGACAAGTTTGTAGTACCATAACCACGAATTAGAGTTGAATGACCATTTCCGATAATTATACCACGATTATTGCTCAAATTAAAATAGAATGAGAGATTACCTTGTGAGAACGTCATATGAGACGTTGCACTGTTGTCTATGTACCAATTTACGTTAGGCGGAGTAAGCCCAAAAGTGTGCATCGCGGCCTCGATATATGTAGAGGTCACCACTACCGAGTGGGCCTGCTTCCACTAGCTCGACAGTGACCCAAGGATTCCTGCGCCAGATTAATGGACCTGTTGGCTGGTCCGCTATGCCTGGCCTGGGATGTGAGCCTAGCCCAATTTCCCGCGGGGAATGGGTAGGGAGGCACGATCCAGGGCCACTGCCAGGCCCACGGTACCGGCCCACTGCCCCACTGGGCTGGTTGTTGCTGCTGGTCACCGCCATTGCTGCCACCTCTATCGCAGTAATTGCCGCCGCCTTTTCCACCACCGCCGCAGATTTTGCTCCCATTATCGCCATTTCAGGCCTTCTGGACATGATTTGGCGGCAAATTTTCAAATTATGATGAATTCTCATCTGACGGAGCAGCAACCAAAGCGGAATTTGACACGCTGGCTATCTTCTTGGCAAAACCAGCTTCTTCGAGGATGAGTATAGAACAAGCTTGAAAGAATAGCGGAAGAGGATTACTTTGACGGATGAGCGTACCTACTCCACTATATGTGTCAGTAAGGCCGTCAACTATTTGTAACACGAGCTGATTATTAGTTACCGGCGCTCCGACGTTCTTGAGTTGATCTGACAGAACCTTGAGCCATTGACAGTATGCAGACGCATTGGGAAAATCTGCCATATCAGTGGTAGAAAATTCCTATTCAAGTGTGACGGCCCTGGAATTCTTATTGTCTTGGAATATGTCACGTAAACGTTCCCAAGCTACGATAGTCGTGGAATCAAGCTCAAGAATAATATGTAGTAAATCACTCGAGATTGTGGCGTAGATCCACTGGAGGACCATTGCATCAAGAGTCAACCATAATTCTTTCTCATCATCGGTCTTTGACACCTTCTCTTTACCTTTTTCCTAACTGGATTATTTGATGGATAACCCGGTGTGAGTGACAATTGATTTTAAAGAGTTTCGCCCATGTCGCATAATGGACGTTTTCCATCTCAAGAGTGATGGAGATATGAGACTTGATGTTGGAGACAACAAGGGCTGTGTGAAAATTAGATTTCGAGTCATACATGACAGTCGGATGGAGAAGGGAGGCCGGTGGCATAAGGACGGGGGGGGGGGGGACGGTATTGAGAGAAAAGTTTAGGTTTAGGATCTTTCACTAGAATCTGATACCATATAGGAAATATTCTTCCTTGATTTTATTCATTAATGATCTACAATATATATATTATTACAAAAATATTTACTTTACTAATCAATTCTAATTACAAGAAAAATATAATTCTACCTAATATAGGATATGTATAATTAATTATTGTAGAAATATTCTATTAAAATTGAGTGCAGAAAAATGCTCTAAAGGAAAGGAATGTGGAAAAAACTTGTGACTTTTTAGACAAAGAAAACGTCCACAAAAAATTAGAGTAATCATCCAACAACAGAAGATAATATCGATGGCCCGAAGAGCTCAAAACGAAAGATATTCAAATATCACTATTTATAATATCAAAAGGCATAACAGTACGAGACTTAGAAGCAACAAAAGACAACTTAACATGTTTTCCAAGAGAACAAGAGTGACAAACATGATAACTACGAGGCCTAGTACACTCAATAAATTTATTTTGTTTAAGAGAAGCAAAAACAGATTCTCCCGGATGATCCAAACGTTCATGCCATAAAGAAGGAGCTAAAGCTGCAAAAGTGGATGGTAATTTGGCTTGATATGTGGTTGTGGTGATTGGATAAAGCTCGCCCCGACTATCACATCTCATTAGATGCATCCCTGTCTAAAAATCTTTCATGAAAAACTCAAAAGGATCAAATTCAACAGAAACCCAATTATCAGTGATAAATTTTCTAACTGAAATCAAGTTTTTAATTAATTGAGGTGTGTGAAGGACATTTTTCAAAATTAACGGTGGGTTTGGGGGTGACAAGTTTGTAGTACCATAACCACGAATTGGAATTGAATGACCATTTTCGATAATTATACCACGATTATTGCTCAAATTAAAATATGATGAGAGATTACCTTGTGAGGACGTCATATGAGACGTTGCCCTGGAGTCCATATACAAGTTTGCATCGGGTGGTGTAAGCCCAAGGGTGTGCATCGCGACTTTGATGTCTGTCGGGGACGCCGCTGCAGAATGGGCCTGCTGCCACTAGTTCGGCAGTGGCCCAAGAACTGAAGGTTGTTGCTGCTGCTGGGCTGTTGGTCATGGTCTGGCCCAATTGCCAGCGGGAAATGGACAAAGAGGCATAACCCAAGGCCACTGCTAGGCCTACGGTGCCGGCCCACTTCCTCATTGGGCTCTCGGTTACCACTGGACTGGTTGCTGCTGATCGCCGCTTCTACTGCCATTGCCGCTATTGCCGCCACCTCCCCACGTTGGTGGCTGCCACCCTTTACACCACCGTGGTCGCCGCAATGATTTTTACCTCCATTATTGATATTTCGTCCCTTTTGACCACAGTTAGGTGGCCTATTATCAAATTGGGAAAAATTATCATTGGATGGAGCGACAATCATGGAAGAATTGGACACGATGGCCGTCTTTTCAGAAAAACCCGCTTCTTATAGTATGAGCATAAAATGGGCTTGGTAGAATGGTGGAAGAGGGTTGTTTTGGCGGATGAGCGTACCAACACCACTATATGCGTCAGTAATACCGGCCACCATCTGTAAAACAAACCGATTGTTAGTGACCCGCACACTGACATTCTTGAGCTGGTCGGACAAAACCTTGAGTCATTGGCAATATGAGGATGCATTGGGAAAATTCGCCATGTCAGTGGTAGAAAATTCCTGCTCAAGTGTGATAGCCCGGAAATTTTTATTATCCTGGAATATGTCACGTAACCGATACCACGCCTCCTTTACCGAGGAGAACCGTTGCATCAAGGGTCACCTATAATTCCTTTTCATCATCGGTTTTGGCACCTTCTCCTTGCCATTCTCCGGGGAGATAATGTGATGAATAACTCTGTGTGACCTATAATGAATTTTGAAAGTTCTGCCCACGTCGCATAATTGATGTTTTCCATCTCAAGAGTGATGGAGATGGAGATGTGTGACTTAATATTGAAGACCACTAAGGCCGGGTGAAAATTTAATTTGGAGTCCGACATGGCAGACGAAACAAAGAAGAGGAAGGAAAAAGATATATCGTCGGCGTGAAGAACTTCGGTAAGCCAGTGATTAGCGGCGGAGAGGTGGGAGGCCGACGAGAGAGAAGGAAAAATTTAGGGTTTAGGATTTCCCCCTAAACTTCTAATACTATGTACGTAATATTCTTACTTGATTATTTCATTCTAAAGGGGTAATATATATACACTCAATAATACAATCATAATCCGATGTATATAAGGTAATAAATTATCCTAATCCTAAGTACATAAGGTAATGAATTTGACTAAATATGCACTTATTATATATAAAATATACATAATTATGATTAATTATATTTTCCTATTTTATAACTATACATATATGGTTAATGTTTATTGCATCAAAGCTAATTTGTGAAATTTATTTATTATTCTGAACTCCTCAATTCTCACGCCGCTTAAATTATTAATCATTTTGCATAGTTTATTTAGGCTAAATAAAATAAAATAAAAATAAAATAAATAAGGCCAAGCTTTTTGTCTCAGCCCATTCTTCCTCTTAACTTTCGAGGGGTCATTTGTACTTTTGTCCTTATTTTGTGCTGATAGTTAATTTTTTTCTTTCAAATGGGCTGATTTTTATTTTGTTTACTCTAAAATCGAATTTATTACTTATAGAGGTATAAGTTATATCCATAAATTATGTCATTGTCCTTAAAAAAATTATAAGCATAACTTCAATTTTAAAGGATAAAAATTAAATATAGAGTCAACCGCAAGAAGTAAGTTGGTACAGAAGAAGAGCGGAGACCGCAAGGCCACGAGTTCGATCCTGCATAAACCTTCTTGGTTGAGCCACACATGACTTGTCAAGTGTGGTTAATCGGCCGACGTGGTTTGCGCTATCAGATCAGGGGTTTCTGCTGCGAGAGTAGCGGCTGCGGGTTCCTTCGTCAACAAAAAAAAAAAAAAAATTAAATATAGAGTTCATTTGACGGACAAACCGTTCAATTACTTGATTTCCGAGCCCAATAAAAAGCAAGTATCCAGCACACTCATATTTTCCATTCTTACTCATCTCTCCCCTTCGTTTTCCTCTGTAAAATACCCAACAACTCCATTGAAGTTGAAGTACCCAAAGAACAATAGCCGTTTGATCTGATTAAGGTCGGTCCATTCTACATTCTTTTGTTTTTCTGTTTAAAAATGAATGTGTAAATTTTTAAATGAGTTTGTGGTTTCCTGCTTCTGTTTAGGTTTTGTTTTCTAGAGTTAAAATATACCTTGTTGTGTACATTTTTTATAAGGATTTTGCTCTGCTTTAGTTGTTGTTTAAATGTTATCAATGAAATAATTTACTGGATAAAGTTATTGTTTTGTGAATTAGTTCAAATATGTTAATTGGGTAGTTCAGTGTTTTATGTATGTCTGCTCGTTCATAATGTGCTTCTCTAACTTATTTGAGTATAATCCGTATTTTAAGTGCATACCCTCTTGTTTAAGTAAGAATTATTGGGCTGATTTAGCTTAATCCCATAGCTTAGAAGTAGGTTCAGATAAAACTTGGTCTGCGTTAGAAGTCTAAATATTACTCCCTCTGATCACTTTTACTTATCACGATTTTCTTCTCGAGAGTCAATTTGAATTAATTCAATATTTTAAAATTAAAATTTAGATGTTCAAAAACTATACGAAAATACTATAAGTTGCAATTCTTCTCATATTAATATGATAAGAATATACATCTTAAAATAATGGTCAAAGTCTATGTAATTTGACTTTCGAAAAGCGAAGCGTGACAAGTAACAGTGAACGGAGTGAGTATTTTCATTTCTTGAGTTAGGATGTGTACTGGTACGTTAGTTATTTGATTTCCAAGGTAA
Organism: Anisodus acutangulus; assembly: GCA_029783415.1. Taxonomy (NCBI): domain Eukaryota; kingdom Viridiplantae; phylum Streptophyta; class Magnoliopsida; order Solanales; family Solanaceae; genus Anisodus; species Anisodus acutangulus. The sequence goes on from CM056491.1 coordinate 48,499,200, forward strand.
AAAATTTAACCGTCCTTGCGCATAAGTTGTGGTACTCGGTTGTGCTAGTGACCAAATAAGAAGGTTAATGTCTCGTTTGGAATGCTGTATTTTTTTTTCAAAATGCGTAAAGAAAGTGAAGTCATAATTCTTCATGACATATTGGCAAGTTAGAAGTCTTGGGATAACGAAATGTGAATTGAGAATGAGAGTTAGTCAGGGACTGTGCGTTATTCAAGAAGCCTTTTGATGATTTTGTTTAGCATTTTTATGGTAGTAATTGTTTTCGACATGACTCAAAGAACCTTTCATCAGAACACATGTGGAATTTTGAAGCATATCTAAAGTTTCAAGCTGAGTTAGTGTCATACTTGTGTTCTTTTTTTGTTGTTGCTTTTCTGGAGTGTTCTGCACCATTTTTTGTTTCTAGAGTTGGAACACTTTGTATTGTGATCATTCCCAGCAATACCAATGGAAAAGCATGGCGAAATATATTTTGTTATTCCTCTAAAGTGGAAAACATGCATCTAATTGTTGTATTTATACGAGAGCTACTTGTGATATTTTTATCTGAGCAATCTTCATAAGATAATGAATGTGATATGGTTGGTACTAATATAACAATCTGTGTTAGACTTTTTGAGAAGGTAATAGACAATCTGTAAAGATTGTTTTGACTCTTCTTTTTTCTTTTTTAAAGGAAAAGTTCTGTTTGAATTTTGATTCATTGTTTGTAAGAAGTCAAATAAATAGGGTGAAAAAATGTCTTCATTTCGAAATGTGATATAAAAAGTGCGTGAAGTATAACTAATTTCGCAGCAGCACATGTTTTGTTTCTCTTGTGGTTCTGTTGGCAATAGAAGACAAACAAAGTTTTAATTCTTGCATGTATTTTCTACATGAAGTGCAATTGAATCTTAGCGTGGCCTAGGAATACAAAGGCAATCTTTTTCTCAGTTCTATAAATTCTAGGATGAGAGATGGAGCCATCAATGTGCTATTATTGCATTTTTTGACAAGAAGGAAGTAAGGTGTGATAAAGTAGCACATGCAATGCCACAATCATGGGTGCACCTTGTTTCAGACATATTTGTACTAGTTTGATAAAATTAAAAAGACATGTATAAATCGTACTTATTCTGAACAGTGTAAATTTAAGACTGAAAGATGACGATCTTTATCCCAAAAGGAAAAGAATAGAAGATTGAAAGAGGGCGATGAAAGTACCAATATTAAGTGTAGTGTAAATTCAATTGCACCTCATGTAGTTTATTGTAGACCTCTCGTTGAAAATACAACATTTCATAGTTACCAGTTTCAAAAAAAAAACCCAACATTTCATTGCAATTGCTGTGAATCTAAGTTATTCTCAAACTCTGCCTACACCCTAAGGTAATAGTTGTTGGAAATTTACTAATGTGGAATTAAGTATATCCCATGATTTATGACTCAAACAATTGGGGCCCCGCACGTCGAAAACGTCGTTTGGCTGAATGTAACCCCTCAATAAGTGTCATTACATTGGCTATTGAAGGCCATTAGTTGGCTAGTTGAGGGGTCATCTCCTTACACTATAAATTGAGGCCTTTGGCTCAATTGTTGAAGACTACACTTAGAAGTTTTTACAGAATTTTCTAACATCTTTTTCCTCTCTAGCAAGTTTACTACACTCAAAGTTCTTCAAGAGTAACACTTGAGTTTCCTTTGCTCAATTGTTAAGTTGCTATTGTATCTTGAGAGACTATTGCCCGACAACTTAAAAGGAGATATACGGGGCAATCTTGTCTTAAAGACAGAGTGTCATCACTCGACTCAGTAAATCACACAAGGAGTTTGTTTCATTCTTGATTTCCAGTTTTGTAATCTTTAGTTTATCCTTTCTAGCAATTGTAATAATTACTTTCTTCCCGTTTCCTGCAATTGTTGTATCCCACAATTTTAAGACAAGATCTGTTGTAAGTGCTTAGAAAGATGACTGGAAGAGAACAACTCGCTTCTGATTCTGCTCCTGCTACTCAAGGCAACCCCTCTGCCTTCCCCACTGCTCAAGGCACACCCAATGCCTTTCCGGTTGCTCAAGGCTCATCCAATGCCTTTCCTGCTGCTCAAGGGAACGTTACAGTTCCTCCACCCGTTGGATTCCACCATGAACGCCAAAAAAAGTTCATGGGCTCCAACTTCAAGAGATGGCAGCAGAAGATGCTATTTTATCTGACTGTTATGAGAATGACTCGTTTTCTAACAGAAGATCCTCCACAAGCTGGAGATGAAGTGGACCCTTCGCTTACTGAAACGGCGGAAGGGGGCCAAGGTATCCATGTCATTAATGTCATGAAGATGGTTCTTGATGCATGGAGTCATAGTGATTTCATGTGTAAGAACTATATTTGAACTGCCTGTCAGACCCACTCTACACGGTGTATTGCACCGTAGGCACCGCTAAAGAGTTATGGGAGAAGCTGCAGAAGAAGTACAACGCACAAGATGTTGGTACAAAGAAATTCATCGTTGGAAAATTCCTGAAATTTCAAATGGTGGATAGTAAAATAGTGATGTCCCAAGTCCAGGAATTCCAAATGATTTTACATTACCTGGATTTGGAAGGTATGAAACCAAATGAGCAGTTTTTGGTTGCATCACTGATTGAAAAGTTACCTCCCTCGTGGAATGAGTTTATGAGTTACTTAAAACTCAAGACAAAGGAGATGACCTTTGAAGAACTTATTATTGAACTTCAGATTCAGGAAGATAATAAGGCCTTGCCTAGGGAAAAACAACCCACTGAGGCAAAGACAAATCTGGTTGAGGCCAAAGGGAACCCAAGCAAGAAGCGCAAGTTCCAGAAAGACGACAAGACCCAAGCGGCAGAGAAGTTCAAAGGAAATTGTCACCACTGTGGGAAACCTGGTCACATGATCAAGGATTGCCGCAAGCTCAAGACTGAGCAACAAGAGAAGGCCAAGGCCAAAGGCAAGGCGCATGCTAACGTCGTCAAAGACATGCTTCTGGACGACATGATTGAGGAGTTCTTGGCAGTGGTGCTTGAAGTAAACCTTGTTGAGAATATCATGCAATGGTGGATGGACACGAGTGCTACTAGACATATCTGTTCCAATAGAGATGCCTTCTCTACTTATACACCAGTTACTAACAAAAAGTTGTTCATGGGTAACAACGCTTCCTCTAACGTGCTAGGGTAGGAAAGGTAGTCCTGAAGATGACTTCTGGAAATGAGCTCAATCTGAAGGAGGTGATGCATGTTCCTAAGATTAGGAGAAATTTAATTTCAAGTCATTTATTGGTTAATGCTGATTTTAGGCTAGTATTTGAGTCCAATAAGTTTGTAATCACCAAGAATGGAACCTTTGTGGGAAGAGGCTTCGTCTGTGAAGGCCTCTTCAAAGTTAACGCAATGTCTGTAATACGTGCAAACAATAATATTGAAGCTTCTTCTTACTTGCTTGAGTCATCTAATTTATGGCATCATAGATTAGAACATGTTAACTACAAGTCCATCCAAAGGTTGGTTAAGTTAGAGTTGTTGCCGTCTATCGACGTAAACCCTCAGCAAAAGTGTGAGGTGTGCGTAGAGGTAAAACTCACAAAACTTTCTTTTCGATCCGTCGAAAGGAATACTGCTCCTCTAGAACTTATTCACACAGATATATGTGATTTGAAGTTTGCACAAACTAGGGGAGGGAACAAGTACTTTGTGACATTCATTGATGATAGCACAAGGTATTGTTACCTTTACTTGTTGAAAAGTAAAGATGAAGCCTTTGAAACGTTCCGACGTTACAAAGCAAAAGTTGAGAACCAACTAAGCATGCGGATTAAATCCATTCGTAGCGATAGAGGGGGAAAATACGTAGCGCCATTTGAGGAATATTGTGCCCAATCAGACATTGTTCATCAAACGACGACTCCATACTCACCTCAGTCGAACGGTGTGGCAGAACGTAAGAACGCACATTGAAAGAAATGATGAATGCCTTGCTCATCAATTCCGGTCTTCCCCAAAACATGTGGGGAGAAGCCGTACTTACCGCTAATACGATTCTTAACAGAGTCCCACATAGGGGTAAGGACAAAACTCCATATGAATTATGGAAGGGAAAGAAACCCACCTATAAATATTTAAAGGTGTGGGGTTTTATGGCAAAGGTCGAAGTACCCAAGCCAAAGCAGGTCAAAATTGGGCCTAAGACTGTAGATTGCATTTTCATCGGATATGCAAATAATCGTAGTGTTTATCGCTTCTTAGTGCATAAGTCAGATATTCCAGATATTCACGGGGGTACAATTATGGAATCAAGGAATGCTCAATTCTTTGAAGATATTTTTCCTAGAAAGGAAAAAGACACAACCTCTCGCAAACGAAGTTATGAACAAAGCTCTCAGGAATCGGGAGTCGTTGACTGCCCGGATCTAGATGGTTCAGATCTAGTGGACTTCGAAGTGGCTGAATATCCGGAATCTAGTGGTCCAGATTCTCAGAACTTGGGGACTCCAGAAATGGAACCAAGGTGAAGTAAAAGGGTCATGAAGGATAAATCCTTCGGTCCTGACTTTGTAGCTTATATGGTTGATGACGAACCAAGGACAATTGCTGAAGCATTGTCAACTCCAGAAGCACCGCTCTGGAAAGAAGCTATTGAGAGTGAAATAGATTCCATCCTGCATAACCATACTTGGGAGTTGGTTAATCTTCCTCCGGGAAATAAACCGTTGGGTTGTAAGTGGATACTCAAACGGAAGTATAAAGCAGATGAGTCTATAGATAAGTATAAGGCCAGGTTGGTAGTCAAGGGCTATCGACAAAAAAAAGGCCTTGACTATTTTGACACGTACTCCCCGGTGTCTCGGATGACGTCCATACAGGTATTCATTGCGATCGCAGCGTTGCGTGACCTTGAGATACATCAAATGGATGTCAAGACAGCCTTCCTAAATGGTGATTTGGAAGAAGAAATCTATATGGAACAACCCGAGGGGTATGTGGTTCCAGGGCAAGAGAAGAAAGTCAATCGACTTGTCAAATCTCTGTACGGGCTGAAACAAGCCCCGAAATAATGGCACAAAAAATTTGATAGTACTCTACTATCGAAGGGTTTCTCAATTAATGAATGTGACAAATGTGTCTACACGAAAGGCAACTCTGACTCGTTCGTCATGATATGCCTGTACGTAGACGACATGTTGATCACAAGGAGCAGTCCTAGTTTGATCCTAGAGACTAAGAACATGTTGAAACAATGCTTCGACATGAAGGATATGGGTATCACATATGTCATCTTAGGGATAAAGATCTCTAAGACGTCTGACGGACTGGTCTTATCTCAGTCTCACTACATCGAGGATGTGTTGAGAATGTTCGAGTTGTTTGACAGTTCGTCTGCGAAGTCCCCACTGGATATAAATCAAAAACTTGATAAAAATCGTGGTGCACCCGTATGCCAGGAGCAATATGCACAGGTGATTGGGAGTTTGATGTACATAGCAAACTGCACCGGCACGATATTTCTTTTATGCGATTGACAAGTTGGCTAAGTTTACCGGTAATCCGAGTAATGATCATTGGAAGGCATTGAATCAGGTACTACGATACCTGAAATACATGCTAACTTACGGGTTGCATTATTCGAGATATCCAGCTGTACTAGAGGGGTACAATGATACAAATTGGATATCTGATATAGAGAACACCAAGTCCACCAGTGGGTATGTATTTACAATTGGTGGTGGGACTGTGTCATGGAAATCCTTTAAGCAAACTTGCTCGATCCACGATGGAATCAGAGTTTATCGCTTTAGACAAAGCAGGAGAAGAAGCTGAGTGGCTTCACGACTTCTTAGAGTCTGTTCCTTGTTGGGACAAACCCGTACCTTCTGTAATGATCCACTGCGAAAGTCAGTCGGCTCTAGGAAGGGCACGTAGTTCTATGTTCAACGGCAAGTCTCGTCATATTCGACGGAGAAATAAGACCGTTAGACAGCTGATGACCACGGGTATAATATCCATTGATTACATAAAATTAAATGATAACATAACGGACCCACTGACAAAGGGCTTACCCAAAGATCAGTTGTTCTGCCTGTCTAGGGGAATGGGCTTAAAACCCAAGGTATAAGGACCAATACGGTGGTAACCAAACCTTACTGACTGGAGATCCAAGGAATTAGGTTCAATGAGAAAACTAAGTTGTAAAGGTTCAGTAGAGCGCTTCGGTGGAAGCATGAGCACTTCGGATAGTGATTTCGGTAAAGAAACACCAAATCCAAAGCCGTTCCCGCGATAGACTATAAGTGCTATCTGCAGTGTGGGTAAAGGTTAAGTTTCTAAAACCTTTAATGATCCTCACCGGTTGAGGTTATGTTTGGGGAAACTTTTAATGGTTCCTAACATTTATAAAGTAGGGTATAGCAGGATACCTTGTAGGAGACCACCTATTTAAGTGCGAGGACATGCCGCCTCAAATGAACGCACTTAAGAATTCAAGAAGTGTCCACGGCCACAACGGATAAAACATTACGAAGAACAGAGTAAGGTGACTTGACTTACACTAAACACTGACGGTTCAAGACATCACGTTCACCGCGTCGTAAGTAAGTCCGATGGTATTCAACTATGGAAGGTTCAAAACGGAAGCTACCTATCCAGATGCAACATTGGTCCGCTGAAAGATTGCTGGAAAAGGCACCATGTGAGTGCGTCAAAATCTCTTTCAAGAAGGGATTGTTGAAAATTTACTAATGTGGAATTAAGTATATCCCATTATTTATGACTCAAACAATTGGGGCCCCCACGTTAGAAACGTCGTTTCTACACACGTGCACACGTAGTGCCAAGTATCGCAAATTTCATTAGTGAAAGAGATATTAGTACGTATGTAATTCGTTTGAGACATAGAATGATGGACGGTTATTGGTCAAATGACAAAGTATTCCACGTTGGTAAACGAAAGAAGAAGTGTAAGATGAAACGAGTTGGAGATCGCCGCGAAGAGCGCTGACCATGGCCAGCGCGCCACCAGGAGCGGCGGCGCCGCGTGGCGCTAATTGGGTCTTCAGTCACTGGAGCCGCGACGCTTCGGAGGCAGAATGCTGCGACGGGAAGTTGAAAAGTTCTGACCTTTAGGCTGGTTTTAGAGCATTGAATCGCCATTACTTGACACATGAATTCAACCATTATTTGGCTGAATGTAACCCCTCAATAAGTGTCATTACATTGGCTATTGAAGGCCATTAGTTGGCTAGTTGAGGGGTCATCTACTTACACTATAAATTTAGGCCTTTGGCTCAATTGTTGAAGACTACACTTAGAAATTTTTACAGTATTTTCTAACATCATCTTCTTCATCTCTAGCAAGTTTACTACACTCAAAGTTCTTCAAGAGTAACACTTGAGTTTTCTTTGCTCAATTGTTAAGTTGTTATTGTATCTTGGGACACTATTGCCCCACAACGTAAAAGGAGATATACGGGGCAATCTTGTCTTAAAGACAGAGTGCCATCACTCGACTCAGCAAATCACACAAGGAGTTTGTTTCATTCTTGATTTTCAGTTTTATTGTAATCTTTAGTTTATCCTTTCTAGCAATTGTAATATTTACTTACTTCCCGTTCCCTGCAATTGTTGTATCCCATAATAGTATGATCATGTTGTAATGTCATTGTTTGCTGGAAAATAGTACTAGCTTTTAGATTATTTTCTACGTTAAGAGAATGTAGCGTAATTGGATTCACAGGTGAAACGTGCCGTAGTGAAAGCGCAATAGCTAGGAGAAATTCTAGGGGGAAAGTTATGTGATGTTCCTACCTGTTAGGGTTGGCGATATCATCACTGTTCTTGAGTCTGAAAAAGAAGCTAGAAGGCCTCACTGAATTATTATTATTGATCCATTTCAACAACTTCCATAAAAAACTAACCTTTGTTGATTTGGGGTTTTAGGCATGAGGTAGAAATTCTTTTGGAAGTTGTTCAAGTATTGAACTTTATTTGGAAGTGATAGCAATGTATTCACCTTCTGGTTCCTCATGTCTTCTTTTGATTAGTTAGTCTGATCAGCGTTTCATAGGTGAAGCCATGCGCTTCAGAGGAGTGTGCGCTTCAAACAATGATGTGCAAAGCGATTCAAACGAAAATTAGTTGGTTCGTTGAATATTTGAAGAGTTGGATTAAAATTTGATAGCAGAATAGTATTAGATGATAAAATTAGTTATTTACTTAGTTTAATTGCACTTTGATTATTATAGTACTAAATTTATATATGTTTACGATTTCTTTAATTTTTTATTTATTGTGTGCCTCACTTCGCTTCAAGCCTTATTTAGGGCATTGTCCCTTTTTAGCACTTTTCGCTTTTAAGAACACCGAGTCTGATATATTTATAATTGTGTTAAGACTTTTTATTTGTGCAGCGAATCTGAATATTGAGCTGCTTTCGTAACCAAGAAATGAACTTTGGGAGACTAAAGAATGTGGTAGCTGCTGCAGCCATTGAAGGGGTGACCGAGGTAAGGGTCAGGATATTTGGTCACGTACTTAATCCAACTGGTCAGAGATCTGCTCACAAGGTTTTACGCAATAAGCTGATCGGTGAAAAGGTCTCACAATGGTACCCACATGATATCATGAAAGACGATCCTCTTGTGACGGCACGTCAAGAGCAAGAGCGCTTGAGCAAGCTTGAAATGTTAAAACGTCGTGGGAAGGGACCGCCTACGAAGGGCCAGGGCAAACAGGCTAAGAAACGTAACAAATAGAGATGATACTTTCACTGGTTCAAAATAAAGGTGTATCTAGGATTGCTGTTTGCGATTTAATTGCTCTTTTATCTGGTAGTATATATCATGGGATTTTCTTTCGGCGATTCAGCCACCTGTTTTAATGGAGCATCTGCATACTCTTTTGCAATTATTTCCATTTTGTTTTTTGCATGCTTGTTTTGACTTTCAATTGCCCCAGTATATACTATATACCCAATTAATCCATTTTTCTGGATGCTTGAGCCAGTTGTTTGCTACTCAACTATTTCCCTATTAGTTATCGTTTACCAGCACAAGTCTGACTACCTAATAATATATAGTTATATACATATTTATTTATGTGATTCCTGAAGGTTTGCATATGTCAATTACTCATTGCACCACAAGTCAATTGACAAAAAATGTCTTTTTAAAGTCCACTTGGTAGATAAACATAACAAAAAACCAGAGGGGAGGAACTGAATGCAAAAGGACTTATCTACCTTTAGTTCAGGGAATCATGAGTTAATAACTATACGATGTTATCCTGTTAAATCTCCTTACCTTATGTTTTTCTTAACTATACGAAAAAATAATTGCATAATCTACCATTTTTTTAAATTATCCCATCTATTCCAATTTTGACACACTTTTCTTTTTAATCAGTTTAAAAAAGAATGACACATTTCTTTATTGGAAAAAGGGTCATATTTGCCATCATACATTCGAAAAAGGGTCATATTTGCCCTCCGTTAAAGTTTGGGGTCAAATATACCCTCAACGTTAGCAAAGTTGTCAAATATGCCCTCAGGTGGACGGAAATCCCATGTGGACGCCACGTGTGATCCACATGGCAGGTGGGACCCACATCACCACCCCCATTGCTTCTACTCCCTCTGTTCACCGCTCCACCGCCATCGTCGACGAGCCGCCGCTCCGACCAAACATTTCGACGAACATCAAACATCAGATCTGCCACAACAACCACAACTTCCCACAACCACCACTCATTCGCAACCACCGGCAAACACCGGGTCTGCCAACCACCACCACCACAACGTCGACCACTCACGCATGTCCTCCGACCTCCCATCGACAACCCAAACCCAGAGACCACCCCGCGACAACCCAGTCATTGTAACTCATCACCGTCACCGTCACCACCGGCAAATACCAGATCTGCCAACCACCACCACCACAACGTCGACCACCCACGCATGTCCTCCGACCAACCCATCACCCAAACCCAGAAACCATCCCGCGACAACCCATCACTGTAACCAACTCCGTCCCCAACACCGTCACCGTCACCGTCACCACCCCCAAACCCGACACCGACCTACCCCCAACCCATTGACCTTAATCGATATCCCTTGAGTTCATTTCTTATTTCAGAATTCGCCAAAATCCATCAAAATGGGTCTTGGGTTGGGGTGGGTCGGTGTCGGGTCTGGGGGTGGTGACGGTGACGGTGTTGGGGACGGTCATTTGCACTGTCGCTCCGGTGATTGCCACCGTCGAAGTGAAGGTTTGTGAGGGAGTAGAAGTGGGTGTGGTTTGGTGTGGGTTCCACATGTGTTTAATGTCGCCCATGTGGATCCCACGTGTCGTCCACATGGGATTTCCGTCCACCATAGGGCATATTTGACAACTTTGCTAACGTTGAGGGTATATTTGACTCCAAATTTTAACAGAAGACAAATATGACCATTTTCCGAAAGTATGATGACAAATATGACCCTCTTTCCTTTTTTATTTAACAACATTTTAACTTTAAATTTTATCTTTTACGCTTAACGAAATGATTTATAACCACACAAATATCTTTGGCCTAATTTAAAAATATTTTTCTTCACAATTCCTCTCAAATGAACATCCATGGTTTATTAAAATTCATACAAATTAAAACTGCTCATTATTAATAAATTTAAGGGATCAAAACTACTCGTGAGAAATTTAAAGGACTACTTCAAACTTACCCCTCTCTAAACCTAAATGACCATTTTCACAGTCACAGCTTGAGGCGAATCTTTGCGGAGAAAGATGGAAAGTTCGACTTTTGAAATTTGGTTTTGGATCATTGATCTCTATTATTTGGCACATGAATTCAGCCATTATTTGGTTGAATGTAACCCCTCAATAAGTGTCATTACATGGCTATTGAAGTCCATTAGTTGGTTAGTTGAGGGGTCATCCCATTACACTATAAATTGAGGCGTTTCGCTCAATTGTTCAACACTAAGAAACACTTACAGAATTTTCTGAAATCCTCTTCTTCTTCTCTAGCAAGTTTACTATACTCAAAGTTATTCAAGAGTAACACTTGAGTGTCCTTTGCTCATTTATTAAGTTGATGTTGTATCTTGGGAGCCTATTGCCCGACTACGTAAAAGGATATATACTGGGCAATCTTGTCTTAAAGACAGAGTGCCATCACTCGACTCAACAAATCACAAGGAGTTTGTAACGTTCTTGATTCCAGTTTGTTGTAATCTTTAGTTTATCATTTCTAGCAATTTGTAATATTTACTTACTTCCCATTTCTTGCAATTGTTGTAATCCACAATTTTAAGACAAGACTGTTGTAAATGCTTACAAAGATGAGTGGAAGCGAACAACTCGCTTCTGATTCTGCTGCTGCTGTTACTCAAGGCAACCTCTCTGCCTTCCCCACTGCTGCTCAAGGCACACCTAATGCCTTCACTACTGCTCAAGGCTCATCCAACGTCTTTGTTGCTGCTCAAGGGAACGTTACAGTTTCTCCACCCTCCGGATTCCATCATGAACGCCCAGAAAAGTTCATGGGCTCCAACTTTAAGAGATGGCACCATAAGATGTTGTTTTATCTGACTGTTATGGGAATGGCTTATTTTCTAACAGAAGATTCTCCACAAGATGTAGATGAAGTGGACCCTCAGCCTAATGAAATGGCTGAAGGGGGCCAAGGTATCCATGCCATTAATGGCATAAAGATGGCTCTTGATGCATGGAGCCATAGTGACTTCATGTGTAAGAACTATATTTTGAACTGTTTGTCAGACACACTCTACATGGTGTATTGCACCGTAGTCACCGCCAAAGAGTTATGGAAAAAACTACAGAAGAAGTACAACGCACAAGATGCTGGTACTAAGAAATTCATCGTTGGAAAATTCCTGAAATTTCAAATGGTGGATAGCAAAACTGTGATGTCCCAAGTCCAGGAATTCCAAATGATTCTACATCACATGGATCTGGAAGGTATGAAACCAAATGAGCAGTTTTTGGTTACATCACTAATCAAGAAGTTACCTCCCTCGTGGAATGAGTTTATGAGTTATTTAAAACTTAAGACAAAGGAAATGACCTTTGAAGAACTTATTAACAAACTCCAGATTCATGAAGATAATAAGAAGGCTTTGCCTAGGGGAAAAATAACCCGCTAAGGCAAAGGCAAATCTGGCTGAGACCAAAGGGAACCCAAGCAAGAAACGCAAGTTCCAGAAAGACGGCAAGACCTAGGCGGCGGAGAAGTTCAAGGGAAATTATCACTACTGTGGGAAACCTGGTCACATGATCAAGGATTGCCGCAAGCTCAAGACTGAGCAACAAGAGAAGGCCAAGGCCAAAAGCAAGGCACATGCTAACGTCGTCAAAGACATGCTTCTTGATGACACGATTGAAGAGTTCTCGGCGGTGGTGCTTGAAGCAAACCTTGTTAAGAATTCCATTCAATGATGGATGGGCACGGGTGCTACTAGACACATCTGTTCCAATAAAGATGCTTTCTCCACATATACACCAGTTACAAAAAAGAAGTTGTTCATGGGTAACAACGCTTCCTCTGACGTGCTGGGGGTAGCAAAATGTAGTCCTGAAGATGACTTCTGGAAAGGAGCTCACTCTGAAGGAGGTGATGCATGTCCCTAAGATTAGGAGAAATTTAATTTCAGGTCATTTATTGGTTAATGCTGGTTTTAGGCTAGTATTTGAGTCCAATAAGTTTGTAATCACTAAGAATAGAACTTTTGTGGGAAAATGCTTCGTCTGTGAATGCCTCTTGAAAGTTAACACCATGTCTGTAATACGTGCAAGCAATAATATTGAAGTTTCTTCTTACTTGCTTGAGTCATCTAATTTATGACATCATAGATTAGAACATGTTAACTACAAGTCCATCCAAAGGTTGGTTAAGTTAGAGTTGTTGCCGTCTATCGACGTAAACCCTCAGTAAAAGTGTGAGGTGTGCATAGAGGCAAAACTCACAAAGCTTTCTTTTCGATTCGTCGAAAGGAATACCGCTCCTCTAGAACTTATTCACATAGATATATGTGATTTGAAGTTTGCACGAACTAGAGGGGGGAACAAGTACTTTGTGACATTCATTGATGATAGCACAAAGTATTGTTACCTTTACTTGTTGAAAAGTAAAGATGAAGTGTTCCGACGTTACAAAGCAGAAGCTGTGAACCAACTAAGCATGCAGATTAAATCCATTCATAGCGATAGAAGGGGAGAATATGTAGCGCCATTTGAGGAATATTGTGTCCAATCAGGCATTGTTCATCAAACGATGGCTCCATACTCACCTCAGCCGAATGGTGTGGCGGAAAGTAAGAACCGCACATTGAAAGAAATGATGAATGCCTTGCTCATCAATTCTGGTCTTCCCCAAAACATGTGGGGAGAAGCCGTACTTACCGCTAATACGATTCTTAACAGAGTCCCACATAGGGGTAAGGACAAAACTCCATATGAATCATGGAAGGAAAAAAAACCCACCTATAAATATTTAAAGGTGTGGGGTTGTTTGGCAAATGTCGAAGTGCCCAAACCAAATCAGGTCAAGATTGAGCCTAAGACTGTAGATTGCATTTTCATCGGCTATGCAAATATCAGTAGTGCTTATCGCTTCTTAGTGCATAAGTCAGATATTCTAGATATCCACGGGGGTAAAATCATAGAATCAAGGAATGTCAATTCTTTGAGGATACTTTTCCTTGAAAGGCAAAAAGACATAACCTCTCGCAAACGAAGTTATGAACAAAGATCTCAGGAATCGGGAGTCGTTGACTGCCCGAATCTAGATGGTTCAGATCTAGTGGACTTCGAAGTGACTGAATATACGAAATCTAGTATTCCATATTCTCAGAACTTGGAGACTCCAGAGATGGAACCATGGCGAAGTAAAAGGGCCAGGAATGATAAATCCTTCGGTCCTGACTTTGTAGCTTATATGGTTGATCTCAAACCAAGGACAATTGCTGAAGCATTGTCAACTCTAGAGGTACCGCTCTGGAAAAAAGCTATTGAGAGTGAAATAGACTTCATCCTGCATAACCATACTTAAGAGTTGATTGATCTTCCTCCGGGAAATAAACCGTTGGGTAGTAAATTGATACTCAAATAGAAGTATAAAGAAAATGGGTCTATAGATAAGTACAAGGCCAGGTTGGTAGTCAAGGGCTATCGGCAGAAGGAAGGCCTTGACTATTATGACACGTACTCCCCGGTGTCTAGGATGACGTCCATACGAGTATTCATTGCGATCGCAACATTGCGTAACCTTGAGATACATCAAATGGATATCAAGACAGCCTTCCTAAATGGTGATTTGGAGGAAGAAATATATATGGAACAACCCGATGGGTATGTGGTTCCAGGGCAAGAGAAGAAAGTCTGGCGACTTGTCAAATCTCTGTATGAGCTGAAACAGGCCCCTAAGCAATGGCACAAAAAAATTGATAGAAACTCATATGTAGGAGGCACAGAATAATGTATTTTGGTAAAGGGAAAATTTGATTCATCTAACACTACGTGACGACTCACAATTATTTTATTGGATCATAGGTCATAACATTTGTAACCATGATGGTTAGATGGATATCCCAAAAAAATACACGAAGTGGATCGGGGTTGGAGTTTATTAATAGTAGTAGCTAGAAACAGAGGATATCATAAGCACCCGAATACCTGAAGATGAGAATATGATGGGTCCATTAGGTATAAAAATTTGAGTGGGGATTTGTAGACTAATTGTTTGCTAGGAAGTATGTTGATGAGATAGGTTGCCATTTGTAATGCATGATGCCAAAATAATGGTGGTAGAGAGGCATGTGCAAGTAGGGGTCTAACAATATTATTAATGGTTCATATTTTTCTTTCCGCTTTTCCATTTTGAGATGAAGTATGTGGACATAAGAGACAAAAAGATAAACCATTAGTTTTGCAAAAAATTCAAAATTGCCCATTATCACATTCTCTACCATTATCACATTGAATATTTTTAATATTCCATTAAAATTTGTAGGAACTATTCTTCCTTGATTTTATTCATTCATGATTTACAATATATATATATAATGTTACAGAAATTTTACTTTGCTACAAACTAGGTAACTAATCAATCCTAATTACAAGAAAAATATAATTCGACCTAATATATGAGATGTATAATTAATTATTGTGGAAATATTTTATTACACCCTCGCAGTCGAAGCGGGAGGTCGGCGTATGCTGAGACTGTCTCGGAAGTCTTCAAATAAAATCAGCGGAAGACCTTTTGTAAAAATATCGATAATCTGATAACGTGACGGGACATGTAAGACACGTACTTGTCCATGAGCAACCTTTTCGCGAACAAAGTAAATATCTAGCTTAATATGTTTAGTGTGTTGGTGGTGAACCGGATTCTCTAAGAGATAAATTGCACTAACATTTTCACAATAAACCAATATCTCCTTCAGAACCGGACATTAGAGCTCTAAAAGAAGGTTTCGTAGCCAACAAGATTCAAATACCACATTGGCAACTCTTCGGTATTCTGCTTTGGCACTGGATCTGGACATGGTTGATTGCCGTTTAGAGGACCAAGAGACCAAATTTTCACCAATAAATACGCAATAACCAGATGTAGAGCATCTGGTATCTGGACAACCACCCCAATCGACATCTGTATATGAAACAAGAGTGGTTGTCGAAGATGGATATAAATGCAAGCCATGATCGAGAGTACCATGAATATAACACACAATGCATTTGAGAGCATGCATGTGATATTCCATCGGGTTATGCATGAATAGATAAACCTGTTGCACAACATTAGAGATGTCGGGTCTCGTGAATGTGAGATACTGTAGGGCCCATTCAAGGGGTTGGTAATGTGATGGATCGACATAAGGCTTGCTGGAAGAAGCACTCAACTTCAGTTTAGTGTCAATCGGAGTGGCAGACGACTTACACGATGACATGCCAGCTCGTTCAACAATCTCTGCTGCATACTTCTTTTGTGATAAAAATAAACCACATGTATGACGTGTCACAACTATCCCCAAGAAGTAACTTAGTGGCCCTAGATCTTTCATTACAAACTTAGAGACAAGCAATGACATGATAGACTTGCGAAGTGCATCAGATGAGGCAGTTAAGATAATATCATCCACATACAAAAGAATGTAAGCAATATCATTACCCTGACGGTAGATGAATAGAGAATGACCAGACCCGTTGTTAGAAAACTCAATATGTGAAACACAATCTGCAAACCTCTTGTACTAGGCCCTATGAGCTTGTTTGAGCACATATAATGATTTCTTCAGTAGACATACATGATTAGGATAAGCAGGGTCTTTGTACCTAATGGGCCGATACATATACACTGTTTCATTAAGGTCTCCATGTAGGAAGGCTGATGAAGCGGCCTAGCCTTCGAAAGAGCCAAACTGAGGACCGTCCTGATAGTTGTTGGTTTGACCATCGTACTGAAAGTCTCACCGTAATCCACACCAACCTATTGAGTCTTCCCATCACCTACGAGACGGGCTTCGTACCTCTCAAATGTACCATCAGATTTTTCTTATTGACTAAAAATTCATATAGACCGAATCATATTAACATTAGTGGGACAGGGCACCGAATCCCACGTCCTATTATTAACAAGAGCATTAAATTCTTCATCCATAACCATTTTCTAATTCGGGTCATTAAGGGCAGACACACGATTACATGGCAACGGTGACTTGGCAATATGGGTGTGAAGACCGTATTTTTTGTTTGGCTTAAAAATCCCGTGTTGACTACGAGTGATAGGTCGTTGGGCCAGAATTAGAGTCGGGCCAGATGAGAGTGACAGACTGCCCGATAATGGAATAGTAGTGACTGGACTGCTGGGCAGTGGGCCAGGGGATAGTGGGCTGCCTGAGTCGGATGGTGGGCCAAGACCAGTGGATTTGCCACCATCTGGGCCTCTCGGCGATGGCGCGTGAGAGGCTCAACTGGGCCAGCAGCCGTGGGGCTCATTAATTAGGGCGAGACACCGTCATACGTTGGGCCTGTTTGGGAGGCTAATTTATGGATCAAATACGGGGATATGCTATGGTCAAGAAATTCATAGGTAGGAGGCCCGGAATAATGTAATTTTGCAAAAGAGAAATTTGTTTCATAAAAAATTACGTGATGACTTACAATGATTTTATTAGAGGATAAGTCGAAACATTTGTAACCACAATAATTTGATGGATATCCCAAAAAACACACGGAATTAACCGGGGTTGAAGTTTATTGATGGTAGTAGAAGGAAAAAAAGAATAGCATAAGCACCAGAAAGCCCGTAAATGAGAATATGATGGGTCCCTTAGGTATAAATTTTTGAGTGGGGATTGGTAGGCTATTTGTTTGCTCAGAAATATGTTCAAAAGATAGGTTTCCATTTGTAACGCATGATGCCAAAAGGATGGTGTAGAGATGCATGGGCAAGTAAGGTTCTAACATTATTGTTAATGGTTCAAATTTTTCTTTCTGCTTTTCCATTTTGAGATGATGTATATGGACACGAGAGATGAAACGACAAACCATTAGTTTTGCAAAAATCCCAAAAAGGCCAATTATCAAATTCTCTATCACTGTCACACTGAATATTTTTAATATCCCGTTCAAATTGAGTGCGGATGTATGTTCTAAATGATAGAAATGTGGAAAAATTTATGACTTTTTAGACAAAGGAAACATTCACAAAATTAGAGTAATCATCCAACAACATAAGATAATATCGATGGCCCGAAGAGCTCAAAATGAAAGATGTCCAAATATCACTATGAATAATATCAAAAGACATACCCGTATGAGACTTAGAAGCAACAAAAGAAAACTTAACATGTTTTCCAAGGGAGCAAGAGTAACAAATATGAGAATTACGAGGTGTGGTACACTCAATAAATTTATTTTGTTTAAGGGAAGCAAAAACAGGTGTTCACGGATGACCCAAACGTTCATGCCATAAATAAGGAGCTAAAGCTATAAAAGTGGATGGTAATTTGGCTTGATATATGGTTGTGGTGATTGGATGAAGTTCGCCCCGACTATCATATCTCATTAGACGCATCCTCGTATGAAAATCCTTCACGGAAAATCCAAAAGGATCAAATTCAACAGAAACCCAATTATCAGTGGTAAATTTTTTAACTGAAATCCAGTTTTTAATTAATTGAGGTGCGTGAAGGACATTTTTCAAAATTAACGGTGGATTAAGGGGTGACAAGTTTGTAGTACCACAACTACGAATTAGAGTTGAATGACCATTTCCGACAATTATACCACGATTATTGCTCAAATTAAAATAGAATGAGAGATTACCTTGTGAGGACGTCATATGAGACGTTGCACTGTTGTCTATGTACCAATTTACGTTAGGCGGAGTAAGCCCAAAAGTGTGCATCGCGGCCTCGATATCTGTAGAGGTCACCACTACCGAGTGGGCCTGCTTCCACTAGCTCGGCAGTGACCCAAGGATTCCTGCGCCAGATTAATGGACCTGTTGGCTGGTCCGCTATGCCTGGCCTGGGATGTGAGCCTAGCCCAATTTCCCGCGGGGAATGGGTAGGGAGGCACGATCCAGGGCCACTGCCAGGCCCACGGTACCGGCCCACTGCCCCACTGGGCTGGTTGTTGCTGCTGGTCACCGCCATTGCTGCCACATCTATCGCAGTAATTGCCGCCGCCTTTACCACCACCGCCGCAGATTTTGCTCTCATTATTGCCATTTCGGGCCTTCTGGACATGATTTGGCGGCAAATTTTCAAATTATGATGAATTCTCATCTGACGGAGCAGCAACCAAAGCGGAATTTGACACGATGGCTATCTTCTTGGCAAAACCAGCTTCTTCGAGGATGAGTATAGAACAAGCTTGAAAGAGTAGCGGAAGAGGATTACTTTGACGGATGAGCGTACCTACTCCACTATATGTGTCAGTAAGGCCGTCAACTATTTGTAACACGAGCTGATTATTAGTTACCGGCGCTCCGACGTTCTTGAGTTGATCTGACAGAACCTTGAGCCATTGACAGTATGCAGACGCATTGGGAAAATCTGCCATATCAGTGGTAGAAAATTCCTACTCAAGTGTGACGGCCCTGAAATTCTTATTGTCTTGGAATATGTCACATAAACGTTCCCAAGCTACCATAGCCG
The DNA here is from genome assembly GCA_029783415.1 of Anisodus acutangulus. Taxonomy (NCBI): domain Eukaryota; kingdom Viridiplantae; phylum Streptophyta; class Magnoliopsida; order Solanales; family Solanaceae; genus Anisodus; species Anisodus acutangulus. The sequence goes on from CM056491.1 coordinate 48,518,372, forward strand.
TGGAATCAAGCTCAAGAATAGTATGTAGTAAATCACTCGAGATTGTGGCGTAGATCCACTGGAGGACCATTGCATCAAGAGTCAACCATAATTCTTTCTCATCATCGGTCTTTGACACCTTCTCTTTGCCTTTTTCCTAACTGAATTATTTGATGGATAACCCGGTGTGAGTGACAATTGATTTTAAAGAGTTTCGCCCATGTCGCATAATGGACGTTTTCCATCTCAAGAGTGATGGAGATATGGGACTTGATGTTGGAGACAACAAGGGCTGTGTGAAAATTAGATTTCGAGTCATACATGACAGTCGGATGGAGAAGGGAGGTCGGTGGCATAAGGACGGGGGACGATATTGAGAGAAAAGTCTAGGTTTAGGATCTTTCACTAGAATCTGATACCATATAGGAAATATTCTTCCTTGATTTTATTCATTAATGATCTACAATATATATATTATTACAAAAATATTTACTTTACTAATCAATCCTAATTACAAGAGAAATATAATTCTACCTAATATAGGATATGTATAATTAATTATTGTAGAAATATTCTATTAAAATTGAGTGCAGATGAATGCTATAAAGGAAAGGAATGTGGAAAAAACTTGTGACATTTTAGACAAAGGAAACGTCCACAAAAAATTAGAGTAATCATCCAACAACATAAGATAATATCGATGGCCCGAAGTGCTCAAAACGAAAGATATCCAAATATCACTATTTATAATATCAAAAGGCATAACAGTACGAGACTTAGAAGCAACAAAAGACAACTTAACATGTTTTCCAAGAGAACAAGAGTGACAAACATGATAACTACGAGGCCTAGTACACTCAATAAATTTATTTTGTTTAAGAGAAGCAAAAACAGATTCTCCTGGATGACCCAAACGTTCATGCCATAAAGAAGGAGCTAAAACTGCAAAAGTGGATGATAATTTGGCTTGATATGTGGTTGTGGTGATTGGATAAAGCTCGCCCCGACTATCACATCTCATTAGATGCATCCCCGTCTAAAAATCTTTCACGAAAAACTCAAAATGATCAAATTCAACAGAAACCCAATTATCAGTGATAAATTTTCTAACTGAAATCAAGTTTTTAATTAATTGAGGTGCGTGAAGGAATTTTTTCAAAATTAACGGTGGGTTTGGGGGTGACAAGTTTGTAGTACCATAACCACGAATTGGAATTGAATGACCATTTCCGATAATTATACCATGATTATTGCTCAAATTAAAATATGACGAGAGATTACCTTGTGAGGACGTCATATGGGATGTTGCCCTGGTGTCCATATACAAGTTTGCATCGGGGACGCCACTGCAGAATGGGCCTGCTACCACTAGTTCGGCAGTGGCCCAAGAACTGAAGGTTGTTGCTGCTGCTGGGCTGTTGGTCATAGTCTGGCCCAATTGCCAGCGGGAAATGGACAAAGAGGCACAACCCAAGGCCACTGCTAGGCCCATGGTGCCGGCCCACTTCCTCATTGGGCTCTCGGTTGCCACTGGACTAGCTGCTGCTGATCGCCGCTTCTACCACCATTGCCGCTATTGCCACTTCTACCACCATTGCCGCTATTGCCGCCACCTCCCCCACGTCGGTGGCTGCCACCCTTTCCACCACCGCGGTCGACACAACAGTTTTTACCTCCATTATTGATATTTCGTCCCTTTTGACCACAGTTAGGTGGCCTATTATCAAATTAGGAAAAATTATCATTGGACGGAGCGACAATCATGGAAGAATTAGACACGATGGCCGTCTTTTCAGAAAAACCCGCTTCTTATAGTATGAGCATAAAATGGGCTAGGTAGAATAGTGGAAGATGGTTGTTTTGACGGATGAGCGTACCAACACCACTATATGCGTCAGTAATACCGGCCACCATCTGTAAAATAAACCGATTGTTAGTGACCGACACACTGACATTCTTGAGTTGGTCGGACAAAACCTTGAGTCATTGGCAATATGAGGATGCATTGGAAAAATTCGCCATGTCAGTGGTAGAAAATTCCTGCTCAAGTGTGATAGCCCGAAAATTTTTATTATCCTGGAATATGTCACGTAACTGATCCCACGCCTCCTTTACCGTGGAGTCGGGCTCAAGAATTGTATGCAACAGGTCATTGGAAATGCATAAATCCATTGGAGAACCGTTGCATCAAGGGTCACCTATAATTCCTTTTCATCATCACTTTTGGCACCTTCTCCTTGCCATTCTCCGGGGAGATAATGTGATGAATAACTCTGTGTGACCTATAATGAATTTTGAAAGTTCTGCCCACGTCGCATAATTGACGTTTTCCATCTCAAGAGTGATGGAGATGTGTGGCTTAATATTGAAGACCACTAGGGCCGGGTGAAAATTTAATTTGGAGTCCGACATGGCAGACGAAACAAAGAAGAGGAAGGAAAAAGATATATCGTCGGCAGCGGAAGAACTCAGCCGACAGTGATTAGCGGCGGAGAGGTGGGAGGCCGACGAGAGAGAAGGAAAAATTTAGGGTTTAGGATTTCCCCTAAACTTCTAATACCATGTACGAAATATTCTTACTTGATTATTTCATTCTAAAGGGGTAATATATATACACTCAATAATACAATCATAATCCGATGTATATAAGGTAATAAATTATCCTAATCCTAGGTACTAAGGTAATGAATTTGACTAAATATGCACTTATTATATACAAAATATACATAATTATGATTAATTATATTTTCCTATTTTATAACTATACATATATGGTTAATGTTTATTGCATCAAAGCTAATTTTTGAAATTTATTTATTATTCTAAACTCCTCAATTCTCACGCCGCTTAAATTATTAATCATTTTGCATAGTTTATTTAGGCTAAATAAAATAAAATAAAATAAAAAGAAAATAAATAAGGCCAAGCTGCCCATTCTTCCTCTTAACTTTCGAGGGGTCATTTGTACTTATTTTGTGCTGATCGTTAATTTTTTTCTTTCAAATGGGCTGATTTTTATTTTGTTTACTCTAAAATCGAATTTATTACTTATAGAGGTATAAGTTATATCCACAAATTATGTCATTGTCCTTAAAAAAATTATAAGCATAACTTCAATTTTGAAGGATAAAAATTAAATATAGAGTTCATTTGACGGACAAACCGTTCAATTACTTGATTTCCGAGCCCAATAAAAAGCAAGTATCCAGCACACTCATATTTTCCATTCTTACTCATCTCTCCCCTTCGTTTTCCTCTGTAAAATACCCAACAACTCCATTGAAGTTGAAGTACCCAAAGAACAATAGCCGTTTGATCTGATTAAGGTCGGTCCATTGTACATCCTTTTTTTTTTTGTTTAAAAATGAATGTGTAAATTTGTAAATGAGTTTGTGGTTTCCTGCTTCTGTTTAGGTTTTGTTTTCTAGAGTTAAAATATACCTTGTTGTGTACATTTTTTTATAAGGATTTTTCTCTGCTTTAGTTGTTGTTTAAATGTTATCAATGAAATAATTTACTGGATAAAGTTATTGTTTTGTGAATTAGTTCAAATATGTTAATTGGGTAGTTCAGTGTTTTGTAGGAGTGGCCAGTGGGCCGGGCTCGGGTCTGGCGGGGTCGGGGTCGGGGCGGGACGGGAGAAGGGGCGGGGTCGGGTCTGGCGGGCTCTGGCGGGGTCGGGTCTGGCGGGACTGGAGCAAGTCCCGTCCCGATCCCGATCCCGTCGGTATCGGGTCGGGGCGGGCTCGGGGCGGGGCGGGATACGGCGGATTTTCATTTTTTTTTAAATAACATATGTATAAAAAAAACTCAATAAACAAAACAAGATAGTGTAATAAAAACATACCAAAGTTGTTTTTGTGCCTCTTATATTATTTAATAGACATATGATTTTTTTGTAATACAAATACAATTGTCTTAAATCTAAATTGCAACTTTGTGGTGTTGTCCAAAAGTTGCAAATTACATAATAAAATTACAATTAAAAAAATTACATTCTCAAAAAAACCTGTTCTAATTGTTTGATGATTTCATGTGGTTCTTCGGTTGGAATTGGTATTTGTTGGTCAAATTGATCCACGTCGCTTCCACTACCTTCGGTTAAGATTTCGTTGTAGTTTTCATCATCTTCTTCGTTGATCTCCTGTTGACCACACCTTCTCGCTCGCTTCGTATCCAATCTCTGAATAATACCGCAATTTCAAAAGTCTCCGGCTAATGAGTGTCTGTGGTCTCCTATTTGATATCACTGCGAAAAAGCGCTTCAGGCCTTGATTGACGACGCTTGAATGTTCAAAACATCTCGAGCCATCAATGAAAGTGTCGGAAAGGTCTTCTCATTCCCTCCAAAGATTTGACAAGTCTTCATGTCCATCTTCATTGATAACTTCTTGATCTGATGCAGAACCACGCAAAACAAAAATATCCAACTCGCTAATTTGGTTAGTAGTAGAGGTACGACTGACATTCTATTTACGAGGCTTTCAATACTAGCCGCGAAACAACATGTCTTTTGTTAGGTTGTGTGGAAGATGAATAAGATGGTATGGAAGGTGTTAAGTTACTAGCATTTTCTTCTTGATAAAAGCTATATATATTTTTTTATTGGGGTTCTATGCTTGACTATATTTCTTGTTTAGTTTGTTCAATAGGTGGTGGGTGATTTAGATTTTTGGGACTTGGAGGTGGTAGTACTTCTATACAATCGTAAATAGTTTCAATTAGTGATTTAGTACCAGTCTATTTTAATAGTAGGATTTATCTGAGAACCAATAATATAAATAGAGGAATAGGAATAAAATATTTTTTATTTTGAGAAACATTTTTAATAAAGCCTTATAATTTGGTTTTCCATATATTCACTAAGTAATAAAAATATTAGAGTTATATAAAATAACATAGTTGAAATAGTAGGATAATATATCTTAGGAAAATTCTTTTGTTGCTTGAAAAATTTCTCTAAAAATACAATAAGTTCGAAATTTTTTCCCAATCACTATCTAAAATCATATCAATTTGGCTTTTTATTATGAGAGTTAAAAAATAAAGTTATAGGTAATTTATAGTCATAAGCAACAAGTAGTTGCTTTCGTATAAAGAATTTCACCTAGTGGATACTTCTTGTGGAATTTTTCTAAAGGTAGTCCACAATCATGACAAATTTTTTATATTCTTTTCTCGTTGTACTTTATTACTTTTAAAAATAAAGTTTATAGCAAATTGTATTTTACTAAGAATGTCTTCAAAAAGTGATAGACCATCCTTTACAATTAAGTTATATATATGGCACGCACATTTTATATGAAAATGGTGCGGAAAAGATGGAGTTAAACTATTTTTAAAATTGTAATTGCGTAATTGTTATTAGAAGCGTTATCTAATGTAATAGTCATAATTTTATCGGTAATTACGTAATAATCGCACACTTGATAAATATTTTCTGCAATAAAAGTACCAAAGTGTGCCTATCATCTATATATCTATACGCTAAAATACATTTTTGCATAGACCATTTATAATCTATCCAATGACAAGTTACGATTAAATAATCATAGCAAGTTAGTACTACGACCTATATCGGGCGTGATAGATACTTTGCCATTAAAATGATATAATGAAAACGTAAATATTATTGATATTCATGCGCGAATTTAAATACATCTCTCTTAACGGTTGATCTAGGAAAACCGTTAAAAGCGAGGATTATATATATCTCTAATGTAATGAATAAAATCGGAGATGAAGGAAATGAAAAAGGCAAACCCTCCACAAAGAACTAATTTTGATATTGCTTCCTATCTCTATGTTTATTGTATTTAGAGCCTACAATTTCCCAGTCATAGGGTTAATTTGACCACTGTACTTGGTCCGACAAGACGATGTCGATATGTGAACCTTGTCCAGATGGAGCGGGCGTTTACTTTCGGTTTTGAAGCTTGGTATTGGGCATACCTATTTGGATGAGCACTTACTACGTGTCTAATTAAACCCCGTCCCACTGTGACCTTTTTCGCTTTAAATTTTAAAACATTTTTACAAATTTTACATATGGCTACTTGATTCTCTACGTCCCTATCAAAAATGTCCATGCATCGATTTTAATGGTCGTTTCTTTGGACCTAAATCTCATACTAGGGGGAATAGGAGGTATTTCAGTTGAAGGTGCACTAGTGGGTGTGTTGTCATCAACATTAGTGGGTATATCATCTAGATCATCGTCTAAATTAAAGTCTTCTTGAGTTCCAGAAAATAGCTCCTGGTCTAAATCTAATGGTATTGTAGGAAAATGTTGAGTATCAACAAAATCATCCTGTGTAGGAATAAGATGACTAGAAGAAGTACTCTTGCCCTGGTTGTCCCTACTACAAGAAGCACCCTTACCCTTACCCTTAAACATACCTTTTAATCCTTCCATTTTAATTATGATAATAAATAAATAAATAATTAAAGACAATAAAATTAAGTGATCTAAATAAAATAAACATACAATAATAATTTAATGAAGGAACGAATGTACCAAGCCTTGACGTAACGTCGACGTGTAATCGAGAGGTTGAAAATTGAAACTTTGCTCGATGGAAGATCCTCAAGCTAGTTGCCAACTTCACTACCAATTCCCAAATGAATAAATAAAATTGAATATTTAGCAAACAATGTAGACTTGTAGAGAGATATATTGAGAAATTAGAGAGATTGTAGGAAGATTTGTGAGAAAGATGAAGAGAAAATGAGTTATTTATAGTTGAAAAATTAGGTTAAAGTGTAAATATAATAACTTATGGGTTAAAAATAAATATTAAGGGGTAGGGGGTTGGGGGAGAGGGGGGGCCTAAAATGGCCGTTGGCCAACGACCATAATCTAAAATGGCCGTTGGTGCAACGGCCATTTTTCAGACATGTTTGAAGTATAACTAATTTCGCAGCAGCACATGTTTTGTTTCTCTTGTGGTTCTGTTGGCAATAGAAGACAAACAAAGTTTTAATTCTTGCATGTATTTTCTACATGAAGTGCAATTGAATCTTAGCGTGGCCTAGGAATACAAAGGCAATCTTTTTCTCAGTTCTATAAATTCTAGGATGAGAGATGGAGCCATCAATGTGCTATTATTGCATTTTTTGACAAGAAGTAAGTAAGGTGTGATAAAGTAGCACATGCAATGCCACAGTCATGGGTGCACCTTGTTTCAGACATATTTGTACTAGTTTGATAAAATTAAAAAGATATGTATAAATCGTACTTATTCTGAACAGTGTAAATTTAAGACTGAAAGATGACGATCTTTATCCCAAAAGGAAAAGAATAGAAGATTGAAAGAGGGCGATGAAAGTACCAATATTAAGTGTAGTGTAAATTCAATTGCACCTCATGTAGTTTATTGTAGACCTCTCGTTGAAAATACAACATTTCATAGTTACCAGTTTCAAAAAAAAAAACTAACATTTCACTGCAATTGTTGTGAATCTAAGTTATTCTCAAACTCTGCCTACACCCTAAGGTGATAGTTGTTGGAAATTTACTAATGTGGAATTAAGTATATCCCATTATTTATGACTCAAACAATTGGGGCCCCGCACGTCGGAAATGTCGTTTCCACACACGTGCACGCGTAGTGCCAAGTATCGCAAATTTCATTAGTGAAAGAGATATTGGTTCGTATGTAATACGTTTGAGACATAGAATGATGGACGGTTATTGGCCAAATCACAAAGTATTCCACGTTGGTAAACGAAGGAAGAAGTATACGAAGTGTAAGATGAAACGAGTCGGAGATCGCCGCGGAGCCGCGAAGGGCCGCGGCGCTAATTGGGTCTTCAGTCACTGGAGCCACGACGCTTCGGAGGCAGAATGTTGCGACGGCAAGTTGGAAAGTTCTCTCACATTTGGGATGGTTTTGGAGCATTGAATCTCCATTACTTGGCACATGAATTCAACCATTATTTGGCTGAATGTAACCCCTCAATAAGTGTCATTACATTGGCTATTGAAGACCATTAGTTGGCTAGTTGAGGGGTCATCTCCTTACACTATAAATTGAGGCCTTTGGCTCAATTGTTGAAGACTACACTTAGAATTTTTTACAGAATTTTCTAACATCTTTTTCCCCCTCTAGCAAGTTTACTACACTCAAAGTTCTTCAAGAGTAACACTTGAGTTTCCTTTGCTCAATTGTTAAGTTGCTGTTATATCTTGAGAGACTATTGCCCGACAACTTAAAAGGAGATATACGGGACAATCTTGTCTTAAAGACAGAGTGTCATCACTCGACTCAGTAAATCACACAATGAGTTTGTTTCATTCTTGATTTCCAGTTTTGTTGTAATCTTTAGTTTATCCTTTCTAGCAATTGTAATATTTACTTACTTCCCGTTCCCTGCAATTGTTGTATCCCTCAATTTTAAGACAAGATATGTTGTAAGTGCTTAGAAAAATGACTTGAAGAGAACAACTCGCTTCTGATTCTGCTCCTGCTACTCAAGGCAACCCCTCTGCCTTCCCCACTGCTCAAGGCACACCTAATGCCTTTCCGGTTGCTCAAGGCTCATCCAACGCCTTTCCTGGCCGCTTTGCTCGAGGAGCGTTGAGTTCCTCGCCGTTGGATTCCACCATGAGCGTCGAGAAAAGTTCATGGGCTCCAACTTCAGAGATGGCGGCAGAAGATGCTATTTTATCATCATTGTTATGGGAATGACTCGTTTTCTAACGTAAGATCCTCCACAAATTTGGAGATGAAGTGGACCGCCGATTCTTGAAAGCGGTGGAAGGGGGCCAAGGTATCCATGTCATTAATGACATGAAGATGGTTCTTGATGCATGGAGTCATAGTGATTTCATGTGTAAGAACTATATTTGAACTGCCTGTCAGACCCACTCTACACGGTGTATTGCACCGTAGGCACCGCCAAAGAGTTACGGGAGAAGCTGCAGAAGAAGTACAACTCACAAGATGCTGGTGCAAAGAAATTCATCGTTGGGAAATTCCTGAAATTTCAAATGGTGGATAGTAAAACAGTGATGTCCTAAGTCTAGGAATTCCAAATGATTTTACATTACCTGGATTTGGAAGGTGTGAAACCAAATGAGCAGTTTTTGGTTGCATCACTGATTGAAAAGTTACCTCCCTCGTGGAATTAGTTTATGAGTTACTTAAAACTCAAGACAAAGGAGATGACCTTTGAAGAACTTATTATTGAACTCCAGATTCAGGAAGATAATAAGAAGGCCTTGCCTAGGGGAAAACAACTCATTGAGGCAAAGGCAAATCTGGCTGAGGCCAAAGGGAACCCAAGCAAGAAGCGCAAGTTCCAGAAAGACGGCAAGACCCAAGCGGCGGAGAAGTTCAAAGGAAACTGTCACCACTGTGGAAAACCTGGTCACATGATCAAGGATTGCCGCAAGTTCAAGACTGAGCAACAAGAGAAGGCCAAGGCCAAAGGCAAGGCGCAGGCTAACGTCGTCAAAGACATGCCTCTGGACGACATGATTGAGGAGTTCTCGGCAGTGGTGCTTGAAGTAAACCTTGTTGAGAATCCCATGCAATGGTGGATGGACACGGGTGCTACCAAATACATCTGTTCCAATAGAAATGCCTTCTCTACTTATACACCAGCTACTAACAAGAAGCTGTTCATGGGTAACAACGCTTCCTCTAACGTGCTGGGGTAGGAAAGGCAGTCCTGAAGATGACTTCTGGAAAGGAGCTCACTCTGAAGGAGGTGATGGATGTTCCTAAGATTAGGAGAAATTTAATTTCAAGTTATTTATTGGTTAATGCTGATTTTAGGCTAGTATTTGAGTTCAATAAGTTTGTAATCACCAAGAATGGAACCTTTGTGGGAAGAGGCTTCTTCTGTGAAGGCCTCTTCAAAGTTAACGCAATATCTGTAATACGTGCAAACAATAATATTGAAGCTTCTTCTTACTTGCTTGAGTCATCTAATTTATGGCATCATAGATTAGAATATGTTAACTACAAGTCCATTCAAAGGTTGGTTAAGTTGGAGTTGTTGCCGTCTATCGACGTAAACCCTCAACATAAGTGTGAGGTGTGCGTAGAGGTAAAACTCACAAAGCTTCCTTTTCGATCCGTCGAAAGGAATACCGCTCCTCTAGAACTTATTCACACAGATATATGTGATTTGAATTTTGCACAAACTAGGGGAGGGAACAAGTACTTTGTGACATTCATTGATGATAGCACAATGTATTGTTACCTTTACTTGTTGAAAAGTAAAGATGAAGCCTTTGAAGCGTTCCGACGTTACAAAGCAGAAGTTGAGAACCAACTAAGCATGCGGATTAAATCCATTCGTAGCGATAGATGGGGAGAATACGTAGCACCATTTGAGGAATATTGTGCCCAATCAGGCATTGTTCATCAAACGACGACTCCATACTCACCTCAGTCGAACGGTGTGGCGGAACGTAAGAACCGCACATTGAAAGAAATGATGAATGCCTTGCTCATCAATTCTGGTCTTCCCCAAAACATGTGGGGAGAAGCCGTACTAACCGCTAATACGATTCTTAACAGAGTCCCACATAGGAGTAAGGACAAAACTCCATATGAATCATGGAAGGGAAAGAAACTCATCTATAAATATTTAAAGGTGTGGGGTTTTTTGGCAAAAGTCGAAGTACCCAAGACAAAGCAGGTCAAGATTGGGCCTAAGACCGTAAATTGCATTTTCATCGGATATGCAAATAATAGTAGTGTTTATCGCTTCTTAGTGCATAAGTCAGATATTCCAGATATCCACGGGGGTACAATCATGGATTCAAGGAATGCTCAATTCTTTGAAGATATTTTTTCTAGAAAGGAAAAGACATAACCTCTCGCAAACGAAGTTATGAACAAAGCTCTCAGGAATCGGGAGTCGTTGACTGCCCGGATCTAGATGGTTCTGATCTAGTGGACTTCGAAGTGGCTGAATATCCGGAATTTAGTGTTCCAGATTCTCAGAACTTGGAGACTCCAGAAATGGAACCAAGGTGAAGTAAAAGGGTCATGAAGGATAAATTCTTCGGTCCTGACTTTGTAGCTTATATGGTTGATGACGAATCAAGGACAATTGCTGAAGCATTGTCAACTCCAGAAGCACCGCTCTGGAAAGAAGCTATTGAGAGTGAAATAGATTCCATCCTGCATAACCATACTTGGGAGTTGGTTGATCTTCCTCCGGAAAATAAACCGTTGGGTTGTAAGTGGATACTCAAACGGAAGTATAAAGCAGATGAGTCTATAGATAAGTACAAGGCCAGGTTGGTAGTCAAGGGCTATCGACAAAAAGAATGCCTTGACTATTTTGACACGTACTTCCCGGTGTCTCGGATGACGTCCATACGGGTATTCATTGCGATCGTAGCGTTGCGTGACCTTGAGATACATCAAACGGATGTCAAAACAACCTTCCTAAATGGTGATTTGGAAGAAGAAATCTATATGGAACAACCCGAGGGGTATGTGGTTCCAGGGCAAGAGAAGAAAGTCTATTGGCTTGCCAAATCTCTGTACGGGCTGAAACAAGCCCCGAAACAATGGCAAGAAAAATTTGATAGTACTCTACTATCGAAGGGTTTCTCCATTAATGAATGTGACAAATGTGTTTACACGAAAGGCAACTCTGACTCGTTCGTCATGATATGCCTGTACGTAGACGACATGTTGATCACAGGGAGCAGTCCTAGTTTGATCCTAGAGACTAAGAACATGTTGAAACAATGCTTCGACATGAAGGATATGGGTATCACAGATGTCATCTTAGGGATAAAGATCTCTAAGACGTCTGACGGACTGGTCTTATCTCAGTCTCACTACATCGAGGATGTGTTGAGAATGTTCGAGATGTTTGACAGTTCGCCTGCGAAGTCCCCACTGGATAGAAATCAAAAACTTGATAAAAATCGTGGTGCACCCGTATGCCAGGAGCAATATGCACAGGTGATTGGGAGTTTGATGTACATAACAAACTGCACCCGACCTGATATTTCTTATGCAGTCAACAAGTTGGCTAAGTTTACCGGTAATCCGAGTAATTATCATTGGAAGGCATTGAATCAGGTACTACGATACTTGAAATACACGCTAACTTACAGATTGCATTATTCGAGATATTCAGCTGTACTAGAGGGGTACAGTGATACAAACTGGTTATCTGATATAGAGAACACCAAGTCCACCAGTGGGTATGTATTTTCAATTGATGGTGGGGCTGTGTCTTGGAAATCCTTTAAGCAAACTTGCATCGCCCGATCCACGATGGAATCGGAGTTTATCGCTTTAGACAAAGCAGGAGAAGAAATTGAGTGGCTTCACGACTTCTTAGAGTTTGTTCCTTGTTGGGACAAACTCGTACCTTCTGTAATGATCCAATGCGAAAGTCAGTCGGCTCTAGGAAGGGCACGTAGTTCTATGTTCAACGGCAAGTTTCGTCATATTCGACGGAGACATAAGACCGTTAGACAGGTGATCACCACGGGTATAATATCCATTGATTACATAAAATTAAATGATAACATAACGGACCCACTGACAAAGGGCTTACCCAAAGATCAGTTGTTCTGCCTGTCTAGGGGAATGGGCTTAAAACCCAAGGTATAAGGACCAATACGGTGGTAACCAAACCTTACTGACTGGAGATCCCAGGAATTAGGTTCAATTGGAAAACTAAGTTGTAAAGGTTCAGTAGAGCGTTTCGGTGGAAGCATGAGCACTTCGGATAGTGATTTCGGTAAAGAAACACCAAATCCAAAGCCGTTCCCGCGATAGACTATAAGTGCTATCTGCAGTGTGGGTAAATGTTAAGTTTCCAAAACCTTTAATGATCCTCACCGGTTGAGGTTAGGTTTGGGGAAACTTTTAATGGTTCCTAACACTTGTAAAGTGGGGTATAGCAGGATACCTTGTAGGAGACCACCTATTTAAGTGCGAGGACAGACCGCCTCAAATGAACGCACTTAAGAATTCAAGAAGTGTCCACGGCCACAACGGATAAAACATTACGAAGAACAGAGTAAGGAAAGTACGGAAGCTACCTATCTAGATGCAACATCGGTCCGCTGAAAGATTGCTGGAAAAGGCACCATGTGAGTGCGTCAAAAATTGTTGGAAATTTACTAATGTGGAATTAAGTATATCCCATTATTTATAACTCAAACAATTGGGGCCCCGCACGTTAGAAACGTCATTTCCACACACGTGCACACGTAGTGCCAAGTATCGCAAATTTTATTAGTGAAAGAGATATTGGTAGGTATGTAATTCGTTTGAGACATAGAATGATGGACGGTTATTGGCCAAATGACAAAATATTCCACGTTGGTAAACGAAGGAAGAAGTGTAAGATGAAACGAGTTGGAGATCGCCACGGAGCCGCGAAGGACCGCGGCGCAGCCCCATCGGAGCCGAGGCGCCGCGACGCTAATTGGGTCTTCAGTCACTGGAGCCGCGACGCTTCGGAGGCAGAATGCTGCGACGGAAAGTTGGAAAGTTCTGACCTTTAGGCTGGTTTTAGAGCATTGAATCTCCATTACTTGGCACACGAATTCAGCCATTATTTGGCTGAATGTAACCCCTCAATAAGTGTCATTACATTGGTTATTGAAGACCATTAGTTGGCTAGTTGAGGGTCATCTACTTACACTATAAATTGAGGCCTTTGGCTCAATTGTTGAAGACTACACTTAGAAATTTTTACAGTATTTTCTAACATCATCTTCTTCCTCTCTAGCAAGTTTACTACACTCAAAGTTTTTCAAGAGTAACACTTGAGTTTCCTTTGCTCAATTGTTAAGTTGCTGTTGTATCTTGGGAGACTATTGCCCGACAACGTAAAAGGAGATATACGGGGCAATCTTGTCTTAAAGACAGAGTGTCATCACTCGACTCAGCAAATCACACAAGGAGTTTGTTTCATTCTTGATTTTCAGTTTTGTTGTAATCTTTAGTTTATCCTTTCTAGCAATTGTAATATTTACTTGCTTCCCGTTCTCTGCAATTGTTGTATCCCACAATAGTATGATCATGTTGTAATGTCATTATTTGCTGGAAAATAGTACTAACTTTTAGATTATTTTCTACGTTAAGAGAATGTAGCATAATTGGATTCACAGGTGAAACGTGCCGTAGTGAAAGCGCAACAGCTAGGAGAAATTCTAGGGGGAAAGTTATGTGATGTTCCTACCTGTTAGGGTTGGCGATATCATCACTTTTCTTGAGTCTGAAAAAGAAGCTAGAAGGCCTCACTGAATTATTGTTATTGATCCATTTCAACAACTTCCATAAAAAACTAACCTTTGTTGATTTGGGGTTTTAGGCATGAGGTAGAAATTCTTTTGGAAGTTGTTCAAGTATTGAACATTATTTGGAAGTGATAGCAATGTATTCACCTTCTGGTTCCTCATGTCTTCGTTTGATTAGTTAGTCTGATCAGCGTTTCATAGGTGAAGCCATGCGCTTCAGAGGAGTGTGTGCTTCAAACAATGATGTGCAAAACGATTCAAACGAAAATTAGTTGGTTCATTGAATATTTGAAGAGTTGGATTAAAATGTGATAGCAGAATAGTATTAGATGATAAGATTAGTTATTTACTTAGTTTAATTGCACTTTGATTATTATAGTACTAAATTTATATATGTTTACGATTTCTTTAATTTTTTATTTATTGTGTGCCTCACTTCGCTTCAAGCCTTATTTAGGGCATTGTCCCTTTTTAGCACTTTTCGCTTTTAAGAACACCGAGTCTGATATATTTATAATTGTGTTAAGACTTTTTATTTGTGCAGCGAATCTGAATATTGAGCTGCTTTCGTAACCAAGAAATGAACTTTGGGAGACTAAAGAATGTGGTAGCTGCTGCAGCCATTGAAGGGGTGACCGAGGTAAGGGTCAGGATATTTGGTCACGTACTTAATCCAACTGGTCAGAGATCTGCTCACAAGGTTTTACGCAATAAGCTGATCGGTGAAAAGGTCTCACAATGGTACCCACATGATATCATGAAAGACGATCCTCTTGTGACGGCACGTCAAGAGCAAGAGCGCTTGAGCAAGCTTGAAATGTTAAAACGTCGTGGGAAGGGACCGCCTACGAAGGGCCAGGGCAAACAGGCTAAGAAACGTAACAAATAGAGATGATACTTTCACTGGTTCAAAATAAAGGTGTATCTAGGATTGCTGTTTGCGATTTAATTGCTCTTTTATCTGGTAGTATATATCATGGGATTTTCTTTCGGCGATTCAGCCACCTGTTTTAATGGAGCATCTGCATACTCTTTTGCAATTATTTCCATTTTGTTTTTTGCATGCTTGTTTTGACTTTCAATTGCCCCAGTATATACTATATACCCAATTAATCCATTTTTCTGGATGCTTGAGCCAGTTGTTTGCTACTCAACTATTTCCCTATTAGTTATCGTTTACCAGCACAAGTCTGACTACCTAATAATATATAGTTATATACATATTTATTTATGTGATTCCTGAAGGTTTGCATATGTCAATTACTCATTGCACCACAAGTCAATTGACAAAAAAATGTCTTTTTAAAGTTCACTTGGTAGATAAACATAACAAAAAACCAGAGGGGAGGAACTGAATGCAAAAGGACTTATCTACCTTTAGTTCAGGGAATCATGAGTTAATAACTATACGATGTTATCCTGTTAAATCTCCTTACCTTATGTTTTTCTTAACTATACGAAAAAATAATTGCATAATCTACCATTTTTTTTAATTATCCCATCTATTCCAATTTTGACACACTTTTCTTTTTAATCAGTTTAAAAAAGAATGACACATTTCTTTATTGGAAAAAGGGTCATATTTGCCATCATACATTCGAAAAAGGGTCATATTTGCCCTCCGTTAAAGTTTGGGGTCAAATATACCCTCAACGTTAGCAAAGTTGTCAAATATACCCTCAGGTGGACGGAAATCCCATGTGGACGCCACGTGTGATCCACATGGCAGGTGGGACCCACATCACCAACCCCATTGCTTCTACTCCCTCTGTTCACCGCTCCACCGCCATCGTCGACGAGCCGCTGCTCCGACCAAACATTTCGACGAACATCAAACATCAGATCTGCCACAACAACCACAACTTCCCACAACCACCACTCATTCGCAACCACCGGCAAACACCGGGTCTGCCAACCACCACCACCACAACGTCGACCACTCACGCATGTCCTCCGACCTCCCATCGACAACCCAAACCCAGAGACCACCCCGCGACAACCCAGTCATTGTAACTCATCACCGTCACCGTCACCACCGGCAAATACCAGATCTGCCAACCACCACCACCACAACGTCGACCACCCACGCATGTCCTCCGACCAACCCATCACCCAAACCCAGAAATCATCCCGCGACAACCCATCACTGTAACCCAACTCCGTCCCCAACACCGTCACCGTCACCGTCACCACCCCCAAACCCGACACCGACCTACCCCCAACCCATTGACCTTAATCGATATCCCTTGAGTTCATTTCTTGTTTTAGAATTCGCCAAAATCCATCAAAATGGGTCTTGGGGTGGGGTGGGTCGGAGGCGGGTCTGGGGGTGGTAACGATTGATGTTGGGACGATCATTCTTGTCGCTCCGGTGCTTGCCACCGTCGAAGTGACGGTTTGTGAGGGAGTAGAAGTGGGTGTGGTTTGGTGTGGGTCCCACATGTGTTTAATGTCGCCCATGTGGATCCCACGTGTCGTCCACATGGGATTTCCGTCCACCATAGGGCATATTTGACAACTTTGCTAACGTTGAGGGTATATTTGACTCCAAATTTTAACGGAAGACAAATATGACCATTTTCCGAAAGTATGATGACAAATATGACTCTTTTTCCTTTTTTATTTGACAACA
Source organism: Anisodus acutangulus (assembly GCA_029783415.1). Classification (NCBI taxonomy): domain Eukaryota; kingdom Viridiplantae; phylum Streptophyta; class Magnoliopsida; order Solanales; family Solanaceae; genus Anisodus; species Anisodus acutangulus. The sequence goes on from CM056491.1 coordinate 48,535,222, forward strand.
TTTTAATTTTAAATTTTATCTTTTACGCTTAACGAAATGATTTATAACCACACAAATATCTTTAGCTAGTTTTAGATCACAAAATTTAAAAATATTTTTTTACTTTTTAAATTTCGTGTCTGATCAAATTATATTATTTATATAAATTGGGACGAACGGAGTAGTATTATTTTACTTGTATTGACTATTGAGTGCCGAATCATCAATAGCAAAAAAAAAAAATCAAGAACTTTTAAAATTCATTAATATTGCACAGCTAGAATCACGGAACCAGCAACCAAAAATCTTTCCTTGCCATTCAAGAATCACCCCAAAAATAATTGCTTTTTCAAATCTTTCCTTCTATCAAAAAATCACAATATTTTTGAAGATATGGGGTTCTGCAGGGGGGATATTGTTGAAGTAGCAAGCAAAGAAGATGGATTTCTTGGTTCTTATTATGAGGCAATTGTGATGTGTCAACCCCTCAAGAAAGATTATATTGTGCAGTATAAGACCCTATTGAAAGATGACAACTCCGGTCCCTTGACAGAGTTTGTTAGCCTCCCGGAACTCAGGCCAGTTCCGCCGGAGATTCCGGTAAGTGAGTTTAGCTTGTATGATCAAGTTGATGCTTTTGACAATGATGGGTGGTGGGTTGGCAAAATCAGTGGTAAAATTGGAGCTACGTACTTTGTATATTTTGAAACTAGTGAGGTTGAATGTGGTTATGCTATAAGTGATTTGAGAGTTCATCAATATTGGATTGATGGGAAATGGATTTGTTCAAAAGAGATTGTAAATATTTGTGATTAAATAATCAGTTGTACTTTGTTGAAAAAGACTACGAAGTTCTATGTCTATTTGACTCTCTTTCTGTTTTGGGGATTTCTTTGAGTGGGCATGTAGTATTCGAATCTTGTTTTATAGCTTGTATTTGCTTAATTAATTTGCTGTTTGAATTGTGGTATTATCTTCGCTTTAATTTATATGACATTTTTTTTTGAATTTATCTAAAAAAGAATAACATCTTATCTTATTTGACAACTATTTAATAACATCATCCCTAATTTATTTTTGTTTTGTCCCACTTAATTTTGAAGAAGTTCTTATTGTGAAGAAAAAATAACAAAAGTAGGCATAAAAGTAAAGATAATTTGATAAACATAACAAGATTCTTCTTTATTTTTTAAATTTAATACCTGATAAAATAATGCTAGATACAGAGAATATTATTTTCGTGAGATTATTCAGATATGAAGTTGTACATAAATCAGTCCACCTCCTTGGACAAACACTTATGCTGTATACATAAGTTTAAATTATTTTTTGTCTATAAAATTATAATTGAATCCTTTTAATTTTTCGTATATTTACTTCAAGAATTCTCACAACAACAAGGTCTACTCGACACGAATTCCGTGTTAATGAAATTTTTCACAGGAATCTTTTACAAAATTTCCAACTAATACTAATATTATCAACTAATCAGAATAGTTGATTATTAGACCATGGTATTTGATTTTTCAAATACATCATTATTGTATACTCTTTCATATATATAGCGCAACCCAATTTTTATTTTTAACTTTTTTTTTTTGAAATGAAATACCTAACTAACCTAAATAATAAGAACTCCCCCCTTGACAGTGGTATATGTTGTATATGTAAATCCTAGATGTGAAAATATATGAAATTCCTCTATGAATCTATGAAAGGTATAAAAAAGAATTCATATTTTGATTTCCTTTAATAAAAATTAGGTTCCACTTCATTCTATATATTTTGTTATTTTTTTTTCCTGATTTATGTTGTTAGGATTTTTCTTGTCGATCATATAGATCATTTAAATAAAGAAATTGCATGATCTCTCCTTTAAATGGGCTGGTGTTCAATTTCCGCCCTTCAAATCAAACCTATGCCTAGCGAGACATAAGTTTTTTAAAAACACGGAACATATTTATGAAATATTATGATGCTCATATAAACTTCTTTCCCGTGAGAACGTTTCTTACCTTGAAGGGCAAAAAGTAAAGACCAACACAAAATAGGGGTAGTGCAAATAATCCGATTTAAATAGTCACGTAAATAAAGTCAACTATAACTAAAATATTTGATTCTTACTACAACTAAATAACCAATTCATCTCTCTGTCTCAATTTATATGATATAGTTTGACTCGACACGGAATTTAAGAAATAAAGAAAGACTTTTGAATCTTGTGATCTAAAATAAATCAAAAATATTCGTGATTATAGATCATCTCGTTAAATATAAAATGTAAAATTATTACTAAATAAAGAAATATGTAATTATTTTTAGAACCGATTAAAAAGAAAATCTTATAGTATGGGACAAGGGGAGTACTATTCTAAAAGCTCCATTGAGGACTAGAATATATTATGCTGGTTAGGGTTAGCTACAAATAGTTTAATTACTTGCCGGCCAATTCAACTCCACGAAAGTAAAATAAATCAACCAACGGAAGAAAAAAAAAAGGAAATAAAAGAAAAGCGTAAAACAAAAACCATCAGAAGTTCCTATTCCAAGTCATTCAATGAAACCAAATTAGGAAACTTGGAAAACAATCCTACCTCTTGTCAGTGTAGGAAACAAGCGTTAATTTGTTCCTATAAATCACACTCGTTAAGCCTCATATTTCTTCATTCTACATCACTTACATGGCTCCACTCAGATCAGAATTAAAAAAACATCACTCAACAATGGCCTTTCCAAAAGTAACCAAATCAACTACAAAAATATTCAAGAAAAAATATAGGGTTCTTCCATAGGGGTGATCGTGTTGAAGTTGCAAGCAAAGAAGATGGATTTCTTGATTCTTATTACGAGGCAATTGTCGTGTACCAACCCTTCAAGAAAGATTATATCATACAATATAATACCTTATTGAAAGATAATCTTTCTGGTCCGTTGAAAGAGTTGGTTACACTCTCTGAACTCCGACCGGTGCCACCTCAGATTTCGGCGAATGTGTTTAGCTTGTTTGATCAAGTTGATGCTTTTGATAATGACGGGTGGTGGGTTGGCATAATTACTGGCAAGTATTTGGTGTACTTTGATACATTTGGGTCGAATGTGTTTATGATGAAAGTGAGTTGAGAGTTCATCAAGATTGGATCGATGGTAAGTGGATTTCAAATGCATTGATTTTTTAGATCATCAATCAACTAATAGTTATTATCTTAAAAAAATATTTTCTTTATTAGAATAAAAAAGAGAGATGATTTTCTGAAATAATAAATGATAATATGAGAAATCAACCCTTAAGGAGTTGATTGTGTCACCGCTCCCGAGAGTAGTGGAAACAAGCTCCCACGAGAGGCTGAGGATGTCAACTGGGAAAAGAGGAGAAGACTGAAAATGATGTTCTATCATGTAGCAAAAGGTCTATATCTGTCCCAGACAAAGGATCCGAATTTATGGTAATGAGGATGTGGACACTCAGTCTAACTGAAGTGGGCCAGAATCCAAAAGGTCTACGTTAATTATCCTTCCTTATCTATAATGTGTTTAGCTAATATCTGAATAAAAGTGTGTAAAGCAAGGCTGGGAATATGAAAGTGTTTTCATTAAAAACTTATATTCCCTACACTCTAAAATCAGATATTGAATCTCCTTCCTTCCCGGTTAAAGATTGGACTATTGTAAACAAAACTTAAAAGATCCATTCTTTTGGGTGTAATTATTAAAAGTGTGTAAAGTATGTTCGCACATACGAAAGAGAGAGATCCAATGACTGTGCGAAAAATGATACCACCCTTAAGTAAGCGCCAGGGATTTCCCTGGGCACCAATCACAAGGGAAGAAGATTAAAAGCTAAAGACGTTGAACCTGTCACCTATATGACAGAAGATCCTTCATTTGATAGGATAATATTGGACACTCAGTCGTATAAAGCCTACGGGTGACTGGAGTAGGCCAGAATTTATTTGATGGGATGATAATAGACACTCAGTCGTACAAAGCCTACGGGCGACTGGAGTGGGGCAAAATTCATTTGATAAGATGATATTGGATACTCAGTCGTACAAAACCTACGGGCGACTGAGGTGGGTCAGAGTTTCCAGGTCTTATATGACCTGAAGGCCAAAAGAAAGGCAGAAAAGTAATGGACACCTAGTGAGGTGGGCCAGAGTTCCAGGTCTTAAATGATCTGAAGGCCAAAATAAAGACAGAAAAGAAATTGGATACTTAGTCTGCCAAAGCAACTGGAGTGGGCCAGAGTATCCAGATCACATCTGATCCGGTTACGCCCTAACCACGGGCAAGAGGTTGTTTATGTGAAGCAAAGCCACCTCTAAAGTAGAAAGGGTTGGAGAGGTTGTCCTCAATTGGACTTCAGGGAATGGGATCACTCTAAAATAAGGTGATACATGTCCCAAACTTGGTTTAAGGGATGCTGTTGGTCAAGCTGGTTTGAGACTAGTCCAACAGGTCTATAATAACTAAGAATGGTACAGTATGTCTGTAGCTAAATAAATGATATATTTGTAATCCGTGCATCTATACCATCATAGATTAAGACACGTTAAATAGAAAGTCATTCAAAAGCTAACGAAGTTGAGATTGTTGCCTTCTGTCGACATAAACCCTCAAAATGAATGTGAGGTAGGCGAAGAGGCAAAATCACTTTTCCATTCCGTCAAAGGAATAGCGAAAGAAGCACCGCTCCTCTAGAGCTTAGTCACACCTACATGGGTGATTTGAAGTTTGTACAAAATAGAGCGGGAAGACCAGTACTTTGTGACCTTCATTGACGATGGTACAACGTATTACATCCTTTGTTTGTAGAAAAGCAAAGATGAAGCTGTTGAAGCGGATAATCGCTACAAAGCAGAAGTTGAAAATCAACTAAGCCTATGGATTGAGGAATTCGTAGTGATAGAGGGGGAGAATGTGAAACATCATCCATCAAACGACTGATCATTACTCACCTCAGTCTAACGGTGTTAGGTAAGCACAAAGTCGTATGCCCAAAATATGTGGGGCAAGGAGATCCTTACCGCTAATGCGATTCTCAATAGAACTATGCATAAGGATAAGGATAACCCTTCATGTGAAACATGGAAATGATCCCACCTACAAATGTTGTGATGTGGGGTGACTTGGTAGAAGTTGGAGTACTGAAACATGTCAAGTTGAACCTAAGACTGTAGATTGCATATCCACTGGATCTACTAATAACAGTAGTGCTTATCGCCTCTTGGGGTCAAAGAATGATGAATTCTTTGAGGATAACTTTCCTTGAGAAGGAAAAAGAAGTAATTGCTCGAGGTTAACAAGAATCCGCGAGTGCATGATTGTCTTGAACCAGATGTTTCAGAGCTACATGACTCGAAAGTTGCTGACTATCTGGAACTTAATGTTCCAGATCTGCAGAACTCAGGAATTCTAGATGTCGAACCGAGACGGAGCAAAGAGGGGACAAAGACTTGTTCCAGGCTTTCTAGCTTGTATGGTTGAGAACGAACCATGAACAATTAACAAAGAATTATCATCTCCAGAAGCGCTGCTCGGGAAAGAAGCTACAAAGAGAGAAATAGATTCCATCATATAGAACCATACTTGTGTAATGGTCGAGCTTCCTCCGGAAAAAGAACATTTCGGTTGTAAAAGTGGATACTCAAAAGTGAGTACAAAGTAGATGGATCTACTGATGAGTATAAGGCCTCGGCTACTTGGACATGTTCTCCCATGTGAATAGCTTAACATCCAGGGTCATTGCAGTCTTGCGTGACATGGATGTTGAAACTGCCTTCCTAACCGGAGAGTTAGAATGGGAGGATCAGATTTGGTTTGTTGGACTGTTGGGCTTCTTCCTGAACTTTCATTTTGGTCCCTGAAATGTTTACATTTTGATCCTGGAAGTTTCAGATAAAACAGAAATAATGAATCTGACAACAGAAACATTGACTCTGAAGTTAGAAAGCCAACAGTTGGAAAACCAACAGTCTGAAAGTGGAAGTCATATTGAAACAAAAATTTCGATATGAAAGATATGGGTATCACAGATGACATCTTAGGAATTGAGATTTCTAAGACATCTAATGGACTGGTCTAACTCCAAACTCAGTTGTGAGATAGTTGACAGTCTCGTTGAAGCCACAAATGGATATGAATCATAGAAATGATTGGAATCATGGTGCACCCATATACAAGGAGCGATATGTGCAGGTCACATGTAGTTCAATGTATTGTACACACTACAACCGACCTGCTATCGGCCTACAAAACAGATCAGTTGAACTAAGATTCACTCATGATTCTGGAAATAATCGATAGAAGGCGTTAAGTTGGATATGACGATATCTGAAATATTCGCTTATCTACGGATTATGGTATTCTGGATGTCCAGCGGTTCTGGGAGAACACATTGATGCAAACTGGACATCAGATATGAAGAACACCAAAGCCACAAGTAGATGTGTATGGTGTGTCTTGGAAAATCCTCTAAGCAAACTTGCATCGGCCGATTCATGATGAAATCGGAGTTTATCACTTTATACTAAGCATGAAAGAAGTTAAGTGACTTCATGACTCCTTAGAGGACGTCCCTTATTGGGAGAAATATGTGCCTTGAGCAGTTATACATTGTGGCTAGCCGATCGGCTTCAGGAAGGGCACAAATGATGGCGTCTGGACATATCTGTCGGAGACATAAGACCGTATGACAGTTGATCACCATAGGTGTCACTTCCTTAATTACTAATCAAAGGATATAACAGACCCTTTAACTAAGGGACTACCCGAAGATAAAGAGTTTTGCCTGTATAGGGGAATGGGCTTAAAACCCAAACAATACGAACCTTTGCGGTGGTAACCCAACCGTACTGACTGGAGATCCCAAGAATTTGGTTAAATGGGAAAACTAAGCTGGAAAAAGTTCAGTTGAGCGCTTCGGTGGAAGCAAGAGCACTTCGGATTATGATTTCTGTAAAGAAACATCAATCCAAAGTCATTCCCGCGATAGACATTAAAGGGCTACCTGCACGGTGGGTAAATATTAAGCTTCCAAACCTTTAACGATCCTCGAACGGTTGAGGTTAAGGTTGGGGAAACTTTTAATGATTTCTAACACTTGTGAAGTGGGGTATAACAGGATACCTTGTAGGAGATCAACTATTTAAGTGCGAGGACATACGTCTCAAATGAACGCACTTAAGAATCCAAGTGTGTCCACGGCCACAACGGACAAAATAATAAGAAGAAACGAATAAATGAGAGGTATTGTGTTGGTACCATTGTCTAGGCTTACATGAAACACTGACGGTTCAAGACATCACGTTCACCGTGCAGTAAGTAAGTCCGATGGTATTCAACTAGGGAAGGTTCAAAGCGGAAGCTACCTCTCCTGATGCAATATCTTTTCGCTGAAAGATTGTTGTAAGTAGGCACCTTGCGTGTGCGCCCAAAATCTCTTTCAAAAGGGGATTGTTGGAAATTTACTGATGTGGAATTAAGTTTATCTCATTATTTATGACTCGAACAATTGGGCCCCGCACGTCGGAATTATCATTTTCACACACGTGCAATCTTAGTGCCAAGTATTGTAAATTTCGTTAATGAAAGAGATATTGGTACGTAAGTGAAATGTTTGAGACATAGAATAATGGATGGTTATTGGATATATAACAAGTGTTCCACGTTGGTAAACAAAGGAAGGATTGTGCGAAGTGTAAGATGGTACGGGTCGAACCGCGGAGCTGAGAAGGGTCGCGGCGCCGACCGGATTGGGCCGCGTCGTCGAAGAGTCGTGGCGCCGCCCTAGCAGGGCCGCGACGCTTGGTCGACAGTGAGGGTTTTGGCTAATTAGAGCCGCGATGCTAATGCTTCAGAGTCGCGGCTCTTCCCAGGCAGTGACTATTCGTCGGAATCCCAAATGTTTGACTATTGAGGTGGTTTCAATGGCATTGAGTCCACCCAATAATGGCCATTACTTGGACCATTATGTTGCTGCATTACTTGGGGGTTAAATGTCATCCATTACATGGAAATTGAATGCCATTATGGGGCATTTGAAAGGCCATCTTGCACACATATAAATTGAGGCCTTTGGCTCAATTCTATAGAGGACCATGAACAGAAAAATAAGTTAACAACACCGCAAAGAGATCAGATTTTCCTGATATCAATCCTTCTCTTAGCAATCTTCATTATTCGTGTTCTTCGCTGAGATCATTTGTGTAGGCTTTGCACATTTGATAATTTTCTGTTTCGTCTTGGGACACTATTGTCCACACTTTCGTAAAGCCTATATACGGGGGCAATCTTGTCTTAAAGACAGAGAGCCATCTCTCGACTCAGCCGGTGGTGTTGTGATTATTTAATCGTTTGCTAAGTGTTTCAGGTGTGAACTAGAATCTCAAAGGACTCTAACCGTTCGGTTTCTCAGCGGATCTACAAGTCACAAGTGTAGCAGTTCATGTATTTCCGAATACAAGATCCATATTTGAAGTTCCAATTCAAGATCAAGAGATTGACAACTTGTTGTTGTAATCTTTATTGTTTATCCTTTCGATCACTGTAATAGTTATTTACTATTCCTGTACGTGCTTTACATATCCAACATCCTATTCCTTAGAATGTTAATGGGAGTTTGTAATTTGTAGGCACAGTTTGGTAGTTCTACAAACAAAGGTAATTAGGTATGTTGACTAGAATTTAATGAATCAATCAATCTAAATATTCAACAGTTGCAATCAAATTTGTCAGCCGATGATTTTCAAATGAAAGTCAGATAATTAACTTTAAGCAAAGAATGTTGTTGCTCGACTTTAAGTTTTTATACTTGTTGGAAGCGTTATTTTCTTATCAGTTTCGTCTTAAAACTGTAAGCTAGAGAAGATGGAGCAATGGCTAAATTTCCAAAAGTGAACTCCTTATAAGCTTCATTCTTCATGCTTTTAGTTGAAATTTTCATTATATAACAAAATGGATTCTTTGGCTTGGCCAACTTATAGTGGAGATTCCACACATTTCCCATGGTGAAGTCCAAGTTATTATGGTCCATGAACATACCCAAATTGTTAACGTCCCAAATGCACCCCACAACCAAATAAAGATCCAATGTCAAGTGAGAAGAAAATGATGCTATTTGTTATTCACTCCATCCCAATTTATATGACATTTTTTGCTTATCAAAAGTCAATTTGACTAATTTTTTTATGAGAAGAACCTGCAGCTGCTAGACTCCAGATGCGCACAGAATAAACTTCACTCCAGTATAATAGCCCACAAACCACACATAAGAGATAAACCTCGCTACCCTTCAATTTGATTAATAATTGAAGTTAAATATGAATTTAATATTTTAAAATTAAAATTTAGACACTAAAAAATTATACACTCCATATAAATTGCAATTCTTTTCATATTAATATGATAAAAAAATATTTTAAGATATCGCTTGAATCTCAAGAAGGGAAAAATAATAAATAAATTGGGAGAAAAGGAGTAATAAAAAGTTACATTTATGCCTCGGGATCAAGTCTATTTTACTTGTAAAAAGAAAATTCTTAACATAACCCATTTTTACCTTTTAAAAATATTACTATACATTTCACAAAAAAGTACCCATAAACCCATTTTTACCTTCATAATAAAAGTTTCTTTTTCCACTCCATTTTGTTAAATATCCAATCAAACTTTCTCATAGCCAAACAATAAAAGAGAAGCAATGCTATCATCAACCAGGTCCACCCCTATCATTTGCCAATTAGCACCAATATATTTATTTTCAATTAACTACTGCTATCTCTCACTCTATCACCCAAAAAAATTGAACAAAAATGGCAGTCCTAAACTACTGCTACCTCTCAGTAACCTCAACAGCCACACCCATAAATCAAGATTCTGCAAATAATTCAACCCCATTGTCAATTCCAACACAATCCAAGGTTGTTAAACCTGTGAAATTGTCCAGTGGGGACCCACCCACTATCACTACTAAGTTGAGGAAGTACTGGGGTGAGGATGTGGATCCTCTTACATCTGATGATTTTATATGGAACAGAGAATTTATGGGTCGTATGAAAAAGTATATTCAGGACCCCCAAGAAAATGCCCCTTCTCCTCCTGTAAAGGTATAATCTTTGATCAATTTTCGTCATTCTTTACATTTTTCTTAGAATTTGAACTGTTGTGGCAAATTGTCTTACCAATTATTCTTGGAGCAACAAAGTTTTTAGGCATAATACATAAACAGGCCCTCAAACTTGGTCTGTCATCCAACTCTGGGTGTGCACAAATAGGCAACTCAACTTGTATAAAGTTGAACACGTAAACATAAATGCTGACGTGACACTGACATGACAAATAAATTCTGGAGATGTCTAGATGATCATTTTGTAAGTTGGAGTGTTCAATTGAAAAAGCGGAGACAAGTTGAGGTGACTACTTGTGCCCACCCAAAGTTAGAGGGCATACTTGCTGGCAGCCAAGTTTGATGGCCTATTTATATGTTAATGCCGTTGGGTATTCTTGCTCTATGGTACTTTATAAAGCAGTACGGGAAGTATATAACTATTACAAGTATTCGAAAGGATAAACAAAGATTCAATAATTCAACTAGTAATCTGAAAATTACAATAGAACCGCAAAATTGAAATTACAATTTTGTTGAAGACGAAAAAAATAGAAACTGATTTTGCTGAGTCGAGTGTGGCACTCTGTCCTTAAGACAATATTGCCCCGTATGTATCCTTTATACGTCCTGGACAATTTATCTCCCAAGATAAAACAGCAATGGAACACTTGAGCAAAGGAAACTCAAGAGCTACCGTGAAGAATATTGAGTAACGAAATGATGCTTGGAAGTTGTAGGAAGAAGAAAACTTTCTGCTTGTGTAAGCTTCTGAATTTTCGTGTATATTATATGTGTGTTCTTGGTTCTCAACAATGGTGTAAGGGGGTGTTTATATAGGAGGAAGAGGGATCGTTGATCGCTTCCATAACCATTATTGGCCAAATAATGGCCATTATGGAGGTAGTAAAGTCACCAACATAAATGGTGAAAGACCAACGGATTTGGCCATTATAGGAGGTGTAATTCAGCCAAAATAAATGGTCGACTGAATTGAGAGCTTGAACGCTTCGCTCGACCGTCGAAATTCGGACTTTCGAAACTTCAGTGGACCAAATCAGACATCTTGAAACCAGGGACCAAATCAGACATCTTGAAACTTCAGAGATCAAATCGCACATCCGAAAGAGTTCGTCCAAACTGCATTTCGGGATCAAACTGCATTTCCGGCAAAGTTCTCTCGCCCAAAAGATAATATCGAAGGCCCACGCCTACGGCCGTGGGCCCGAGAACCCGAGAACCCTGAACCCGGAACCGGACGGGCGGGCGGGCGGCGGCGCGCGTGTGGTCTTTCCTCAAACCGAAGCACATCTAGGTCCTCCCTCCTTTAAACACATGGGATACCCCTTGGGGTCCCAAACCCCAAACCAATTTCGAGTCTTATATACACAACAATTCTTTCTTCCTCTACCGATGAGGGAGAATTGAACACAATACCACACTTTCCATGCTTCAAACACCTCACTTCGTGAACCAATATCTCTTTCATTTCTCAATGAAATTTGACGATTCTTGGCCCTACGGTTATCTACGTACTTAGTACATCATGCATGTGTGAAGAACCGGATTCTCCAACATACGTAACACTAGTGTTTAAGCCGTTAAAGTTGGTCGGTCGCAACTCCCGCCAAAGGCTAATTTCCAACAGGAGCAACAAAGATTTTAGGCATAATACATAAACAGGCCCTCAAACTTGGTCTGTCATCCAACTCTGGGTGTGCACAAGTAGTCAACTCAACTTGTATAAAGTTGAACACGTAAACATAAATGCTGACGTGACACTGACATGGCAAATAAATTCTGGAGATGTCTAGATGATCATTTTGTAAGTTGGAGTGTTCAATTGAAAAAGCGGAGACAAGTTGAGGTCACTACTTGTGCCCACCCAAAGTTGGAGGGCATACTTGCTGGCAGCCAAGTTTGATGGCCTATTTATATGTTAATGCCAAGTTTTTAAAGTGTTCAACTTTTGAATTGTTGGTTCTATTCTCTGTTGTGTTGTTCTGAGTTCAGTTAATATGTTTTGTGATGAAATCTTTCTTTTATTGGTAGGTTTCTGTTTAATGGTGCATATCCTGGTTTTTATGTTACCATCTTGGTCATTCCCTGGTTGCCTCCCCCTTTTATACTCCCTCCGTCCCGAAATAATTGTCACATTTTGCTTCTTGAGAGTCGAACTACATGAGCTTTGATCAATATTTTAAGATGTATTTTTGCACCATACTGATATTAGAAAAAAATTGCAACTTATAGTGTTTTTTGTATAGTTTTCGAATATCTACATTTTAATTCTAAAATATTGAATTAATCTAATCCAATTTAGCTCCGAAGATTATCTCGAGAAGCAACGACAAGTATTTTGGGATGGAAGTAGTAATTCTTACTCTTTCTATGAGCCTATTTGACTAGGCGCTGAGTTAAACAAAGGAAGACTTTTGAAACTTTTGGTTTTAAACATGCCATATCATTTGTGTGACTGATAGACTTTTGAAACTTGTGGTCTTAAATGTGCTATAACATTTGTATGGCTATAAAAACCTCTCATTTAGGGTAAAATAGGAAGTTTAAGTTAAATTACTTTCGAATTTGGAAAGAGGTCATTATTTTTGGAATGTACTAAAAAGTAAATTGGATCACATAAATTGGAACGGATGGAATATAAATTTACTTGCACGGGAATGTGTTTTATCTGTGTAGTACTCTATTATGAAGAACATACGAAGTTGTACATTATATGGTGGTGAAAACATATGCATGTTGCTTAGTACTATGTTTTTTTTTACAATGGTTGCCAATATGCTTGTGACGATGTCTTAACAGGAAGAGACATCGGGATTTCTTAGCTTAAACAGAGTCATGAGTCTTGACAGGTGTGATCTTCTTCTTTTTTCTTTTATAGAGATTTAGAAATTCTTGTTTTCTTCTTAAATTTAATCTCATATGGAGAATGTAGTTTGGAGGTTGACTTGACCAAGGAGCTAACAACCCCCTCAGAAACTGTCCTGGAACCAGAAGTTGAAAATACTCGAGTATGTAGTAGCCTTAAAATACTAATTGCCTTCAGCATCTTTAAGCATTAACCTTTTCTACTTGCATTTTTGAAAACTAAACTGATTTTCAGGCTCGTTTTACTACATCTCAAAAATGGCGGCCAGCACCAACACGACGCGAGCAGGAGAAGTGGGGCAAAGCTGCCAAGGCTGCAACTGGGGGCAGCGTACGTCATCCGAACTTGCAATTAGTTCACTTATGACTCTCACCTCTCTAAGTTGTAATTATGAAATTTTCGATCACCCAGGACGTGATGCTGAGGGAATTAAAACGCCCTCAAGGGGATCCAAAGGTTTTGGCTGCTCAGTCAAGGGAACAATATCTTAAGGTACTTGTTTGCGTTTATTCCACATATATCATTCTTAGTTAAGATATGTTGACTTTTCAGTTCCCCATTTTGATTGTTTCATTTTTCTCTTCTTTGCAGTTAAAGAATAAATTGCAGCTCCTCACAGTTGGGATTGGTGGTGTTGGTGTGATTTCATCTTATATCTCTTATTCTCCTGAAATAGCAGTGAGGTAATCCACTTTAGGACTTACTTCATGCTTTAATTCCTTTAGGCGTCAACTTTAGATTTACTCATGTTTGATTTACTATTGTTGTAGTGGACTTGGCCCCTATCTATCACAAATTGTTTCTCCAATTAGTATATTGGTCCCTTACAGTTGTCAGTTTGGTAAAATTTCTGGATGGGGGGAGTCTTTATTTGTTAATTTCTTCTGGAAATGATGTTTGTGATAACTGATGAAACGTGTGGAAGCTTCTTTGAATGAAATATCATAAGCTGTTAGTATTCTTTCAATGTCCTCCATTGGACTTGGACTTTTCATAGCTTCCTTTTGCTTAGATATACTTCTGTTTCTTCAATTGATATAAGGAATCTTTAGCTTTTCGTGTTATTCTGGCGATGTTGCACTCATAGGCACAAGGCGATGTTAATAAACTGTGGTGTTTCCCATTGTTGCAGTTATGGTGCAGGGCTTATTGGTTCGTTGATGTACATGCGTATGCTTGGAAACAGTGTGGATTCTATGCAGTCAGATGGACCCAGAGCACTTATCAAGTACACTTTTCATCCTTTAGGATCTTTAGCTAATGGTTCTCTCTATGCATGTTTTTTGTATTTTTATTTTGGCTTTCATGCCATTTCAGCGGTTTTGCTTAAGAAACTGAATATTCTGATTTCTATGTCATGATTTATTTATTTTAATCTGGCAAATGTTTGTCCTGCTTGACAGCATGTTAAGAGTACCTAGGTAACAAAGGACATCATAAGAGTCCTAAATGCTGATTTCAGGGTAAAAAGCAAATAGTATGTCTGTTTGTCTTGTGCGCATTCTGGTTCCTGTTCCTTTACTTGCAACATTCTCTCCTCTGTCAGCCCTTGGGGCAAGAAATCATTAAAATATGTAAGAAGATGATTAAGAATCAAAACTAAAATATAAATCAGAAGAAGAGGAGAAGCACTGGAGTCAAACTATATCACACTAGATGTGTTTTATACACTAAACCACCGGAAAAAAATTGGATCCTAACTGGAATTGTATCATTTCGTATAGTTCTTCACAGTGTTCAAAATAAGCTGCCATTTCACAACAGAAACTTATCTGGAAGAGATGAAGAAACTAATCTTGTCAGCAGGTCATAAACGAACATGCAAACCATCAATAAGGAGAAACTTAAAGCATAATTTGGTAGGTTAGTGTAAAATTTTAGTAATTTTATTTACAATATAACATTAAGAAGGTGCAAAGATGAACAAAAGCAACCTCCTTTTACTGGCATGAGAATTTTATGAAGTCCAACAGTCCTAATCATATTGTTATCCTACACTGAAAAACAAAAAAGTTTAAAGTTTTATACTCCATGCCGTGTACAGCCTCATTTTTGCCCTTAAAGAATAAAAACTTAGTCAATTGAAAATGAGGAAAAGAATTTGCATTGGATTACCTGATTTTGTGGTCTGTCTTGATTGGTTATAGTATCCGCTCAAAACACAGCATTGCTTGTTTCTTTGCATTACAGGTATGTGGCATTAGTCTTGAAAAGGTGACTGATGCCAATTGAAAATAGGATTCCCAATTTCCCTATGCATTTTGCATGTTTTACAATTCTACAGTCCAAAATCATTTTGGAAAATGTTTATAGAGCAGCTATTAGTACTTTCTCAGAGTTATATTTGTATCGTCATTCTTGAATCAGAGTTTTACATGATCAGTCATATTATGGTTCTTTCCAGATTGCCAGATTCGTTTTTCCATGAACGAAAGTATTAGCCAACAGACGGAAATAGAAACCAAATGCTTGCATAATAGATGTTTGCTGTTTGAGACTAGGAAGAGTAGCTATATCCCTAGAAAAGCACTACTTTGAGCTTTTATTGATAAGCTTACCAGCAGCTTTTACTTGCAGGGGAGCTGTTGGGCAGCCAAGGCTATTGGTTCCTGTTGCTTTGGTCATGATTTTTAACCGGTGGAATGGGTAAGATCTACCACTATTACCATATTGACCAAAAATATATGTGGATAGAGATTTAATATTAATGAAACTTCCCTTCTTGAATTTGTTCTATGACATTGATGACAATAAAAACCATTAAGTTCCCCGTGGACGTCAAGTAGTTAGAAAATGTATTTCTTCAGAAAATTGCTGTTAGGAAAACAAAAGTTCTTTTTTCTTGCACTTGTTTGTTTCTTAGAAGCTTAACACACGAAGAAATCAGTTTTTATAGCTCCTACAGTATTTGAGTGACTCAAGTTGGAAGAGTCATTCCTGTTGAATAATTTTAACCCATTTTCCCACAATTTTCCTGCTCATTTAATGCATGAAAATGCATGAGCGTGAACGTCTTCCGCACTTCTATTTTCCTAACCTTGCAACCAAAGGATACCTTAACGACTTCTCTTTCGTTGTTGTAGAGAAAGTATTAATGCTTTTACATTGTGGAGAGTCGCTTAAGCATCTGGTCTTTCAAATTGCTTTATTGTTAATTTATTTCCAGGATCCTAGTCCCAGAGTATGGATTCATGCACCTCGAGTTGATACCCATGCTGGTGGGATTTTTCACTTACAAGATTGCAACTTTTGTCCAAGCAATCGAGGAAGGTGTATCAATTATTGGAAATAAGACACAAGCTTAGCTCTAGTTTTTATGATTTTCCAACAACCTTATGAAGTAGAAGGTATGCTTCGACTCGACTTTCCCATCTACAATTTTTATCTTTATTTCAAATTACAAGTAATCTAGATCGAATAAATGTGTTTAAATTTTCATTTTCCATCTGAGTGTAGAACTTCTTCAGTCACAAGGAATAATGAAAATCATTCGTCCACTCGTTAAAGTTCGTGTTCTGCTCACCCATTTTTGTCTACATGTCTCTCACACTCCATATTTCTCATTGCAGAGGCAAATTTCATGAAGATCCTTAACATGGATTCAAAAGATTGGCTAGAACATTTATACTGCTTTATCTCTCCATAGAGCGATTGAAACACCAAAAAATAGAAATCTCCGAGAAGTCCAACGTTATAGCTTGTATTCTCAATTTATCAGAGAATGGATACATCATACAAGGTCGAGAATATCGTGATTTCCTCGTGTAACTGTAATTTTTTTCTACTACCTTTCTGATTGTCAATTGAAATATTGAAAAGAAAAGAAAACACTAAGGTGATAATAGCAAATTAATGAACTTTGTCAACCGTTCTGTTATTTTGAATAGGGATAATCGTACTTTTGGTCTCTTATTGATGAATTCTGGTTTTGATCCTTATAATATTTGGCTATGCACGTTTACCTTTCAATTAAGTAAAATGTGTATATGATATATGTGATATTTAGATTATTTTTAGAACTATAATATCTCTATGGAGTAACAATACAAATTTAACACAAGACATTGATAATTAAATAGTTTAACTCTTAATAATTCATTAATTATTTGAAGATTCAATGTCAAAGGGATCAAAAGTGCATATATCAATTGTGTGAAGGTTAAATGTGCTTGAGCAACCAGGCATTGGAGTCCTTTTTGAAATATTTTTAAACGTTTTGCAAAGATCTCCAATTTACAGTAGCCATAGAAAGGTTTTGCAGCGAATCTCATACTCCATATTTCTTGTTGGAGAGTTTTACATGGATTCAAAAGAATGGCTAGAACGATCTATACTGCTTTATCTCTGCGATTGGAACACCAAAATTTTGAAATTGTGGGAAACTCAGAATGTTATAACTTGGTTCTCAATTTATTACAGTATGGAACTATGGATAGAACGCTGGGGATGATCGCGATTTCCTTGTGTAAATTCTTTAACTATAATCTTGACTGTCAAATGTCATTGAAATGTTTGAGGGAAAGAAAACCTTAAGGTGATATTGACAAATTAATGAACGAATATTATACTGAATATTTGTAAATTTCACCGCCAAAGGATGTAGTGCAGCGGATGGGGCTGCTCTTCCCTCTTGGATTCGAGCCTTGGATATGGAAAAATCCTTGTTAAGGAGGCTTCCCCTGAATGGGCGTAGGGCGAATTCGGATATAATCAGGCTCTAATCCGGATACTGGACACTGAGTAGAAAACCAAAAAAATAAAATATCTGTAAATTTCAAAATTGGGGAGCTTCTTAGTTATGTTTCATTGTCTGTCAATGCGATATTTATACATATATTCCACATCGACCTTCACTTCCAGACCCCACATTGTGGAATTTCACTGGGTATGTTATTGTTGTATTCCACATCGGCCTTCACTAATAAATAAATCTATTTATTATATGGAGAGTATCCAGAACGGACACCACCCACAACGGGTGTGTTAGCGTTACAATGTTTCTAGTATACTAATCAAGGGTGCGTTAGCTTTGAAATTCGATGGAATAGAATCTGCGTCCTTAGCCGGGGGCAGTTGGTGGCGGCAGCATCATTATCCACTATGGATGGGGGTGAGTATTTTTTCTTGTTTAAACAAATGTTTTTGGAGCAGAAAAAATGATCTTATTTTCTTAGGATAGGGAGTATTATATGCGTTTAAATTTTTATCTCCATAAAAAGTTAAGAAAAATTCACAATTTTGTCATGAATTAAGTTATATTCTCTAATATAAAATGAATTTACGTGCACCGGACTTGCGTACATCTCAACTAATTTCATGAATATCTTCTATGTGCACCGGACTTGCGTACACCTCAACTAATGCACAGGACTTGCGTACACCTCAACTAATGCACAGGACTTGCGTACACCTCAACTAATTTCATGAGTATCTTCTATCTCTAATCGGTATTGATACCTCAACTAATTTCATATCTATTATTTCTCATTAACATTGATATCAGAAAACTATGTTCATCTAGACTTGAACTGATGAAAGAAATCACCGCTAAAAATTTAAACATGAAATTTCATAATTCTCAATTCACTTTATTAGTTACTAAACCACACCTTTAAATGATGCATCCATCTTTTAAGCTAGAGACCTATGATTTTAAGTTCTTTTTACTTCATTTAGAAGAATACTCTTTTTTATACCGTCATGATTGATTGAGGTTTAAATTGCAGTAAGCTAGCTAGGAAGAGAAGTTACAGAACGTTCCAATTACTTTTCCATATGGTTTTTCACATTCCATGCATCATATTCAAAACAGTGGTGAATCAGAAACCAAACACAGTTCTTCAGAAACATCTCATCATTATTATACTTTAACAGAAATATTATATAAGTTAAACACAACATCACTTATTCTACATACATAATAGCCTTAGCCTTAACCAGTATTCTGCATTCCAGCAGCAATACCTTTCATTGTCAAGATAAGGGTGTCTTCTAAACCAGGAGCATACTCACTCATAGGATTAAGCTTCACTAATTCAGCAGCTGGTTTGTTGGATTCCATAAGATCCTTGTCTAGATGCGGCCGCACGTTCACGTTGTAGCTGGGGTCTCGAATCCGCTTCAATGTGTATGCTTGGCAAACATTGAGGGTCGTAATGTAAGAATCGCGAAGTTTGAGTCTCTGTCTCAAGTATGGATCTCCTTCCAAAAGATCCTTATGCCCAGCAACCTAAAACAAACAGCAAGATTAAAAGAAAGGCATTTCAAGAATCCAAAGCTGTGAACTTTCTGGCGATAGGGTAAGAACATGATGGTAATAATACATACTCCCTCCGTCCCAATTTATGGGACACCATATGACAAGGCACAATTTAAGAAAAAAGGAAGACTTTTGAAACTTGGGTCTAAAACAAAGTCTTAGATATTTTGTGTGGTTATAAATATATCTCATTGGATAAAATGAGAATTAAATTATTTTTAAATATAGAAAGATGACATTCATTTTAGACAGACTAAAGAGGGAAGTGTGTGACTTAAATTGGGACAGATAGAGTATCAATTAATAATAGATCTATGTACCTGAAGGAGAAAGCTCTTTGTTTCTTCATATTTGGACCTCAAGCGCTCTCCAAGCGGCCACAGATCTTCGGATACCAAAAGCTTATCGTACAATGCAGCAATACCAGGGTCTCCCTTAGCAAAAACCATTTCGATCAAGTCAAGTGTCACTCTAAAGAAAGGCCATCCATTGTACATATCCTTGAGCATTTGCAGATTTCTTATATCCTTCTCGATAACATGCTTGAATGCGGCACCAAATCCAAGCCATACTGGAAGATGAAACCTCGTCTGAGTCCATGCAAAGATCCATGGAATTGCTCGAAGAGATTCAATCCCACCACTTGGCTTCCTTTTGGCCGGGCGACTTCCAATATTCATGCGACCATATTCTAATTCTGGGGTAGCCTGCATTTTCGACAAACAGAAAAAGAAAGTTCAGTTTCATGTCTGTTTTGACTAATTATTAGAAATTGACTACTTTCGCCTATTAATAACTATTGTTCATGTGAATGTTTTTTTTTCTTTTACCTCTTTCTAAATGATCCATTAAGAATCATCTAAAAGCAGTTCAAATAAACTTATGAAGTATCTTGAATATACTTACAAGGCGGAAGTACTCAACAAATCGCGGATCCTGGAACACTAAAGATCGATAATCTTTAGTAGCGATAACAGCCATCTGATCCAATAGGGCACGCCACTCTGGCTTTGGAGCCACAGGGGGGTTCATTCCATGCTCAAGTGTGGCTGCTGTGAAACGCTGAAGAGTTCTAAAGCACAGGTGTTCCTCCCCAAATGATTGTTCAATAACTTCACCTTGAACAGTCACACGAAGTGAACCATGGATTGTGTCGGGGGGTTGTGATAAAATAGCAAGGTGGGTGGGACCCCCTCCCCGTCCAACAGTCCCTCCTCGGCCATGAAACATTGTTAGCTTTACTCCAAATTCTTTTGCCACCTTTACAAGTTCCTCTTGAGCCTTGTACAATTGCCAAGCTGCAGATAGTCGGCCAGCATCCTTACCTGAATCAGAATACCCAATCATAACTTCTTGTTTCCCATTGATACGGTTTCTGTACCAGTCTATGGAGAACAACCGAGCAACAGCAGCAGGTGCAGACTCAAGATCAGCAAGCTTTTCAAACAACGGAACAACTCTCAATGGAGTTTTGACATGACACTCACGCTGCAAAAGCTCAACGGCTAGCACATCAGAGGGTGCCGTGGCCATCGAAATTATATAAGCACCGAAACTATCGGCAGGAAGTTCAGCGATGACATTAAAGGTATCCAAAACATCAGCGATTTCATCAGTTTTAGGGAGATCAGGTCCAAAAAGTGGACGTTTGCCACTTAGTTCAGATAAGAGCCATTCCTGTCTCTGCTCTTCAGACCATTCTTTATAGGATCCAATACCCAGGTGCTTTGTTATAGCATCTAGAACATCAGTGTGCCTATCTGACTCTTGCCGGATATCAAGTCTCACAAGCGAAAGACCAAATGTGGAAACTTGCCTTAGAAAATCAAGAAGGCTGCCATCTGCAATTGATCTGTCGCCACAAGTGCATAGAGATCTATAGCACAGCTCCAGAGGTTCCAGAAACTGCAGGATAAGGACAACCATCTTTTTCACATATTCAAATCATACAGAAATTGGCATGCATATTAACAAATCTGAATGCCATGAAATATGTCTAAACATTTGAGAAATGAGAACCATGCTATTTTGGTTTATTATAGCCAAAATCCCATAATAACCAGTAGAACTTGGCTCACAAATTTGGTGCTGTAGTATGCTACTAGAACTTTGTAACAAAAGCAAGATGAATATTGTCAAACAAAAAATTCAAAAATTCGCTTGAATTCATTTCCTTATTATCATCTTACATAAACTAATTTCTTCTGTCTTTCAACATTTAGTAAAAAGACTGTCTCAGTTTGCTACTTAGACAGCCAAATCGAACTTCAATTAAAAATCACACAAATATCACAGACACACATGTTGGAAATAGAAAAGATATCTATTCAGCGTTGGTAAATTTGGAAGTCGAGCTAATAAATTCTAGATTATTGAAGAAGTGAGCAGAAATAAAAGGAGTCTCTGAATGACCTGTTCAACATCTGTGAATGTTGACTCCTCAGGAACATCAGAGAAACCATTGGCTAGTAACTGACGAGCGCGTTCCCGTGTATTATATAACTTATCTCTCACATCAGCAAGAAGAACACGGTAGGGCTCATTCGATGGAATTTGCTTCCAAAATTCTGTATTAGTAAATTAAGCAAGACAGCAGTTAGTAGTTGAAGGGGTAAGAGGGAAAGAGACTATTAAATATTAGCAACAATAATCATAAAAGGAGAAAGGCAAGGTGGAAGAGAATAATATGTGAGCTCCAATACACTTTCAGAAAACAAGTCTGGTAGCAGAACAAAGAACGGGGTAAATACCAATGTAGTGCTTTGCATCTCTCTTGGAAGTCCTATGAAGTTCTTCTGCACGTGCACGAAGCTCATCATTGCATCGCCACATTGAAAGCTGACATAGCAAAATAAAACGGGGAAAATACAAAATTGTTAGTCAAGTCACTGCTACAGGATCAGGGGCAAAGTGCAAGCAACAACATCCAGTGGACCAATTTGTCACCTCAAACATAAGATCCTCAATCTGAGAAAAATACAGTTTTGCAGCCATCATTCTGGCCAACAAGCACACATCTCTTGTCACTTCAGGGGTTACTCTAGGGTTGCCTGCATGCACATCAAAAACCATAGGTGCCTTTACGAAAACCTTTATTCAAACTTGGCATACAATTCCATTGAGCTTCAGGGAGAATATTTTCTCATGTCACTCGAGAATCAAAAGCAAGATGGTTCTACTGCTCTAACCTAATGCATACTGTAAAGTTTTAAAAGTACCATTTTACCATCTAGCTATGATGTTTCAGATAATATGAAATCGTGAATGAGTTGAGAACACTTCAACTAAACAAACATCATCTTTTTGTCCCTCAGAAGGTTAGATATTCTACATATGGGCCATAGATTTACATAACCAAACTCATTGATCTTAGAGAATTTCAATAAACTGAACCATGTTAATCAACCATAAGTTTTCGCTAGTATCAGAGTTAGTCCCTTTTAATATGTGCTTAATCTGACTTTCAAAGAGAGAGAACCAAAAGAAAAAAAAGATAATGCTGCATGTAAAGAAAGACCATACCATCTCGATCACCACCCATCCAAGAAGAAAACTGAATGAGGGGGGCATTGTAGGGAACACGTTCATTTATTCCAATATTCTTCAAAGCAGTGTCAACACGGCGTAGGAATTTCGGCACCCCCTTCCATATTGTCTCATGGAAGTAACTCATCCCTGCCCTCATCTCATCTTGTGGAGTTGGTTGAGTCCTCCTGATTTCATCTGTGCGAAAGGCTGCTTGTATCTGTATGCAGCGAAAGCGCAGTGTCACAGGAATTTATAGTTATTGATATTCTTTATGCGGAGTGAGGACTTATGCAGTATTCTGGCAATGCTTAATACCCAAAATCGTGTTAAAGGGGCAAAAAGTAAAAAACATATCTAGAAATCAAATAGTTCTGACACCTGGTCAGCGGACTTCAGTATATTCTCTCCTTTATTCATTTCTGTTAAAACTAAATTTGTTCGTGCCGTGGAAGCAGCCACTAATACTTGCATTAGAGTAGGCTGTCTACATCACACCCCTTGGGGTGCGGCCCTTCCCGAACCTTACTAACGGGGATGCTTTGTACACCGGGCTGCCCTTTTTTTTTACCTGCCAGCTAGCCTTCTTAATACTAATGCAGGTACTTTAGTTCTTCTTAGTTTTTCCCCTTTAAGGAACTTTGGATTTATATGTGTCTGTCTAACAGCTTACAACTTTTTAAATGCACAAGAAAAAGGTAATCTGCCAGCTTAAACACCTCTACAAAGGTGAATCTGTTTCTTCCCATTTAAAAGTTAAGATAAGGTCCCTGAAAGAACTAGCTTCCTCAACAATTCAACCTATATTTCTCACAGTATACAAATAATCTGCCTCTCCGAGTTCAGTTATCAGCTTTATATATCATCTTTGCCTTATATGAAGAAGGAAAGAGAAAAAAACCCCAATATCAATATTTATGCACCAGGGGAGTGAAAAAGCACTAAGAGAATACTCTACAACCAGCAGAAATTTACTAAAGCACCGTTCTTGAAAGTGTACAGATAATATGTTATCTGTACAAGCATTCCTCACATATATTTTAGCTCGGCACAACTTCACTAATCAACATTTATGTACACTAACTTCATATACCAAAAAGAATTTACGCCTTTTTTTAAACTAAACCCTAGATGAAACGGAGGGATCAGCATGATACAAAAGAGAGGAAGACGAAAAGAGAACCAACATTTTGAACCTCATACCTCTCTTTGTAGAGCCTCGTCTAGCTCCTGCTTATCATCAGGAGTAATATCTTTGGCGTACAACTGCGTCAAATTATCACGAATCCTGGACAGCAAGTGGGGAATGAGAATCTTATCTTGTCCAGTTAAGAATAAGTAAATTGAAAAAAAACAAAAGTACTGTATCCTTTCCTTTCATCTTTTTTTACATCTCCAGAAATAGACTTATAGTTAGGTAACCTACAAAAACTATGGGGCTTGTGCCAGCAGAGCCCCCACGAACAGATTAAGTAGGATATACTGGCTATTTCAGCACTCATTTTTTAGTTATTTTCAGCAATCGCAACAAACCTTGCATGCTTCTGAAGCAAAGACCTACGAACAGACTGAGTAGGATGTGCTGTTAGCACCAAATCAACAGTCTGGTTCTTCAAAGCATCAAAAACTTCTTGGGGTGATTTGTTTAGCTGTCCGACGAGCTTCCTAAGGGTCTCTTCAATGTCTGATTCAGTTAGTGCAGAAGCCTCATCCGAAAAATCACGCTTTTTTAGCTTACTTCTTCGTCTGTAAGCTATCTGAACCTCTTCGGCAAGGTTTGCCAAGTTAAGCATGTGAGAAAAGGCTTTGGTGACTACAATGGAATCTCCAGCATCCAAACTGGTAAGCATACTCCCAAGCTCTTCCAACTTCTGTGGGTCATGCTTCCCTTCGTATTCAGCAGAGAGTTCATAACACTCTTGAACCTAGCACAATGTAGTACCACAGTAAGTTCCATCCACTTTTACCAGAAATCGCTAATAATTTGTAATGATTAAGACCACAGGACCTACAATTTCTCGTTCCCTTGCAAAGATAGAAACAGCATGCAACACTCAAAAGTCAAATGTTGACTCACATTAACCCCAGCTAAACATTCTTTGATAGTGTAAACACTAAAGGAGATGTGAGCACTACACAGAGCACCAAAGCTAGTCCCTTGGGAACTGATCAGTTTCCAAAAGCTAAAACTAACTTAATAGAAGAGCAAACAGTGCTAAATCAGATCATAATAGATAAGGAACAAGGTGGATAGAAGTAAATTTTTCCTTCTTTTCATAAGGAAAGTCACATTGCACATATTGGAAAAGAACGTAGTCCCTGATACAAGGGCTAATAGACTTTTCCTTATGTCTTAGTCAAACTAAAAGAAGATCGAATCCATTCCATCCGTTTTATTGTTTGTATGCAGATTAAGGAGTAATTCATCTAGGCTTTGGGTGTTTTTGCAGGGGGAGGTGTTTTAGATTGGGAAGAACACTCAACTGAAAATTTCATATATGCTCTAAATAGACTAAGGACTAACTAATTAACACATTATGAAAATTGGCCAAACGCATTGAAACCACAAATTATGAACACAATACCAGTATTTCAGAATCCACCACATCCACCCATCCCCTTCCCCGTGAAATACAACAATAGAGAACAAAAGTTTGATGTGAAAGAATAGCCAGCTTAAAACTTCTTATATGCTGTAAACTAGTGTAAGGACTAACCAAACCAAGTATGATGGAAATTAGCCTAGTGCATCCATATCACTGTGAATAAAGCAGCAGTCTTTTCCACACACACCACCGCCACAACAACAACAGCATACCCAGTGTAATCGCACATGTGGGGTCTGGGGAGGATAGAGTCTACGCACACCACATAAACATAAAAAAAACTCATAAAAGGAGTTCAACAGAAATTTAACAATAAAGCAAAAGAAGAACTAACAAAACTACATATAATGGAAACTGGTCTAATGCGTTCACATCAGAAATTATGAATAAAGTACCAATCTTTTCTACTACACATAAATATCAAAGCTATACATCAAAGGAGTTTTAAAAGAAATTGAAAACCAATAAAGAAACTAAGGAATAACAAAATTAAGCACAATGTGAATTGGTCTGGTGCACTCAGACCACAAGATGTGAATAAATTACCAGTCTTTTTGACTCTATACCCGCACAAAACACAAAATAAATGCAGTAAAGGAGTTTAACAGAAGTTGATAAACATAAAATTAAACTAAGTACCAACAAAATTAAGCATAATGTACAATTGGCATGCTGCATTCAAACCACAAAAATGAGCAAATTACCAGTCTTTTTCTACTCAAACACAAAACAAAACTAATAATAAAAGGGCAGGCCGGTGCACTAAGCTCCGGTGCATAGCGAGTCCGGAAAAGAACCGGACCACAAGGTCTGGTAAGCAGCCTTAACTCACATTTCTGAGTGAGGCTGTTTACAACCCACCCATGACCTCCTGGTCACCCTGGCAGCAAAACTACAAAACAAAACAAATCAAAAGTAAAAATACCGTTTGTCGAATGTCCTCGCCATGCAAATCCTGCAAAATATCAAGAAATCTATCAAGTAACAAAGCATCATACTCCACAAGCTTATCATCCTCAGACACTTTAGCTGGTGCTAATAACCTCAATTGGGCATCAATTGAAGCCATTTTTTCAATTTTGCTGCTCATCTTCGTAAAAATAAACACTCTTTATCTTCTAGGTAAAGGAGAAAAAGAAATTTAAAGTAAAAAGTCACGGATTCTTCCACCCACTATCACGGAGAAAATGGGGTCTTCACTGTTTTATTTAGCATCAACTGAAAACATTCAAAAAAGTTGAATTGTAATTATAAAAAGTAAAGTTCAATGATGAGTAATTATGGGTATCTCGAGATGCTCATGAAGGAAAAATCCAGAAAGATGAGAAGATTATGGGTCACTAGAGAGAAATAAAAGACAATTGATTTGAAGCAAAGTTGCAGAGAATTTGGGATTTTGCTTAGCTTTATACAAGGAGGATGTGAAGAACAGAGTGGAAAGTTCTACTTCTAACTAGAGATTAAATTACTGGTTCTCTTCCCTCGTTCTCAAATTATTTATCATTATTATTAAAAATAATTATCTCAAATTATTATTTTATCTTTTATAAAATTTTATTATTAATAAAGATAACAGATAAAATAGATTAAATATTATTTGAGGGGAAGGGGGTAACTTTTTGGGTAGAAAATTGAAATTAAAGAATTTTTAGATTCCTATAAGAGGTGAAATATTCCACGGAATTATCCTTTCAAAAGAAATTGAATTCGCATTTAGCTAGTTATATTATCTAAATCTTAATAAAAAGTTTTTATTCCACATTATTTATTTATTATTATTTGTCCTTTCAAAAGGTCTTGGGTTCCAAAGCTATTGGCATAATATAAATCTTTTTTTTTATATCTTTTATTCCTTCCTTAACACTTGGCCGTATATATTCTTTGCAAAATGTTTGACTAATTGAACTTTGTAAATTTCAAATTTGGTCACAAACATTTTAGATTTTATTGTTTCTTTTCTTTTGTGAAACTACAGATAATGTTGGATGTTAATCAATGACTTTGAATTTTTTTTCTTCCTCTTTTACAAAATGTCAATTAAAGACAGTGTAGGTCTACTTCAAGACATTGTTGAGATGATTTAAGAAAAATACATCAGCCAATGTGACATAATTAGAGATTTTTTGTACTATTTTGAACCACCAAACTAGCTAATAGAGAATACGGAAGTCGGATGAATTACAATAGCAAACAATAGTAATACTAAAACGATACCCTCTAGAAGATTTTTTTTTCATACTCAATGTCGTATTCATTTTGTAATTCGACTAATATAAATCATGTCGAGACGTTCCATTTAGAATAATGCATGCATTACCGAAGACGGCTTTTGAGAGTTGAACCCGTGACTTTTGATTACAGATCATCATCTTCGGTGTACTAGAAAAAAATGATTAGCTCTTATTATTTACTATCTAGCTCATATATATATAGGGAGAAAGGAGAATACGTAATTTGTCCCCCCACCTTGATGCAAAATTTTCATAACACACCTCTCTAACATGAACAATTTTTTATATACGCAAACTATCTACCAAATTACAAATTCATTCATTGTTTTGAGAGCGACTTTCAATAAACTTCTACTACTTTTTCAATAGCTAGTTCCAGTCGCAACAAATCAATAATTAACTAAGTTTTTATGATGCCAAAAAGATTTTTTTTCCTTTTTTTTTTGGACGTTGTATTCTTATATTTTATCTATACAGAGAGTAAAGGATAAATACTTTACACGGTATTGTTAAAGAGTAATATTTTCGTGATATACACTTTCCTTATGAAGTGTATATCACGGTTTGTATAGAAAGTATCACACAGTTTTGTCCTAATATTGTGTATATTATTTTGTATTAATTAACATTGTACACTTATCATAACTATATGATTCTTGTACTATTAGAATAGGGTTTTGGTATTAGAATAGGAATATAATTTTCCTATTATGGAAATTGTAACTTGTATATATTCTCTTTCATTAATGAAAATAATCAAGGGATTATTTCTTTCATGGTATCAGAAATCTAGGTTCGAAATTTCCTCTCCCAAAATTTCTTTCTTCTCGAGCAACAAACTTGAATCCCTTCTCTCGGTTTGCTTGTTCTTCCTTCCGATTTTTCTTCCAAAATTTCTCTTCCAAATCCCTACATCACGTCTTGCATTGCTATTATGGTTAAGAACACGTTTCACCCTGCCCTTACTGTTTCTAACATCAGGAATCATATCCCTATTATTCTTGAAATAGAAAACGTCCAATATGCGATGTAGGCCGAACTGTTCAAAATCCACGCACGCTCGTATCAAGTCGTCAATCACATAATCCCCGTGGCTCTTGAGGATACGGAGGTGCCAAAACGTGAGGATGATCCTAAGTTGTGGACGACTCTTGATGACATATTCCTCTAGTGGATTTACTCCACTATCTCTACCGACCTGTTGCAGACGATTATTGAGCCGGACGCTACGACGATGGCTGCTTGGGATAGGCTACGTGACATATTGCAAGATAATCAAAATTTCATAGTTGTTACCCTTGAACAGGAATTTTTCCACGTAAATATGGAAAATTTTCCGAACGTTTCAGCATATTGCAAAAGGTTGAACGAATTGGCGGACCAACTCCGCAACGTTGGTGTGCCCGTTAGTGAAGATCGTCTCATTCTACAGATGGTTGATGTTCTTTCCGAGGCCTATAGTGGCGTTGGAACACTCCGTCTTCAAAGTAATCCCCTTCCAAAGTTCTATCAAGTCCGCTCTATGCTTACTTTGAAAGAAGTCGGCTTGGCTAAAAAGGCGGTTACTAGTGCTAGTCCCGTGGTCATGATGACATCCTCCACCAATTCTCCCAGTTTCATTGATCATTCGAACCAAAATCGTTCTCATGGAGACGATAAAAATAGTTGGAAGAATAATGCCAAAAATCACGGGGGCAAACACGGTGGTTCAGGTGGCAGTGGGTCCCTCCCCAACAGCAGTGGGCCACAACCCAACTGGTCCCAGCCTTGGGCCCCCTGGCCATGGACCTGGGCCAGTGGGCCCAACAACCAGTAGTATCCAGCGCTTTCAGCCCCAGGCAACTGGGCTACCCAGCAGCCTCTCAGGCCCAGTTCGCACTGGCCCAACAGTTCTGGAATAGCAGGTTACCGAAGCAATATTGGGATGGGGCAGCCAGTAAGTGTTCTTGGGCCCTGGCCCCCATAAGTCCACCACGCAGCGGGCCCCACCCCGACCGACATTGAAGCCGTCATGCATACTCTTGGAATTAATCCGCCAGACCCGAATTGGTACATGGACACCAAAGCCACTACCCACATGACATCCGATCAAGGTACTCTCTCGTCTTATTCCAATTTGAGCAACCCTCGTGGCATAATTGTTGGTAATGGTAATTCTATTCCAATTCGTGGTTATGGTCATAAAACGTTGTCTCCCCCATCCACCTCTTATCTTGAAAAATACCCTACATGCCCCTAAATTGATTAAAAATTTGGTGTATGTCCGTAAGTTCACCACTGATAATTCTATTTCTATTGAATTTGATCCGTTTGGATTTTCTGTGAAGGATTTCAAGATGGGGAGTCCTCTTATGAGGTGTGATAGTATGAGGGATCTTTATCCTATCACGCCATATTCCAGTCTCTCGAGTCAAGCCTTGCCATCAACGTTTGCAGCCCTTGCTCCTTCCTTGTGGCATGCTCATCTAGGTCATCTGGGGTCGTCTATTTTGTCTTCATTAGATAAAAATAAATTTATTTCATGTAAGGGTACGCATAGTACTCCGAATTGTCAATCTTGTTCTTTAGGAAAAATTATTAGGTTGCCATTTGTAGACTCTAATTCTCATACTCTAATGTCATTTGATATTATTCATAGCGATTTATGGACGTCTCCTGTTCTTAGTTTATTGGGTCATCGGTATTATGTTCTTTTTTTGGATGATTATTATAAATTTTTATGGACTTTTCCAATTGCGAAAAAAATCAGGGTTTTTCCACCTTAAAATTTAGAGCATTCATTAGAACCCAATTTGAATGGAAAATAAAAAATATTCAATGTGATAATGACAAAGAATATGACAATGGGGTGTTTCGGAAATTTTGTGCTAATAATGGGATAAATTTTGTTTTTCTTTCCCTCATACGTCTTCACAAAATGGGAAAGTCGAACGCAAAATTCGTACCATTAATAACATTGTCCGAACTTTATTAATTCATGCTTCCGTCTCCCGTCGTTTTGGCATCATACTCTACAAATGGCTACATATCTTCTTAACATTCTTCCTTCTAGAGGTTTGACATATTCATCCCCTCTTCAAATTTTGTATAATAAGACTCTTTCGTATTCACATCTTAGGGTCTTTAGGTGTTTGTGTTATCCGTTGTTTCCATCCTCCACAATTAACAAGCTTCAGGCCAGGTCTACCCCTTGTGTGTTTTTGGGTTATCTGTAAAATCATCGTGGTTACAAATGTTTTGATTTATCTTCTAATAAAATCATCATTAGTCTCCATGTAATTTTTTATGAATCTCAATTTCCGTTTGCTAAGGTTAGTAATCACGTGCCTAGTTCGTATAATGTTTTAGATGATGATATCTCCCCGTATATCATTCACTATTTTTTGGACGTGTCCCGAACCCCAAATCCACCAGCGGGCCCACTGCCCACTGGCTCTATATTACCGTCGCATGCTACTATTCTGGGTCCAGCAACTAGGCCATCTGGCTAGCCCAGTTTCATCGTCTGCTCCCGGGTTCAGTATAGGCCCAGTTACTAGCCTAGTCCATGTCTCTAGCGCCGTCTCCCGTTACCGAGTTGGGCCAGCAGGCCCACTGCCTGCTGGCCAGTCCGTCGACAGTCCAGATAATTTCCAAAATCTGCCCAATTCTCCCCCCGAGTCATAGACTGGTCACTAGTAGTCAACGGAGTGTTTTTAAACCAAAAAGACATTTAAATTTAAATTCTAATATTCTTAAATCACCCTTACCCCGTAATCATGTGTCTGCGTTAAATGACCCGAATTGGAAAATTGCTATGACCGACGAATATAATGCTCTTAGTGATAATAAGATGTGGGAGTTGGTGTCCCGTCCAGCTGATGTTAATATTATTAGGTCTATGTGGATTTTTTCTCATAAGGACAATTCAGAAGGTTCGTTTGCAAGGCATAAGACTCGTCTTGTAGGTGATGGTAAGACTCAACAGGTTGGTGTGGATTGTGGTGAGACGTTTAGTCCGGTGGTCAAGCCAGCTACCATTCGCACTGTGCTCAGCTTGGCTTTTTTAAAAGCATGACCCATTCATCAGTTAGATGTGAAGAATGTCTTCTTACATGATGATCTCAAGGAGATAGTCTATATGAATCAGCCCTTGGGGTTTAGGGATCCCAAATATCTTCATCATGTCTGTTTGTTGAAAAAGTCTTTATATGGGCTTAAGCAGTCTCCACGGGCCTGGTATAAGAGGTTTGCCGACTATGTTTCGACTATTGGGTTCACTCACAGCAGGTCGGATAATTCATTGTTCATATATCGTCATATACTATTATATGTGGATGATATTATCTTGACTGCCTCTTCCGATGCATTACGTTAGTCTATCATGACAATGCTCAGTTCTGAGTTTGCTATGAAAGATTTAGGGCCCTTGAGTTATTTTTGGGGATTACTGTTACTTGTCATGCAGGTGGGTTGTTCTTATCCCAAAAGAAATATGCAGCTGAGATCATTGAGAGGGTTGGAATGTCATCCTGTAAGTCCACTTCCATTTCAGTTGATACTAAGCACAAGCTTGGTGTTGCAGCCGACGCACCATACGAGGATCTGACCCGCTATCGCAGTCTTGCAGGGGCCCTTCAGTATCTTACATTCACGAGACCAGATATTACGTATGCCGTACAACATGTATGTTTGTTTATGCATGATCCATGATTGAGCACATGAATGCGCTTAAACGTATCATTCGATATATTCAGGGTACACTTGACTATGGCTTACATTTATATCCTTCATCGACGTCTACACTTGTCTCGTATACATATGCTGATTGGGGTGACTATCCGAATACCAGACGGTCTACGTCTGGATATTGTATGTTTCTTGATAATAACTTGGTCTCATGGTTTGCGAAACGTCAGTCGACTTTGTCCCGCTCCAGTGTAGAGGCCGAGTATCGAGGGGTAGCTAATGTGGTATCTGAATCATATTGGTTACGTAATTTGCTGTTAGAACTTCATTGTCCTATTCAGAAAGCGACCTTGGTTTATTGTGATAATGTTAGTGTCATCTACCTTTCTGGTAATCCGGTTCAGCACCAGTGCACTAAACATATTGAGATGGACATTCACTTTGTTCGCGAAAAGGTTGCTCGTGGTCAAGTACGCGTCTGCCATGTCCCTTCCAAGTATCAAATTGGAGACATCTTTACAAATGGTCTTCCCTCGGTCCTTTTTGAAGATTTTAGAGACAGTCTCAGCGTACAAAGACAGCCCGCTATGACTGCGGGTGTGTGTTAAAGATAGTAATATTTTCGTGATATACATTTTTCTTATGAAGTGTATATCACGGGTTGTATAGAAAGTATCACACGGTTTTGTCCTAATATTGTGTATATTATTTTGTATTAATTAGCATTGTATACTTATGATAAGTATATGATTCTTGTACTATTAGAATAAAAATATAATTTTCCTATTATAAAAATTATAACTTGTATATATTATCTTTCATTTATTAGTAATAGCGGTTGATTCAGCTCTTACAATTTCCATTACTCACCACCAAAATCAAATCGAATTTTGGCATCTTTGAGAAATAAAAATAGCGACCAACACTTCAAGCAACAGCTGGTTTGACTCGTTTAGCCGTTTAACTCGGTTCGTTTATATTAGTTTTATGGTCCTATAAATGTAATGTTTTAATGACCACATGTGATGGTTGGTGGTTTCTTTTTTTATGGTTATATTTGAGTGACACAAATCATGGTTGTACCACTTTCTAAGAAGTAAGATCATAAAATTTTACCTACATACCTTTTTTATTGTGATCAAATTCGTACGTATCATTTTTCTAATAATCCTATCAGCTAATCATATGAAATGTTCTAATATTACATCCTATTTTGATGAAAAGAAGCTCGTTATTTTTCTCAATCCCAGTTCTAAATTCACAAATCAAACGTTCATTTGAATTTGCAACACTTTGGTTCATTTGGTGGATGTTTAACTATACATAGATTATAACGCATTGATTGTTCTATAATGAATAATAATAATAATAGGGGGTTGTTATGTGTGGAGAATAAATAACACGATAATGCATAAATTGTCATATGGTGAACAAATAATACGGAGAGATTGTTATTTAGGGATTACTTATAGTAAGTTAGTAACGATATTTTTGTCTTTATATGTTCTTATTCATATATTGTTAGTACACGTATTATATATCTCACCTTTTATTTTATAAGATAATATATAGATTCTTGTATAACTTTTATATGTATTAGATATACAATATCTAAATTCAATATTAAACTCCGCATAACTTATGTTGAGTTTAATATCGGAAATCAAACGATATACTAACTGAGATTACTAATAATGTAGTGTGTGTTAATTAGCAAGATCTAGTTATTCTAGTTTCAAAATTACTAGTGTAAAAGATTGTACTATTAATTAGCAGACCAAATTAATGGGTTGGACCAGTCCACCATACAAATGTTTCCTTCCTATCGAAGCTTTGGTTCAAAGTTACACACGTCCAAATCTAATCAAGAAAAGAACAATCCTCAGCAAAGGAAAATATGGCCATAAGTAGCTGAGTGACAAAGAAGTTAAGATCACAAATATGAAGCAAAGAAGGGAGCAACAAAAAGTACTTGTCCTTACTAACCAACTAGTATATTTTGTCCTTACAAACTTATGAAAAGTCAATAGCTCCAACTTTTTCCTGGGGGCAATGCCAACTTCTAATTTCTTGAAGGGGCAAATGGGAGGAACGAAGATATTCATACTTCACGCGGATTGTGATAGGATGAATAAGATCTCTACACCCTTAATCAAAGTCTCGAATACGAGTTCTAGTACGAGTTCTGGGTATCGAGAAAGTCCTACTAGGGAGTGTTTTTCCCTTAAATGGGCTTTACGTATGCGGCGGAAATTCAAATTAATCGAGCTTCATTGAGGGTACTGAATACAGGATGGGAAATAAATAAAAAAGATTTTGATGCTTCTTTGGCAACTTACTAGGCAAACAACATTGGAGATATGATTTTGTTTAGAGAAGAAGTTGGATTTGAATTGTACCAATTGTTGATCTTTCAACGAGCTCAAAGTTCATCACCAATTTGGCATGTTTAATATTTATCAAATTTGCAAAGAAAACTTGGGAAATAATATTTGACTTGCAACCCTTTGTTACCAACCAACATTTGCAAATTGCATGAACGAGAAAAGAGAAAAGGAAAAAGACCTTTCTAAACCAACTATGTTGATCTTGACGAGAGTTCTATTGGGGGAAAAAGAAGAAGGAAAAGGACCTTAATAGAATTAATGTACTCCACGTGAGTGAAAGAATTAAGTTGACCATTCAAGGGTGTTCAATCTGAAATATTATACCGTGTAAACATATTAATTATTATGTATTACAAATATATATATATATATATATATATATATATATATATATATATAAATTACTTCTAATTCAAACACCCTTGACAAATTTTTAGCTCTGTCACTATATACCATAATGGTATTGATATAATATACTAATATAGTGTGAGTTTATTTTCAAAAAATATATATATAAAATGCAATTGGTGTAGCTTCAAGTTCTCCGGAATAGTAGATATATTATTTCAATGAACTCTTTTTTATACATGAACCATTAAGGGATTCACACAAAATCAAAAAATTATATATAAAGCCAAATTTTTCCCTAGTAAGAAATGAAAATATCAATTCTCAATTCTATATGGGGTTTAGAGAGATCCACAAGATGACCTATATATAGACTATTTAAAGTTGAACGGTAAGGATGCATGGATTATCATAGGGGATTTTAATCTATTGTGAAGGAGATAGAACCACCCCCTCTCCAAATATCAAACTAAGACGTGGGGAGTTGGAAAATCTTATTAAGGATATTCTAATTTGAATTATACATATGGAGATAACTAGACTCCAGAAAAGTTATTCAAGTTGGATCGAGTAATTTATACTATAGAATTTCGAGAGTTATTCTGTGAATATGATAAGGCGGTATGGTTTCAGTTTAGTTATCAGCTGGTTTAATTCAGATCAGTTGTTGTTATTTCAATGAGCTCAAAGTTCATCACCAATTTGACATGTTCAATATTATCCAAATTTGCAAACAATGTTTGGGAAATAATATTCGACTTGCAACAGTTTGTTACCAATCAACATTTGCAAATTGCATGAACGAGAAAAGAGAAAAAGAAAGAAACCAACTATATTGATCTTGACGAGAGTTCTATTGGGGAAAAAAGAAGAAGAAAAAAGACCTTAAGAATTAATGTATTACACATGAATGAAATAATTAAGTTGACCATTCAAATTTGTTATGTGATGAAATAACATTACTTCATGTCCACCTCAAAAGTGATCTAGATTTTTAATGCAAGAAAATGAACGATAACGATGGTGAAATAGTTTTATGCATGATATGGAATCACTAATTAATAACGTGAACTTATAATTATTACTTCATTATGATGGGTTTTTTATTTTTTTTTCTTTTTCATTGTGTATGATGGATTAATTTGTTTTAGCCACACAAAAAAAAAACGATAAAAAAGAAGTCATTGTTTTTTTCTAAAATATGGTGTTGGCCCTCTGTTTATAAGTAGTGAACCTTATTATATTTACTAAACGTAACTAAAAAAATGTTAGAAGAGGGTCCTGGTTCTGAAGCGTTCTAATGTTACATGATTACATCCTAATTGCATATAGAATGCTAATGCTAAAGGGCAACGTAATTAATTACTGATTAAGCAAGTATGATTAATATTTTATTAGTGATTTCTCCCTATTCTACGATTCTTCTTCCTACACCTGCTAAAGTGGTGGTTGTACTTTCTAAGTACTATCGATATTATTCCTTAAGGATCATAATCTATTTCCTTTTATTTTTCGACCTTTGAAAATGACAAAAAGATTCTCCATTTTATTGATATTGTCTTATAAAGGTTCTTCAGGTGATTCACGTTTCTTATCCTAAAATTAAGTATGCTTTTATATATACATTCTGTTTTCCATTTAGTGCATAGTATCTCGTAAACAAAGTCAGAGAATAATTATTTATTCCTTTAGCATCAAGCTAGCTATTCAAAATTAAAGCATTTCCATATATAGATAATATAATGTTATCCTTTAAGCATCCGTTTTAGTATAAGATAGGTTATTACTTAGTAGTAAGTATTTAGCATAAGTTTATTCTTCCAAAATCCAGAAATTAAAGGTACCTCAAGATTCCACTTAATAACTATAACAATTTTAATTCTGTTGTCTTATTAGAGTTTTTTTATTTTAACCATGATCATCTAATAACGAGTATACCAAGGAAATATATGAGTATATCCAAGAAACAATTTGTTGGGCCTGACATTGATCCATAGGGAATTTTAGGTCTTTTCCAATATAGAGAGTTGGTTGGGCTTCACTAAAAGAAATCCACTACTATGAATATGATCGAGAGCCATTGGAACTTATGCCCTGTTTTGTGTAGTTCTTTAGTTTTTGTCCCTCATAACAAAAACTTTTTGCTGGACATAAGCTTATATTTCGCATTACATCTCACAAGTTATATTTCGTATGACTTTTTTTTCCTATTCCTCGATAGATATAGGTTTGATTGCTAAAGAGCGGAAATTAAAAACCAACCCATTTGAAGGACAAAAATTAAAGACCAACCCATTTGAAGGGAACTGTGCAATTTCTTCTATGATCGATGCTAGGATGTTATACATTTTTTTGGGCTGATTTCCCTTCAAAGGCACTGGTCTTTAATTTTTGTCTCTCAAATTGTTGGTCTTTAATTTTTTTCCTTTCGCTTAAAAAAGGGGCTAAAATTATCCCGAGGTTCCGGGTTAAAACACCCGCTCAGTAAAAAATTAAAAAGAATTCGCAAGGCAGAGTTTGTATTTCGCAAGACATAATTTATCTGCAAACTTGAGAGTTTGCCTTCAGGCAAACTGTGCCTTGCAATTTTTTTAAATTTTTTTTGACTGAGCTGGGGTTCAAATCCAAAACCCAGAGATTTTAGACGAAGGGAAAAAATTAAAAAAATTCAATTTGAGGGGAAAAAATTAAAGACCACCCCCATAGAGGGTCATTTGTGCGAATTGTGGGACGTTATAAGCTTCTTAGCTTCAATTTGGGTCATCATTTGATAGCCAAATTGGGTCACACGCTAAAAATTATTTTTCACCAACTTTATGTAATAAAGGAATGTTGGTTGATTTGCATAAACGTCCTTTTATGCCATTATTTAGATTTTATCCCTATTTTAAAAAATTCTGCAAATATAGATTTTGAAAAATTACCTTTCCGGACAACCTAAGATTATTGTATAATGTTTGTTCATATATTTCTCAACCTTAAAGACAAACCATTAGATTACACTATAGTCTAATGTTTGTAACTTACAAAATTATAGACCGTGATCTAACGTTTTCTCATAAAATTTTAGTTTGTTCAAAAGAGATCTCTAGAGCCTAGTCTAAAAGGTCAAGGTACAACAACAATATAAAGATGATCATTTACTAAAACTTTTTCAGAAAAAGAACAAATAATGAAAATATCCAAGGAATATTGGTTTGTATGGACTCTATGGCTATACTTGGACCATCATATACCGGTATGGGCTAAATTGAACAACGGCCTATTCCTAGCCCATGTGGTGACAACTTGGGCCTTTATAAATAGCACCTGATCATGAGCTATTTATCAGAAAAAATCACAGGTAAATATTGGATTTTTCTATGAAAATAAGACAGCTAATAAGTGGCAACGAGATCGCAATTCAGATAGTAATATCTTCTTTCTTTTGTTTACTATGTAAAAGAAAAGATTTCCATATTAGATATGTTTCAAAATTGTGGCGTAAATAGTTCATGAAGAGTTATTTGGGAGCATCCAAATAACTTTTTTTCGAGTAATATATAACTTATATTGAATTTGTACCAAACAAAAAAAGGCGGTGTCTCAATTGATTTCCCTCAAATATGTTTCTTCATGTAAAGCGCTCAGAAGGAACAACTATTGTCATTCCTCTTTTTAGACTGCAGTTAAAAAGAAATAAAACGATTATTGTTTAATATAAATAGTAATAGTGTGAATAATAATACCTCCAGAACAAGGTAGATTATTGCAATTACATTCAATAGAGTGAACAGGTTTTCATATTCATGAAAAATTAGATTTGAAATGATCCATGTTATAAAACCAAGACAACTTCTTTGCCATATGACTTTAATCTGCTTTGAATGAGGATGGTTATAATCCAAACTGACACAGGTGGTAAAAATTTATCTGCACCTGGTATTTATATCAAATCAACAGATGAATGTCATGTATTGATACATACATTATTTTCACTTACTCATAATTAATTAGTATGATTAAATAACTTAATCATAATAAATTGATGTAATTTGATGCAAACATCCAATGCGAATAAGTTTTTACTGAGGTGCAGTGCCCATCCTATTTAATTGTAGCTGTTAGGATAATTAGCCCATAATTAGCCAAAATCATCTCATATCAATTATAATTATTAGTATCACATAATTTAGGGTATGATTAAGATATGATTGTAAATTAGTATCACATTATTAGGATATGATTAGATAGGTCTTCCATTATTATTAGTCTTATACACTTGTATAAATATGTCTACATTGGAATGAAATAAAGTCATGGGATTAATTTCCTTCATGGTATCAAGAGCCAAAAATTGAATTTTTTCCCTACCCTACCCGGCCGCCCACCTCTCCTCTCCTCTCGAAAAAACCCAAAACCACCCTCCCAAAACCCTAAACCACTCGGTTACTCTAAAACCTAATTAGGGTTCCACCTAACCCTAACCCTAGCCGACACATCTTCTTCCAAACCCTAATTTGGGTTTCTTCCTCCCTATTTCTTTCTTGTTTTCTTGTGGTTGTTTTTTGGGTAACCATGGCCGAACAAAAATAATTCCATCATGCTCTTGCCGTAAACAACGTCAAGAACTTTATTTCCATTACACTTGAGATGGGAAAAGGGCAATACTCCTCGTGGGCGGAGTTATTCAAAATCCATTGCCGAGCATACAAAGTAATAGACTATATCATCCCTTCCGAGTCTTCATCGGACACCACTGGTGTTGACAAAAAAATATTGTCTCGTTAGATGCTATAGTCCTTCAATGGATTTACAACACCATCTCCAACGATCTTTTGCATACTATTTTGGAACCAAACTCTACGGCTCAACAAGCGTGGGAGAAATTACAAAATATTTTTCAGGATAATAAACTTTCTAGGGCGGTATATCTTGAAAACCAATTCACCAACGTCAAATTGGATGATTGTTCAAATGTTTTCACCTATTATCAAAAGTTGAAAATGTTTGCCGACCAACTCTCCAACGTTGGTGCGCCGGTGACGAATCAACGGTTGGTTCTTCAATTAATTGCGGGGTTGAATGAACAGTATGATGGAGTTGCTATATTTATTCAACAAAGTATTCCATTGCCTCCATTTTACGAGGCTAATTCGAGGTTGATTCTCG
Organism: Anisodus acutangulus; assembly: GCA_029783415.1. Lineage (NCBI taxonomy): Eukaryota > Viridiplantae > Streptophyta > Magnoliopsida > Solanales > Solanaceae > Anisodus > Anisodus acutangulus. Next base: position 48,575,365 of record CM056491.1, read on the forward strand.
AAGAAACCCGCAAGGCAAAAGACGGGGTAGGGGCGGTGGCCAACCAGCGATGGCGGCAAAGAATAACCACGGCTGAAGAGTTAGTGGTGGCCCCAGGCGATGGCGACCACAAGCCCGATCCGGCGGTGGCGGTGGCGATACCGCCATAGGCTTGGGCACCACAATGGGCCACCCCTCCATGCCCATACCCACCTCATCGTGGGCCAGGTCATCATCTTTAAACCGACAATCCGGAGTTCTAGGTTATTGTCCACAACAAGCTTTTGCAGCCCATGGACCATCTTCCGCAAGTTATGCTCCTACCAATATTGAATGGGCCATGAATCTGAATGTTCCAGATGATTCGTGGTACATGGACACAGGGGCTACATCACACATGACGACATCTCAAGGTAATCTCTTGTCTTATTTTAATATGAGCAGTAATAAAAATATTATTATCGACAGTGGACAGGAAATTCCAATTCGTGGTATTGGTCAAGTAAAACGTCCCCCCTCACCCACCGTTATATTTGAAAAACATCTTACATGCACCAAAACTAATTAAAAACTTAATATATGTACGACGTTTTACAAATGACAATAACATTTCTTCGAATTTTGATCCGTTTGGATTTTATGTGAAGGATTTTCAGACGGGGATGCCACTAATGAGATATAATAGCACGGGGGACTTGTATCCCATCACTACCACTTCAAACAATCGAGTGACCAAACCATCAACCTTTGCATCTATTTCCCCTATCGTATGGCATAATCAGTTGGGAGCACCGATGTTCAATACTCTTAGAAAAAATAATTTTGTTGCTTGTAATAAACTTTTGGACTCTCATGTTTGCCAGACTTGTGTGATTGGGAAGCATGTTAAACTTCCTTTTTCATTATCTACTTCGCATACGCGTATGTCATTTGATCTTATGCACTGTGATTTGTGGACTTCCCCAATTTTGAGTTTTGCAGGTCATAAATATTAATGCTTATTTTGGATGATTATTCAAATTTTCTGTGGACATTTCCCTTAGGGCAGAAATCTCAAGTCTTCACCATTTTTAAATAATTTAGTGCTTTTATCAAAATCCAATTTGACAAATCCATTAAATGTTTTCAGTGTGACAATGGGAGAGAATTTATAAATGCCAAATTTAATGATTTTTGTCACCATAATGAGATGTCTTTGCGTCTTTCGTTGTCCACATACATCACCTCAAAATGGGAAAGCCGAAAGAAAAATTCGAATGATTAACAATATAATTCATACACTCTTTGTGCATTCGTCCACACCACCAGTATTTTGGCATCATGCAATTCAATTGGCCACATATCTTTTAAACATTTTTCCTAGCAAACTACTTTCCAACATATCACCCACACAAATGTTGTACCACCGTCTCCCGTCTTTTACATATTTGAGGGTTTTTGGGTGTTTGTGTTATCCTTTGTTTCCATCCACAACCATTAACAAACTACAGACCCGTTTCACTCCTTGTGTATTTTTGAGATACCCACAAAATCATAAGGGTTATAAATGTTATGATATGACGAACGAGAAATTTTTTATTTCTCGTCACGTAGTTTTTAATGAGTCTACATTCCCATTTTCTAAATCTCATGTGGCATCTTCACATTCATATGATTTTTTGGACTATGGAATACATCCAATTTTACATCACCACCTACATAACCAAAATCAGGTGGGACCAGCCCAAAATACTCTCCACACCATACCGGCCCAACCACAAAATGGGACTGGACCAGTCCAATCTGAGGAGGTCATTGCCTCGTTACCATCGGTCTCGGCCCAGTCCACATCTCATGTCTGGTAGGCCCAAATGAGGGAGTCCACTGCTCCATCACTCGTGTCCATAATCTGATAGACAGGCCCATCATCTCAAGCCTACACAATTGACCTGAGTCGGCCCAACCACTAAGCAGAAAGTGACCCGTCAGTTCTGACCCAAGATGGGACTGCCCCTCGGCTCAATAGCCTACCAAACAACCCAAATCCACAACCTCAGACCATTGAAACTCGTGCCATGCACGAGATTTTTTTACCCAAACGTCATTTTAACCTAACATCTTCAGTCCAACCATCACCTCTTCCTAAAAATCCCAAAGCAGCCCTATCATGCCCGAATTGAAAAGTTGTTATGTTAGACGAAATTGATGCTTTTATTAAAAATAAGACGTGGGAGTTAGTGGCCCGTCCATCTAATGTGAACATAATCAGGTCTATGTAGGTTTTCTGTCATAAATAGAATTCTGACGGCTCCTTTGCGAGATACAAAGCTTGTCTTGTTGGTGATGACAGGTCTCAATAGGTTGGAATGGATTGTGGTGAAATATTCAGTTCGGTATCATGACTGTTCTTAGCCTGACACTGTTAAAATCTTGGTCCATTTATCAGTTGAATGTCAAAAATGCATTATTACATGGCCATTTACAGGAGACAGTCTACATGCACCAGCCTTTGGGTTTCCGAGATCCTACACATCCAGATTATGTTTTCCCGTTGAAATTTTTTTGTATGGTTTGAAATAGGCTCCCCGGGCGTGGTATAACAGGTTTGTAGGATTTGTATCCACACTGGGTTTCTTACATAGCAAGTTCGATCAATCCTTGTTCATTTTTAAGAAGGGCAATGCCATGGCATATATCATTCTATATGTTGATGACATCATTCTCACGGCATCATCTACGTCATTTCGACAGTCTATTATGTCCCTCATTGCAGCAGAATTTGCAATGAAGGATCTGGGTCCTTTAACTTATTTTTTAGGAATTACTGTAACTCAATATGCAGGTTGTCTGTTCCTCAGTCAACAGAAATATTCTGAGGAGACCATTGAAAAAGTCGGTATGTCATCCTGCAAACCGTCATATATACTGGTTGATACAAAGGCAAAATTGAGTAGCTCTACAGGTACTCCATATAGTGATCCAATGCATTACTGCATCTTAGCAGGGGCATGCAGTATCTTACTTTCACGAGACCTGATATCTCCTATGCGGTTCAGTAAATATGTTTACATATGCATGATCCAAAAGAATAGCATATGGGGGCTCTCAACCAAATTCTGCAGTATGTTAAGGGTACTCTCCATTTCGAGTGGTGGCTGCCCGGACACCCGATGTTCCACTTTGGGTTATTGTGTATTTTTGGGAGACAACCTCATTTCATAGTCGTCAAAACGACAGCCGACATTGTCTCAGTCAAGCGCTAAAGAAGAAAACTGAGGGGTCGCCAATGTGGTTGCTAAATCATGTTGGCTATGTAATCTCCTTTTAGAGCTCCATTGTCCGATTGAAAAAGAAACTGTGGTCTATTGTGATAATGTGAGTGCGATATACTTATCCGGTAATTCAGTCCAACACCAACGCACAAAACACATAGAAATGAATATATTATTTGTCCGAGAAAGGGTTGCGCGTGGACAAGTCCGTGTTCTCCATGTACCGTTCCGATATTAGATTGCCGTCATTTTCACCAAAGGTCTTTCGCGCGTACTATTTGATACTTTCAGGGACAGTCCCAACATACGAGAACCCCACGCTAAGACTGCGGGGGACTGTTAGGATAATTAGCTAAAATCATCTCATATCAATTGTAATTATTAATATCACATAATTTAGGGTATGATTAAGATATGATTATAAATTAGTATTACATAGTTAGGATATGATTAGAAAGGTCTTCCATTATTATTAGTCTTATACAATTGTATATATATGACTACATTGGAATGAAATAAATCCATGAGATTAACTTCCTTCACTAGCGGAACAAATTCTGAAAAAGTAACAAAAAATAAAATAAAAATGGAGCATAGACAACCATCAAAAAATTTCCACTAAGTTTGAATGGGGGTGATGGAGAACCAACAAAATTTCCCACTTGCAGAGCATGTTTTATATCAAAAATTAAAGTGGGGGAAACGTAATCCCAGACAAATGTACGGATCAACCTTTCTGTTAAAAGACTAAAAGTCCAGAGTGGAAAAAAAAGACAAAAGAGTAGCTAGGCTTTTAAAAGATAATTAAAATGGAACTAAATTGAGAAATTTTTCATCATCACCATAAAAGCAAGATTTTGCGAAATTAATGGCCCCAGTTTTAATCCCAATCAAGCAAACATGTGTCCCACTAAATGTTAAAATGATTTGTGGGGAATGCATCCCAATAACTATGCTTAACTCCGATTCAATTTATGTTGTACTAACATTTTAAGAAGAAGAATACGTTTTTATATTTGGAAGAAAAAATAATTACTTCAAACTTCTCGTTTTATTCTTAATGAAAAGATTTTAGTAACACATAAATGATATGATATGTCTAAGACCATATATTTTGAAAGTCTCATAACAACATAATATTATGACATATTTAAGACGATAAAATTTCATTAACCTTCATTTTTTTCTTAACTTAGTGTGGAATTATCTATTATGTCACACAATTGAACAAATTGAACGGGAGAAATAATAAGTTTCAAGCAGAAGCTAACATGTTAAATACAAAAAGGAGTAGTAACGTATAAAATAGCAGTCGTAATTTTATATCTCAATTTTTCTTTCGTAAAGTGCATGACTAGATTATATAAGTATTCAAATTTATAAAAACCATCTGTAAAAATTATAAAATCACAAAATGTACTAATATAAAGCTAAGGTATAAATAAATATATTTTATCCTTATGTTATGACTTTTCACCGAAATGACTTATTATTAAACATGTTAGGAAAAATAATACTACTCTTCAGTTTAAATACTTGACACTCTTTTTTTTTTTGGCATGTGCCAAAATGTTTGGCATCATACTATTTTTATATAACATTCACGATTTTCAAGTAAAATTAAATTCATTAAATTGCTCATATTTTAATTTTGATATGATATTTGCTCTCTTTTCAACTATTACTTTTAAACAGCTTTTCTATTATCACTATATATATTTGATAATCACGATGTATAGATTAGTTTGTGTGCATCAGTTTCACGAGGTACCTGATATCTCTCATTAGTATAGTCTAGAGGTGGTCAGTGGGTCGGGCTCGGGTCTGGCGGGCCGGGTCTGGCGGGGTCGGGGTCGGGGCAGAAACGGGCGAAGGGGTCGGGGTCGAGTCTGGTGGGACTTGCTCCAGTCCCGTCGGAATCAGGTCGGGGCGGGTTTTCCTTTTTTTTTTTTAATTTTTTTAAATAACATATGTATAAAAAAAAACTCAATAAACAAGACAAGATAGTGTAATAAAAACATCTCAATGCTGTTTTTGTGCCTCTTATATTATTTAATAGACATATGATTTTTTTGTAATACAAATACAATTGTCTAAAATCTAAATTGCAACTTTGTGGTGTTGTCCAAAAGTTGCAAATTACATAATAAAATTGCAATTAAAAAAATTACATTCTCAAAAAACCCTGTTCTAATTGCTTGATAATTTCCTGTGGTTCTTCGGTTGGAATTGGTATTTGTTGGTCAAATTGATCCACGTCGCTTCCACCACCTTCGGATAAGATTTCGTTGTAGTTTTCGTCTTCTTCTTCGTTGATCTCCGGTTGACCGCACCTTCTCCGCTCCGGTCGTATCCAATCTCTGAATAATACTGCAATTTCCAAGTTGTCTCCGACTAATGAGTGTCTGTGGTCTCCTATTTGATATCTGCCGGCAGAAAAAGCGCTTTCAGACGCAGTTGATGACGCTTGAATGTTCAAAACATCTCGGGCCATCAATGAAAGTGTCGGAAAGGTCTTCTCATTCCCCCTCCAGTATTTCAGCAAGTCTTCATGTCCATCTTCATTGATAACTTCTTGGTACAGAACCCTGCAAAACAAAAATATCCAACTCGCTAATTTGGTTAGTAGTAGAGGTACGGCCGCACATTCTATTTCTGAGGCTTTCAATACTAGCCGCAGAAACAACATGTCTTTTGTGAGATTGTGTTGAAGATGAAGAAGATGGTATGGAAGCCGGTAAGTTACTAGCATTTTCTTGTTGATAAAACCTATATTTTTTTTTTGCATTGGTGTTCTACGTTAGACAACACTTCTTCTTTAGTTTGTTCAATAGGTGGTGGGTGATTTAGATTTTTGGGACTTGGAGGTGGTAGTACTTCTATACAATCGTAAATATTTTCAATTAGTGATTTAGTACCGTCTATTTTAATAGTCGGATTTAATACAGAACCAATAATATAAATAGTGGGAATAGGAATAAAATATTTTCTTATTTTGATAAATATTTTTTTAATAGCTGCCATATAAGCTGATTTTTCCATATATTCACTAAGTAATCAAAATATTAGAGTTATATAAAACAACATAGTTGAAATAGTAGGATAATATATACCGGAATTTTTTTTTGTTGCTTGAAAAAATTTCTCTAAAAATATAATTAGTTCGGAAATTTTTACCCAATCATTATCTACAATCATATCAGCTGAATTTTGATTATGAGAGTTAAAAAATAAAGTTATAGGTTTTCTATAGTCATAAGCAACAAGTAGTTGCTCGTATAAAGAATTCCACCTAGTGGATACTTCTTGTGGAATTTTTCTATAAGATAGTCCACAATCGTGACAAGTTTTTTTATATTCTTTTCTACGTTGTACTTTATTACTTTTAAAAATAAAGTTTATAGCAAATTGTATTTTACTAAGAATGTCTTGAAAAAGTGATAGACCATCCTTTGCAATTAAGTTATATATATGACACACACATTTTATATGAAAATGATCTGGAAAAGATGGAGTTAAACTATTTTTTAAAATTGTAATTGCGTAATTGTTAGAAGAAACGTTATCTAATGTAATAGTCATAATTTTATCGGTTATTCCGTAATAATGGAACACTTGATAAATATTATCTGCAATAAAAGTACCAGTGTGCCTATCATCTATATATCTATACGCTAAGATACGTTTTTGCATAGACCATTTATAATCTATCCAATGACAAGTTACAGTTAAATAATCATGACCGTTAGTACTACGACATTTATCAGACGTGATAGATACTTTGCCATTAAAATGATATAATGAATAACGTAAATATTGTTGATATTCATGCGCGAATTTAAATACATCTCTCTTAACAGTTGATCTAGAAAAACCGTTAAAAGCAGGATTATATATATCTCTAATGTAATGAATAAAATCGGGAGATGAAGGAAATGAAAAAGGCAAACCCTCCACAGCAACTAATTTTGATATTGCTTCCGTATCTTTATGTTTATTGTATTTAGGGCCTACAATTCCCCCCGTCATAGGGTTAATTTGACCATGTACTTGGTCCGGGATAGTAATAGTAGTAATTTTTCTGATAAAAGTTATTTCTAATTTGTCTATCAATAACAAATGTTAACATTCATGACAAACATTGGAGAAATTACTTCATAGGCAACATAGATCATAAAACTTCCTTCTAGCTTTTTCCTTTGCACAAATCTTAAATGGACTACAATATTTTTATGCGTATCTAACTTTAGTATGTGTAAATTCAAAATGAATGCTAAAGGAAGTAATTTCTACACGCAGGAAGATTAGAGAAAAGAGAAAGTGTGGTTCAAACTTGTGATTGAAAGTATATTTATGTCTTAGAGATAATTTATATTAGGACAAATGTACTTTACACACATTTATATTATTATTAATGGAGATTAATATTTTGGCGTTTGCAATTATTGAATTATTAATTGATTGTTTATAATATTCCATAATATGCATCCCTGGAGGTTACACTGTTATTAATAATGCGAGATATTAATATTATAATGTAACTCTTAAAATAGCATCGACTAATGATCATCGAGAATGGGATATCGATGATATGTGATAAGTCGACATGTGGTCTGCATCACATCCTTAGAGGATGTAGTATGTCTCACCTGCTACGAGTAATGACTACTTGTGAGGGACACATGGATACTTTGGAAGTATTGATATACCCTGCTGATATACTATTTGTTATACTTGTCTAAAGTATTATCAGCGTGTGGGAGATAGAAGTCCTTAGACTTGAGGTCAGTACGCACATTGTCTACAAAGTAATGTACTTTGATCATGTCCTAAGCTCAAATGCCTTATAGGTTGAGATACAGCTTGTATTCGGTACATTACGATATGGATTAAAGGTGGTAGTTGAGCCAAGAGTAGGATTCATTCCTTGAATGTATATTCGAGAGAACACTCAGCTTCTCAGTGATATTAGGTTGACTAAGTTGTTGGCCAACGCAGTAGACATATTTAGAATATGGTCTAGTTGTCAACTAATATAGATGAGATATAATGATTAAGCCATTTGGATAGACACTTGACAAATTCTAAGCTTGATCGGGTGTGTCGTGAATGAAAGGATTTTATCTTACCACATAGAGGTTAATTTTACTGGATTCGTGTAAACGTACTTCACATATTGAGTTCGTCTTGCGGCGCCGTCTAGGAGTTTCGCGTAGACCTTAATTTGATTAATGTCGATATGTGAAGGTCTGTAAGGTCACACTATGTCGATTGTCTTTTCGATCTAAGGATGTATTGAGAGGGTATTAAATATTCGATTTAGAATTGAGATATTTAAATGAATAATGATTATTTTAATTAAGTCAAAATTGGATTTTGGATTTAATTAAGAATGTGCGGAAAATAAATCGAGACATTGTAGAGCCACGTCGAGTGCCGCGGCGCCCACACTATAGGGTTGCGGCGCTAATGACCTAATCTGTCTCGATTTATGGGTCAGGCTCATGGTCAAACCCTAATCCGGTTTTGACCTAATTTTCACATATAAATACAGACATTCCCTTCATTATTCCACACACCAATTTCAGATTATTATTCTAAGTCTTAGAGACTTAGAATCAAAATACTCTCTCAAACCTCTGCCGGATTTCCTAGCTTTCCGAAAGAGAAATACATTGAAGCTTGAAGCTTGCAATCGTAAGGGCATTCGCGTGCGCACCTATAGTAGATAAAGATTCCAAATAAATACAACCTGTAAGTGTTCATGTTTTATGGTTACAGGTTTCGATTGTCATATAACCATACCATAATAAGTTGTTGGGGTAAGTAAGAACAAAAATTTTAACTTTCAATGTGTCTTACTTATATGTTTTGGACCCAACAAAATCCTAAAGTGATTGCATTCTTCCTTTTAGGTTGTGATTGTGCGTATACTCAACTTTTGATGATTATTCTCGTTTTATTTTGTTAATAATATTTTTTATCTTTATGAGGATTCTGAAAAGACAACAATTTAGGAGTTAATTATTTGTATGATCACTCAAGTATTCTGAATTATTTATTAAAGTCGTTTTTGTATATTTTATAATGATAAAATCACCCAAATTTTGTAAACTTATCCGACAAAGTCACTTTGGCCGCAAAACTGATGTCTCTCATTCCGAAAATTCCTACCTGGACCATTAGTTACTTAACACACATGTAACAGTACCGTCTATAAGTATGGAGTTAAGTAATTATGCTAGGAGAGCAGTTTTTAACCTAAGATTAGCAAACCAATTTTTTGATACTTACAAATTGGTCCCTCCCCATAGTAGTACTAAAGAAATTTTTGCTAATAATTGGTTCTTGGTTTACTCGATTTGTCATCTTCTGCTGACTAAAAGTAGTCATGCAAAAGCCCTAAAGGGTAAAAGGATTTATGGTGAGTGCGGTCTTTTATTCGAGAGATTTTACTACTTTTACGTGGTATAAGATTGGCTGTTAGGTAATTGTAAAAGTTCAAGCCATTAATTAATAGTATAGCACAAAGATAATTTGCGACACCAGGTTAAGAAATTTATCCACGTCCTATAATTTCATGCGGTAGTATGTGACTCAACACTGAGCTAGCGTCTGTCTACTGATTTTGAATTGTATTTTAAAAATTTATCTTCAAATATTTCTTTGATCAAATTTAATTAGATTTTGAAAATTTATCTTCAAATTATTTTCAAGTTTCAAAAACTGGTTCAGGATCAGATTGTTTTTATAATACTAGATGATTTTTTCTCATTTATTTAAATCTTGATAATAGAGTTACATGATGTCTATAGACTATACTAAGGCTGGCCAGTGGGCCGGGACGGCCCGACCCCGTCCCGAACGCGCCCCGACCCCGCGTAAAAAAAAAAAACGGTAGCGGGACTCGAACTCGGGACGGGACAATGTCTCGTCCCGCCAGACCCGAGCCCGCCCCAGGCCCGCCCTCCCCGACCCCGCTTGAGAGCCCCCCTTTGCAAATATAACCGTTGCACCAACGACCATTTTAGATTTTGGCCGTTGGACAACGGCCATTTTAGGCCTCCCCCCTCCCCCCTACCCCTTAATATTTATTTTTAACCCATAAGTTATTATATTTACACTTTAACCCAATTTTTCAACTATAAATAACTCATTTTCTCTTCATCTTTCTCACAAATCTTCCTACAATCTCTCTAATCTCTCAATATATCTCTCTACAAGTCTACATTGTTTACTAAATATTCAATTTTATTTATTCATTTGGGAATTGGGAGTGAAGTTGGCAACTAGCTTGAGGATCTTCCATCGAGCAAAGTTTCAATTTTCAACCTCTCGATTACACGTCGACGTTACGTCGGCGTTTGGTACATTCGTTCCTTCATTAAATTATTATTGTCTGTTTATTTTATTTAGCGCACTTAATTTTATTATCTTTAATTATTTATTATCATAATTAAAATGGAAGGATTAAGAGGTATGTTTAAAGGTAAGGGTGCTTCTTCTAGTAGGAGAAACCAGGGCAAGGGTACTTCTTCTAGTCATCTTATTCCTACACAGGATGATTTTGTTGATACTCAATATTTTCCTACAATACCATTAGATTTAGACGATGAGCTATTTTCTGGAACTCAAGAAGACTTTAATTTAGACGATGATCTAGATGATACACCCACTAATGTTGATGACAACACACCCACTAGTGCACCTTCAACTGAAATGCCTCATATTCCCCCTAGTATGAGACGAGGTCCAGCAAAACGATCATTAAAATCAGATGCATGGATATTTTTTTATAGGGACGTAGAGAATCAAGTAGCTAGATGTAAAATTTGTAAAGATGTTTTAAAATTTAAAGCTGGAAAAGGTCACGGTGGGACGGGGGGTTTAATGAGACACGTAGTAAGGGCTTATCCAGCTAGGTATGCCCAATACGAGGCTTCAAAACTGGGTGCGCAAACGCCCGCTCCATTGGGACAAGGTTCACAAGCGCCTCACACATATATTTCCCTTTGAAGAAAAACTGGTACTGTACACTTGCTATTGTCCATGCTGAAATGTCCCTTATGTGGGAAGCATAGCCACGAGCACTGTATGGCACATTTCTAGGTCATATCATCTTAGCTTGTACAATATCCCATTCATGAACACTTCTCTTATACGTCCTTAAGTCGGATCACACTTATTATTGTATGTCTTTCTTTTCTTGTTTTTCATCAATTCTTGTGCGTACGTAGATACGAATATGAGTGTACCTAAATATGTTTGCAATATCGATATTACAATAATAATAATTATGTCTCAATTACAAATAAAATTAAAGTCCACTGTGATCTTTTTATTAAAGTTATCCACCCATGTTTCACCTCCTAAGTCCTATGTGAGGTCCTATATTATATTTTGACTAAGAAATAGTACAAATGAGGGGGACATAAAATGAAAACCTCCAAACTATTGCAACAACAAAAATATACTCAGTGTAATTCCACAAGTGGGGTCGGGGGAGACACTACAAGAAAGTATAGAATTGACAACAAAACTTTAGTTGCTAAAAAACGTAAATGGCAACACAAATTTAATATATTGTTGCTAAAAACGTCAATGACAACAAAAAAATAACTTGTTGCGAAAACTTTTCGCATCGAAGGTTATTGCAACAGCATGCAACAATTTTTATTGTTGCGAATAATACTTTTGGCAACAACATCCAACATATGACAACAAAAAATATTATTGGCAAATGTCTTTCTTCTTGTAGTGAGGGTAGAGTGTACGCAGACTTTACCCCTACCTTAAAAGGTAGATAGGCTGTTTCCGATAGAACCTCGGCATCATGCGTAAAACAATTAGAAAAACCAAATATTACTTCTAGTTGTTGGTCTGCGCCCTAGAAGTTCTAAAGACTACTTCAAGATGATAATATCCAGAATTGGCAGTAAATGGTTATGGAGGTTAAAGAACCCGCATGAATGTTTTGCTGCCCTTATTCTAAAGGATGAAATTTGCATTTGGTTGTCACTATTTATGCTACTTCATTTAAACGCGATATTATTCAACTACAACTAAAAAGTACCCTCATAGAAGCTTTCTATATTTTCTAAACGTATAAATATCTGAAAAGCTAAACCCCTCTTATACAGCATGAAACCGTTAATGAAAATGCTAACATGTCTAATTTAAGGATTCTAGTTTAATCTTTCGGCCTGAATCATAGGGCCCCGAATGTGTACCTACGGTGCAGAGAGGAACCATTTAAATTTTCTATATTGTAGTTAATATGAAATTAGTGATAATTTCACGGTAGATAAATGATGAATCCAAGACAAAGCAAGGTGAATAGGAATGTCGAAGGCTAGCTCTATCGTTTCATATTCTTACTTGGAAATTTACCACATGTTAGTTGAAGGACTAGCTACACAATTCTTTCATTATTTGATGAGGTCATTTGTGAGTTCATAAGCCTATACTAAAATAAGTATCTGGAATAAAAATTATGTTCGTTCGTTCAAAACAAGGTTATCTCAAGTATAATTCGGGATTATAATCTCGCGATTAATTATAATTTTGAGATTATAGTCCCACCTCTTATATGGGATAGATAATTTCAATATTTTGGTATAAATTTTATCTTAGTTTAGCTAATACCTATGATCAAATACTGGACAAATTAATCTCAAATTTTGTATTGGGATAACCCCTAATCCTGTAACCAAACCACCCCTGAGTGAATACTAGTCTTTTTAAGAATTCAGCTTTTGGATGGAGAATATAATCTTCCATAATAATTCTTAGATTGGGAATTAGGTCCTATATCTACCGTTATAACTAACTTGTGAAAGGATGGTTCACCAAACACATCAAATCAGAAACAATTAGGGCAATGAGTTAATTAAGCTCATATGTGTATATGATTAGAGTTTGAAGTGAAGCAGGAAGCAGAAATAAAGAGGGATGAAATGACAGTGTAACACAAATATGGAAAGTTAATTAGGTGAGTGATTAAAGTTTTGAGATTCCAGCTTTGGACTTGCTGATAATGAGAAGCAACCTACGGTAAGAATTGATTACTTGATTATTCTTCTCCCAAATATACAATATATATACATAGATCCTATGCTTGATTAATGGAAGACTATTCTAGAATACTAATCATCTTTTCCTAATTTACAAGATCCTAAGAAGACTATTCTAGAAGACTAATCATCTTTACCTAATTTACATTGATCCTAATTACAATTACAATAATAATAATAATAGGAGGAGTAATTATGGGATATTTTCATAATTACTTTAACAGTCCCCCGCAATCTTAGCTGAATGTTATCGGATGTTGAGACTGTCCCTGAAATCATCAAAAAGTACGCGGAAGACCTTTTGTAAAGATGTCAGCTATCTGATAATGGGACGGTACATGGAGAACACGGACTTGACCACAGACAACTTTTTTTGGACAAATAAAATATCCATTTCAATGTGCTTCGTGCGTTGATGCTGAACAAGATTGTTAGATAAATAGATCGCACTCACATTGTCACAATAGACCACTGTTGCCTTTTCAATCGGACAATAGAGCTCTAGTAGCAGATTACGGAGCCAATAAGATTCAGCAACAATATTTGCCACCCTCGGTATTCCGCCTTTGCACTTGACCGAGATAGTGTGGACTGAAGTTTGGAGGATCATGAGATAAGATTGTCACCTAAGAACACACAATAGCCGGAAGTGGAACGACGTGTGTCTGGACAGCCACCCCAATTCGCATCAGCGTAGGTAGACAGACTCGAGATGGAGGACTTATACAGATGTAGTTCGAACTGAAGAGTACCCTTAACATACCGCATAATCCTCTTGAGAACCCCTATATGTTCTTCATTTGGGTCATGCATTTGTTAACAAATTTGCTGGACCGCATAGGAAATATCAGGCCTCATAAATGTGAGATACTGCAATGCACCTGCAAGGCTGCGGTAATGTGTGGGGTCACTGTATGGAGTACCTGAAGCGTTGCTCAACTTTGCTTTTGTGTCAACCGGAGTATGGGAAGGTTTGCACGAAGACATCCCTGCTTTTTCAAGTATCTCCTCGGCATACTTCTTTTGACTGAGAAACAAACCACCTGCATAGTGAGTGACATCAATGCCAAGAAAATAATTCAACGGGCCCAAGTCCTTTATTGCAAATTCTGTAGCAAGAAGGGACATAATAAACTGGCGAAGTAATGTCGATGATGCAGTGAGGATAATATCATCAACATACAGAAGTATATAAGCCATATCAGTGCCCTTCCTATAAATAAAGAGAGACTGATCGGACTTGCTGTGAGAGAATCCCAATGTGGAAACAAAACTGGCAAACTTGTTATATCATGCCCGATGGGCTCGTTTCAGACATTATAAGGATTTCCTAAATAGGCACACATGATATGGACATGCAGGATCGTGAAATCCCAACTGTTGATGCATGTATACCGTTTCCTGCAAGTGGCCATGTAAAAATGCATTATTAACATCCAGCTGATGAATGGACCATGATTTGGCCAGTGCCAGGCTAAGAATGGTTCTGATGGTTGCAGGCTTGACTACTAGACTAAAAGTTTCACCGCAATCTACTCCCACCTGCTGAGACTTGTCATCACCACCAAGGCGAGCTTTGTATCTTGCAAAAGAACCGTCAGAATTATTTTTATGGCAAAACACTCACATAGACCGAATTATGTTCACATTAGATGGTCATGGTACCAAATCCTACGTCTTATTTTGAATAAGAGCAATAAATTCATCTAATATGGTAGTCTTCCAATTCGTGTCTGATAAGGCAGCTCTGGAATTTTTCGGTATTGGTGAGGGTAAGATGGAGGTGGTTAGGCTAAACTGGTGTTTAGGTCAAAAAATCCCGTGCATGGCACGAGTTTCCATTGTCAGTTTAGGAGTTGTATCGTTGGATGGTTGGGTGGTGTTGTGACTTTGGGCCGAAATAGTGGGTAAGTTGGTTTCATTATTTTGGGCCGAGGTAGGAGGTCCGGTACTGGTCTGGGCCTGTGAGTTACGGGAAGGGGGTTGATTAACACTTAATGGTGTAGGGTCTGGTGATGTCCCTAAATTGTTATTTTGAGAGTTTAGATGATACCTCAAAAGTGGATGAATTCCGTCGTCCAGAAAATCATATAAAGGTGAGGATGCCACTCGAGATGTTGCAAACGGGAAAGTTGACTCATCAAAGATGACATGACGAGAGATAATATTTTTTCCTGTTGACATATCAAAGCATTTATATCCTCTATGATTTTGGGGGTACCCCAAAAATACGCAAGGAGTAGATCTAGCTTGAAGTTTATGAATGCTGGTGGACGGAAATAAGGGAACAACACAAACATCAAAAAACCCGTAAATGTGTAAACGAGGGGATACAATTGTATAATACCTGAGTAGGGGACACATTGGATATTAGTTTACTAGGAAGAATATTTAAGAGATATGTAGCCATTTGAAGAGCATGGTGCCAAAAATTTGGTGGTGTAGACGAATGCACAAGGATAAATCGAGTCATATTGTTGATTGTTCGAATCTTTCTTTCTGCCTTCTTATTTTGAGAAGATATATGTGGACAGGAAATACGGACAGACATCCCATTTTGGTGATAAAAATCCTTAAATTGGGCATTTATAAATTCCCCTTCATTATCACATTGAAAACATTTAATGGGTTTTCCAAACTGAGTTTTGATAAACACACTAAATTGTTTCAAAATGGTAAAAGTTTGTGATTTTTGTCCTAAGGGAAAGGTCCACAAAAAATTTGAAAAATCATCAAGGATAAGCAAATAATACTGATGACTTGCAGCACTTAAAATGGGTGAAGTCCACAAATCACAATGCAAAATATCAAATGGCATAATAGTAGTAGTAGTAGATGCAGAAACTGAAAGTTTAATATGTTTACCAAACATACGGGTTTGGCAAACAGAAGAGTCCAAAGTTCTATTACAAGAAAGCAAATTATTCTTCCTAAATTGACTAAAAACCGGTGCTCCTGGGTGCCCTGACCTATTGTGCCATAGACTAGGAGAGATGGATGAAAAGGTGGATGGTTTGACCCTGCTATCGGTGGAAACAGAGGTGATGGGATATAAGTATCCTGTGCTGTTACATCTCATGAGCGGCGTCCCCGTCTGAAAATCCTTCATAGAAAAACCAAACGGATCAAAAACATTGTTGTCAGTTGTAAAACGTCTAACAAAGATCAAGTTTTTGATCAATTTTGGTGCATATAAGACAGTTTTCAAACATAAAGGTGGATGGAGAGAGGGTAGTGTTACCTGACCAACACCACGAATTGGAATTTTTTGCCCACTGCAGACAACAATATTTTTATTACCGCTCATATTAAAATAAAAAGAAATATTACCTAGAGATGCCGTCATGTGTGACGTATCCCGTGTATCCATGTACCACGATTCATATGAAATATTGAGATTCATGTGACTCGTGTCTTGTTCAATATCCGTGGGTGCATATCCAACCGAAGATGGTGCCTAAGCTGCAAACGCATATTGAGGACGAGATCCGAGAATACCGGATTGGCGATTTGAAGAAGGAGGAGGCCGGGCCTACGAAGAGGTCGGAAAAGGACAAGGCGGGGCAGCCCACTGTGGGGCCCAGGCCCATGGTGGGTACTGCCCCCACTGCTGCCTGGAAAAGTGCCGCCGCTGCCCAGGCTGGCTGCTGTCGCCGGCGGTTTGGCCCCTGCCACGTCCACGTCCCTTTCCACTATTAGTTTTACCTTTATTGTTTTTATTTGAACCCCATTTTTCCCATTATTTTGACGAGTATTTTGGCCACCCGAACCAGAATTTTGGGGCTCCAAATTAGTGGAAAAAGAATTGGTAAAGACGAGAGTCGTTCCACTTGTGGTTTTGCCCGATGATGCCTGCTTTGTCTTCCTTGTTTCCTCGAGAATTAACCTCGAACGAGCTTCATAAAAGAGAGGTAAATGATTGTTTTGCTGAATAAACGTAGCAACACCATCATATTGTTCATTCAGCCCCGCAATTAATTGAAGGACTAACCTTTGATTTGTCACGGGCGAACCAACGTTGGACAGTTGGTCCGCAAGTACTTTTAATTCTTGACAATAGGCGAAGATGTTAGAAAAACCATCTAATTTAATATTTGTAAATTGGTGTTCAAGATAAACGACCCTAGACATTTTGTTATCTTGAAAAATACTCTCTAATATTTCCCACGCCTGTTAAGTTGTAGAATTAGGTTCTAAGATGGTATGAAGAAAATCATCCGAAATTGTGTCATAAATCCATTGAAGGACAATATCATCTAAGCGGGACCATAATTTCTTGTCAACCGTAGTGGTATCCGACGACGATTCGGATGGAAGAATATGATCAATCACCTCATAAGCACGACAATGAATTTTGAAAAGCTCTGCCCATGAGGTATATTGCCCTTTCTCCATTTCAAGAGTTATGGAGATGAAGTTCTTGACGTTATTGACGGCAAGAGCGGGATGAAAGGTTTGTTTTTTCGGCCATAGTTTCCACTTAGAATCAATAAGAAAAGGAAGATAATGGAGTTGTGTTTGGATGAAAGTGGATTGGAAAAACCTAAAAGAGTATGCTAGCCGATGGTGGGTGATTTGTATTATATTCGGCTAGGGTTTTAGGTGTTTAGAATGGTAGTTTAGGTTTAGGGTTTTTAGGATGACTAAACCTAATTGAAGTGGACGAAAAAACAAAGTGGGAGGAGAGGGAAACTCTCGGCCAAGAGAGGGAAAAAGAGAAGAGAATTAGGGCAAGGATCTTTAGGCTAATGATACCATGTAAGAATTGATTCCTTGATTATTCTTCTTCCAAATATAAAATATATATACATAGATCCTATGCTTGATTAATGGAAGACTATTCTAGAATACTAATCATCTTTTCCTAATTTACAAGATCCTAGAAAGACTATTCTAGAAGACTAATCATCTTTACCTAATTTACATGGATCCTAATTACAATTACAATAATAATAATAATGGGAGGAGAATTACTTTAACACATACATCTTTGAAACTGTTAATGATGACTCCACGAACAACCATTATGCATTGAGTACCCTTTAATCAATCCTAGCTCCCCGCCGTACTAATTATTAACTACACCTGTTTGACTGATGTTATGAATTCAAAGCTGCGTGTTTAATTTACCCCCTGTACTATCATATTTTACGTGATTTTGCTTGAATAGAAACTATCAAGGTTAAAATGAAGTAGTAAGTATTTCTCCATCCTTAAATGTCTCGAGTTTGAGTCTCGAAAATGGATTAATCTTTTGTATGGAGTGTTTTACTCCTAAAGTGAACTTTTTGGCACGAATTCAAATTAGTCGGATCTTAAAATGAGATTACAAGAACTAAGATTTTGTTTGACTGAGCATAAAGTTTAAGAAAAATAAATATTTTTAAGTTTGTGATCTTAAATATGTCATAACATGTTTGCAGCTATAAACCTTTTGAAACTTTAGCTTAAACATGACATGACATAACATTTGTGTGACTATAAAACCTTGTCATTAAAGATAAAATATGAATTTCAAGTTGAATTATTTCCAAATTTAAGGAGTTATTCTTTGCGGAGCTAGGAGACTTATAAAAAGAAATTTGGGTCACATAAACCGGAATGAAGGGAGTGGAGAGAAATTGCGACTATAAGTTGAGCCTCCGTATTTCTAGCTACCCCAATATAACATTACTAGAAATAGAGATTTTTTTCACTGGCATTCGGTGAAAAATTTATGCTATAAAATATGATTTTTCCACCTCTTCGCACCGAACTAGCTCACTAGGAAAACACATGGTGGAAACAAGTTCTCATTGAAACGTTGGGAAACTTCTTAATTTTTCTGTGTGAAAATATTATTATTTAGGTTTTCTCCACCGACATTCAGTGGGAAATAATCACGAAATATTTTTGTGTGGAAAAATAGAAATTATTTAGTAGTGTAATAGACTCTGCTGATTGTATAACCACTACTATGATTGAATAAAGAAGTCTATATTTATGAATTCATTATGTCCTCTCATTTGTGCCTAGTTCCAATAGACCTAAACCAACCTATGGAAATGTTATAAAAGAAGGCTAGTGAAATAGTTTTTTGACTCAAATGAGGTACTAGATGAATATGGCTAGTCAAGCACAAAAAAAAATATGATAAGACTTGGAAGTTAGATTCTTCACTCCATCCGAAGAAAAACGAAATGAAGGAATCCTTACTTGATTCTTAAGATATTGAAGTTGATGCATTCTCATTTCTAGACATTATTTTATAGCCATCAATGTGTAAATTAAAGAGACCTAATAATTTTTAGAAAATAATTACTTTGGATTAAAGAAGAGTCGGACGTATAGTGTGTATTAGCGAATATTCTCAGAATATTCGTCGTATATTTTGTAATTATGATAAATGTATATTTAACTCGACAGGGTGCAACATGGGTGGTGTGGGAGCTGGACTGGGTGGCAGCATTGCTGCGGGAGGGTCAGATGACACTGCTGGAGGCAGCAGTGGTGTTGGAACAGTAAGCTGCTGCTAGTACAAATTTTGGATGACCGGAGACAAACTCGGTTCATCGAGAAAGATGTAATCGGTGGTCTGAAATTTCCGGAGATTTGAAAAAGGAAAGGTTGTCTCGTTAAAGGTAACGTGATGGGAGACGATGATTTTGTGAGTAGCAATGTCATAGCACAAGTAGCCCCGATGATTAGGAGATAGACCAAGGAAGACACATGGAAGAGTGCGAGGGGCAAGTTTGTGGGGTGCAGTGAAGGCTATGTTGGGGTATGATAAGCATCCAAAAATACGTAGGTGATCATATGATGGCTGCCTACGATATAAGATTTCTGTAGGGGTTTTGTTTTGGAGTGTGCTAGTTGGTAAAATATTTAGAAGGGATTCTACCATTTTGACAAAGATAGACCCAAAAGGCGGTGGTAGGCGGGCATGAAAGCAGTGTGCGGACCGTGTTATTGATGATACGTATAATTCTTTCAGCCTTTCCGTTTTGGGAAGAAGTATAGGGACAAGAAAAACGGAAAACCATGCCTTGTTTAGAACAGAAATTGTGAAATGCCGAGTTATTAAATTCACGTCCATTATCACATTGGAATGATTTAATAGGTTTTTCAAATTGTGTCTTAATGAATTTTTAAAACTCCAGGAATTTTGCAAAAACTTGATTTGAATTTCGATTGGGTAAATCCAGACAAAATGTGAAAAATCATCCAAGAATACTAGATAGAATTTATGACCCAAAGAGCTAGCAATCGGAGATGTCCACAAACCAGCATGAACAATATCAAAAGGAGAAAAAGTAACACTGTTTGATGACATAAAGGGAAGACGAGTATGTTTCCTAGTGGACAAGAAAAACAGTGTTGGGCAATTTTCCCATTATCACATTGAATACGCTTAGAAGTCCTAAGAAAAGTAAAAACTGGGTGTCCGGGGTGTCCGAGTCGGTTGTGCCAAGTTGAGGGAGAGATCGCCGCAAGGGATAGAGGTGCTTGCGGTCTGACAGCGGAAGATTGAGTGAATGGTAGAGGTCTCCCACACTATTGTAACATGTAAGAATTTTCCCCGTATTGAGTTCCTTCACAGAAAAACCAAAAGGGTCAAATTCGACAGACACAAAATTATTGCTAGTGAATTTTCTAACAGAGATTAAGTTTTTAATGATGTTAGGTGTGTTTAGGACGTGGTTTAGGGAGAAAGGTGGGTGTGGATGTTTGGTGTGTGTGTTACCGTAACCTTCAATTGGAATGCGATTACCATTGCCGACAGTAATAAATTGAGGACACTTTAGCCGACGTAGTTGAGATAGGTTACCTGACGACCGGGTGAGGTGAGATGTGGCTCCGGTGTCCATGTACCAATTTTCATCGGGCTGTTGAAGGTTCACGGTGGTGTATGCCTGGCCCAAATCAGTCGGGGCCAGGCTGCTGGGTTGCTACAGTCTTCTTCTTCTTTGGATGTAATGAAGCTGCGATTCTTCTTCTTCTTTGAATCGCTGTCAGTGGGTCTGCTGCTATTCTTTGGTGGGCTCGCCTAGTGGTTGGGTAGGGCCCAAGAGGCGATCGACCAAGGTCTGCTTGGGCCAGGGCCCTGCGGTCGAATGCGGGCATGCGAGGCAAGGCCCGATTCTGGTTGGGCCACTTCTTCTTCTTTGGTTGGACCCTTCTTTGTTCTTTGTCCAGTGGTTGGATGTTGTCCAGTCCACTGGTTGTGTTGGCCCTTTCCGCGACCCTTGCCTTTGTTGTTGCGACCTCTCCTCTGCCGCTATACTGCTGCTGCTGCTGGAACTGCTGGCCGCAGGTGTTGCCATCCCGTCAACGGCTAACGCCTTTTGATTATGTTCCTCTTGTTTAACACGTCTAGTTTCTTCCAACAATAGTTGTGAACGTGCCTTGTTGAAACTTGGGAGAGGGTCGGCTTGTTGAATCATTGTTGCGAGTGTGTCATATTCACCTTTCGGTAAACCCGCAACAAGTTGAAGCACCATCTTGGTTTCTGAAACAGAAGTCCCGACGTTGGATAGTTGATCGGTTATCAGTTTGATTGCTTACAATATTCGGACATGTTGTTAAAATTCTCGAGGCGGGTATTGTTGAATTGCTCTTCCAAATACACAGCCCGAGTATTTTTATTGTCCTGAAAGATTTCTTCTAGCCGGACCCAAAGTTCACGTGCCGTAGCACCTGTTTTCATGATTGTGCATAACAGATCTTTGGAGATAGTGTCGTAGATCCATTGTTTGACGATGGCGTCAAGACGACGCCAGATTGAGTCTGTAACATCGGTGGGACGAGGAACAGATTCGTCAATGTGATCGAGCACGTTGTATGCACATGCATGAATGTAGAATAGTTCCATCCACATGGAATATTGAGAGTCTTCTTGGTCAAGAATTATAAGGATAAAATTCTTGATGTTGTTAACGGCAAATGCCGGATGAAAAGAAGATACTGAACGTTGAGAGGGGTTGTCAAGTGTGCCAGTGGATGAAACAGAATTTGTGGGGAAGGCATGGTTGCCGCCTGCCGAGGGAAGGGAATTTTCTGGTTTGGCCGAAATAGGGAGGAAGAAACCAGATTTTTTTTTATCTGTGAAATCAGAAAAAAAATTCTGATTTCGGCCGGGAATGAGGAAGAGAAGGGATTTAGGTTTTAGGCTCTTGATACCATGAAAGAGAGAATAATTTCCCTTAGGAATTTCTTTCATTATTCACAATATATATAGTTGTACAAGGTTGATTCCTAATATGGTACGAATCCTAACTTACCTTACAAAGGTTGATTCCTAATACAATTAGAATCATAAGTTACCTTAAATATACATTTATCATAATTACAAAATATATATTCGCTAATAGTGTGAGTTATGAGTTCGTATGACTCGATAATTTTGTGCTGGACCTTATATATATATATATATATATATATATATGTGTGTGTGCGCGGAGGAATTCATTAATAAGTATAAATAATTAATTTTGAATCCAGTAAGTCAAGCGAGTTGGTAATAAAAATCACCAACTCAAACCCATAAAAATTAAAATTCTCTATGATTTTGTATTTGTTTTCCTGTCACGAAGGGGGTAGCAGAAGGG
The DNA here is from genome assembly GCA_029783415.1 of Anisodus acutangulus. Taxonomy (NCBI): domain Eukaryota; kingdom Viridiplantae; phylum Streptophyta; class Magnoliopsida; order Solanales; family Solanaceae; genus Anisodus; species Anisodus acutangulus. Next base: position 48,598,255 of record CM056491.1, read on the forward strand.
CTTTCTTACCAATAAAATTTCGTGTTTCCTGCCTGAAAAATGTTAGTTCCTGAATAAATTAAATGTTGCAATTTCTTGAAATTATTATTGATTTTTCGCCCGATGTCCGGTATTCATATTGGGCCCAATTAAATTTGAATTCGTGTCAAAAATTGTATATTGGGGAGTAACATGCTCTCTAACAAAGACGACTTCATACTCAACCGGGCTCGAAGTCGAGATCTTTAACTAAAGATAAAGAAATACGTACCGGTCCACTGTAACTCTTGTAGGTAATTTCTTGAAATTATTGCTAAAGAACTATTCCCTCTGATCCAAAAACAAATGACTCACTTTTTTTAATCCGTCCCAGAAAGAATGACATATTTCCTTATTTGACAACAATTTAAGTTTAAACTTTAATTTTTACTCAAAACGGGATGATTTATAACCACACAAATATCTTTCACTTATTTTAAATCATAAGATTCAAAAATATTCATTTATTTCTTAAAGTGCGTGTCAAATGAAAGTACATCATATAAATTGAGAGTCGTCCATTGAAAATCTATAAGAAGATGGAAATTTGTAAATTAGGGAATTAATATACGTATTCTATTAATTTTCTTCATTTCATTGATTTTTTGATACGAAGTTGGAAGACAATATAACTAATTAGCAAATCCACTGTTTCCTTTTCTCATTTTTGGTTCCGAAGAATAGGGCCGATTCAGGAGTTGAGTTCGAATTCGGTATTTTTTCACAATTCACTTGATTTATTGCATTCGAAATCTATTTATGTATTAATTTCATAGGTTTTTCAAAACATATACATGATCGAACGAAAAAATATTGAGTTCGGACAAACCTCTAACTAATGTGCTAGGTCTGTCCCGCTGAAAACTTGTTAGCAGTATTGACATTTATACTGATCTGCTACAATCATTAAATTCAATATATCTTTAATCCGTCTGTAAGTATGTTTTGACCACTGCTAAGAAATTAAATTAGAAATTGAACTTTGGTGCATTTTTCATATTGAGATTATCAGGTCAACAATTAGGTTTAGTTGAGGTAAGATGGTTGTCCCCAATTATAGGTCCCGTCTGTTGGGCTAAGATAGCCCAAGATAATCTTATACGGTGTGATATTGTTCGTTTTGGACCAAGCCCGCACGATTTTCTTCAAAAGGCCTCACACCATTAACATAATCCTACACCTTATATGTAGGTTCTTTTTCCTTTTCACTTCTGATGTGGGACTTTGTTAGGCACACCCCAACAATCTCCCTCTCGAACTAAGTTCCACAACCCATCACCAATTATGGGTTAATTTGGAGATTAATTGTGTGTCACCCACATCATTCTCCGAGTATTATGGACACCAAAGTCGGCTACTACTTTGTTGTGTAAGCGTCTTCAATCTACGGGTAAAGGTACTGCACCGGCCCAATAGACGGGTAAAGGTACTAAGTTGGGCTCCACTCCATACTCCACCATCTTCATACTCGTCCTGTGAACCAGGGATTACGATATCAGTTGTTGGGCTAAAATGGTCCAAAGATACTCTTAACATGGTGTGATATTGTCCGCTTTGGGCCAAGCCCGCACGGTTTTCCCCAAAAGGCCTCCAAAGTTCTCATTTGAATATTTCCTACTACCACCAAAGAGTATGACCGGGTGTGGACGACACTCGGTCCTTCGGATTTTTAAGGGCCGCCTGGAGCGCACCGGACACCACGCGACGTGCGGTGTTCTTCCAACCGCTGGACCCTACCTCCAGCTGAGCCATTTGCAGGGTGGGCAGGCTATTAAACAGAAAAGATAACTCTTCCCGAGGTTCCCGCTGACATCTCCGGACTTCCTAATGTTGCCATCAACTGCCACGTCCCGGTTCAGGAAATTTAACCCAATTCCCTTTCGGAGTACGCGTGAAACGCGCTATCTGTCGGGGTTCCCCAACCCTTAGAATCGACTAACCCATGTGCAAGTGTCGTTCACATGGACCCTTTCCCTTCTTCGGCCTTCCAAATATGATAATTACTGCCATTTAAACAAACCATCTTGCTCATATTTTGCCTTCATCATTCAAATAGACAATCAATGCAATCAAATACAACCACAAGCTCTAATATCGGTTATTGGGCTAAGATAGCCCCAAGACACTCTTACGTGGTGTGATATTGTCTGCTTTAGGTCAAGCCCGCACGATTTTCTCCAAAAGGCCTCACACCATTAATAGAATCCTGCACCTTATATGTAGGTTCTTTCTCATTTCTACTTCTGATGTGGGACTTTGTTTGCACACCCCAACAATCTTCCCCTCGATTTAAGTTTCAAAATCCATCACCAGTTATGGGCTAATTTGGAGATTAATTGTGTGCCACTCACATCATTCTCCGAATATTTATGGCCACCAAAGTCGGCTGCTACTTTGTTGAGTAAGCGTCTTCAATCTACGGTAAAGGTACTGCACCGGCCCAATAGACGGGCAAAGGCACTAAGTCGGGCCCCACGCCACACTCCGCCATTTTTATACTTGTCCCGTGAACCATGGGTTTTGATACCAGTTGTTGGGCTAAAACGGCCCAAAGATACTCTTAACATGGTGTGATATTGTCCGCTTTGGGTCAAGCCCACACGATTTTCCCGAAATGTCTCACACCATTAAGATAATCATACACCTTATATGTATGTTCTTTTTTCTTTTCACTTTCGATGTGAGACTTTGTTCGCACACCACACCACAACACCGTCAACGTTCCATCTTGACAGAAAAACAGAATATTCTTTTCCGTGATGTAAAAAAATTATCTACAATTGTAGACTTTTGAATAATGGTGGTCCCGGAGGAATGGTGTAATAGTAGTTACCACTTCACAATTAAGGAATTTTACATTTGGCAGAAATTCAATTATTGTGATTAGGTTCACTTTTAGGAAGGATAAAAGTTGAAGATTATGCGTCAATTCTCAAGATATACTAGTAAACTTGATCACCCTTCGCACTATCGTGAAGGACCCTACTAAATTTACTAAATGATCTCTATCAATATTTAAATATTTAAATAACAAAAAAAAGTAGATTTTGTAAAAATTAAAAATATTAGAAATATTTAAATCTTAATTAAATAAAAGAATATTATGTAAAAAAAGATAAAGAACAACTAAAAGAAATATAAATCTATGATAGATATTTATAAGTCTAGCGACTGGTGATCTTAGAAATTCTTTTGTTTTTCTGCATTAATAGAGAGTAGGATAAATTAGTAATAATTGATTAGAGGGGTGGAAAATCCTCATTGAGTAAAATTTGATACTCTCCTTTTAGTAAAGAATTTTACGATGACAAAAGAGCGCCTTTCGCCACCCTTATTCCATGGCCCGAACATATATTTTTATGGTAATAAAGCTTTTTTCCCCTTTCCATTATTGATATACTACTCCCAAGCAATTTGTTTTCTAGTTGGAGATAAGAGAGAAGATATGAAGTCACGGTTAATGTTTATCATTATTCGTTCGAACTTCAACTAATATAATCTTTGACCTTTTAGTCACAAAAGGTGTAAACATCTCATTTTTTGATATCCTTGGTTAATTTTAGTGTTTAAAATTTTAGGTTTTGCTTGTGAAAACTAAAAATAAAATAAAGTCACAGTTTAGATATATATTTTATTTTTATTTTCAAGAGAAAATTCTAAAAATATGTATTTTTTAATTTAAATTCTAATAAATAAGTTAAGGACTTTTATATTACTGCTTAGACATTTAACTTAGGCTAGCTATATGATATTCTTGTATGCTTTGTTATAGAAATAGTCAATTAATATTTTTATCTTCTTATTTTGATTATCATTACAAGAAAACAAAAGAAAAAGAACAAAAATAGTCAATCATATTGCCACCTTCTTAAGATACTTTGTTATCCTTTCTAAACAATCTCACACGTACTCACATTCATATACACACACCTCACGTCCACATTCTTGACATGCATACACATTTTGGCACAATGTCAATTACACATACTGAGCACTCACTAATACACAATACAAGTCACATATTACTCATATAGATTCGAATTTGTCTGCACAAATAACATCACACACAGACGACACATTACAGATACAGTAGAATAAATGATGTTCGACAGTGCTTAGATGTATATTAACCATCTTGAAGAATAGTGAGTAATTTTTTTCGTTCAACAGAAAAAATCACTCCTTGAATTTCAATTAGAGGTTCCTGCTGTAATCTCAACTGGATAACTTCTTCCTCCGATGCCAGTAGTGAAACTCAAACAAAGAAAGTCCTACTTAGAAGGCAAAGTAAGGTAAGCCGAAACTGAAGGAAAAAAGATGTTCTCACACACCTATTGGTGTTGCCAGTGGTGGCAAGAGGTCACTGCTTAGGAGATATGCACTTGATATTGGAGAAGCCGGAATCGTTGCTTGCAAATTCCTTCGTACTAATAGCTATAGCTGCCATGCATCCCACCGCCATCGCAACACCAACTATTTGTTGGTCCGTCGACATTTCCCAATCTCTTCACCGTGTCATGATATAGTTTGCAAGATCATCATTAATGTCGTTCATTTAGTACCCAAAAATGAACAGTTATTGGAAATAAGAGGTTTTGAAACTGAAATTTGATTATTTCATCCTTCATTTTTCTGAATATCTTACCCTATTTAATTGAGTAACGAATTTAAAACAATTACAATACAATGAAACTGTTTCTCCTTCAACAAAGAAGCACTTTGAAAAATTAAGTATTGCATTCATTACTCGAACATGTGCTGTAGGTGTTTTTATGTTTGTGAAGCCTTTTTAAGTCATTTGATTGATACATTATGCAGCATAAAGTCAAAGAAATCCCAAAAAAGAGAAAAAAGATAAATGCATGGAGAAAAAAAAGATAAATGCATGAAGACCATTAAGAGGTGTCACATAGAATTGTTTATTCCTTGATTTATATTATATGTTAATTAATTGTGTAACATTAGAAATGTGATAACTGATAATCCAATTAGACTCGACATCTACAAGACTACACATCCTAGAACTATATTTACTTCTTAAAGGAGAACATTTAGCTGTTCAACGGGACTAATGTTTTTTTAATGTTACTTGTTTAAATGGTCTTTTTTTTTTTTTTGCTTATTTTCCTAATTAGCATTACATTTATAGTCTTCATCCTAATTCTTATTATTGCAATCTCAATCCTTTTAGTAAATATTTACTAGTCCTTAACCTTTGACACTTCTACTGGAAAGACGAAATTAACTTAAGTGAAAAGACCTTCAATTAAAAGATCATAATTTTCATTTCCTTCATCTAACATTTCAAAACTCTTTTGTTACCTCTTTATAAGTTTTTTTTTATAAAATAGCATACTTAATAAAGTGGAGATGAAAATTGTCTATACTCTCCTTTTTTATATATTATTTGCGATTTTTCTCACACTTAGACTGAAGCAATATTGATCGAACCTAAACGAAAAAGTCCTAATAACCTGGGGCAAAAGTCCTAAAAACAAAAAGAAATCGTAACTATAATTAGTAGCCAGTTAATTTGTGGGACTAGCACTATGGATTTTGGCTTTATAGTATTAGCCGTTACTCTTGCTTGCTTTACTTTTGTTTTGCTTGTGCATATGCTCTGTCTTGAGCCGATGGTCTCTCGAAAATAGCCGCTCTACCTATCAAGATAGAGGTAATGTCTGCGTACACTCTACCCTCCCCAAACCCCACATTGTAGATTTCACTCGGTATGTTGTTGTTGTTGTAATATTCGGTATGAAAAATTTAGTCACAACATTAATAAGACAGAAAAGTAAGGACGAAAAGATACATAGCAGGTTGTCTCTTCATCAGTATTCAAATAAGAAAACATTAAATAGGTGAGCTGGTTCCACCTGCAAATAGGGTTCTGTTGTATTTTTGTCCATAAAAGTTTAATTGTTAGAATGAAAGACATAGTATCTACCTTGAACCGTACCCTACGTACAGTCATACAGACAAGAATTGCTCCAACGTACTCTGATTCAACTCCCTCTTCATCCATTTTTCCTCCTCTTCTAGGCTGTCTTAGTTAACCAGGTAGTAGCTACATGTTTTTACAAAAATAGTACTACAATAATGTACAATCATGGGTCCAGATTTGATGACAAGGAAAGAGCTGAATTTTTGGGCTAGGTGTGTTTGGTATTGAAGAAAATATTTTATGAAAAATGTATTCCAATTTTCTCATGTTTGGTTGGTCAAAATATTTTAAAGAATATTTTTTTTTCACGAAAATAAGTTCCTTAAAAATGACTTCCTAAATGAAAGTTGGAAAACAAGTTTCATAAGTGGTATTTCAAGCTCATTGTCTCCTCCCCACCTGCACCGCTACCAATCCTCACCCCTTGACCATCCGAGCCCCCCCACCCCTCCACCCCCACTCTCCATCCTACTCGCATAGTATTTTCCTAGATTACATATAAATGCTCTTGAAACAATATTTTCTTGGTTACTTACCAAACACTAGAAAATACGTAAGAAACTCATTTATTTTCCCAAAAAACTTTTGCATGGAAAATATTGTCCTTCTACATTTTAAAACATGTCATAGACGTCTATAAAGTTATAAATAATTTCATTAAGTATAAAATAAAAAAACTTAAAGTTAATTATTTTTAAACATCTAAAGATATCATTAATTGGGGCAGACCAAAAGTATAGTATGTCATACAAATTGAGACAGAAATTACGTATTTATCAATATTCTACTGCAACTATATTCTTTTTGAAGAAAATAGACAGCTAGCATTCAGGTATATATTTAGCTTTACAATCTAAAACGGGATAATTAATACACCTCTAAATATCTATGTTCCCTTGTAATTGTTTCATAACGTTACATAAACTATTCAACAGTTATCATTATTCGTCATGATAAAAGAAGATATTTCTTTGATAATAATTCAAGTTTATAAATATGAAAAAGATTGTTCTTGATCACTCCAATATGTGAAACTATATAGTGGTGGTGCATCAGGTATTTTTTCAAACCATAAGCTGCTGCAATTACAAAGTTAATTGATCACGTGTTGTCTCTTCACCAAAGCACATTCTACTTACTATTCATTACATATAAATACAAGAAAACATGTTATATACTCAATAGATATGTTGTTTAGATTGTTCTTCAAAACATAATGCGAAAGAATTAGGGAAGTGCACAATTGTGCCATGAGGTGCAATGTACTTGATAAATATTATGAAGTTAGTTGGAGTTGTTAAAAGTTAGTTAAGGTTGTTAGAGGATAGTTACAAGTTAGTTAATTGGTTGTAGAAAGTAATTAATAGTTAGTTAGTGTGGTTAGTGTTAGATGATTCTAGAGGCACAATTGGTTGTATATATATGTGGCATTGTATTGTATTCTCAATTGATTGAATATACAGAAAATTTCCCCAAACTCCATTTATGCTATTCTCTGCTTCTCCTACTACCTTTTCCTCGACTAGCATCTCCTTGAGCTCAACTAGTCAACAATGGTGGATCATATCATCTGATCGACCAAGCTGCAGCTCAATGGAACAGTGAGATTCAACATGGTATTAGAGCGGTGGTAATTCGACACAGATCGAGGGAGTTCCTTTACATGCAAAGAGGAATTCGAGGGATTTTTGTGTTCGACACCAAATTCTGGGAGTGGAGAAGCATATTGAAGAACCATAAGTTCAATCAAGACAGAAGATTAGTAGATTGGAGCAGATCGATTGATTGCAACAGTAACTGAAGTCGATAAGCTACAATAAGTAATAATGGAGAACAACACAGAAGATATAACAAGTGGAATTGCGACACTAACAGTAAGCATCGGTCATAATCACCCTCTGTATCTATTTCCATTTGATGCACCAGGTTCACTATCTGTTGGAATTGTGTTGAATGGAATGAATAATTACACATTGTGGAGTAGAGCAATGAAGTTGGCTCTGTTAGGGAAGAACAAAGTAGGTTTTATCGATGGATCAGTAAAGATGGAGGCTTTCTATGGAGATTTAGCAAGAGTGTGGGATAAGTGTAATGCAATTGTGGTGTCTTGGTTGATGGGAAATGTAAGCAAAAACTTACTCAGCGGCAAGCTGTTTAATTCAGATTCACACAATATATGAGAAGATTTAAAGAAAATATTTGATAAGATAAACAGTTTAGAGCCTTCCAATTACACAAGGAAATTGTTACAATGAGACAAGGATCACAATCAGTCTCAATGTACTACTATATACTTAAAGACCTTTGGGATGAGTATGATTCTATTATACCACCACCATTATGTTGTGCTAAATCCAAAGATTTTGTTGATCATTTACAATACCAAAGAATGCTACAATTCTTAATGGGACTAGATGAAGCTATAGTCAAGCTAGAATCCAGATTATTATGATGCAACATGTGCCAAGTCTGAACTAGGTATATGCAATGGTCAACCAGGAGGAAAGCCAAAGAATGGTTGCAGGGACAAGCAGGATGATGCATGAAACAATTGAATCCTCTGCTATGTTCACAGCTAGAAATGGAAGTGGAAAGAACATGAGTGAAGCTCTGAAACAAAAGAAAACATACAATCCTAATGCCTTTTGTGACTTTTATCATATGAAAGGTCATACTAAAATGGATTGTTTCAAATTGATGAAGTGTGACTTTTGTCACAAAACTGGACATACACAGGATGATTGTTACAAGATCAATGGATATCGTGAAGACTTCAAGAATAAAAGCAAGAAGGTATATGCAGTTGCTGATGGAGATGCAGTAACTGGTGGAAGTTTGCCTCTTGAAGATACATGACAGGTAGAAGAAATGCACTGTCATGATATAAGACACATGCAGAAACCATATTTTGGACAGAACCATGGATCAATTTCTAATTCATAGAGCACACAAATTTTGTCAACTTGCAATCACAATCAGAGAATGTGGTCACAACCTGCAGATGCAGTCTCACAAAGCCAATTCACACATAGTCAACATCAGCAACTCCTCAATCTATTTAACAACAAGGAAGAGACTAGTGGTAGTGCTAATATGGCAGGTAAATATATTTTTGATTCAGAAATGTTGATAAAATGGATAGTGGACACAAGTGAAACCAATCATATGGTTAGTGATCATAATTGGCTTACAAAATAAAATTTTGTCAGAAAGAACAGGAGGAGTGCAATTACCTACAAGAGATTCAGAAAGAATCTCATATGTTGGTGATTATCACTTAGGTGGAGGTGATGTTCTTAAAAATGTTCTTTGTGTGACAAATTTCAAGTCCAATCTCATGTTTGTGTCAAAAGTAACAAAAGAACTAAATTGTAGTGTCACTTTCTTTCCACAATGTTGTATGTTTCAGGATCTCTCATCTGGGAAGGTGAGGGGGATTGGTAATGAAGAAGAAGGATTGTACATATTATGTTTGGATATACAAAATAAGAAGAAAGAACTGAATAAATGTCTGTCAACCATACAACATGTAGATGCAGTCATCTGGTACCAGAAGTTATGTCATGTACCTGTGACTGTTTTAAGGAAAATTTCATGTTTCAATAATGATACTTCTTTTGTTTTGAATAAGTGTGAAGTATGTCCACTAGCTAGACAGACTAGGATTCCATTTCCAATCAGTATTAGTAGGAAAACAAGACTTTTTCAACTGTTGCACATGGATGTATGAGGACCCTACAAGATAAAAACATATAATGGAATGAGATATTTCTTGACTATTGTGGATGATTATTCCAGATGTACTTGGATTTTTTTTAATGAGGTTGAAATCTGATGTAGTTACATTGCTTAACAATTTCTTTGTTGAAGTCAATACTCAGTTTGAAATGAAGATTCAGATAGTGAGATCTGATAATGGTACTGAATTTTTTAATCATAATCGTAGAGAGTTGTTTCATCAGTATGGTGTGGTTCATGAGAGTTCATGTCCACACACACCACAACAAAATGGTGTAGTGGAAAGGAAACATAGACACGTGCTGGAAACTGCCAGGGAAATAAAGTTTCAAGCAGACTTACCTGATAGGTTTTGGGGATATTGTGTGGATGGGGCTGTATACATCATGAATAGAATTCCTTCAACTGTCATAGTAAATAAGTCACCCTATGAGATGTTGTATAATAGAGCACTACCACTTAACTATTTAAGAGTGATAGGTTGTTTGTGTTTTGCAACTATTATGACTAAACAGGATAAGTTTAGCCCAAGGGCTGTAAGAGCAGTCTTTCTTGGGTATGGATCTGCACAGAAGGGATATAAGTTGTATGACATGGAGAAGAAGACATTTTTCATAAACAGAGATGTGATGTTTATGGAAACAATATTTCCTCTCAGAGGTAATGTAGATGACAATCTTAGTCATATCAGATCAGAAGAACATTGTTGTTTTGATGATTTGGTTAATCCACAGAATGTTAATATTAATATCTTACCAGCAGACAATAGGTTGCCAGGAGGAGATGAATACAAGAGTCCAATTTTGGGAGTTCAGGATACAACCCAGGGTGTGTGTATTCCTATAGAAGCACCACCTGAGAATGTTGCAGACTACAAACAATTGGAAACTAATCCTTTAGAATATGATGTCAGAAGATCCAGAAGGACCAAGAGGCCTCATATCTGGCATAATGATTATGTCACCAAACATGGTTCTTCTAGCTGTTTATATTCAATATCTAATGGTGTTGATTATGCAGGCTTGTCACATGGGTACCAAAGTTTTGTAGCTAATGTCTCACTTGACACTAAGCCATATAATTACTCAGCAGCTGCATAAGACAAGAGATGGGTTGAAGCAATGAAAACTGAGATTAAAGCTTTGGAGGATAATAGAACATGGGAGTTGGTCTCACTCCCAGAAGGAAAGAAGGCTATAGGATGCAGGTGGGTGTACAAGATTAAATACAAGGTAATAAGAGAATTGGAGAGATTTAAAGCTAGATTGGTAGAGGGATACAATCAGCAGGAAGGGCTTGATTATCAGGAGACATTCTCAGCAGTAGTCAAAATGTCCACTGTGAGGTTAGTTATTGCCCTTGTAGCATCCATACAGTGGACCATTCAACAAATGGATGTCTATAACGCTTTCCTACAATGAGATGTATACGAAGAAGTATACATGGCAGTTCCAGAAGGCTTTGATGTCAAAAATGGAAAAAAACAGGTTTGCAGATTACTAAAATCCTTATATGGCTTGAAACAAGCATCAAGACAATGAATATCAAACTTACTAGAGCCTTGATTTCATCTGGATTCAGCAAAGTCACAGAGATTACTCTCTGTTTACTAAATAGGATAATGATAGTTTAGTGGCGGTGTTGGTGTATGTAGATGATTTGATAATTACTGGAAATGATCTAGGACTCATTCAATCCACAAAAGAAGCACTAATGACAGCTTTTAAAAGATCTAGGGGAGCTCAGATACTTCTTTGGAATTGAATTTGTAAGGAATTCTTAGGGTATATTAATGCATCAAATGAAGTATGCATTAGAGTTCATATCAGATATGGGTCTTGCAGGTGCTAAGCCAGCATATTCACCTATGGACATGAATCAGAAGTTCACTACTACTGAGTTTGATCAACATGTTGCTGCAACACTTTTGTCATCAAACTCATATGTTGTTATGCCAGAACCAAATGAACTTCTATCAGACCCCAGTGTGTATAGAAGAATGATTGGTAGATTGTTATACCTGATAACAACTAGACCAGATATTGCCTCTGTTGTGCAATGCTTGAGCCAATTCATGCAGGCTCCTAAAACATCACATATGGAGGCAGGTCTTAGGCTTGTTAGATATATTAAACAAGCACCATGCTTGGGAATTCTTATGTCCAGAACTAGTGTTCCTCATATCAGAGTTTTTGTGATGCAGATTGGGGTTCATGTGTTAACAACAGAAGATCAGTCACTGGTTACTTGGTGTTATTTGGCTCTTCACCAATATCATGAAAGTCTAAGAAGCAAGTGACAATTTCTAGAAGCTCAACAGAAGCTGAGTACAAAGTTATGGCTGCCTCAGTAGCTGATATAATCTGACTTGTTGGTTTATATCATGAACTTGGAGTCAAAGTTCAGACACCAGTTTCAGTTTTCTCAGACAACAAATTTGCCATCCAGATTGCACCTAATCCAGTCTTTCATGAACGCACAAAACATATTGATATATACTGTCATTTCATTAGAGAAAAGATTCAAGAAAGGCTGATCCACACTGTATATTTGTCCTCTGCTAACCATCCAGTAGATTTGTTCACTAAGGCCCTTGGTCGACCACAACATGAACACTTGATGTCCAAGCTAGGCATGAAGAATATCTTCATATCTCCTAGCTTGAGGGGAGTGTGAAAGAATTAGGGAAGTGCACAATTGTTCCATGAGGTGCAATGTACTTGATAAATATTATAAAGTTAGTTGGAGTTGTTAAAAGTTAGTTAAGGTTGTTAGAGGATAGTTACAATTTAGTTAATTGGTTGTAGAAAGTAATTAATAGTTAGTTATTATGGTTAGTGTTAGATGATTCTAGAGGCACAATTGGTTGTATATATATGTGGCATTATTGTATTCTCAATTGATTGAATATACAGAAAATTTCCCCAAACTCCATTTTTGCTATTCTCTGCTTCTACTACTACCTTTTCTTCGACTACCATCTCCTTGAGCTCAACTAGTCAACAATGGTGGATCATGTCATCTGATCGACCAAATTGCATCTCAATGGAACAGTGAGATTTAACACATAAATTGTGAATATCTATATAAAAGCAGGATATCAGCTCGGTGACGTGGCGTAACTACATCACACAAATTGTATTTATCTTTTTTTTACAACTATTTGTACCAGAGATGAGAAAGAATGCAGAATGAGGGCTACAAAGATCAATCTTGAAACTTTCAATCGTTCATTTACGCTTAAGGTGCTATATACTTCTACTTTCTTTTATTATTGTGCATTTGGGATTTTTGCGTAATGAGGGAGAGATTGAAAATTTGGATTTAAAAGTAGATGTATCACTAGCATGTTCCAAGAACTTGCTCTGATTTCATAAAGCTTGCTTGGAGAGGGCTTACAGAGATGTAGCGCAGAACAATGGCCTACAACGGTCACTCTTGGAACTCCACTGGTTTATTTATACGTGAGGTATATATTCTTCTGCTTTTTTGTTTCAATTGCAGTTTGGTATTCTGGTAATGAGCTAAAATAATAAATTAGAACTATTAGAGTAAATGTATCACAAGTATGGGCTAACAACTTGCTGTGATTCCAGAGAACTTTCTTCGAAAGGATACTATGATAACGTTAAATTCCATAGAGTCATCAAGGTTTCTTTTTCCTTGTCTTTTTTTTGTTGTTAATTTTATAAGACTTCGGATCTTAATGTATGTTAATGTTGGATTTGGTGTTGTGACATTTGACCCAACATATCTCCTCAAGTATTGATATGAATGTGTAAGTATGTTGGGACAAATGTTGCACAACATTCAGACCAATATTTTCTGAATAGATTGTCTTACTTCATGCGATGCAGTAATATTTGTGTAAATATTATTGTGAGGTAAAAATGACTTGGCAAGGTAAAAAAGAGCTGGTAAAAACGAGTGAGGACTAAGTGAAAAGTTGTTGGTTGTCGTGAGGATCAAGCCAAAGCTGTTGAGATTATTACTCTCTGATCTTCTCCAACCAATCCCACCAGCAATCCATCGTTTCCTCAACTTCCACAACCGATCGATGAGCAATTCAAGGAAGACTTTATACTATAAATAGAGAGGCTACTGCAGAGAATCGATACCCAAAACCATAAAGTAAAACTACCAAGAGAGGCTCTCGAGATTTCATCTTAGAAATCTGGATCACCAGTGTTGCTTGAGTGTGTTGACAACATTCTGTCCAACATTACAATTGATGTTTAGATTCTAGATTAGTTTTGTATGGATCGATTTTAATGAGAGGTTGTCTGTGTCTACTTAGTTAGATTTTTCAGGCAGAAGTCATTTGCGACTTCAACTTTTAATTCCTTTCCATTTTATCTTATAAATCTGTAAAGAAAGGAATTTGTATATTTGTATATAATACATATACAATACATTTGGTCATTGACCATCATAAGTTATATTATATATATAACTTATGAAAATTTAAAACATTTGTGTTATTTAAATTTCCGCTGCATTTACTCTTCAAAGTTTTCTGTTTTGCTAAAGTGTTGTTACTGGTGTCGGACGACATAATTTACGACATTCGGAAACAGAATTGACATTCGAGTTTATTTCATTTTTGTTTTTATTGTTCCATAGCCCCTTTCAAGTTGTATCAGAGCCGACAATTAACATAATAAGTGTTTGGTCCTATTGTCATAAGCTATGGATTCGGCAAATCCAAATATTGGTAGGCTTCCTATTTTAGATGGATAAAATTATGCCTATTGGAAGATTCGCCTACGTTCTCATATCAAATAAATTGATGTTAGGGCATGGAGCTCTATAACCAAGGGGTATGTTGTTTCAATGTTGTCACCGGATGAGGAATGTGACATTCTTGTTAAACCTGAATCCGAATGGACTACAGAAGAAACCAATAATGCTAGTTTTAACGAAAAAGACTTAAATGCAATTTTTGGATGGGTTGATATGTATTTGTTCAAACTCATTCAAAACTTCCCACGGCTAAGGATGCATGGGATACTTTACAAATTCATTGTGAAGGTAGCTCAAGTGTTCGTCGAACAAAGCTATGCATGCTCATGAGTAAATATGAATGTTTAAGGATGGAAGAAGCGGATGATGTTAAATCTTATTTTGAAAAGTTGATTGATATCTCAAATGAATGTCAAGTGCTTGATGAACTATTAACCAACACTCAAGTTGTTAAAAAGACTCTCCGTTCTCTTCCTGAAAAGTTTAATTTTAAGATTTGTGCTATTGAAGAGGCTCACAATCTTGCCACAATGGACCTTCATACCTTGATGAGCATTCTCAAAACTTATAAGATGAACATTCAGAATCAAAAGGAATTGTATAAAAGCAAGAATGTGGCACTTCAAGTTCAATCCTCGGAGAGTCAAATCGAAGAAGAGGGTGAGAATCTTGAAGAAATTGGAGATGGTGCAAATGTTGTCTTACTCACTCGAAAATACAATTCGATGGTGAGGAAGTTCAACAATGAGAGAAATCAATCTAAATCTAAAGAGCACCAAAACTAAGTCTTCAATCAAAAGTCCACTAGATTCCTTCCAAATATACAAAAAGGTAATCAACTAAGAAGAACCAACTCAGATCGTACCAAATTTGATCCTAAACAACTTGAGTCCATACAGTGTCATGCATGCTCGGGTTGAGGTCACTATGCTAACGAATGTGCAAACACTCTTAGAAAATTTGGTAAGAACCTATGTGTTTCTCTTAGTGATGATAAAGGAGAAGAGGAAGGAGATTGTGAAATTAAAACACAAGCAATGTTGGCTACTGTTTTGAAATAGTCTCTATCTGATAATGAAGATGTCGTATACAATGTTGTCTCATATGCTACGACATTTGCTCCAACATCAGTAACGACATCAACATGCTCAGCGACATTCGAAATGTATGAATTCTTTAACTATTCTAATGTTAATTGCTTTAGTGGTTCTATTTCTGTTAGTGAGGCTGATTGTATGGATCAAGTTGAATGCAGAGATGATATGATTAATGAATTACAAAGTATTTGTAAAGCCTTAATCATAGAATCCAAGCAACTTGACAAAAAGGTAAAATTTTTAACTCATGAAAATTTAGTATTAAAAGGCACGATAACCCGACTTGAGGTTGCACTTACCAAAAAGGATATTGAATTTGGTAAGATCCATGCAAAATTAGATTTAGCCTAAGCAACCTTCCATAAGCTCAACACGGGGACTTCAAAATTGAATGTGATACTCAACTTTAGTAAACCTTCACATGCAGGAATTGGGTACGAAAACTCTCTTAAAACCATATGCTCTACTCTCTTTGATAAAAATGAGAAAATATGCTTTGTAAAAGAAAAAGGGATGAATAATAGGTTCTCATATATGTCAAAGAATATGAAGTTTGTGTGTCATCACTGTAACTCCCGTGGACACTTAAAACCATATTGTTTCAAACTTCAAAATTATGTGAGCAAAATGTTGCCTAAAATGTTGTCCAACATTTTGGATAACAATCGAAGAACATTTCTGAACCAAAAGGTAAAAAATATTTTAATAGAGTTCGGGTTCCTAAAAAGGATGTAACATGTAATGTTGCTATAACTGCATTAAGAACTAACATTTAAGATTATTGATACTTTGATAGTGGATGTTCTCTCCACATGACATGTACACAATATTTTCTGAAGAACTATGAGTCATTCAATGGAGGAAACGTGACTTATGGAGGTAACAGTAAAAGCAAAATAATTGGAAAATGGATCTTGGATGTTCCTGGATTTCTAGCCTTAAGAAATATCTTACACGTTGAGGGCTTAATAACTAATTTAATTAGTATCAGTCAACTGTGTGATGACGATCTTAAGGTAAAATTTAATAAGAATGCCTGTAAAGTTACGAATGAAGCAAATATATGTATCATGACAGGTACAAGAACAAGTGACGATTGATATCTTGTTGTAAGACAAGAAACATGCAATAATATTATGGTCGATGACACAACACTATGGCATCAAAAGTTGGGGCATGTCAACTACCCAATTTTAAAAAATTGGTCTCATATGAAGCGGTTAGAGGCATACCCAAACTTAGCCATAAAGGTAAAACTGTCTATGAAGATTGTTTGAAAGGTAAGCAAACCTGTGTCTCTCATAATGTTGTCTAACACGACGGATAACATTCAGATACTTCTCACTGTTTTCAATTGCTACATATGGATTTAATGGGTCCAGTTGAAGTAGATAGTCTAGGAGGCATGAGGTATTCCTTTGTGATAGTAGATGATTTTTCTAGATATTTTTGGATATATTTTTTGAAAGAAAAATCATAAACATTTGACATGTTTAAAATCTTGCACTCTAGAATTAGAAATTTATTCTATTCTCCTATTTTTCGGATTAGATCCGACCATGGAAAAGAATTTGAAAATAGTTCATTCACAAATTTTTGTGAGAAAAAAGGAATTTTTCATGAGTTTTCTGCCTCCAAAACTCCTCAACAGAATGAGGTCGCAGAATGGAAGAATAGGACATTATAAGAAATTGCTAGAGTGATGCTTAGTTCTAAACATTTATCAAAACGTTTATAGACAGAAGCCTTGAATACTGCTAATCACATCGCTAATAGAGTCTATTTGAGGCCAGGAACAAAGATGACACCCTATGAGATTATAAATGGAAAGAAACCAAACTTGCAGTACTTTCATGTTTTTAGGTGTATTTGTTATATTTTAAATGACATGGATTATTTGGCAAAATTTGACTCTAAGAGTGATAAATGAATTTTTATTGTCTATTCACAAAATAGTCATGCTTATCGAGTATACAATCTGAGATTCAGAACTGTACAAGAGTCTGTAAATGTTATCTTTGATGATCTTTCTGATGTTTCAGAAAAAACTATTGAAAATAATATTATAGATACAGTGGAAAGTCCACAGAGTGTAGAAGAATCGGATGTTGCCACAAATGTTGCCACACCTGAAGCAACATCTGAAACAACAATAGAGACCACAGAGGCCACAGATGGGGAGTCAAATGCTGAATTGTTAGATCAAGTTCGTAGGGACCCCTCATCAAGGATTAGGAAGAATCATCCAACATGCCAAGTGATATGGGGAGTTTTTGAAGGAATTAGAACAAGAGGCAAAGAACCACTCAACTATAGAGAAATGGTAAGGTATGTGTGTATGTCAACCATATACCAAGAGGTTAGTCTTTCTTCTTTTATATCTATATTAGAACCAAAGAATGTTGTAGAAGCACGTAAAGATAATTTCTGGATACAAGCAATGCAAGAAGAGCTTGAACAATTTTCTTGAAATGAAGTCTGAGACTTAGTTCCACGTCCAAATAATACAAATATAATTAGAACTAAGTGAATTTTTAAAAATAAATCAGACGAATCGGGAACAGTTGTTAGAAACAAAATATGTCTAGTTGCACAAGGTTATACTCAGGTTGAAGGAATTGATTTTGATGAAACCTTCGCACATGTAGCTACAATCGAGTCGATTAGACTTTTACTTGTTATTGCTTGTTGTCTGAAAATTAATTTACACCAAATGGATGCCAAATGTGCCTTCTTAAATGGTTATCTAGACAAGGAGGTATATATTTAACAATCAAAAGAATTTGAAGATCATTACAATCCACACTATGTGTACAAGCTTAAAAAGGCTTTGTATGGGTTGAAACAAGTCCCTCGTGCATGGTATGGTCGTTTAAATAACTTTCTTCTTGAATTTGGTTTTAACCGTGGCAAAATTGATCGTACTTTGTTTATTAAATGACACGGTATAGATATTATAATTGCTCAAATCTACGTGGACGACATAGTCTTTGGATCGACTTCACAGTCATACCTAAATTCATTTGTTGAAGCTATGTCATTGACATTTGAAATGAGAATGATTGAGGATTTAACTTTTTTCTTAGGCTTGCAGATAAAGCAAAGTGAAGATGGAATTTTCATCTCACAAAGCAAATATGCCAAGAATCTAGTTAAAAAATTTGGTTTGGAGAACGCTAAACAGATGAAAACGCCAATGGGTTCATCGCATAAGGTATGTAAGGATAATGTTGGTGAAACTATCGACCCAACATTATATAGATCTATGATAGATAGCCTTCTTCATCTTACAGCTAGTCGTCCAGATAATATGTTTTAGTGTTTGTGTTTGTGCACGTTTACAAGCCTGTCCCAAAATGTCTCACTTAAATGCCGTGAAATATATTATTCGATATGTTGCTGGCACATGTGAGTTGGAAATTTGGTATTTCAAAGACACTAATCCTAACTTAATAGGATTTAGTGACTCAGATTGGGCTGGAGATGTGGATGATAGAAAAAGTACAAGTGGAGGATGTTTTTATCTTGGCAATAACCTGGTTTCATGGTATAGTCGTAAATAAAACTGTGTCTCACTTTCAACTGTTGAATCTGAATATGTAGCAACTGAAAGTTGTTGCTCTCAATTAATATGGTTGCGACACATGTTAGACGACTATGGATTTACTAGCAACATTTTGATTTTGTACTATGATAATTTGAGTGCTATAAATATTTCCAAAAATTCAGTTCAGCACTCACGTACAAAATATATTGATATTAGACATCTTTTTTAAGAGATTTAGTCGAAAAACAGCTAGTTCAAATTGAACATGTTGACACTCTTCATCAACCAGCATATTTTTATAAAAGCTTTGGACCATGAGAGATTTTCTAGTTTAAAGAAATCCATTGGTCTTTGTAATCTCTAAAAATACATTTTTGGTGAATGTCGGCTGAAATGTTGTCTAACATTTCGGGTGACATTTACCTATGTTATATCACTAACTGATTATTGTTGTATAGTGCATAACTTTTGGTCACATAAGCATGATCCTTCAATAAGAATATGTTATCAAAGTAATATCAAAATAAGGCAAAACCTTTACAAATATTTGGCAACTGTGAAGAAAGGGCAAAGCCCGTAAAAAGATATCGTTCATATTCTATAGGAGTATCGAGTGCTTCAAAAGAGATTTGAGAATACCATAAAAGCATTCTTATTTTTTTTACACAAAATTCTTTTATACGTGTTATATGATTAAACCAAGGACACGATGGGAAAGTGTTACATTGGTCTAGTGGTCAAACTCATAAAGTGCATATAAAACGTGTCTTGGTTTGTTGCCAAATCTGAAAATTCTTGTAGGATTAAAATACTTGTGTCGTCCAAAATGTTGCTAACATTGCTGTTGATATTTTCAGAATGTGATATGTGTTGGGATGTTGTTCTTATCTTATTTTTAAAATATCAGATTTTACTCCCTATTATATGCCTTGTTTAATGGAATTTCAGAATTTAAAATAATAAGATTAAATTTCATTCCTATCGTGATGTTTATCCCAATATTTTAGGTGTAAGTTATTGTGTAAAATTGAAACACCTAAAAATAAGGGATTTTTGTTGCTAAGAAAAGGTTTGTCATGTATATAAATATTCCTCTCATTTGTTATTATTTTATCATTTTCAATTTTCCCATAAAAATATATTTTAAAAAAGGGGAGGGAAAATCACATCGAGTATACATCAATCTACCTAACCGATGGAATCAACAAACCAAACTCCAATCTCTATCACAAACCCTAACTTCTCAAAATCCTCTCCCAAATTTTCACCAATGGAAACATCACCACTGTCAGAACAAATGTCATCAAACATCCACTCCAACACTCCAATGAGCACAAGCCCTCCAATGAATACGGAGGCTTCCGAGCACAATGATCCCCAGCAAATAGAACATCCATCCTCTTCCTCCAATCTCCTAGAAAACCCATGTACAATAATAATGTTTAAAGGTTTTGATGAACCTTTAGATATTAGCTATCATGGAGATAATAATAATCATATAGATGTTGATGAAACTGTTGATTTTTCATCTTTGGGTAAAAGGCCAAGGTCCTCTACCTTTCTTACTCGTCGATCGAGTAGAGTTTCTGAGAAAATAGTCCAAGAAGGACCGAGTAACAAAAGATCTAGATATGAAACATCTATACCCTCTTACTCGAGCAGTGCAAGTGAAGATACGGACTATGTGCTTTCAACAGAGAAGAGTGAAGAAAAACCATCTGCTTCAGTGCAGCCAAATGTGCCTCAAGAAAGGGAAATCCTGGACGACACTCTTTTAAAATAATTCTTTCCAAAGGGAGTTCCCAGACCTGCAAAGTCGAGTGCTGCTCCAAATGTTGCCACAACATATCAGGCTACATTTCAGCCAACATCGGAAGAAGCACAAGCTACAACATCCTCCAGCAGTATTGAATCCACCGATTCAAACTTTGAGGTATCTGCTTACTCAGATAAATTCTATTCTAAAACTAACTATGATATGTGAGACTGTTATAAGAATAGAGTGATTAGACATGAGAAAGTATTAGATATTCCTTTTATGTGCTGAATATAGTTTGGTAGAATTCTTTAAGGATAGACAACTTCTTAAAGCTGTCACAGAAAATAATCTTATGTTGATGAAATAGTAAGGTTGTTTTACGCTAATCTGAGCCTTGTTATAGAGAAGATCTCCTCAAAGAAATTTGGGAAGGTATATCTCTACAACAAGGTCTATCTGTTTATGCTTCTATTATAAATCAATGTATGAGACTAGATGTTGGAGATAATGTTAGAGAAGTAGAACAGGTCATAGAAAATAGGGATGAAGTGATTGAATATTTCACTGGAGGTATGATGAAGAAGTGGATCCCTAGATGTCCAGCCTCCAATCTAATAACCATGTTTTCCACCCTACACAAAATTGCTATTCACAATTGGCTTCCTTCAATAAATGAGTCAATTGTGACATCTGAACAAGCCACCCTATTGTATAAAATTGGAAAGGTTTGAAAGTTGATTTGGGAAAAATGATATTTCATCAAATTGCCAACTTGGTTGAGAAAGAATCAACTTCAATCCATCATTTTTCCTCTCTGATCTACAAAGTATTAACCACTCAAGTCTTTGAGCCTAAGAGAGAAACACTTTAGGGAAGACTCTTGAGCTTTACATTGTAAACAGAGCAATTTTGAAGAGCAAGGACAAAGTCATCAACTTACCCTGGAAGAAGGAAGCTGAAAGTGAAAATGTTGTCAAAAATGTCACCAACATTATGGGCAAAACTCTAGGATAGCCTACACTGTCTACATAATGGCTTGTGGATCAAATTGGAAAAATCAACCAATAGATTTCTGAGGTTGATGCTGCAAGAAATGCCCTGATACAAGCTAGAGATCATTTCATGATGCTACTTTCTTCACAAAAAGGAGGAGATGATGCTGATGCAAGGGGAGGAAGTTGATGCAGGGGGAGGAAGCTAAAGGCTACTATGCAGAGGAAGTTGAAGCTGCTGGAAGCTGCTGCTGTATGATGAGCAAGGAGGGAGCTGTTGTTGTTGTCGATGCTGTATGAGGATCTTTAGTGGATTGATATTGATATTTGTTGACAATGAATATTTCTATTTGTGGTTTGTATATATTGGATGATATATGATATGTGTGCTCATATCTTTTACTTTTCTAATCCTATGAATCGGTATACACATGTTTGTTTGTATGCCATCACAGGTTAAGAAGGAGCATTGCCTTGAAAGTGTTTATCACAGATGTCAGACAACATTTGTGACAACATCCTAAGTCAACTTTACATTTTAATGAATTTTATGAAGAAAGGCAAAAATGTGGAGATTGTTAATGTTGGATTTGGTGTTGTGACATTTGACCCAACATATCTCCTCAAGTATTGATATGAATGTGTAAGTATGTTGGGACAAATGTTGCATAACATTCGGACCAATATTTTCTGAACAGATTTTGTCTTACTTCACGCGATGCAGTAATATTTGTGTAAATATTAATGTGAGGTAAAAATGACTTGGCAATGTAAAAAGGAGCTGGTAAAAAATGAGTGAGGACTAAGTGAAAAGTTGTTGGTTGTCATGAGGATCAAGCCAAAACTGTTGAGATTATTACTCCCTGATCTTCTCCAACCAATCCCACCAACAGTCCACATTTCCCTCAACTTCCACAACCGATCGATGAGCAATTCAAGGAAGACTTTCTACTATAAATAGATAGGCTACTGCGGAGAATCGATATCCAGAACCAGAAAGTAAAACTATCAAGAGAGCTCTCGGGATTTCATCCTAGAAGTCTGGATCACCAGTGTTGCCTGAGTGTGTTGACAACATTCTGTCCAACATTACAATTGTTGTTTAGATTCTAGATTAGTTTTGTATGGAGCGATTGTAATGAGAGGTTGTCTATGTCTACTTAGTTAGATTTTTCAGGTAGAAGACATCTGCGATTTCAACTTTTAATTCCTTTCCATTTTATCTTGTAAATCTGTAAAAAAAAAAAGAAATTTGTATATTTATATATATATATATATACAATACATTTGGTCATTGACCATCATAAGTTATATATATTATATAACTTATGAAAATTTAAAACATTTGTGTTCTTTAAATTTCCGCTGTATTTACTTTTCAAAGTTTTCTGTTTTGCTAAAGTGTTGTTACTGGTGTCGGAAGACATAATTTCCGACATTCGGAAACATAATTGACATTCGAGTTTATTTCATTTTTGTTTTTATTTTTCCATAGCCCCTTCAATGTACACTACTTTTTTTTGTATACATGATATTTGATTTGGCTGTAAGATTTTATTGTTCGTGTTGGAATCTATTTATGGTATTTAGAGGCCTGAATGGCTTTGTGACTATTTCTTTGTGATATTTAGAGGTGAATTGAGTTGGGAGAATTTATTTATGGTATTTAGAGGTGTAAATGGCCTTGTGATTATGTTCACGACACCATTTAAGAATGCCGTTGAAAGCTTATGCCCCTGGTACTAAGTTTTCTTGCAATTCATGACCTTTGAGTGCTGACTTTGCTAGACTGTGTTTTTTTTATTCAATCATCCAATCTTTTGAGAGTGGATTCCTTTTATTGATGCAAAAACATGTACATAAAGGAAGGGCAACCTCCCAGCACCTACTAAGAATGGGACAGACCCCATTCAATGGTAAAGTAGGATTTCTATTTAGCTCTCAAAAATGGAAGGAGGACAGCAGGGATGCTATCAAGGGAAATCAAATGAATACATTCTATAGACTTTGCTAGAATGTGTTACGATTTTGTTTCGGATTTTTCTTCTACTGTAGGACTTCGATGAAAGGCGTTAGATTATGTATTAGAGTAAGTGTATTCCTGACTTCCCTTTTCAACTGATTATGTTTTTGGTTACATATGTGTACATGCGTTAACGACGAAGTAATTACTTCGTCTTTTTCACTGTCTCTCGGAGATGAATTTCCACACTGCAAAATCGACAACTGGGTGCTAGAAGAAACTTGCGATAGATGACGACTAGAAACTCCGAGAACTGAGAGGCGTACTGACAGTTTGGCTAAGAAAAGTTTTACACTATCTGCAGCTTCTAAACCATCTATTGCTGCTTAAGTCTTTGGGATGTGATCTCTTTTTTTTTTAGTAGTAGTAGTAGTTTGAGTTATCTTTACTTTTTAAATAGCTTAGTTATACTCCTAAAGATTTGAGATTTTGTATATTGTTCTCTAGCAATGTTAAGATTTACAGTGGACTTCATGCGTGCTATCCTTTTTTTAAAAAAAACTTACATATGTGCATGTGTTGATCCGGTTATATGGGGTGTTTGGTTTTTCATTACATATACTTTTACCATTGACTTAATTTACAGTAATGAAAAAAGCGGCTGAGGAGAGGAAGTCAACCGTCAGTGAGGAAGCTCCGACGGAGAAGAAGCCAATGGTCAGTTAGTTTAATTTCATTTATCTCTTTTCAAGTTTCTTTTCTACTTTTTTTATCCGTAGACTTATATTTATTTTCCTCCATTTTGTGTCACAGTCGTCGGGTCATCCTTTAGGAAATTATAGTATACAGTTGGAAAGCTCATATTAAAACAAGTGTTGGAAATTGAAAGAAAAGTGTCTTTTCTCACCAAGAAGGAAAGTGTTGAATCTTAAAATAGTTCGTGATCTGGTTGATAGCTTACTACGAAAGAGGCATATTGAATGATGCCATCTCATTTTTTCATAATATTTCGTCTATGGAAAGAAACGAAAAATTCAACACTTTTGAGACATGTAAATGTAAGTAATGTTGCAGGGACAATGACTGATTGTCGAGCGAGATCATTGCGCAGAAGCTCTTAGGTTGTATTCTCAATGAGTCATATATGCGATGGTAAGTTCAGATGAATTTACTGAGGTATTATTTTCTAAATATGTTATAGCAGTATAGTTTAGCATGTCCATAAGGGTGTTCTCCGTCTTTCTTTTTGTGGTGCCATAATTCCTTCTCAGCCATACATATCTTCTGCTTATATCAAGGGTAGATTAGCCAACATATGTTACTGATTGTAGGCTCATTAATTTTGTCCAAGTTTATGCATAAAGGCTAGCCAGATGTTTTGATCGATAAATGTTTTGCCAAGAGATCATTAGATGAATCCAAAGACAGCCGATATTTTAAGTTAGATTATTTGAAATTGTATAATAAAGTGTCGCGTACTTTCTTCCTCAAGTAATGAGATGCTTTGGTTTTAATCTTAAAGCCATAGATAGATGAAGTTTGCAAGCTAGAAGAATTACTAATTAGTTTTGACAGAGTACGGGGCAATGAGTCGAAATTTTTTTCTGATAGTAAGATGGAGGAGTTGTACTGTAATGTTAAAGAAATTAGGAACGTTATATTTGAGGTTTTGGCTTTTACTTCAAGTGGTTAAATATGGGAATTAAACTATTTGCTGATACCGTAGAAAAAACTCAGGGCTGATCTCTTTATCTGGATTGATGTAATGCTATTATTCGAGGTTATTCTGATTGCTCAATGGTAGGGAAAACTACTATATTGCCTTCGTCGCACATTGTGGACTCAATATAGGGCACTGGAAGTGTACATACCTCATATACATGGTATACTATCTAGTGTATATCGTGTATATCACAGAAACCAAGGCAATTGGGAGACCGTGATATACACGATATACACACCGTGTATATGAGGGTTTTTGATGTTAGATTTTGTATATAATTAGAATTGTACACTTACCATATTTGTAGAATTCTTGTACAAATATAATAGGGTTTTGAAAGTAGAGTAGGAATAGGATTTTCCATATTATGAAAATTGTAAATTGTATATATACTCATTCATTAATGAAAATAATCAAGAGATTATTTCTTTCATGGTATCAGAAGTCTAGGTTTTTCACCCACTTCGTCCGAATTATACCTTTCGTTGCCTCGGTTTCCGGTCTTCTCCTCGGATTAAGTGCACTTCTTCCTCCTCTCTTCCCAAATTTTCTTCCCTCATTCACCTACTGCTCTTTCGTTATGTCTACGTCAAAGAACACGTTTCATCTTGCCCTTATTGTTTCCA
Source organism: Anisodus acutangulus (assembly GCA_029783415.1). NCBI lineage: Eukaryota > Viridiplantae > Streptophyta > Magnoliopsida > Solanales > Solanaceae > Anisodus > Anisodus acutangulus. The sequence continues at coordinate 48,624,405 of CM056491.1, forward strand.
ACATCAAGAACTAAATCTCTATTGTTCTTGAGATGGAAAACGTCCAATATGCGACGTGGGCGGAACTTTTCAAGATTCATGCACGTTCGCATCAAGTTCTTCATCATATTATTCCCTCAGCCGCAGGGGAGGAGCCTGCCCCAGAAATTGACCCGATATTATGGACTACTCTTCATACTACCGTTCTGCAGTGGATTTATTTCACTATCTCTACGGACCTCTTGCAAACGATTCTTGAACCTGATGCTACAGCGATAGAAATTTGGAATAGGCTGCGTGACATATTCCAAGATAACAAAAACTCCTGTGTTGTTACTCTTGACCAGGAATTTTCTCATGTTCACATGGAGAATTTTCCGAACGTCTCAGCCTATTGCAAAAGGCTAAGAGAGTTGGCGGACCAACTCCGCAACGTTGGTTCTCCCGTTAGCAATAATCGTCTTGTTCTCCATATGGTTGCTGGCCTATCCGAGGCTTATAGTGGCGTTGGAACTCTCCTGCGTCAAAATGATCCTCTACCACAGTTCTATCAAGCCCGGTCCATTCTTACGTTGGAGGAAGCCGGCTTGGCTAAAAAGGCGGCTACTAGTGCAAATCCAGTCGTCATGATGACAACCTCCGATGCTACTGATACTCCTTCCTTCTCTGAAAATTTAAGCCAACATCGCACCAACGGTGGAGGCAAAAATGGTAAAAATCGGAAAAACAATCGAAAAATAACGGCGGAAACCACGGTGGAAATAACGGGGGTGGGCCTCGGGGGAATGGCACGCACACGCACTGGCCGCAGTCCTGGGGTCCGTGGTCCTGGAACTGAGACAATGGTCCTTGGCCCAATGGCCCCTATTGCCCACCTTCGGCCTACCCAGGAAACTGGGCCCAATATCAGCACACAAACAGGCCCAGTTTTTTGGGCCAGCAGTACAGTATGAGACCTCACTCTAGGCTGGGGCAGCAAGCCAGTGTGCATGGGCCTCGGCCAGCCTAGGCCCATCACGTTGCGGGTGCACATCGATGGATATTGAAGCCGTCATGCACACACTTGGTTTAAATCCCCGGACGCAAATTGATACATGGACACCGGCGCCACTACTCACATGACGTCCGACCAAGGTACTCTCACGTCTTATTCTAATTTGAGCAACAATCGTGACATAATTGTTGGCAATGGCAATTCAATTCCAATTCGTAGTTACGGACATAAAACTTTGTCTCCCCCCCCCCCTCACCCCATCCACCTCTTGTCTTAAAAAATGCACTTCATGCCCCTAACTTAATTAAAAATTCGGTGTTTGTCCGTAAATTCACCACTGATAATTGGGTTTCTGCTGATTTTGATCCTTTTGGATTTTCTGTGAAGGATCTCAAGAGGGGATTTCTCTCATGAGGTGTAATAGTAGGGGAGATCTTTATCCTATCACGCCCACATCCGGTCTCTCGAGTCAAGCCTTGCCATCTACGTTTGCAACTCTAGCTCCTTCTTTATGGCATGCACGTTTGGGTCACCCTGGGTCGTCTATTGTTTCTTCCTTACATAAAAACAATTTTATTTCTTGTGAGGGTACGTATAGTACTCCAATTTATCAATCTTGTTCTCTAGGAAAACTTGTTAGATTATCGTTTGTAGACTCTAAATCTCGTACTTTAATGTCATTTGATATTATTCATAGCGATTTATGGACATCTCCCGTTTTAAGTTCTGTGGGCCATCGCTATTATGTTATATTTTTGTATGATTATTCTAATTTTTTATGGACCTTTCCATTAGCGAAAAAATCACAAGTTTTTTTCACATTTTTAAAGTTTAGGGCATTCTTACGTACCCAATTCGATCGGAAAATAAAAAATATTCAATGTGATAATGGCAAAGAATATGATAATGGGATGTTTCGGGGTTTTTGTAATACTCATGGAATAGTTTTTCGTTTCTCTTGTCTTCATACGTCCTCACAAAATGGGAAAGCCGAACAAAAAATTCATACCATTAATAACATTGTCCGCACTATATTGGTTCATGCTTCCGTACCCCCTTTCTTTTGGCCTCATGCTCTACAAATGGCTACCTATCTTCTTAACATATTTTCTACCAAAGGGTTGGTAAATGAGTCTCCTCTTAACGTCCTCTATAATAAAAATTCTTCGTATTCCCATCTTAGGGTCTTTGGGTGCTTATGTTATCCATTATTTCTGTCAACTACAATTAACAAACTTCAGGCCCGTTCTACCCCTTGCGTGTTTTTGGGTTATCCATCTAATCATCGTGGTTACAAATGTTTTGATTTATCATATAATAAAATCATCATTAGTCGCCATGTTATTTTTTATGAAACTCAAATTCCGTTTTCTAAAGTGAGAAGTCCCGTGCCTAGTTCGTATAATTTTTTGGATGACGATGTCTCCCCATATATTATCCACCATTTATCAGACTTATCCCGCACCCAAAATCCCCCAGTGGGCCCATTGCTCGCTGGACCTACAATTCTCGGTCCATCTCCTACTACAGTTCTCGGTCTGCCTTTGGTTTCTGATTCTAGTATTGGGACAGCAGGCCCACTACCTGCTGGCCAGACCGTCACCCGGACCATTTTGTCCCAAAATTCACCCAATTCTCCTCCGAGTCACAGACCGGTCACTCGTAGTCAATGGGGTATTTTTAAACTAAAAAGGCATTTTAATCTAAATTCTAATGTTCTTAAATCCCCTACCCCGTAACCCAATGTCCGCATTAAATGTCCCGAATTGAAAATTGGCTATGAACGATGAATATGATGCTCTTATTGAAAATAAGAGGTGGGAGTTGGTACCCCATCCTTCTGGTGTTAATATTATTCGGTCTATGTAGATTTTTACTTATAAGGATAATTCTGATGGTTCTTTTGCGAGGCATAAGGCTCGTCTTGTAGGTGATGGTAAGACTCAACAGGTTGGCGTGGATTGTGGTGAGATATTTAATCCGGTGGTCAAACCGGCTACCATTCGCATTGTTCTCAATCTGTCTCTTTCGAAAGCTTGGCCCATGTGAAGAATGCTTTCTTACATGGTGATCTTAAGGAGATTGTTTACATGCATCAGCCCTTGAGTTTTCGTGACTCCAAATTTCCTCATCATGTATGTTTATTGAAGAAGTCCTTATATGGGCTTAAGTAGGCCCCACGGGCTTGGTATAAGAGATTTGCATACTATGTTTCGACTATTGGGTTTTCTCACAGCAGGTCTGATAATTCATTATTCATATATCGTCGTGGTACTTCATTGGCTTATATTTTATTATATGTGGATGATATTATCTTGATTGCCTCTACTGATGCTTTGCGCAAGTCTATCATGACCATGCTCAGTCATGAGTTTGCTATGAAAGACTCGGGGCCCTTGAGTTACTTTTTGGGGATTGCTGTTTCACGTCATGCATGTGGGTTATTCTTATCACAAATGAAGTATGACGCTGAGATAATTGACAGGGCTGGTATGTCCTCGTGTAAGTCTACTTATACTCAAGTTGATACTAAGCCTAAGATGGGTGTTGCGGTTGGCTCACCTTACAAGGATCCCACTCACTATCGCAGTCTTGCTGGAGCTCTACAGTATCTTACTTTCACGAGATGGGATATTATGTATGACGTACATCATGTGTGTTTGTTTATGCATGATCCTATGGTGAAGCACATGAATGCGCTTAAACGCATTATCAGATACATCCAAGGGACACATGACTATGGCCTGCATCTATATTCATCCTCGACCTCTACACTTGTCTCGTATACCGATGCTGATTGGGGTAGCTGTCCAGATACCAGACGCTCCACTTTCGGTTATTGCATGTTTCTTGGTGATAACTTGGTGTCGTGGTCTGCCAAACGACAAGCTACCTTATCACGCTCCAGTGTCGAGGCCGAGTATCGAGGGGTAGCCAATGTGGTTTCTGAATCATGTTGGTTACGTAATCTTCTTTTGGAGCTTCACTTTCCCATTCAAAAAGCTACCTTGGTTTATTGTGATAACATTAGTGTCGTTTATCTTTCTGGGAATCCGGTTCAACACCAGCGCACTAATACATTGAGATGGATATCCATTTTTTTCACGAAAAGGTAGCTCGTGAACAAGTACGCGTCCTACATGTCCCTTCCATGTATCAATTTGCAGACATCTTTACTAAGGGTCTTCCCTCAGTACTATTTGAAGATTTTAGGGACAGTCTCGGCGTACGAAGACCGCCCGCTATGACTGTGGGGGTGTGAAAGTGTATCATACTATCTAGTGTACACCGTGTATATCACGGAAATCCAAGGCAATTGGGAGACCATGATATACACGGTATACACACCGTGTATATGAGGGTGTTTGGTGTTAGATTTTGTATATAATAAGAATTGTACACTTACCATAATTATAGAATTCTTGTACAAATAAAATAGGGTTTTGAGTATAGAATAGGAATAGAATTTTTCATATTATAAAAATTGTAAATTATATATATACTTATTCATTAATAAAAATAATCTAAGTAATTATTTCTTTCCGACACAAATTTATACCAACAGTAAATGCTCTACTTCCCTGGATACTTTTGTCTCCATCGCTAACTTCATCGTCGTCTATGATTGGTTAGGTTTTATAGTTTTGGTGAAGAAAAATAAAACAAACTGATGCTTAATTATTATAGTAACAGCATTGAGAACAAAATTACATTTAAGAGTTGATGTTATGGATAGAATATAGCGAAGACAAAATAGATCGTACAGTAATACTTTTCATTCAATCGCATTTCTTGAGCGCGCATGACAATATCAGCTTTTTTGTATTTTATATCTTAAATAATTTTATATATCAGACACACATTGATTCCGGTCGATGTTTCACCTTTTAAATGGAACTATTTTTCTATCTTACCCCAATTTCCTTCCACGTTTTAAGTATTATAGTCCTTTCATGTAATTTACGAGTGTTCTCACTATTTTAAGTTTTTATAGGAATCTAATGAGGTTTTCTACGACCGCGGAAAATTTCCTAGTTTTTTTTATATAATTTGGTCATTTAAAGAATATTTGTAGATAAGCTTAGTTAAAATGTGAAATTTAAAATCTTAAAAATAAGATAGATTACGTTCTATAACAAGTAAAATGACAACATGTGTAAAATTATCTATATTGACTATGTATATTACTTAATTTATTGTCTTATTTTCTTGCAATCTTGTATTTAGGGATGGCAGATGGGTATAATTTTGCGGATTTCGCACTGCACCCGCTCCAGTTGGGGCGGGTATGGGTATAACTTTGGCAGGTAGTAGGCGGGTATGAGTATTGAAAATGTACCCACTGAAAATGTACCCGCATGGCGGGTAGGTGGTGGATTTGCAGTTATATCCGCTTCCCCGCCCCGCATCCAACCGCCCGCCTACCCGCCCGCCTCCCGCCCAGTAAGTAATAGTTGTAAATTGTAGCAGTCTGTAAGCTCATAATACTCACTGCCAATAATACTCACTTACACCGTTACACGCCCGTAAGCCCAATGTCAATAATACTCACTTACACCGTTACATGCCCATAAGTCCAGTTAAATTCAACAGCCTTCACCAGTTCACCCTTCTCTTGGGTCTTCACGCCTCCCGGCTTCCCCTCTCGTTCACAAGCAGTCTTCGGTCTTCACGCGTCGTCTCTCCTCCCTCTCTCGTTCTCCGTCACGCCGCCATCAACCTTCCATTAGGGTCTTTTCATTCTGTGATACTTAGCCTCCTTTGAGAGCTTAAGGTATAATTCTTATAGCCTAAATTATATGCTTTCTTCAAGTATCTTGTGTCGATTTTGTGTTTTTTCTTGTTACTAAAAGGTCAATGCTACTTTATTTTGAGTGTTTTTGGTTAAAAAATTATGGGGTTTGTGTTTTTTCTGTTGAAAGTTAATGGGTTTTGCTGGAATATGATTTTCAACAAATTTTGGTGTTTTCTTGAACTATTTTGTGTAGATTCTATGTGGTCTTGAAGTATTTTGTGTGTTCTTGAAGTATTTTATGTAGATTTTGTGTTTTCCTTGAAGACAAAGAACATGAGAAAAGAAAATAGTGGATTTTCATTGTTGGAATATTTAGTAATTTTTTGTTGATTTCTTGGCTTGCATGTGTACTATGTTGATGCATTTTCAACTATTTTGTATTTTTTCTGCTTATGAAAGAGTCAACGTTGCTTTAATTTGAGTGATTTTTGTCAAAAAATCTGTTTTTTTTGTTTTTCCTGCTGTTTCTGATGAAAGTTTATTGGTTTTTGCTGAAATATGAGTTTTCTATTGTTAAGAAAATGAGAAAGAAAATAAATAGGATAGGATTTCTCAAAGAATAGTGTAATTTTAGAATTGGATGTTGAGTTTAATATTTTGCCTGAAATATACCTGCCTAGGCGGGTATTGGCGGGTGGCGTATATCCACTTGGGTGGTGGAGCGAGTGTGGATTTAGGAATATACCCGTCTAGGCTGGTATGGATGTTGAAATTATACCTGCGGGTAGGTGGCGGATACAAAATTTTCTGGCGGGTATGGGTGCGGGGAGGGGTAACCCGCCCCGCCCAATTGCCATCCCTACTTGTATTGACTACGTTTTTTGAGCTGAGGGTCTATCGGAAACAGTATATCTGTTTGTGGTAGAGGCAAGGTCTGCGTACATTCTACCCTCCCCAGACTCCACTTTGTGGGATTACACTGGTATGTTGTTGTTGTTGTTTTGTATGCATATTACTTAAATTCTAATGATGAATGATACTCGTAATATCCATTTGCCTAAAACCAAAGAGAAAAAAATATGAGTTGCAAAATTGTATCAAGTCACTGACTTTGGGTGACGTCGCTTTGAAATTACTGCTTTTAACCAGACAATTAGCTTATATATAGTACTGATTATATATTTATTTTACATCAATATACATAGACTATAAACGATATTATTATGGCTAGGCGGATTTTATTTAGTGTTTAGAAACCAAAAAGAACAAGGGTAATTGCTGATTCAGAGAAAGCCAATAAATAAGCAGACACTTCGTCAAAGATCTTCGTGACTTTATCAGGGGGGGGAAATTATATAAACAGCTTCAGAAACAGTGATTAATCATCCTTTATTATCTTCTGTGACAGTGAGAAATGGTGATATTTTAGTATGTAATTAAGTTTATAAAGAGAAAAATAAGTTTGAAGTTAATGTGTCATGGGAAAAGGTCTAAAATATATCCATGAACTATGTGAAATGATCATTAATGTATGTCCTTCGTCGATTAAAATCAGGCGATTTGTAGTGCTAGTTAATCATACTAGCATTTTTTGTTAGTGGAAAAAGGCAAAAATGCTGGCTAACTAGTTTAGTAACGACTGAGATAGTTTTGACCCCAACTATTAACGGAAAAGTAGATAATTTCACATAATTCGAAAGCAAATTTAAACATTTTCCGGTTAGTAAATGACCCCGGCGGTTGAAGCCACTAGCTAGTAAGAAATATATGAAATAAAACATGTAAACATAAAATCTTAGTTTCCCATAAACCTGACATATTGGATCTCCAATTCTGGAGAAAGAGTCTTAAAGTCCACCTTACTCATCACAAATTCTGGAAGAAATCTTATATATAGGCCCTCTATATATACTATCCACAATATACCACTTACATCCGAAAGTGACAGCCAAGAAAATATTACTGTATACCTCTAGCTTCATCATCTGATGATTCATACCATCCATATCCAACTTTCCACTAACCTAGCTAGTCAAAATAAAGATCATGTTAAAGAATATTTCACAGTTTAGGCAGACACCCATAATTGTTATTGCTTCTATCTTTTTTGGTTTCCACTCGACGTCGATATTTGTATTAGAGTCTGATCAAAATTTTAATTCGCGCCGAAAAGTTTCACATTGAAAAAAAAACGCTTTCTAATAAAGGTGATTCCATACCTAAAGTTAGAATTTGAAACCTCTAATGAAAGAGTACTTATCACTGCAGCACAATTCTGGTTGGTAATTGTTATCGCTTCTCAAATAGTCTTCCCATGTTATTCATTTTAAATGATTCTTTTTCTTTAACTAATCAAATAATCGTATACTTAAGGTCAAAATCATTTGGCCACCTTAAATTGTGATACACATGTATGTATGTTCTTTTCAAGCTTAATTACTAGATTATGCAAATTATACAGCTAGTACAATCGGATTATGAGTCACTGTCCTTTTAATGAAGATATTAATGGAGAGTACATTTTGAAAGATAGTGGGGATAATGTTGACAAAAATGACACCAATAGTTGTATCTTAGAAAGAAAATATATAGTTAATGGTAATGAAAACGAAATTATTTGGTTCAAAAAATTAAAAAGGTCAAAAAAACATACGAAGAAAAGTGAAGCACAGAAACAACTTTCACGTGGCCCATTTCTTGTCAAATCAATACGTTTGATGTGATTTCATCCCCCATTTTCTCCTGTTCCTTAAACTTTGCATAAGCTTTTCAATAGTTGCCTCATTTTTTGCTACAAAAATCGATCAATCACAATCCATTTCAAGAATTCTACTTGGAAAAAAAATGTCAAATATTGATAGAGGGAAAGATTTGGTTGAGGGATCATCAAGATCCCCGGGCGATCAACCCGCCCCACTGAGCCGATACGAGTCTCAGAAACGTCGTGATTGGAACACTTTCGGTCAGTACCTGAGGAATCAAAGACCACCCGTTTCCATATCCCAATGCAATAGCAACCACGTTCTAGAGTTCCTCAGGTACCTTGACCAGTTCGGGAAGACTAAGGTTCACTTGCAAGGTTGCATCTTTTATGGTCAGCCCGAGCCGCCAGCTCCTTGCACTTGTCCGTTGAGACAAGCCTGGGGGAGCCTGGATGCTCTCATCGGGCGGTTCAGAGCCGCCTATGAAGAGAACGGAGGCTCCCCGGGGACGAATCCGTTCGCGAGCAGTGCGATTCGCGTGTATATGAGGGAAGTGAAAGAGTGTCAAGCAAAAGCAAGAGGAATTCCGTACAAGAAGAAAAAGAAGAAGGTTGGTGGAAGTGAGAGCAAAGGAGATGATGATTGCACTTCTTCTCATCGCCCATTTTCTTGATCCAGTATATTGGATTGCTGTTGCCTAGCTAGTGCCTGCTTCTCCCAAATGGTAATAAAAATCTTCTTTCAAATACATTTAATTTATTGTGATTGCTTTTCTTTAAAGTAGTATTTGATTGCTTATACCGAAAAGGGTATAATTTATTTTTATTAAACTATATATATTAAAATATATGCATAAATTTTATGACTAGGTTGATACCCTAGAGATCAAACATAGTGAGATACAAGAGGCATACTGTCGGCTCTCTTTAGTACATCAAATGTCTAGATCCAATAATAATTATGCCTCCATTTTAAACAAGTTAGGATCGATATGACTTGACAAATTCTACACTGTTGTCAGCCTAGCTACCGCAACCCTCCTCTTTTATCTAAACTTGAGACTGACGGTGTAAGTAAGCACACCGATGGAGTTCGAATGTATAGATCCAAACTTAAAAAATATGTAAATTAAACTAGTTGGATATTCAAAAGTTAACTATATGATGAATGAAACAAGATCATATTTTTTGACTTTTAGATAGAATAGCTAGATCCAAACTGAATAATCACTAACATCCCGGGTTCTCTCAGGATCGGGAGAATTCTCAGTTAAGCTAAGTACGACATTCAGTAAGAAGTGTTTTCATTCAAAAGGATGAACTTTATGTTGAAACTACACTAGATTTTGGTGATGGTCTTAGGATTAATGATTTGAATTGTTAGAATAGCAATGATTCTCAAAATTAAACCCCAAGTGATGATAATAATCTCTTAATTACTCCTGATTCTCAATAGAAAAAAGCAGAAAGGATTTAATGTATCTCTACCCATCCCCTCAAACCCTAGAATTGCTAGAGGAAAATGCAAAAAATATGATCATTATATTCTCCTTATCCAAAAACTCTTGATTGTAAATACCCTTGTTGGAAATGAACACTTAATTACAATGTTAAAATTAACACTTGCATTTTGGAAATCTCAGAAGAAGAAAGATTGAGTAAATCATATTCCCATAACACCCCTCCAAATAATTAAACCATACATTTACCTTCATGAAAACTATAGTCTTCTTCAAGAATTGCACCTTTCTTTCAATTTCATTCATGAGCAAAAGTTTTCTGCAGTGTTCGAACTTGGCAACTACTATTCATAATTTGTTTATATTCTTTTGGGATTCTGGAGATTTTGTGCACCCCACATATAGTCATTTGAGGTAACATAGGCTTTTGCGTTTTTAATAACGAGCATCTTAGAACTGATTTTTTATAGTAAATTTTATGTCCTATTCCACCTGAATCAATCAATGTATAATAATTTACTCCACCATGCAATTCTCCTTTTCTTTATTTTGTTATTAGTTTATTAAAAATGCGTTTTACATTGGATTTTAAATCAGAAGAATCATAATTGCAAATCTTTCTTATGTACGAGAAATAATACAATATAGATATTTCTTTAAATTCTTGGTATCATTAATATATTAAGTCTCCTATTAGTGCGCACTGATATATAGAGACGGATCTAGTAGTATAAATGTGGATTCATTAGAATTCATAACCTTTAGCCTTAGTATAAAATCCATAGAATGATTGAAAATATTGAACTATGAATTCAAAACTCAAACAAGGTAACGAGTTCAGTGGTTTAGAATCTGAATCTTGCAATCATAGAAATAAAATTATGATCACTTTGGCAGATAAAACATCTTAGTATTGCAATGGCCCCTATGGACTCAAATTTATCTGTAAAAACCCATTGAAATTGCTGAAAATATTGAACTATAAACTCATAATCCAAATAAGGTAACTAGTTCAGTGATAATTAAGAACTCTATTCCTAAATCCATAGAATTAAAATCATGAATCCGCCCTGCACGCTGATAGATCATCTTAATATTGCAAGGGCAATTTTGAGATTTGAATGTTCATTGTTTATTCGTCCTTTGTATCTTTACAAGATTGCTCACTATCTATATTAGATCTTTGTGGGGGCGCACTTATTCTTTGTTTGTCAGAATGCTCTACATCTTTTTTCATAAAAACAAATAATTATGTACTATATATACTCTTATATGACATATTCCTATGTCCGCCATTATCAAAGCTGTTGGTCTCTAGCTACATTTTTGTCCATGTGTTTGCTTCATTGTTCATGACATTCAAATTACGAACAAGTTGCTCAACTCTTGTTTTTATGTTGTAACAATAAGAATATTGAACGGTGGGGTTATTTAATTATCCTTCTTTTTAATTTTACAGAATAGTGAGGTGATAATAGGTTAATTTGCATTATTTGCTGTCTAGTTTGAAACAACCGAGGTAAAATATATTTGGAGTTCAGAAAATGATTTAAGGACAGCATATAGATCTTTTCTCTATGAAATGAATCAGTTATATAATCTTGTGTTTGTGAAAAAAATGGTGTTAGAATTGTGTGATCAAGCACATTTTTATTTACTTAATTATGTTTTAATATGATCTTTCATGTGTTGACTTGATTCTTTTTAATAATGGTGGGCAGTAACTCAAGATCTTTTGCTTGCTCACATCTCATATTGAATTTATAATCATCTCATCTAAAACTTAAACTATTAATAAAATGTGATTTTATTTACTTAATTATGTCTCCAACGGATAGAGAAATATTAGCGAAAAAGCACTAATAAGTCGCAAGCTGGTGAAAGACTTGAATAATTTTTCAACATATAGATTTTGGGGACCCGATTTTCCACTAAGTTCCTATTTATGTTACTTTTTAGTTAAAAAAACAATTCAGGAATCAAGCATTTGGTTTTCTTTTATAAAAGCATTTCTCTAAAAGATCTTATATTGTCTCTAAAAGATCTTCTGCCTTCTACTTTGCATGAACTATTAGTCCACCAAATCAAATAGTTTTGTTATGATGCATATTATCTTACCTTTTATTATGCAAAACAAATGTCTTCTACCTGTATGCATTTTGGATCCCGTCTGTATGCAACATTTCTTCCTAATATTTATTTTAATTAAATATTGTAATGTTTGTGGTACACAAGAAACTAGTAATAGCTAGTTAATTTCGGCAACTTTAAAAGAACTAAGTTACTAAGTTTAATGCATACTGTCAATGTTGATTTTATGCTCAGTGCATGTATTTGCTTATATAACTTAAGTTCTTAAATGGGGTACTATAGAAAGGTTTCTAAGTGAACACCTGATGCTACGTCAAAAGTATGAATTTTAGTTGTCGAATGAAACTACTAAATACTAAATGTAGGAATTCAAACTGGAAAATTCACGAACCAAGGTTTCACGTATCACGTTTTTTCAAGAAGTTTAGGATTCTCAGGGAATAGATACAACCGTAGTAGTATATACCCTATCCATATAAGGCATCTTCCGGGCCAAATGCCTTTTTGAAGGAGTCGTCATTTTCTATCAAGAACACTTTGTCATTTTCAATCCCGACGTATTTTGAATGCTTGAAGGTCCCGCTGACACAAAGTGATTTAGAAAGGTTCTTCCAGAGCCCCCCTCCCCCCTCCCTAATTAAAAAAAGGGCTAGAAAAAGAAGTATATAAAGATATGGGTTTTCGGGTTTAGATCGAAATGGAATCTCCGAAAACCAAGATTGTCAGTACTATAGCCCCAATCATAGCTACTAATAAAATAAGATTAGAAACTAAAAATCAGACAAAATAGTAGATATAAAGTAAATTGCTCAATGTTTCCAAACCAGAAATATATACACGATTACTTTCTTTGATTTGTATAACTAAACTCTTTGTAAAGTATATTTTGAAGCAAAAGGATCGAAAAGAATAGCAATACTAGATCTAGGGTGTCATGATCGAAATCCATGGCATATAATGTCTTTTGGACCAAGGCCTTGCACGGATTTTTCTTTTGGGCTACACAATATTAAATCCTAAAAGAGTGTGTGTCATATGAACTTGAGCTAAAACTCTTCACTTTTCTTTCTCATTCCAATGTATGATTCACCTAACGCATCATCTACACTTCAGCTTCAGAAGCTTGTCAACCCTTTTTCTAGCTTGATTCACCTTGATCAGTCCGCTCTCCATCAAGTGGCGTAACATACACCCTTACTTAGGAACTCAGGGGTCATTTGGTAGAGTGTATAATAATAGTATTGAATATAATATATTAGTAATGTTGAGATAAGTTATGGTGAGAGTAGTTATGTTGGCATTATTTGTTGTCGACTGTTTGATTTGTTGTATTAAATAACATGCATTGCATAATTTCTAAATAGTACTGAATATGGTGCACTAGAATAGGAATAATAATGGTAATGTTAATGCCATGGTTTACTATGTATAAGAATATTACTGAATATGGTGTATAACTAATAGGTTAAAAACACTAAGAGATCGTTTAGTCGAGTGTATAAGTATAATGTTGAATAGAGTGTATTAATAATGCAGGTATTAGTAGTGTTGGTATTAGTATTGCTGACATTAGTTATGCAGAGATTATTTTTTATCCACCGTTTGGTTTGGTGTATTAGAAATAACATGCATTGCATAATTTCTAAAAGCAATAGATTGTTTACAAAAATATCCACCATACTATATTATGTGAGGGACTTCATGGACAATTGTGTCTTTAACCTTGCTTATGCATACATTAAAAATTATTGCATTGTTAATACTATGGTTTGCTAGGTATTACTTATGCATAGGATAATACCAAATAGAATGTATAACTAATGCTTGTATGTTGAAAAATGATACCAGACAATGTATTATTAATACACAAAGCTAATGCATGCATTATTTTCTCTAATGCATCCTACGAAACGACCCCTAAGAAACAAGGGATTAAATAATACTAAAACTAATATCAATATTATTTTCTCTAATGCCTCCTACCAAATGACCCCTTAGGACTTTCACATGATATTCATTTGATAAGCCTACTTAAAATGTGAAATCTGTAATCTTAAAAATAAGACATGTTATCTACTCTAACATGTAACATGATAGTGTAAATTTTTTTATATTGATGGTCATGTTAATAACTTATACTTTTTATACTTATGATGTATATATCTTAAATTCATTTTTAAAGAAGTTTAAGTATATAAATTCTTAGTAGATATCTTATAAATGATATGACAATATAAAACATCTTTTACACTGAACGCGTATATAACTTAAAATATTAGAAATTATATAGACATGGGTCTGGGAGAGGTGTTCATGCTATTAAGGATGCATCCCTAAAATCGTCTTTGGTGTTTCTTAAATAAACTCCCCTTCTTTATATTCTTTATATATATATATATTGTATTCCAGTGAAAATAATTTTAATCAAAAATACAGTTAGAGATTTGTATTCAAGGGTTTAAAGACAAGTAGGTTGTATCCGATCCGGAGATCCTCTTAAACGAGTCTGGAGTTGCTGGCTAATTGCTGGTATGTGAGATTAACGTGTAAGTAAAATGCGTTAATAAACAAGTAAGATGAATAAAATGAGTGAGATCTAAAAATGAGCTATGAATCAAACAAGAGCTGAAGCTGAGAATGGTGTATTAGCTTAAGAGAGATCTGGATTACAAGTATGATCTTAGAGAGAATACAATGTGACTTTCTTCTCTTCTAAGTCTTGTATATATATGACAAAACTTAGAATATTATGACCCTAGAAAGTTGTGGCGACATGAGCATACTGACGTCACCGTGCCCACGCGCACCTCGACACTTTGATATAGGAAGACTGATGTGATGGGAGTTGTTGGGAATGGAGGACATCTGTTAATATCATTTGGGGGCGTTGAGGTTTTCAGAACTATCAATCTTTTTTAATACACTAAACGCCTCCGGATGCATTTCTATCCAATACAGATAGTCCTCCACTTTTTGGGGCCTTTGTTCTCATAGGACCAGGAAGTAGAAGAATTTGTCACCCATCAATTGTTGTTCGTAATATGGTATCTCTTTGAGATTGTGTACCGCTCTAATCGTCTATCGTATTTTCACATGTCATGCCTTTGCATTAAATGCTCTGCTGCCTCTATACCATTCGCCTTACACGTGCCGCGCATCCATCAATAACTTTCCTTGGGAAGAGATGTCGTAATAATGGCTGATTTTCCTTCCTTTAAGATAAATGTTACCCCTTCTATATACCATTCTTCTACAAGGATTTCCTTTTGTCCTCTTCGGTATTCTGACGCTTTACTCCTTCAAATCTTCAAACGAAAAAGTCACCATCCATTTTTCTTCATCAACCAAATCTTGTTATCATATCTTCAGATTCTTCTATTGCCGGCGGTGCCATCACACGGACTCGAAGCCTGACCCGCGGTGATTCAGACATCCCCATACAGAAGGTTCCCATCATGGATTCCTTGTCATCAACTAGCAGGACGTCGAGGAAGAAGAAATCAGGGGCTTCTTCTTCTGCTCACTAGACAAATGCCTATATTCCTGGCAGTTGGTCTTCTCTAAAGGATCTCGTGAAGCAATCGGTCTCTATGGATTCAGAGCGATACCGGCGGGCGAGTTCATACAAATCCACTATTAGTGCCTGTTAACTGAGTCGGGTGCAGGTAGACTACGGCCGGAGCAACATATAATTATTTCTTCCTAGGGAAGGGGAGAATATTACTTCCTAGCAGCAATGGTACTCCTTCGTATACACGTAACCATTTTCCTTGCGGTTTGGCAAACTTATCGACCCTATGATTTTGGAATTCTGTCAAAAATATAAAGTGTGTCTGGCTCAAGTTGGTCCGGCCTTCTATATGATGGTTGTGTGTCTCTGATACCTTTCTTCTCATGTGGGGAAGGACTTCACCCTCGCCCACTTAATTCGCATTGATTGCCGATATTGATGACGACTCTGATCGCGGTTGGATGAAGAGGTATGTCATTCTCGCGATGGGGGATCTGTTCAAGCCTCTAGAGGTGCCTATCCCAGAGCGATGGAATTTTGATCGTAAGTATTTTTCTTAGGCCTGCCTTTATTATTTTTCCTTCCTTAATGATGTATTTGACTATTTTCCTTCTTTCTATGTCAACCATAGCATGGATACCGGAGTCTGTATTGGGTTTGGCCTGATGGGTCCAGAAGATCCTAGACTGTGCACCCTCTTCCCTCTGGATGTGGTAGGAGATTGCACTGAAGCATACTTGGAAATGGAAAAATCATGGTATTCCGAAAAGAGCATCAGTCCAGGCATATGCAGAGGTTCTAGAGGATCCGAATGCGGCCATCAAACTACTCCTCCGGTAGCCATCAATTTGGCGTCTGATGCTAGTGAAGAAGAGGATCCTACTTTGGAGATTACCCGCCGAAGGGCTAGCAGGCCCGATGTTGCTGCTGCTGCCAGTCTTTTTTGGGAGATAGATCTATCTGATAAGATAAACTCCTGCGCTCCTTTTTTCGCTGCTCATGCTTGGGTTGATGGTACTGCTCTAAGCCCCATTCTTATTCCTAGTGCCTGCTTCGATTTCTCAAAGATGAGTCCCCATGCTTGAGGGTCGGATTAGGGGTCCCAATGCTGGAGCGCGTAATGAGGGTCCAAGGAGCTCTCGTGAGTCGTAGCTGGTGGATGCTTATCCTACCCCAATCCGCAATCCCACAGCTCATCGACATGTCACTTTGATTGTTCATCGAGAATGTAACCTTCTTTTGAGGCCAGTAGAGGTGGCCAGCTACTTGCAGTTTTTGGCAAGTGTGAAGGATAAGGAGAAGATGGGAAGGGTCTCTGGCGACTGTTTGTTTAATGGTGGAGCTCATGCGGCCACACATGTATGTTTTCTTCTCTCTTTTTAGTATGTTTCCTATGTCTTCACATCGTAACACTTGGATTTTCAAATTGCTCATTTCCTTAGGCGAACCTTCTCACTATGGAGGGTCTTTAGAAAAAACTTGCTAAAGAGAGGGAAAGAATGCTGGAGTACTAGACGTTGCAAGAACGAGTCCGATTATAAAGAGCCAACTGATCTCAGTGGAAGTTTTTGAAGCCAAGTTGGCTCAGTTAGAGCATTACAGCGAGGAGGCTGCAAAATTTTACAAGGATCTTCTGGACCTTCAGAAAAAGTGGGTCGAGCATCAGGAGCATTTTGCTAAAATAGTCCAGAGGGAAACGAATATGGCCGACCGAATTTGGATTATGGGGGTCAAGCTCGAGGCTTGTCATAGAGACAAGGCTTCTGCTAAAATATCTCTCAGCGTACTGTAGGAAAGATGTGAGGGCATGTTGACTCGTTATGATAGACAGGATGAACGCAATCAAAATCTGATCAAAAGAAATACTTCCCTTCGGGCGGCTATGTAGAAAGTCTACATGTCCGAAACGGATGCCAAAATTCAGTAGTTTAAGCTAGATTTTATCCTTGAAAAGACCCATGTTGTGTACCAGGCTCATCGGCAAGTTCTTCAGGAGGTTCGATAGGGCTTGATAAATGTTGAGGCTGTCTTAGATGACGCTTTGAGGGTAGAAGATAGAGCCCATAAGGCTTTGCCCGTGCGTGCCCCATATATGGACCTTACTTCATCTTCCGGTGATGAAAGTTGGTCTCACGAGGGTGAAGGGGAGACCTCAGCTGAGCATGAGGAGCATTCCCTCGAGGTTCCCATGGCTGAGAGCGGGAGCAGAAAAGGCAAATGGGAGGAGACCTATCTTGGAAGCTCTTCTATAGCTCCAGATATGAGAGGAGATGATGCAGGAGCAACCCTTCCGAATGATCCACTGACTTCCATAACCCCGGAGGCGCATGCCTCCATTGGAAACTCTAAAGCTCCGGTTACTGAAGCTTGACCGATGTACTCCCTGTCCTTTGGGCATGCTTCATTCAGGTCCTTAAAGTCCACACACATTCTGAACTTGTTGAGCTTTTTGGGAACCACCACCATGTTAGCCAACCATGCAGGGTCCTCGACTCTCCGAACTGACCCAATATTAAGTAATCGCATCACCTCTTCCTTCACAAATTGATCGTTGACCACAGATATCGGCCGCTTCTTTTGCTTCACTAGAGTATGGTTTGGATCGGCATTCAACTGATGAATAGCTATCTCTGGGGAGATCCATATTATGTCAAAGTGAGACTAAGCAAAGCAATCTGAGTTAGCCATAAAATAATGTATAAATGCATTCCTGAGCTCAGGTGAGAGCTCCGAGTCCATGTATACCTTCTTTTCAGGATGTTCTTCAAAAAGCACCACACTTTCTAGTTCCTCGATGATCGAATCTATGGGGTCCTTGTTTGGCGGTAAGATGAATCCTTTCAGGACGACTAGATCTTAATACATTTTCTCTTAAGGTTGTTTCCTCCCCTTTTCGAGCGTTTTACTTTTTCCTGGGGACTGTGATTGCTATTGATCCATCCCCTATTCTTGTTGAGTTATTATTGCCAGCACATCTTTCGCTCGTGAACGGATTATAGTTCCTCTGATTTCTCCAATCCCCCATGGTGTGGGAGACTTGACCTTTTGATGATAAGTTGAAGGGACTGCCTATACCGTATGCAGCCACGGTCGCCCAAGGATTGTGTTGTACGACATGTCTCTAGAAACAACATCGAAGGTCGTGGCTTGGTTTATGCCATCGGCGTGAACCGTCAACTCAACCTCCCCCCTTTGTCAACTCATTGGACATGTTGAACCCCGTCAACCCTTTTGTCATGGGGTGATTGATTCATCCATTCGCATTTTTTCAGGACTCGCAATTAGATGGTGTTAGTTGAGCTTCCTAGATCAATCAAAACACGCTTAATAAAAGATTTATTAATTTTAAAGATATTACCAGAGGCTCATTATGAGGGGAAGTGAATTTTTTGCAGTTGTCGTTATAGAACATGATATCCTAATTCTCCACGGGCTTATGTCTGTGGCTCATTGTTGTGACCTAGATTTTGGACTTTTTCATTGATGTGTATGTAATCTTGTTGACCACATCTGTATCAAAGACCATATTAATAGTGTGAGTAGGCTGAAACACCGGGTTTGGCCTCTGTGTAGCATTCCTGCTCAGATTGAGCTTTGCCATGTCACTGATGTATTCTCTCAAATGCCCTGCGTGTAGCATTTTCTCCAATTCAATCCTTAAGTTGCCACAGTCCTCAGTAATGTAATCGTGCGTTCTATTGAAATGGCACCACATCCATGTGTTCCTTTTCTCCGAATTGGTGTGCACGTCATTCGGGAACATGACTTCTTTCATAGTCTTCATTATCGCCACTAACTCCTCTGCATTTATGCTGAAGTTGTGATCAGACAGCTTTGGTGGTTCAGTCCCTTTTGATGTGGATCTCTCTGCTCGCCGAGGGCATTAAGTAATGAGACCTTGATGGTTCTGGGTGTTTCTCCTGCTCATCCCCGTGCCTGAGAATCTCATGGCGTCATATGGCTGAAATAGTCCATCATTTATTATGCCAGTATTGTATCATTGGCCCGACCTTCTCGAGGGATGATTGCCCTTGTATGTCAATGTTGCCACTCGCTGGTCTTCCTCAATCCACATCTTGGCTGTGTACCTTAGATTTATTTCACTCTATATTTTCGCCGAGAATTTCTTTAGGTTTCCTTCAGCTTTCTAGAGGCATTTGAACTTTCCGGGTTTGACCCGTCTGCGAACACGGCTAATGTCCAATCTTCTAAGATAGATGGCAATAACATTATTTCCCTCTTAAATGTGTCCACGAAACCTCACAGTAGCTCATCTCCTTGTTGCTTTATTGTAAATATGTCTTGCTTGTGTGCTTTTACCCTTTGGACCCCTGTGTGAGCTTTCACAAAGATATCTACAAGAGTAGCAAAGCAATCAATAGAATTTTCGAGCAAGTGAGTATACCAGGAGAGTGATCACTTTATAAGCGTTTGGCCGAATTTTTTCAGCATAACAGATTCAATTTCATGCTATTTAAGATCGTGCCCGGTGACAACCACCTCGAAAGTCATAATATGCTTCTGAATCTGTAGTGCCATTATATTTTGGTATGTCACGCATCTTGAACTTTTTTAGGATTGAGATAGAGTTGCACTTTTCGGATACGGTAGGACCCCGTACCTCCTGGCCCATGTGCCCTTTATGATGAGCGGCGCCCCGGGTATTTGGCTCATCCATTCGTTCATTTATTTTTCCATCCGACGCAGTCTCTCTATAAATGCATTCAATCGGTCCTTTCCGTTCTCATCCTTCTTCTTGCTAGCTTTGGGCGTATCCAAGGTCTTCACAGTATTCTAATTTGGCGCCGAAGTCCCAATTCTAAATGAGTGGCTATAGCTTCCACTGTCGCTTCCATACATAACATCATTTTGTTTTGTGCTCCTAGGACAGCCGCAATTGTTTCCTTAGAGAGAGATCTTCCTTTATCAGCAGGTTGAGGCTTGCCGGTTTGTGATTTGGCCGAGCTCCTTCCTTCGGGTGTTTCTTCTCAGGCATCTTTCGCTTTGGCCTTATCCGAAGTTTCCTCGCCGTGCTCTTTGCCAGATGGTTTTAGGGAAGATCCATTTTTGCCACTTAGTAGCCCCTGTTCAGATTCCTCTTCTACCTCTGTTCGCAAAGTTTCAGAACGACCCGCCAGGTTTCGATGTTTAGCAGGTATCAGTACCTTTCTGAGTTCCTGGGATCCGTGAGCAATGTTGTATTCTCCCGACATGTTTTGAGTGTAGCTTTTCCATTAAGGGTCTTTCAAGAGGATCAACTACAGATTGAGACAAACTATTTTTCGGTAAAAATGAATCTAACAAAAAATACAGTTAGAGATTTGTATTCAAGGGTTTAAAGACAAGTAGGTTGTATCTGATCTGGAGACCCTCTTAAATGAGTCCGGAGTTGCTGGTTAAGTTACTGGTATGCGAGATTAACGTGTAAGTAAAATGCTATAATAAACAAGTAAGATGAATAAAATGAGTTAGATCTAAAAATGAGCTATGAATCAAACAAGAGCTGAAGTTGAGAATGGTGTATTAGCTTGAGAGAGATCTAGTTTACAAGTGTGAGCTTAGAGAGAATACAATGTGTCTTCCTTCTCTTCTAAGTCCTGCATATATATGACAAAACTTAGACTATTATGACCCTAGAAAGTTGTGGCGATGCGAGCATACTGACGCCATCGTGCCCACGCGCACCGCTGCACTCTGATCGAAGAAGTCTGATGTGATGTGAGTTGTTGGGAGTGGATGACAGTTGTGAAGATCCTTTGGGGCCGTTGAGGTTTCCGGAACTATCAATCTTCTTGAATACGCTAAACGCCTCCGGATGCATTTCTACCCAATATATATATATATATATATATATATATATATATATATATATATATATATATATATATATATATATATATATATATATATATATATATTCTAATTAACTAGAAATTAAAATCTATCTTACAATGAATATACATGTATATAATATTCTTTTTCTTGTTTTTTTTTTGGGCAGAAAACGGATGATTTGTCATCATGAGCAGGTTATTGCTGAACATTTAAGGGATTTTCTATATATAGCTTTGGAAGAATTATGTCTCATATTAATTAAGTCACCATTTGGTTTATAAGTGCCTTGATTCCATTTTTCTGCTAATTAATTAATTAGCAGTCATGTTCAGAGGCCTTTTCTTTAAATTACTAAGTAAGTACTCTACTGTTCTTTCTGTCCATTTCTCAGCTGTTTGTGAATCCTAAATTAGTTCTTGTAAGATCATTATAAACTCTTTTGTACAAGTGAGTTTAATTTCCCATTTGCCAGTGCAGCTTCATTCTATCAGTTTGAACCCAAACCCTATTGTACAATACGTTGTTTAGTCTCCTTTATACTCCTTTAGTTCTACTTTATGTGATGCACTTTGACTATGCGTTAAGAATGAAATATTTTTTAAGAAATTAAAGAATTATGATTTAAAATAAGTCATAGATATATGTGTAACTATAAATCATCACAGAATAAAATGAAAGTTTAAAGTTAAATCGTTTATAA
This sequence comes from Anisodus acutangulus, assembly GCA_029783415.1. NCBI lineage: Eukaryota > Viridiplantae > Streptophyta > Magnoliopsida > Solanales > Solanaceae > Anisodus > Anisodus acutangulus. The sequence continues at coordinate 48,646,411 of CM056491.1, forward strand.
ATATATCATTTCTTTTTTGGGACAGATTTTAAAAAACAAAAGTAAAAAGGGCAGCCCAGTGCATTTCTGCCAGAGGCTATTTTCACGGCTTGAACACATGACCTCCTGGTCATATGACATCAACTTTACCAGTTACTCCAAGGCTCTACTTCAAAAGTGCATCACATAAATTGGTACATAAAGAATACCATTTTAAATATCAATAAACTTTTGAGTAACTAATTCATTTTTGGCGAAGTAAACATTCTCAATTGGTTTCTTTTTAATTAAGAACGAATGATTTGTGTTAAAATTACAGAAAAGTGGAGATCTACAGAAATAAGTCCATTAACACAAGGCTGGTTGCATATACATTTCAAGAAAACCAATTGCCATGATGTTTTCTTTTCATTTCCATGGTTAGTGACACTTTTATACATTATAAGCTAAATTCAACTGACATTTTTAAAACCAACAACATTATATTTCTTATCGACTTCATAATATGTATAATCAAGACTTATGGTACTCTAATAATATTGGTGAAAATCTATCACACAATAAGTATATATGATTCACTTTCTGCCATTTCGTTTTCCCTTAATTCCTCTTTCTCTTCCAAGATCTCCTTATGTAATTAAAAAAAATTGATTAAGTAAATACCACAAAAGAATGTTATGGTCAGTCACTTTATGTTATGACTAATGTAAAATGGATTCATCTTTTTTAAGTTGCTTTAGTGGGGGGAAAAGGTTCTTTCTATATTCCGTTTTAGAAAATTGGTAGGGGATATATACTTGCAACATTAAAATTGATGTTATCACTATTACGACACAGACAACATTACTATTTAGGTCGTGTTATCCCTGTCCCTGCCACTAAGATTTTAAAACATTATGGGTGTGGAAAAAGAAATGAAAGAAATAATTTCTTAATTATTTTCATTAATGAATGAGTATATATACAATTTACAATTTTCATAATATGAAAAATTCTATTTCTATTCCTATTCTATTTGTACAAGAATTCTATAATTATGGTAAGTGTACAATTCTAATTATATACAAAAATATTTTACCAAAAACCCTCATATACACGGTGTGTATATCGTGTATATCGTGTATATCACGGTCTCCCAATTGCCTTGGGTTTCCGTGATATACACGGTATACAGTAGATAGTATACCGTATATATGAGGTATGTATATTATGATACACTTTAACACCCCCGCAGTCATAGTGGGCGGTCTTCGTACACTGTGATTGTCCCTAAAATCTTCAAATAGGACCCAGGGAAGACCCTTAGTAAAGATGTCTGCAATTTGATACCTAGAAAGGACATGTAAGACGTGTACTTGTCCACGTGCTACCTTTTCGCGAACAAAATAGATATTCATCTCAATATATTTAGTGCGCTGGTGTTGAACCGGATTCCTAGAAAGATATACGGCACTAATATTTGTGAACGGGAAAGTGAACCTCCAAAAGAAGATTGCGTAACCAACATGATTCAAAAACCACATTGGCTACTCCTCGATACTTGGCCTCTACATTATAGCGTGATAAGGTAGCATGTCGTTTGGCAGACCATGAGACCAAGTTATCACCAAAAAACATGCAATAACCAGACGTGGAGCGTCTGGTATCTAGTCAGTCACCCCAATCAGCATCGGTATATGAGACAAATGTAGAGGCCGATGATGGATATAGATGCAAGCCATAGTCAAGTGTCCCGTGGATGTATCTGATAATGCGTTTGAGCGCATTCATATGCTCCACCCTAGGATCATGCATAAATAAACACACATGTTGTACGACATACGTAATATCCGGTCTCGTGAACGTAAGATACTGAAGAGCTCCAGCAAGACTGCTATAGTGAGTGGGATCCTCATAAGGTGAGCAAGTCGCAGCACCCAGCTTGGGCTTAGTATCAATTGGAGTGGAAGTAGACTTACACGAGGACATACCAGCCCTTTCAATTATCTCAGCGGCATACTTTCGTTGTGATAAGAATAACCCACCAGCATGACGAGTGACAGCAATCCCCAAAAAGTAACTCAAGGGCCCCAAGTCTTTCATAGCAAACTCAGAACTGAGCATTATCATGATAGACTTGCGCAAAGCTTCAGAAGAGGCAGTCAAGATAATATCATCCACATATAATAGAATATAAGCCAAGGAAGTACCACGATGATATATGAACAATGAATTATCAGAGCTACTGTGAGAAAACCCAATAGACAAAACATAGTCTGCAAATCTCTTATAACATGCCCGTGGGGCCTACTTAAGCTCATATAAGGACTTCTTCAATAAACAGACATGATGAGGATATTTGGGGTCTCAAAAACCCAATGCTTTATGCATGTAAATGGCCTCCTTAAGATCGACATGTAAGAAAGCATTCTTCACATCTAACTGATGAATGGGCCATACCTTTGAAAGAGCCAGACTGAGAACAGTGCGAATGGTAGCCGGTTTGACCATCGGACTAAACGTCTCACCATAATCCACGCCAACCTGTTGAGTCTTACCATTACCTACAAGACGAGCCTTATGCCTCGCAAAAGAACCAGCAGAATTATCTTTATGAGTAAAAATCCACATAGATCGAATAATATTAACACTAGAAGGATGGGGCACCGACCCCGACTTCTTATTTTTAATAAGAGCATCATATTCGTCGTTCATGACCAATTTCCAATTCTGGTCATTTAACATAGACACTGGGTTACGGGGTTGGGGGGATTTAAGAACATTAGAATTTAGATTAAATCTCTCTTTGGTTTAAAATACCCCATTGACTACGAGTGACCGGTCTGTGACTCGGGGAAGAATTGAGTGGATTATGGGAAAAATACAAATGGGTGACGGACTGGCCAGCAGGTAGTGGGCCTGCTGGCCCAACACTGGAATTGGGACCGATGTCAAAAACAGAAGCAAGGGCAAAATTGGGCTGGATAGGCGGCCTAGTTGCTGGACCCGTAATGGAAGTATGCGACGGGATAGGAGGTCCAGCGGGCAATGGGCCCGCTGGGGGATTTTGGGTGCGGGACAAGTTCGATAAATGGTGGATAATATACGAGGAGATCTCGTCATCTAAAAATTATACGAACTAGGCCCGGGACTACTTACTCTAGCAAATGGAAATTGGGTTTCATTAAAAATAACATGGCGACTAATTATGATTTTATTAGATGATAAATCAAAATATTTATAACCACGATGATTAGATGGATAACCCAAAAACACACAAGCGGTAGAACGGGCTTGAAGTTTGTTAATTGTAGTTGACGGAAATAGTGGATAACATAAGCACCCAAAGACCCTAAGATGTGAATAAAAATGATTCTTATTATAGAGGATTTTAAGAGGGGATGAATATGTTAATCCTTTGGTAGGAAGTATGTTAAGGCGATAAATAGTCATTTGTAGAGCATGATGCCAAAACGAAGGGGGTACGGAAGCATGGACCAATAAAGTGCGGACAATATTATTAATGGTACAAATTTTTCGTTCGGCTTTCCCATTTTGTGAGGACGTATGAGGACAAGAGAAACAAAAATTTATGTCATTAGTATCACAAAAATCCCGAAACAACCCATTAGCATATTCTTTGTCATTATCACATTGAATATTTTTTATTTATCGCTCGAATTGGGTACGGATGAATGCTTTAAATTTTAAGGTGGAAAAAACTTGTGATTTTTTCGCTAACGGAAAAGTCCATAAAAAATTAGAATAATCATCCAAAAATATAACATAATAACGATAGCCCACAGAACTGACAACGGGAGAGGTCCATGAATCGCTATGAATAATATCAAAAGGCATCAAAGTATGAGAAGTAGAGGCTACAAATGGTAATCTAACATGTTTTCCTAAAGGACAAGAATGACAAATTGGAGTACTACGCGTACCCTCACAAGAAATAAAATTGTTGTTATGCAAAGAAGAAACAATGGATGACCTAGGGTGACCCAAACGTGCATGCCATAAGGAAGGAGCTAGAGCTGCAAAAGTGGATGGCAAGGCTTGACTCGAGAGACTGGATGCAGGCGTGATAGGATAAAGATCTCCCCTACTATTACATCTCATGAGAGGTATCCCCATCTTGAAATCCTTCACAGAAAACCCAAAAGGATCAAAATTAATAGAAGCTCAATTATCAGTGGTGAATTTACGGACATACACTAAATTTTTAATTAAGTTAGGAGCATGAAGGGTGTTTTTCAAGACAAAAGGTGGATGGGGGGGGAGACAAAGTTTTATTTTTCTAACCACGAATTGGAATTGAGTTCCCATTACCAACAATTATGCCACGACTTTTGCTCAAATTGGAATAAGATGAGAGTGTACCTTGGTCGGACGTCATGTGAGAAGTGGCGCCGGTGTTCATATACCAATTCGCGTTTGGAGAATTTAATCCCAGTGTATACATGGTAGACTCAATATCTGTCGGAGTCGGGATCAGATTAGGACCCGTAGAATGGTAAGCATGGGGGCCGAGGCCCAAGCATGCGTCCTTGTTGTCCAGGCCCAGGAGTATTCTGAAACCCACTGGATTGTAAGAAATTGGGCATGCTTGGCTGCTGAGAGGCCCACTGCCCGGGGAAAGGAGAAGCTGGAAAATATTAGTTATTGGACCAAGGGCCATTGACCCAGTTCCACGGTTAAGGAGCCCAAGGCTGGGACCAGGCGGCCTGCGGCCCACTGCCAGTGTTTCGAGGTCCACCCATGCCGTTGTTACTGTTCCCGCCTGTGGTGCCACTGTTACGGCCGCCACCATTGTTGCCGCCGCAATTCTTGCCATTATTTTTATGGTTTTGACCCTTCTAGCCGCCACCGTTGGGTTGGTTTTGGCCCAAATTATCAACAAACCCATGAGAGTTAGCAGATGAAGTCATCATCACCATGAAACTAGCACCGGTAGTCTCCTTTTTTGCCAAGCCGACTTCTTCTAACATGAGCATCGAGCGGGCTTGATAAAAAGGTGGAAGTGGATTACTTTGACGGATGAGAGTCCCAACGTTATTATAGGCCTCAGAAAGACCTGCAACCATTTATAGGACAAAATGATTATTGGTAAGAGGCGCCCCAACGTTACGTAGTTGGTCCGCCAATTCCTTGAGTCATTTACAATAAGCTAAAATGTTCGGAAAATCTTCCATGCTGACTTGGGAGAATTATTGCTCAAGGGTGACAACTCGGGAATGTTGGTTATCCTATAATATATCACGCAATCTATTCCATGTAGTCATAGCGGTAGTGTCCGGCGCAATAATCGTCTGTAAAAGGTCTGTAGAAACAGTGGAATAAATCCACTGAAGGACGGTAGCATCAAGAGTAATCCATAACTGAGAATCCTCTGCAAGAGTAGGGGTAGCGGGAGGAATTATGTGATGGAGTACTTGATGTGAAATTACGTGAATTTTGAACAACTCTTCCCACGTCGTATACTGGACGTTTTCCATCTCAAGAACAATAGGGATGTGGTTCTTGATGTTGGAAATAGAAAGGGCAGGATGACCTACGTTCTTAGACATTAACGAAAGAATAAAAGATGAAGAAGGAATTTAGACTAATTTGGGAAAAGAAGAGAGAAGCCATGCACGGAAATCAACATGGAAGCTAGAAAACCGAGGGCAGCGGAAGACAAAGAGATGAGAGGTATGAAAAACCTAGACTTCTGATACCATAAAAGAAATAATCGCTTGATTATTTTCATTAATGAATGAGTATATATACAATTTACAATTTCCATAATATGAAAAATCCTATTCCTATTCTATTCCCAAAACCCTATTCTATTTGTACAAGAATTCTATAATTATGGTAAGTGTGCAATTCTAATTAAATACAAAAACCTTTTACCAAAAACCCTCATAAACACAGTGTGTATACCGTGTATATCACGAAGAAATCGTTGGATGTGCGAATAAAATTTCATATTGACATTTGAAAAAATTGAAAAATCACATATAAGTGTAAGAAACATTCTTAATGATGTGAGACATGTAGGTAATTGTTGGGTATAAAGCATATAAATAAGGCACATCGGAAGTTTAAAATTTTTTATTCTTACTTACCCCAACAATAATTCTGGTATGGTTATACAACAATGGAACTTGTAATATAAAACATATACTTACAAGTTGAAAAATCTGGAGTCTTTTCTACTGTTAGGTGCACACGCGATTGCCCTTCCAATTGCAAGCTCCAAGCTTCAATGTACTTCTCCTTCGGAAAGCTAGGAAATCCGGCAGAGGTTCGAGAGAGTATTTTATTCTAAGTCTCTAAGGCTTAGAATGTTATTCTGAAAATTAGTGTAGTATAATGAAAGTGAATGCCTCTACTTATAGTTGAAAATTAGGTCAAAAAACCGAATTAGGGTTTGACCTTGGGCCTGGCCCAAAATCGACGCAGAGGCATCGCGGCCTTAGGGTATGGGCGCCGCGGCGCTTGATGAATTTTTGCACTGCGCTGCGGCCCTAGGGTATGGGCGTCACGGCACTCAACGTGCAGTTACACTGTCTCGATTTAATTTTCGTGCATTCTTAATTAAATCCAAAATCCAATTTTGACTTAATTAATGTAATCATTATTCATCTAAATGTCTCGATTCCAAATCGGATATTTTAATTACTCTCTCAATACATCCTTAGATCGAAATGGACAATCGACATAGTGTGACCCTACAGGCCTTCTCATATTGACATTAATCAAATTAAGGTCTACGCGGAACTCCTAGATGGTGCCGGAAGACGAACTCAATATGTGAAGTACGTTTACGCAAATCCAGTAAACTTAACCTTTATGTGGTAAGATAAAATCCTTTCATTCACGACACACCCGATCAAGCTTAGGATTTGTCAAGTGTCTATCCAAATGGCTTAATCATTGTATCTCATCTATATTAGTCGATGACTAGACCATATTCTAAATATGTCTATTGCGTTGGCCAATGAGTTAGTTAACCTAATATCACTGAGAATCTGAGTGTTCTATCGAACATACATTCGAGGAATGAATCCTAATCTTGGCTCAACTATCACTTTCAATCCACATCGTAATGTACCCAATACAAGTTGTATCTCAACCTACAAGGCATTTGAGCTTAGGACGGGATCAAAGTACATTACTTTAGATAAGGCGCGTATTGACCTCAAGTCTAAGGACTTCTATCTCCCACACGCTAATCATACGTTAGACAAGTATAACAAACAGTATAACAGCAGGGTATACCAATACTTCCAAAGTATCCATGTGTCTATCATGAGTAACCATTACTCATAGCAGGTGAGACATACGACATCCTCTAAGGATGTGATGCAGACCACATGTCGACTTATCACACATCATCGATATCCCATTCTTGATGATCATTAGTCGAGGCTATTTTAAGAGTTACGCTCTATCATAAAATATCTCACTTTATTAATGACAATGTAAGCTCAAGGGATGCACATTAATGAATAATTACAAACAATCAAATAATAATTCAATAATTGCAAATGCCAAATTATTAATCTCCATTAATAATAATATAAATGTGTATAAAGTACATTTGTCCTAATACTGAATGTCTCTAGGACATAAATATACTTTCAATCTCCCACTTAGCCTAGAGCCAATCTCCAACATATCTAATGCTCATATTCTCAAAATGACCATTATGCTTGACTAAGCTTAATGGTTTAGTGAATGGGTCAGCTAGATTATTGTCTGTGGGAACATAATCTAATCTAATCTCTTCAGTCTCCACCAACTCCCTGAGTATGTGGTACTTCCTTGGTACATGACTATTTTTGTTGGTTGATCTTGGTTCCTTAGCTTGCGCAATCGCACCAGTGTTGTCGCAATAAACCATTATTAGACAAGTGGCACTTGGAACAACCCCTAGTTCCTTCAGGAACTCAGATATCGCGACAACTTCTTTACCAGTTTCCGATCCAGCAATGTACTCAGCTTCTGTTGTCGAGTCAGCAGTTGTAGCTTATTTGGAACTTTTCCACCTTACTGCTCCACCACTGAAAATGTATGTGTAACCTGATTGAGATTTGTAGTCATCAACATCTGTCTGGAAGCTAGCATCAGTGTACCCAGTACATACCAGCTTCTCTTGTCCACCATAGACTAAGAAATATTCTTTAGTTCATCCAAGATATTTAAGAATACTCTTGACTGCTTTCCAATGTTCTTCCCCAGGATTCTGCTGGAACTTGCAAGTCATACTAAGTCCAAAGGCCACATCTGGCCTAGTACAGGTCATGGCATACATGATCGATCCTATAGCTGAAGCATATGGGATCCTTTTCATGCGTTCAAGTTCTATAGAATTAGAAGGACTATCCTTCTTAGATAACTTGATGCCTTGTCCCATAGGTAGACCGCCTTTCTTGGAATTTTCCATAGAAAAACGTCTAAGCACTTTTTCTATGTAGACTAACTATGACATCCCCAATAATCTGTTAGGTCTATCTCTAAAGATCCTAATCCCCAGAATGTAGCAGGCTTCACCTAAATCCTTCATCATGAAGGTACTGGACAACCACTCTTTGACTGACTGTAGGAGAGTCTTATTGTCTCCCATTATTAATATGTTATCTACATATATGATAATGAGGGCAATACTCCTATCCTTGCGTTTACTATAAACACATGGATCCTCTTTGCTTCTAACGAAATCAAATGTCTTGATAGCCTTGTCAAAGTAAATGTTCCAACGCTTTGAGGCTTGCTTAAGCCCATAAATGGACTTTTGTAGCTTGCATACAACATTTGGTTTGGACTCAATTGAAAAACCCTCAGGTTGTTTCATATATACTTCCTCAACTAGATTACCATTGAGGAAAGCAGTCTTACCGTCCATCTGCAAAATGTCATAGTCATAATATGCAGCTATTGCAATCAAAATCCGAATGGACTTAATCTTAGCAACAGGTGAAAAGGTTTCATCATAATCGACCCCAGGCCGTTGATTATAACCTTTAGCCACTAGTCTTGCTTTATAGGTCTGCACCTTGCCATATGCATCAATCTTCTTCTTGAAGACCCATTTGCATCCTATGGGTCTAACCCCTATTGGCAAATCAACCAAGTTCCAAACTTGATTTATGTACATCGAGTCCATCTCAGATTTTATGGCTTCTTGCCATCTCTGCGTATCAATGTCTAACATAGTTTCGTTGTAGGTTGTAGGTTCATCGTCATCAGGAATATCTATCTCATTGTGTGTTTCAATAAGAAGATTAAGTCTTTCAGGTAGACGATGAGTCCTAGTGGTCCTACGGAGTTGGTATTCTGTGTTTCAGTGTTTATTACATTCTGATTGTGAGAAGGTATTTGTGTGTTGGACAATCCATCACCTTGAGAGTTTTCAGAAATGTTATTTTCATGTATTTCCTTAATGGGATGATGTACAACCATTGTATTATCTTCCATTAGTTGTGTATGAGAGCCTTGCATTTCTGCACTATCTCTCACATCACTCCTACTGGCTGAAGGGCATACTCTAAGTACCCAATCTTCACCAGATACTCCCATTGAATCCTTGTTTATGTCATTCAACAAGGGTTCATTTTCTGTGTTATCTTGTGGTTCTTGAATTTCTTCAAGTTCTATCTCTGTGCAGCTATGTTCCTTGTAGACATATTCTTCTTCAATGAAAGTTGCGTTCCTGGAAACAATGACCTTATGTTCTCCAGGAAGATAAAAGTAGTATCCCTTAGTTTCCTTTGGATACCCCACGAAGTAACATTTCTCACTTTTAGATTCCAACTTGTCAGTGACCATCTTCTTAACATATGCAGGTCATCCCCAGGGTCTCATATGTTTAAGAGCTGGCTTTTTGCCACACCTTATCTGATAGGGTGTCTTTTCTACTGACTTGGAAGGAACTTTGTTCAGAATGTATATAGAGGTTTGTATAACATGTACCCAAAGATATGTCGGTAGAGCTGAGGAGCTCATCATGGATCGAACCATATCCAATAAGGTTCGGTTTCTCCTTTCGGCAACACCGTTCATCTGTGGCGTTCCTGGAGGTGTCCATTCAGATTGGACTCCGTGTAGCTTTAAGTAATCTAGAAAACCCTTGCTTAAGTACTCACCTCCTCGATCTGATTGAAGGGTCTTGATAGTTGTTGCAAGTTGCTTCTCTACTTCCGACTTATACTCCTTGAACTTCTCAAAAGCCTCGGATTTGTGTCTCATAAAATACACATATCCATACCTTGTGAAGTCGTCAGTAAAAGTGATGAAGTATGGGAAGCCTCCTTTAGCTTGGGTCGAGAATGGCCCACATACATCAGTATGGACCAACTCAAGCACCTCCTTGGCTCGCACACCTTTCCCAGAAAGTGGTTTATTGGTCATCTTTCCTCTCAAGCAAGATTCATAGTTACCATAAGACTCCAAGTCAAATAGTTCGAGGTAGTCTAACTTCCTCAATCTTGCTATCATTAATTCGTTGATATGACCAAGTCTACAGTGCCATAGGTAGGTGGAGATTCTATTACTTGTCTTCGCTTGTTTATTTTGTACATTGAATATCTCTCTACTACAGTTCAGTGTATATAATTCATCAACAAGAGGAGCAGTTCCATATATAACATTATTAAAAGACAGTATGTGACTGCCATTAAAAATATATGAGGAAAAGTCCTCCATGTCCAACACTGGGATAGAAATAATATTCCTTGTTAACGAGGGAACTTAAAACAATCATTCAACACTAAACAATAGTCGGAAGGTAAATTTAATCTATAAGTCCCTACGCGCTCAACATGCACTCGTGCTCCATTTCCAACGCGTAGGTCTACCTCTCTCGGTCCAACCTTCCTGCTATCAGTTAGCCCCTGCACATTTGTACAAATGTGTAAGCCACAAGCGGTATCCAATACCCAGGAATGAGAGTTGTTTATAAACATATGTATTTCAATAACGTACATACCTTTTCCACCAAAGGCAGGAGCACCTGGTACTTTTCCTCCTCCTGGTGCCGTGCAGTCCTTTTTCCAATGCCCCTTCCTATGGCAGTTGAGGCATTCATCCTTAGCTGCATTCATCTTCTTCTTCATACCTCCCCTGGGCTTCATAGCTGCGGGCGCAGCGATTGCCCTGCCCTTCTTCTTCTGCCAATCCTTGCCTTTCGGCTTTGGTCGGCTAGAAGAGCTCACCATGAGCACAACTTTGCCTTTGGAAGTGGAGGACTCAAAGGTCTTGAACATGTTGTGCAGCTCCGGTAAATCGCCTTCGTTCCATTCATGTTGAAGTTCACTATGAAGTTCTCAAAGGAATGAGGGAGAGAGTTTAGGATGTGAGTGGTAGTGACATTCTTTTCAAGCTTCGTTCCAATTAAAGCAAGCCTCTCTATCAGCCCTATCATCTTTAGCACATGCTGCGATACCGGGCCCCCTTCATTGAGCTTACACTTGAAGAGTTCTATTAGCAACTCATATTCCATTGTCTGGGATTGAGAGTCATAGAAGCTATTTAGGTGTTCGAGCATCTCATTGGGCCCCATGTTCTCATGTTGTCTCTGAAGTTCCATAGACATGGAAGACAGCATTACGCATTTTGCCCAAGTGGCATCATCTAGATATTTCTGGTAAGCATCTTTGTCAAATGAGGCATATTCTTCAGAATCTGTCGCAGGGACTGTTGGGAACACTGTGTCCAACACTTATTCAATTTTCTCCTGTCTCAATACTATTCGCAAATTCCTTAACCAGTCAAGGTAGTTCGGTCCAGTAAGTTTATTCATCTTAATCAATATTTTCAAAGACAAGCTCGACATCTTTTATAATCTGAAGAATTAGATAGACTGGAAATCAAATTCAAAATCTATTTCCTATTATACATATTCATTTAGGCTAATCAACAAGGCCTTTTGTTTAATTAGCTCCCACTATTTTAACATACTTCTACGATCCCATGGTAGAATACAGACCTATATTAATTGATATCATAATGGGCCAAGATCCAAACCTATGCTATCTCTGTGTTTGCTTTGGCTGATAACTTCAATAACATATCTTGGTAGGTTCTAAACCAATTCCAAAACTTTATTAGCAACTCTTCGTTGATCAAATTATTACATTTGATCTTGCGTTCTTAGATTAGTTCGACACTTTGGCGCCAAGATTTGTCTAAGCAAGTCAACTCCATTACACGACTGCGTTTATGTATCTAAGCAAACTTGGCCTTTGTGAGCAAACACTTTGGCGTAAATACCCACAAAAGTTTATCATTTGCTTTTACGTTAAAACACATCTATGAAAGAGTCTGGGTCCTCGTAGACTTAGAGCAAATGTTTTGGCATAAATACTCATATCGTCGAAGAGGTTTTGCACTCTAACAATTATAATGGACGACGCGTTTAATTTAGACTTGTATTTAAAGTTTTGGGGAACATTTTAATTCAGGGTTCTAACCAAGATCAACACTTTAATGCCACATCCAATATGACATCTTAACATCATGCAAAACTAATAACACATATAGTTTGGGAACCGTCAACCCAATATGCATGATAGAAGAAGGTTTAATCAAACACTAGGCGCCGCCTGCCCAGACAGTTATAGCAGACATTATTCTAGAAATGTAAATGACAACATTTTAACATTTAGCACATAAACAATATACTTATTAAATAATATATTGTATAATAATAATCTTGGGTTAAACATTCTGAACGCTGAAAAAAAAATTGTTTCTGGACAGGTGGGGCCGTGGCGCTATTGATCAGCGATGCGGCACCACTGAGGCAGTAGCCTTTTGGCTTCTGGAAATTTGCATTAGCGTCGCGACGCTCCACCATGGAGCCGCGACGCTTGTTGTCCAGTGAGTTCATAATTACAAAATGACGTATCAGCACCGCGATGCTCCACCATGGAGTAGCGGCGCCGCCTTGAAACCCTAGCCAGCGCCACCGCGCCCTATCATAGAGTCGCGGCGCGGACATCCTGACAAACGTTTCTGTGTTGATTTTCAAAAATCATTCAACCCCTAAATTCAATTTAGGGATCAATTCACAGGTCCTTAATTATCACCCACCATTATCAATAACACTCATTCGACCATCATCCATTCTTACTCGTTCTTAGCCGTGCACCGTGCATTAAGCCGGACAACGCACTTTGGTTTAGTTCGAGTTAGATTGGAATGACTTCCTCAAGTTAGCGTAGGAGATAATTTAGGGTAATATCAAAAGGTCAACATTTGTTCAAGATACGTAGGATTTCAAGAAACCACGTTTTAATCCAATTTTATGTTCAACCCATATTATTATTTTATTCAATTGTTATATAACCATTAAACTAGCCTGAGCTCTGATACGACTGTAGGTAATTGTTGGGTACAAAGCATATAAGTAAGGCACAACAGAAGTTTAAAATTTTTGATTCTTACTTACCCCAACAAAAATTCTGATATGGTTATACAACAATGGAACTTGTAAAATAAAACATATACTTACAAGTTGGAAAATCTGGAGTCTTTTCTACTGTTAGGTGCACATGCGATTGCCCTTCCAATTGCAAGCTCCAAGATTCAATGTACTTCTCCTTCGGAAAGCTAGGAAATTCGGCAGAGGTTCGAGAGAGTATTTTATTCTAAGTCTCTAAGGCTTAGAATGTTATTCTGAAAATTAGTGTAGTATAATGAAAGTGAATGCCTCTATTTATAGTTGAAAATTAGGTCAAAAAGCCGAATTAGGGTTTGACCTTGGGCCAGGCCCAAAATCGACGCAGAGGCATCGCGGCCCTAGGGTATGGGTGCCGCGGCGCTTGATGAATTTTTGCACTGCGCTTCTGTCCTAGGGTATGGGCGTTGCAATGCTCGACGTGCAGTTACACTATCTCGATTTAATTTCCGTGCATTCTTAATTAAATCCAAAATCCAATTTTAACTTAATTAATGTAATCATTATTCATCTAAATGTCTCGATTCCAAATCGAACATTTTAATTACTCTCTCAATACATCCTTAGATCAAAATGGACAATCGACATAATGTGACCCTACAGGCCTTCTCATATTGACATTAATCAAATTAAGGTCTACGCGGAACTCCTAGATGGTGTCGGAAGACGAACTCAATATGTGAAGTACGTTTACGTGAATCCAGTAAACTTAACCTTTATGTTGTAAGATAAAATCATTTCATTCACGACACACCCGATCAAGCTTAGGATTTGTCAAGTGTCTATCTAAATGGCTTAATCATTGTATCTCATCTATATTAGTCGACGACTAGACCATATTCTAAATATGTCTATTGCGTTGGCCAACAACTTAGTCAACCTAATATCACTGAGAATCTGAGTGTTCTCTCGAACATACATTCGAGGAATGAATCCTAATCTTGGCTCAACTATCACTTTCAATCCACATCGTAATGTATCGTATCTCAACCTACAAGGCATTTGAGCTTAGGAAGGGATCAAAGTACATTACTTTGTAGATAAGGCGCGTATTGACCTCAAGTCTAAGGACTTCTATCTCCCACACGCTTATCATACGTTAGACAAGTATAACAAACAGTATATCAGCAAAGTGTCCATGTGTCCATCACGAGTAATCATTACTCGTAGCAGGTGAGACATACTACATCCTCTAAGGATGTGATGCAGACCACATGTCGACTTATCACACATCATCGATATTCCATTCTCGATGATCATTAGTCGAGGCTATTTTAAGAGTTACGCTCTATCATAAAATATCTCACTCTATTAATGACAACGTAAGCTCAAGGGATGCACATTAATGAATAATTACAAACAATCAAATAATAATTCAATAATTGCAAATGCCAAAATATTAATCTCCATTAAGAATAATATGAATGTGTATAAAGTACATTTGTCCTAATACAGATTGTCTCTAGGACATAAATATACTTTCAAGACCTTCCGGAGAAAATCATTCGGCTAGATTCAAAACGAACAATATATTATTTCATGTTAAGAGTATCTTGTAGTTAGCTTACCCCAACAATTACATGGTATTACAATCAATGTTCGACGAAACGAGTATGGAGATGGTGTAGGGAATAGTGATAGCATGGGCTCGGTTAACTAACTCTACCATGCCAATGATATCTTGGAAACGCACGCATACAATTGAAGAAGCTAGCTCTGGGTTTAGTCATGTGGTGCCACACGGTGACTCTCAAAAATTAATGTGTGGATCATGGTAATGAGTCATGCCGAACTTAGTTAAAGAGGGAGACTCGTGGATTGGGATAATGGACGACTTGAAACTTAGTCCTAGAAGGAGATTGTTGGATGTGAGAACACAATCTTAAATTGGTATAGGAATATTTTTACTGCTATAAGGCAAAATGACATTTTGTTAAGAGTATTTTTGGGTTGATTTATGAAAAATAAATCCTTAAAAACATTTTGTCACGTTTAAAAGATCATATGATCCTCAATATGTTTCTTTTTGAAGGTTGAAGAAATAACAAATAGTACTACTTTTTCATAGATGGAGTATTTTTCCGATGCAAAAACTAGAATAACTAATGAGCTATATGTAAGCTTATTGATACAGAAAAATTATGTCTGTTAAGTTATTCCTTACCCCATCAAGCACTAGGGCCGTCTTAATAAAATTAGGAGTCTAAAGTCAAATTTCAGTAAAGATCTAAAAACGTTTTTTTTAAAAACAGGAAATATTAAAATAGTTATGAAATAAGAATATCGACGACTAATTTTTACTGAAAATATAAAATAACGTTAGAATAATAAATAATCTAGCTCAAAAATTTGATATAATGATATAAAAAATGTGTTGCGCTGCTTTCGTATAATGATTGCTTGTTGCAATACTTGAAATTTTAAAGAAGATACAAAAAAACAAATTGTGATCTTTTGTAACTGGTAAGCAACCGTAGCTTTCTAGCCTTTTGAGAATTCAGAATATTGAGAATAAAAATAGTGAGGTGAGAATGAAAAATGTAAATATATGAATAATAATGTGGGTCCATATTAGTTATTTGGATATGAATCTATATATAATATAAAGCTAGACATAGACAAGGTGATGTAGCACCTTTCTATGATCAGCATTTGCATTTTTCTTTTTTCTTCTTTTTCTCATTTTTAATGCATTTTTTGTTCATTTCTACTACTCCCTGAAATATTCTCATACAATAAATGGAGCACTCTAATATCTTTTGCAATAAACCCAATTAATTAGCCCACTAATTAGCAACTAAAATCTGTTCAAAAATTGAATGGATTGTCCTTCATACGGGCTGGTCTTTAATTTTTGCCTCTCAATTCGTTGGTCTTTAATTTTTGTTTTTTAGTTCTCATTTAATGAAAATTTGTGGGCCAAAGTATCATTTATTCGCAGGTCTACTAAATCAAATATTCTAGGTTCGAATCCCAAAGAAAAAATATCCGCAAGGCAAAATTTTTATAGAAATTATGCATATTCGGCCAAAGTTATATAGAGACTATACCTAGAGATAGTAGTGGATCCTGGACCCAATCCGAATTCGGTGGATCCAGATCCATTTTATAGGATATGGATCTTGAAAATTTGGACCCAACGGATCTGGATCGGACTCGGATCCATTTCTGACGAATCAGATCTGGATCTGAATCTTGTATTTGAGATCCGATCCATATCTGACTCGTGGATCCGTTTTTTATTAAATACATTATACATCCATAACCTAGTGTTCTTTGCGAGTTCCTTTAGTTTTTTCGGCCAGGCCCAGGTCCATAAAGGACCGCTTCCAGCCCATCTGCGTGTCTTTAAGCCAATGAAAGAGGGCAAAGAGCTCATTTTGTTTAACATCCTGTAAGACTCAAACCCTAGTCGTCGTTGTGGCTTGATCTGCGTAGCCCATCTGTGTGACTTTCTGCCATATATTAAAAGGTGAGTTCGATTTTTATTTTTTTATTTACAATTCGTCTATTTTGGCTTGATCAAAAAACGGATAGTGGTCTTTTTGAGTCTTCAAGTTCATATGTTGAAAACGCCAGTGATATAGTGCATGCAAGCAACAATCTAGTTATTCTTGAAACTCCATCAATCGAAGTTGAAATTTTGCTTTCAATATTCTCTTGCTAATTTAGTAAAATATGTGGATTTTGCTTTCAGTATTCTCTTGCTAATTTGGTAAAATGGAAAATTTTCATTTTTTGCGTTATTGTTGTCTTATTTGAATTGGTGCTAGAAGAGTTATTGATTTGAATTGGTACTAGAAGAGTTACTGGAAAATTTTCATTTCTTTTTGTCAAAAATGTTGTCTTATTTATCTACTGGAAAATTTTCATTTTTGCGTTATTGTGGCCAATGTCCAATTCATTTAAATTCACTGTTTAATTGGACTAAAATGTGCATGATACTTCTCTATTATGTGGTTAAGTAATGTATTCAAATATTTTCTTGTAAGTAATGATACTTCAAATATTTATTGAGATGAATTTTTTTAGTTATCTCTTTTTAATATGATTGTTTTTTTGTTATTTTAAGATGTTGATGACGTTGAAACTAGTGACTTCGAAGACTGTTTATGAAGTTTGGCAGAAGGTTATAGAAGATGTTGCTTGCATTTTAAAGAACATTGTTGTAGAATTTAATTTTAAGACCTTTGTAATTGCATCGTTTGTGTAGGTTGATTGAATGAACATTCTAATGGTGTCATTCTTGTGATTGTTGTAGAATGGTGTTATTATTGTAGAATGGTGTCATTCTTATGATGCTAAAACTTCAACCAGTGGCAGTGTGACCCTCCAGCCATATTGAGAAAAAGAACTTTCCAGTTTGCTAGCTTATTTCTCATTCTGTCAATGATGAATCGGTTATCACTATTATGGTTCACTTCGCTTTATATATATACAAGTGTGGTGATCTAGAATTTTTTTCACGTGTGGATCCAGATCCGATCTGTGGACCCGGTGTATCCGATGGATTTGGATTTGGATCTGATTTTTATGGACCCGATGGATCTGGATCTAGGTATGAAAAATGGATCTGAATCTGGATCTGGATCTAGTATGATCCGGTCTAGATCCTATCAGTTGTCATCCCTAACTATACTCATTGGGGCATAATCTCTATCCAACTTTGGCTGAATAGGCATAATTTCATAGAAATTTTGCCTTGCGTTTTTTTTTTCTTTTTGACTCTGCTGGAATTCGAACCCACAACTTCAGAGTTATTTTCGGAGGCATAATTACATAGAAAATATGCCCTTAAGATATAATTTCTATGCAACTTTGGCTAAATAGGCATATTTTCTAATAAAATCTTGTCTTGCAATTTATTTTTCTTTTTGACTTTGCTGAAATTCGAACCTACAACCTCAAGAGTATTCTCGGTCATTTTTTTAGACAAAAAACAGAAATTAAAGACCACCAATTTGAGAGGTAGAAATTAAAGACCACCCTAAAATAGGGCAATCGTGCGAATTACACAAATCTGTTTGTTATAAAACTTAAAAAGCCTCAATTATTTCTCCATTACATCTTTCATATTCCTTGTAGTAAATCATTTTTGTCATCCGTTTGCCCTTTTCCCTTCATTTTTCTTTAAATAAAACATATTAATAATTCCTACAACCTTTTGGTTACCGGCTTTTATTCTCTTTAAACTACATTAAATTCTGAAAGTAATTTCTAGAGTACTACTAACGCCCTAGAATCTTTTGGTTACAAACTTCTATTTTTCTTTATTCAAGATTTTATGTCTTTTTCCTTGTTTTTTGCCTTAACATTTTGAAGAAACAAATAAAAATAGCCTTATTATTTATTTACTTATTTTATTATTAATATTGTTAAACTCATTTAATTCTCATTAATTACTCTCCCAAATGTAACATACATCCCCCTTTATACCCTTTTACCAAATATTATTAAACTCGTTGAATTCTCATTAATTACACTCTTTTTCACTTACTAATACTCCACAAATAACATTTTCATATGCCTAACAAATCAGTGTTCTTCAGACTCATGCCATTTTCCATCAATTGCAGTAAGTTTTTGAAGAAAATAAAAATACTGAAAGTAATAATATAAGCATAAGTGAAAGATCCAACAATGGTTATATATGGCTATATAGAAGAAATTTATCAAACTAAACAGAAAAGATAGAAGACTTTACTCAATAACTCAAAATTATTGTATCTCACTACAATCTAAGGTACCTCCCAACCTAAAAAAATAGGTAGCAGGTACCCCTATTTATAATACTACAAAACCAAAATACACTAGGACTAGAAATTTCTATTCCAATATGAATTGGATAAATAAATCCAAACTAGACTTGAATTAAATAAACTATCAAATATCAAACTCTAAACAATTTTAAATTATTAATCTTAGTTTCATTCCAACATAGCCTCCCTTAAATCAAGATCTTCAAATTTTAGTGTGCCATGAACAATGCCATATCTTGTAGAAGTCAACCATCATAGACTCTCGAACAATTTCCTAAAATATGTAGCATCGACAAAAATTACGGGTGCCATTTTTGGTCAGCTTCATTTTCTCTTCAACATGATTCAAAGTTAATTTGAACTTCTCCATATTAAACATCTTCAAAATATCATGAGCATATTTTTCCTTCTTCTTGTATACTTCAATAACTAGTCTTGATTTAAACTCATATGTTTCTCCAATTGATTTGAGCTTGACCTTGCGTGCCCATTCGACTTCAATTCGCTTTTTTATATGTGATAGAGTAGTATCGTCAACTAACAATATTTCATGCTCTTCAAAACCTAGAATTTTGAATAATGGCTCAAAGTTAATTGTAACTTCGATATCCATAATCATGCACATCAATTGTCGATCTAGACCCTTAATTGTTTCTACTTCAATTTTGGATAGATCATCAAAAACTTGCTCTTGGTGAACCCTTTTGCTTCTTTCATTACTAGCTTCATCTTCCATACCTTCAAACAATTTTTTTTGTCATAATGGCGAATATTTCTATTTCTTTTTCAATAGTCCCACCTATGGCTGGCCAGTGGGTCGGCCCGGTCCCGCCCCGACACCGATCCCGCCCGAAACCCCCCTTTGCACAAATATCGTTGCACCAACGGTCATTTTTGGCCTCCCCCCTCCCTCAACCCCCCTACCCCATTAATATTTATTTTTAACCCATAAATTATTATATTTACACTTTTAACCCAATTTTTCAACTATAAATACCTCATTTCTCTTCATATTTCTCACAAATCTTCCTACAATCTCTCTATTCTCTCAATCTATCTCTCTACAAGTCTACTAAATATTGAATTTTATTTATTCATTTGGGAGTGAAGTTGGCAACTTGCTTGAGGATCTTCCATCGAGCAAAGTTTCAATTTTCAACCTCTCGATTACACGTCGACGTTTGGTACATTCGTTCCTTCATTAAATTATTATTGTCTGTTTATTTTATTTAGCGCACTTAATTTTATTTACTTTAATTATTTATTAGTATAATTATAAATTTATAATGGAAGGATTTAAACATATGCTTACGGGTAGGGGTCAGGCTTCTTCTAGTAGGGGCAACAAGGGCAAGGGTACTTCTTCTAGTCATCCTATTTCTAGACAGAATCATATTCCTACACAGGATGATTTTATTGATATTGAACATTTTCCTACACACCGCCCCGGTCCCGGTCCCGGTCCCGCCCCCGGTCCCGCCCGAAACCCTCCTTTGCACAAATAGTCATTGCACCAATGGCCATTTTTGGCCTCCCCCCTCCCTCAACCCCCCCTACCCCCTTAATATTTATTTTTAACCCATAAATTATTATATTTACACTTTAACCCAATTTCCCAACTATAAATACCTCATTTTCTCTTCATCTTTCTCACAAATTTTCCTACAATCTCTCTATTCTCTCAATCTATCTCTTTACAAGTCTACTAAATATTGAATTTTATTTATTCATTTGGGAGTGAAGTTGGCAACTAGCTTGAGGATCTTCCATCGAGCAAAGTTTCAATTTTCAACATCTCGATTACACGTCGACGTTTGGTACATTCGTTCCTTCATTAAATTATTATTGTCTGTTTATTTTATTTAGCGCACTTAATTTCATTTACTTTAATTATTTATTAGTATAATTATAAATTTATAATGGAAGGATTTAAACGTATGCTTACGGGTAGGGGTCAGGCTTCTTCTAGTAGGGGCAACAAGGGCAAGGGTACTTCTTCTAATCATCCTATTTCTAGACAGAATCATATTCCTACACAGGATGATTTTATTGATACTGAACATTTTCCTACAATACCATTAGATTTAGAGGAGTAGTTATTTTCTGAAACTCAAGAAGACTTTAATTTAGACGATGATCTAGATGATACACCCACTAATGTAGAAGACAACACACCCACTAGTGCACCTTCAACTGAAATGTCTCTTATTCCCCCTAGTATGAGATGAGGTCCAGCAAAACGACCATTAAAGATGCATGGATATTTTTTTATAGGGACATAGAGAATCAAGTAGCTAGATGTAAAATTTGTAAAGATGTTTTAAAATTTAAAATAGGAAAAGGTCACGGTGGGACCGGGGGTTTAATGAGACACGTAGCAAGAGTTCATCCAGCTAGGTATGCCCAATACGAGGCTTCAAAATCGGATGCGCAAACTCCCGCTCCATCGGGACAAGGTTCACATATTGTCCCGGACCAAGTAGTCAAATTAACCCCACGACGGGGGGAATTGTAGGCCCTAATTATAATAAACATAGATATATGAAAGCAATAGGAAAATTAGTTATTGTGGAGGGTTTGCCTTTTTCATTTCCTTCATCTCCCGATTTTATTCATTACATTAGAGATATGTATAATCCTGCTTTTAACGGTTTACCTAGATCAACTGTTAAGAGAGATGTATTTAAATTTGCATATGAATATCAACAGTATTTACATTATTCATTATATCATTTTAATGGCAAAGTGGCTATCACTTCTGATATATGCCATATTACTAACGGCCATGATTATTTAACGGTTATCTGTCATTGGATAGATTATAAATGGTCTGTACAAAAATGTATCATAGTGTATAGATATATAGATGATAGGTACACTGGTACTTTTATTGCAGAAAATATTTATCAAGTGTGCGATTATTACAGAATAACTGATAAAATTATGACTATTACATTAGATAACGCTTCTTCTAACAATTATGCTATTACAATTTTAAAAAATAGTTTAACTCCATCTTTTCCAGATCATTTTCATATAAAATGTGCGTGTCATATATATAACTTAGTTGTAAAGGATGGTCTATCACTTTTTGAAGACATTCTTAGTAAAATACAATTTGCAATAAACTTTATTTTTAAAAATAATAGAATACAATGAAGAAAAGAATATAAAAAAACTTGTCAGATTGTCAACTACCTTATGGAAAAATTCCAGAAGAAGTACCCACTAGGTGGAATTCTTTATACGAGCAACTACTTGTTGCTTATGACTATTAAAAACCTATAACTTTATTTTTTAACTCTGACAATCAAAATCCAGCTAATATGGTTGTAGATAGAGATTGGGGAAAAATTTCCGAACTTATTATATTTTTAGAGAAATTTTTTCAAGCAACAAAAGAATTTTCCGGTATATATTATCCTACTATTTCAACTATGTTGTTTTATATAGCTCTAATATTTTTATTGCTTAATGAATATATGGATAAACCAGCTTATAAAGCAGCTATTAAAAAAATATTTATCAAAATAAAAATAAAAATATTCCTATTCCCACTATTTATATTATTGGTGTTGTATTAAATCCGACTATTAAAATAGACAGTACTAAATCACTTATTGAAACTATTTACGATTGTATAGAAGTACTACCACCTCCAAGTCCCAAAAATTCAAATCACCCACCACCTATTGAACAAACTAAAAAAGAAGTGTTGTCTAGCGTAGAAGACGAATGCACAAAAGTATATAGGTTTTACCAACAAGAAAGTGCTAGCAACCTACTGACTTCCATACCATCTTCTTCTTCTTCAACGCAACCTCACAAAAGACATGTTGTTTCTGCGGCTAGTATTAAAAGCCTCAGAAATAGAATGTGCGGCCGTACCGCTACTAACCAAATTAGCGAGTTTGATATTTTGTTTTGCAGGATTCTGTACCATACCAAGCAATTCTCAATGAAGAAGAACGTGAAGACTTGCTGAAATACTGGAGGGGGGATGAGAAGACCTTTCCGACAATTTCAATGGTGGCCCGAGATGTTTTGAACACTCAAGCGTCATCAACGGCGTCTGAAAGTGCTTTTTCTACCGGCAGATATCAAATAGGAGAGCACAGACACTCATTAGCCGGAGACAGATTGAAGATTGTAGTATTATTCAGAGATTGGATACAAGTGGAGCGGAGAAGGTGCGGTCAACCGGAGATCAACGAAGAAGAAGACGAAAACTACAATGAAATCTTATCCGAAGGTGGTGGAAGTGGTGGAAGCGACGTGGAGCAATTTGACCAACAAATACCAATTCCAACCGAAGAACCACAGGAAATTATTAAGAAACTAGAACAGGTTTTTTTCAAAATATAATTTTTTTAATTGCAATTTTACTATGTAATTTGCAACTTTTGAACAACACCACAAAGTTGTAATTTTGATAATTGTATTTGTATTACAAAAAAATCATATGTCTATTAAATAATATAAGAGGCATAAAAATAGTCTTGGGATGTTTTTATTACACTATCTTGTTTAATTATTAAGTTTTTTATATATATGTTACTTTTAAAATTAAGTGCAAAAAAAATGCCCCCATCCCACCCCGACCCGATTCCGACGGGATCGGAAATGGGACGGGACGGCGGCGAATCCCGCCTGTCCCTATCCCACCAATCCCGACCCGATCCCGCCCCTCCGACCCGACCCGATGGACCCGATCCCGCCGGTCCCGACCCGGCGGACTCGATCCCGG
Organism: Anisodus acutangulus; assembly: GCA_029783415.1. Taxonomy (NCBI): domain Eukaryota; kingdom Viridiplantae; phylum Streptophyta; class Magnoliopsida; order Solanales; family Solanaceae; genus Anisodus; species Anisodus acutangulus. Next base: position 48,670,325 of record CM056491.1, read on the forward strand.
CCCACTGGCCAGCCATATAAGCCAATCACGTCTATTACGTGTCTCATGACTTAAAACACTAGTAATTTCTATCAAAAGAGCATCAGTTCCCACAAATTATCCTTTTTAGTCATCCCATAAATTATTGATAAATCAATTTGGACATTATTGGAGTCTGATTTGCAATCAAAACATCTACACCACAATAAAATTACTCATATCTTCTCTTCTTTCTCCACTATTACTAAATTCTGACCTTCTTCATTTAATTTTATCAGATTCGATGACTCTTTGTTTTCTTTTGGTTGATCATATTTTGTTTGCGATTCCTCCTCCAGTGTCTTATATGTTTGTTGATTCAGGGAAATCTCATATGTCATCAATTCATCTTCTAGATCATCAAATCTCAAAGTGTTAAGATCTTGGGTAGCCTCAAGAATTGTTTTCCTAGTGTGAAACTCTAGTCTTAGAGATTGCAATATTTTTTCAACAACTTTAACTTCTTTCAAAACTTCTCCATTGACCTTCATATTGATAAATATACATGTGATATACACGGTATATACACTGCCCTATGTATACCGTGTACATCATGGAAACACAAGCCACATAGGACCGTGTATATCATGGGATTTGGGAGAATATTTATTGTATATAATTAGCATTGTACACTTACCATATTTGTAGAATTCTTGTACAAATATAATAGGGTTTTGAAAGTAGAGTAGGAATAGGATTTTACATATTATGGAAATTGTATTTTGTATATATACTCATTCATTAATGAAAATAATTAAGAGATTATTTCTTTCATGGTATCAGAAGTCTAGGTTTTCAATACCTCTCCCATCTTTTTTCTTTCGCAGCTCTCGGTTTCTGAGATACTGTCTCGGGCTTTGTGCCCTTCTTCTCTCTTCTCTTCCAAAATTTATCCAAATCTCTACTTCATTTCTTGTTCTTTCGTTATGTCTAAGAACATATTTCATCCTGTCCTTACTGTTTCCAACATCAAGAACCACATCCCTATTGTTCTTAAGATGGAAAATGTCCAGTATGCGGTGTGGGCAGAGTTGTTCAAAATTCACGCAATTTCACATCAAGTCCTCCATCACATAATTCCTCCCGCTACCCCTACTCCCGCGGAGGATCCTAAGTTATGGATTACTCTTGATGCTACCATCATTTATTGGATTTATTTCACTATTTCTACTAACCTTTTACAGACGATCATTGAGCCAGACACTACGGCTATGGCTACCTGGAATAGATTGCGTGATATATTCCAGGATAACCAACATTCCCGAGTTATCACCCTTAAGCAAGAATTTTCACAAGTCAACATGGAAGATTTCCCGAATGTTTTAGCTTATTGTAATCGACTCAAGAAATTGGTGGACCAACTCCGTAATGTTGGAGCACCTGTTACCAATAACGTCTTGTTATACAAATGGTTGCAGGCCTATCTGAGGCCTATAATGGCGTTGAGACTCTCCTCCAACAAAGTAATCCACTTCCACCTTTTTATCAAGCTCGTTCGTTGCTCACGTTAGAAGAAGCATGCTTGGCCAAAAAGGCTTGGCCTCCCCCACTACTTCTTGCACTTTGATGCCTTTTGATATTATTCATAGGAATTTATGGATTTCTCCCGTTCTCAATTCGATGGGCCATCGTTATTATGTTCTATTTTTGGATGATTATTCTAATTTTTATGGACCTTTCTGTTAGCGAAAAAATCTCAAGTTTTTTCCACCTTCTTAAAATTTCAAGCATTCATCTGTACCCAATTCGAATGAGAAATCAAAAATATTCAATGTGATAATGGCAATGATTATGATAATAGGGTATTTTGGGAATTGTATGATGCTAATGGCATAGTTTTTTGTTTCTCTTGTCCCCATACGTCCTCACAAAATGGGAAAGCCAAACGAAAAATTTGTACCATTAATAACATTGTTCGTACTTTATTAGTGCATGCTTCCGTAGCCCCTTCCTTTTGGCATCATGCTCTACAAATGACTACTTATCTCCTTAACATACTCCCTACCAAAGGATTGACATATTCATCCCCTCTTAAAATCCTTTATAATAAGGATCCTTCGAATTCACATTTTAGGGTTTTTGGGTGTTTATGTTATCCACTATTTCCGTCAACTACAATTAACAAACTTCAAGCCCGTTCTACCGCTTGTGTGTTTTTTAGTTATCCCTCTAATCATCGTGGTTACAAATGTTTTGATTTATCGTCTAATAAAATCATAATTAGTCGCCATGTTATTTTTGATGAAACCTAATTTCCTTTTGCTAAAGTGAGTAGTCCCGTGCCTAGTTCGTATAATTTTTTAGATTGCGAAGCCTCACCGTACATTATGCACCACCTCATGGGACAATCTGATACCCCCGAACCGCCAGCAGACCTACTGCATGCTGGCCCGCCACCATCTACTACATCTGCCCCAGTTTTGGCTAGTGGGCCGATTGCCAAGCCCATTCCCGAAATAGGTTCTGCCACAGCTACACGTCCAGTTTCTAGTATTGGGCCAGCAGGCAGTGGGCCTGCTGGACAGTCCGTCACTCATCCGAATATTTCCAAAAATCCACCAAATTCTCCCCCCGAGTGACAGACTGTCACTCGTAGTCAACGGGGTATTTTTAAACCAAAAAAACATTTTAATCTAAATTCTAATGTTCTTAAATCCCCCTACCCCGTAACCCAGTGTCTGCATTAAATGACCCGAATTGGAAATTAGATATGAACGATGAATATGATGCTCTTATTAAAAATAAGACGTGGGAGTTGGTGCCCCTTCCTTCTGGTGTTAATATTATTCGGTCTATGTGGATTTTTACTCATAAAGATAATTCTGATGGTTCTTTTGCGAGACATAAGGCTCGTATTGTAGGTGATGGTAAAATTCAGCAGGTTAGCGTGGATTGTGATGAGACATTTAGTCCGATGGTCGAACCGGCTACTATTCGCACTATTCTCAGTCTGGCTCTTTCAAATGTGTGGCCCATTCATCAGTTAGATGTGAAGAATGCTTTCTTACGTGGTGATCTTAAGGAGACCATGTATATGCATCAGCCCTTGGGTTTTCGAGACCCCAAATATCCTAATCATGTATGTTCATTAAAGAAGTTCTTGTATGGGCTTAAGCGGGCCCCACGGGCTTGGTATAAGAGATTTGCAGACTATGTTTCTTCTATTGGGTTTTCTCATAGCAGGTCTAATAATTCATTGTTCATATATCATTGTGGTACTTCCCTAACTTATATTCTATTATATGTGGATGATACTATCTTGACTGCCTCTTCTAATGCTTTGCGCAAGTCTATCATGACACTGCTCAGTTCTGAGTTTTCTATGAAAGACTTGGGGCCCTTGAATTACTTCTTGGGGATTGTTGTCACTCATCATGCAAGTGGGTTATTCTTATCCCAACGGAAGTATGTCGCTGAGATTATTGAGAGAGCCGGTATGTCCTCGTGTAAGTCTATTTCCACTCCAGTTGATAATAAACCCAAGCTGAATGTTGTGACGGGCTCATCGTACGAGGATCACACGCACTATCACAGTCTTGCCGGAGCTCTTCAGTACCTTACTTTCATGAGACCGGATATTACATATGTCGTACAGCATGTGTGTTTGTTTATACATGATCCTAGGATTGAGCACATGAATGCGCTCAAATGTATTATACGATACATCCAGGGCACACTTGACTATGGCTTGCATCTATATCCGTCGTCGACTTCTACGCTTGTCTCGTATACGAATGCTGATTGGGTGGTTGTCCAGATACCAGACGCTCCACGTCTGGATATTGTATATTTCTTGGTAATAACTTGGTCTCATGGTCTGCAAAGTGACAGTCTACATTATCACGCTCTAGTGCAGAGGCTGAGTATCGAGGGGTAGCCAATGTGGTATCTGAATCATGTTGGTTACGTAATCTTCTCTTAGAACTTCATTGTCCCATTCAGAAACCTACCTTGGTTTATTGTGATAATATTAGTGCAGTCTATCTTTCTGGTAATTTGATTCAACACCAGCGCACTAAACACATCGAGATGGATATCCACTGTGTTCACGAAAAGGTAGCTTGTGGACAAGTACACGTCTCATTGTCCCATTCAGAAACCTACCTTGGTTTATTGTGATAATATTAGTGCAGTCTATCTTTCTGGTAATTTGATTCAACACCAGCGCACTAAACACATCGAGATGGATATCCACTGTGTTCACGAAAAGGTAGCTTGTGGACAAGTACGCGTCTGCCATGTCCCTTCCAGGTATCAAATTGCAGTCATCTTTACGAAGGGTCTTCCCTCGGTTCTATTTGAAGATTTTAGGGACAGTCTCAGCGTACGAAGATCGTCCGCTATGACTGCGAGAGCGTGATAAATATACCTGTGATATACACGGTATATACACTGCCTTGTGTATACCGTGTATATCACGGAAACACAACCCACATAGGACCATGTATATCACGGGATTTAGGAGAATATTTATTGTATATAATTAGCATTGTACACTTACCATATTTGTAGAATTCTTGTACAAATAGAATAGGGTTTTGGGAGTAGAGTAGGAATAAGATTTTACATATTATGGAAATTGTATTTTGTATATATACTCATTCATTAATGAAAATAATCAAAGGATTATTTCTTTCACATATCATTAACAATTTCTGTAATTCTTGTAAAAAATCTTTGACAGATTCCATTGGTTTCATCTGAGCCAACTCATACTGTCTCCAAAACTCTTGAAGTTTCTTTCTCTTCACGTCTGCAGTACGTCGATATAATTTTACCAAAATTGTCCAAGCCTCCTCTGTTGACTTTGCATACAAAAAATTTATTATACACATGATTGGACTTTGCTATTTAGGCAGTAGAATGCCTTATAATTCGATTGTCTATTTTTTTTCAATTGTGTAGCTGCTTCACCAGTCAATGTTGTGCCTTCTGGGTTTTCATGAACCCTTTATCAATAATGGACCATATTCCAACAACATTAAAAAACTCTTCATCTGTTAATACCAACTCTCAAAATTATTTTTGCCATCGAACATAAAAACGGGATAATTTGATAAATATGGAATATTCATATTCTTTTATGCGTGTCGGATCTCACACGAGGCTTTGATCGGATCTCACACAAGCTTTGATTGGATCTCACACAGACTCTGATACCAATTTAAAGGAAATAAAAATACTCGAAGGATTACTATAAGTACAAGTGAAAGATCCAACAATGGCTAAATAGAATAAATTTATCAAACTAAACAGAATAGGTAGAAGACATTACTCAATAACTCAAAACTATTGTATCTCGCTACAATCTAAGCTACCTCTCAACCTAAGAAAATAGGTAGCAGGGGCACCCCTATTTATAATACTACAAAATCAAAATAGACTAGGACTAGAAAATCATATTCCAATATGAATTGAACAAATAAATCCTAATTAGACTGGGACTAAATAAACTACCAAATATCAAACTCTAATCAATTTTAAATTATTAATCTTGATTTAATTCCAACAGTTTTTACCATTTTTTTTTACTAAAGTATAAGTTAATGTTGAGTTTCTATGGTCTTAGGTCTAACAACTGCTGGATGGAATCATTTTGCTCTAAAATAGAATTGTTGACATAGATTATTTAATTTGATGGTAAATTAGGATTTTGTTATTGCACAATGCTTGAAAAAGTGTGTTGGTACAGAAAGTATTTAATTATTTTGAGAGTATCTACAATATAACTAAAAAGGTATTGAATTACTGATGTTCGACTATTGAGAGTGAGGTTAATTAAAGAAATTCCAGTTGTTCTTTGATTTACATCGTCATTTTGAAATTAAATTACTTGATTATTTGAAGGAGGGGGGGGGGGGAGGCGGACTTACTATGAGTGCGTCCGTGAATGCTCAAAGGTTTAAGATCTTTTAACAATTCTTGGCATTTGAGCATCTCAGATTTTTCTAATAAAACTCTACAGTTGTCGCCCAAAAATATCATTATAGAGGCTACGTTCACACATATGTTTGAGAATGCAAAATTTTCTTAATTTGTTGGTTGTTAAATATCATTATATGCAAAAAATAATTTAAGTCTACTTCTGTTGTGTAGAGTTGTTTATTACAATAAGAATTTTTATGGTCAATGTTTGTAAAATGAAATTTCGTAGTTGTGCGAAGCGCGGACATGTTCTCTAGTGAAGCAATAAAGTAGATACCCCATATTAAAAATAAAAAATTACAGTTATTTTTCCTCAAAAATTTCTCTTCAAACTTTACATCACAATAGTTTCATTATATATATAAAATACATCTTTAATAAAAAAATGGGTTGAGGCCCTAAGCCATTGCTTTACCAGCTTCATAGTCTAGCCGGCTGTGATTCTTTGGATTTCTTACCACCCGAAATTGTAAGTCAATTAGTAAAACATTAACAGGTTTATTTCTTGAGTTTCATAAATATATGTTCATTTGTAATGAATTTTTTGATTAATAGTCTGTTTGGTCAAATTTATTTTCGCAAAAAGTGCCTATTCTAAAAATTTGAGGTGTTTGGCTAAGCTCTTAAGAGAAAATAAGTGCTTTTAATTTGGAGAGTAACAGAAACTTAAAAAATAGCTTTTTCCCAAAAATACTTTTTTTAAAAGCATTTTTGGAAAAATACACTTAGAAACACTTTTCAAACACTGGGCCAAACATTAATTACTGTTCAAAAGTGCTTTTTAAATTAATTCCCCAAATACAAACTCCTTCTCGCTAAAAATATTTTTTTGAGCACTTTTTGATAAGTCGTGGATTTTAGAACTATTTGCTTCCACTCCTTATACTTTTTAGGAGTCTTCTCAGCATTTTTTCTTATTTATAGTGTTTTCGTGTGTTTTCAGATATTTAACGACTCGGGGACAAAAAAAATAGCAGAAAAAGGCCAAAATACTCAGAATGCGTAGGAGAATGCTACACCGCAAACTCCAAATGTGGCTGTCAATGGATCGCAAATTCGGAACAGAAAGGTTGTCAAAAATGGATGAAATGTGATGAGTGTGTGACACCGCAAAACCTCAAATCGGTCGCATACTCTCCATACGAGCAACTAGTGAGCTGAACAAAATGAGCAGAATTGCGACGCAAATGCGGAACCACATACCAGAAATGCTACCGCATACCTGAAGCTCAGACAAAATGAAATAAATGCACCATCACCAGAAGAATGCGACCGCATTTCAAGAATGTTGCACCGCATACACTCCGCATAAATCGCCGAAAGGAATTTGAGCATGAGAATGCGTCGAGAATGCGATCGCAAACTACTCATGCGATCGCATTCTGGTCGGCGCATCGCGATACGTCATCTATTTTTTGTACCTTTTATCTTTTTCATATAAATACCTTGCTTAGATTTCTAAGCTCATCGTTCAATATTCTAGACTCTGAACAACTTTTTAATTTTTTAGCATTGAAGAAGAGACTTTTAGGTGTAACTTTCAAGAGATTCTCTTCTCTTAATTGTAAGCACATGAATACTTTTACTATTTTGAATGCTTATACTTTTATTGTATTTAATATGAATAGCTAAATTTTTTGCTACGGTTGTGGGGCCAAAGGGATTTGGTATGTGATTGGGCTTAACTTTAATTCATTGGGTTGTTGTGATTGTTCTCCGATAGCTCTTTGTTTTGTATTGTTAATTACTAGCGGCCAACATTAATAGTGCCTAAAGTTCTTAACTTGCTTGGAAAAGATGATAGGGATTAGAAAAAGATCTATTGGCAAGGATTTGAGATTTTAAGCTCCATCTAATAGCTAGAGCTAGGAATAGAATAGTTAACTTGAAATTGAATTGGGCGTCCTCAATTGCACATCATAGGGCTTGGAAAAGCTTATGATGAAATTTATCAATTGAGTTAAAAAATCTTTGATAATCCAGTAGACCCATTATTTATAACATGAATGTTTCCCGATTGAATTAAATAGCATCCTAGTTGCATCTTTTCCTGGAAGGCATGACAACCTTAGTCGTCTCTTAATTTGATAATCTAAATCAACTGCTTTGATACAATTTAGTTCAATAGTCGTTACAAACAAACAAATATTTTCCCCATTCCCCCTATGAAATTTAGACTAATCGTCGAGGCTTGCATTTAAATTGCACGTTTCTTATCGTATTTCCTTTGAGATTCGACCCCAACCTTGTTGGGTTCTATATTTGTCAACAACCGTTTTACATCATCTTCTAAGGTTTAATTTGGGCGTATCACTTTTAAAATTTGAAAATTAGCTGATTTTAGAAGATTGACCAAACATGCTATAAAATGTGTGTATTTCTTAATAGACGTTTGGCTATGCGTTATGAAATCATGATTTCATATTTTGATTTTATATCAACGTTTGTTTATAAAATTTACACAAATTTCAACTTCAACTTCATATCATGATTTCAAATCCCAAATTCTCCAAAAAAAGCATGATTTGAGATTTCAAATTATGATTTTATTTTTTAAAATGCAAAACTTGACCCATATATTTATATTTTCATATTTTGTAAAAAAAGATTCATAAGTTGGTAGATATATTTAACAACCATCTATATCAAATATAAAAGATCTGCAAGTTGGTAGCATATTTATAACAGAATTTACTCTTACCAAATCATTTATCAACTAAATTTACTTCCTCAACTCAAGTTCAACTTTTCTTTTATTGAACTAGATTTTGATCAATAGATGTTGCATTTTTTTAGAAAGGTCTCTAGTAGCGTGTTAACTTTGTTATGAACTATGATTTGCTCATTTGGTAAGATTGTATAAGAATTGGAAAGTTTTGATGATTTTAAGAACTTACGAGATTTTTATGTTCATGAGAGAAAATACAACTTAAGAAATTCAAATTGCATGTCCATACAAAATTTCAACTTTAAATCATTCTCATTTCAAATTACTGATTTCATATCATGATTTCAAATAATGTCTAAACGGACCTTGTTTTCGTTAGACTTACCGAAGGAAATGCTAGAATAGATATGGAAAGACTTGAAACAAAGTCAATCCAGACGTCCACATCTTGTAAAATGTTAAAACAACAATTGGCAAGAAATTTGCACAATATAACCTAGTTGGTAGCATAAAACTTTTTGTTGAAGATGGGAGGAAGTTCAACAAAAAATGTGAGAACGCCCAAGGTCGTGATAGGTGGTAAGTACCTCTTCATTTTTAAATACAGGTCTCAAATTTAAATCTTTGAATATTGTCGCATTTGGTAGGACACAATATGCTTTATCCCCAAGGAAGGATCATTTGAAGTGAATTCGAGTTAGTCCAGCCCCAAAGCGGATCATTGATCAAGCATGCTCAAAAGTTACTTGGGTTGATATGAGCTAAACAATGGTGATAGCCGGATCCGTCCAACTCTTTTACCAAGTTTTAATTTTTTTTTTATATGTTTCCTTATAATTTATTCAATTACCAAATTAAATTATTAAAAGTTTATCTTCTTCTATATTCTAGTTATATAGTAACATACTAAATTAAATAAAAAAATTCTATAAATATTTTAACAAGGTTTCTCATGGATCAATTTAAGCTACACACTAATCAATCCAATGTTTAAATGAGCTGAATTTGGACAAATCAAAATGAATTGAATTAATAAATGTTAGGGTCATTAACCCCTCCAAACTTTGGCCACTCATGCGGGTCATATCTTCATGGGGTGGCAACTCGACTAAAATTCATCATTTAGGCGGGTATTTTTCTAAGCTAATTTTGTCACCCCTAATAAAAACTTAATATCCAAATTAAGCATATGGATGGTTGAAGCTGAAACAAGAATAATTCGATGACCTAATAGCTGAAATATTAGTTTAGGGACAACATTAGACTTCAGAAAAAAGTTTTGGGAGTTAAATACCATCTTTCTTTCTCGTCCAAAATATATTTCTTCTTCTTCAAGCACATATTTCTTCTTCTTCAAGCACATAGTTTAGGGACAACAGTCGAGAAGCCTATATTTCACTCCCAATTTCTGCAAATCCTACTTACCTCCCATACCTTACATCATCGTCTTCAACCTATCGATCGTATGTGAAATTTTATTTCTAATGCAACCATAAAAATAAATTGTCACAATGTGTTTGAATTTTTAACCTGTGACTTAGGTTTTATGCTATTTCCTCAACGAAATATTAATCATGTGTAATTTGACCTTTTTTTTTTGGTTATTTTTGACTTATTTTTTGTATTTTTTTATGTATTGAAGAAAGCAGATTGTGCACATTTTTTGTGTAAATACGTGAATAAATGGAGAACTAGGAAACCTACTTCCATCTTTTCAATTTTAATCTCTGTTATATAGATTAGATTTAAAAATAACATAAGAAAATTAGCCTAGGCGCATACCTTTTTATTTTTATTACACGGGGGTAGGGAAGGGGAAATGGGAAGTGTATTACAAGGTGTGATTCAAATTTTCGCCAACAAAGTGAAAGTTCAGTTAGTCAACCAACTGAGCTACCATATCCCTATACTTAGTTAGATCGCTGCAACATTGTTAACATTTTATTGATGATATTAGTTGTAGGGAAGTAGAAAAGAACTGGACTATTTGTTAGTGTACAATTATTTTCGGGGAATTGATTTCGATCTATTTACATTATTGGAGAATTAATTAATCATGATTCATATTAATTCGTTAGCAATTTAATTAAGCTAGTGATTCTACTCTCTTAATTTATACAATGTTTTTGATCTGTATATTATCATTTTACAGGGTTTTAACCGAAAATTAGTCCTTTAACTCAATGGGTGATAGTCAGTACTCTTTCTCGCTCACTACTTTCAGGTATACGTCTATGAGACAACATGTGTTGGATCAATTAGAATTATTTTTTCCTGAATTGTAATATCTGATATTGTAATATGTTGTGGTACAGTCCATCCGGAAAGCTGGTTCAGATTGAGCATGCCTTGACTGCTGTTGGATCTGGTCAAACATCATTGGGTATTAAAGGTAACTGAAGGTCTAATTTAAGTGCAAAGTTATTGATATAACAATATCTTTAACATAAGTCGGCATATCCACTTGCTTTGTGTTAAAAAGAAAAGTTAATGTAGAGAATGCCGAACAAGTTAACTCTGAAGTATTTCAAAGCAAATCTTGTAATATCCTTTTACTCTAGTCGTTGATTTAAATGTCTTTAGCTTTGTAACATAGATGATTTGCATTCCCGTACTGGGTCGTTAGTTTAGTGAAGACTGAAGAATGTAGTCGTGTACCAATAATAGGATACACATAGCACCCAAGGGTGTGGCCTAGTGGTCAGTGGAGTGGGTTGAACACCATGAGGTCTCAGGTTCAATTTGAACCCAGCAAAGACAAAAACACCAGGTAATTTCTTCTCATCTGTTCTAGCCTTGGTGGACAGTGTTACTTGTTGCTAGTGGGAGGTTGTGGTATCTCGTGGAATTAGTCGAGGTGAACACAAGCTGGCCCGGACAACACGGTTATAAAAAAAATAATAGGATACACATAAGCCCTTCAGGTATTGTGGTATAATCTACATATCATTAAAGAGATTCCTTGTGGAGAAGTTTCAAACTTTTGTTTTCCTAGTTCGATTATAAGTTGTGTAGTTTTTGTAGTGATTTAATATATCCAACTGGATGACTGCAGCTTCTAATGGCGTTGTAATTGCTACTGAGAAGAAATTTCCATCCATCTTGGTTGATGAAGCATCTGTAAGTATATTCCTTTAAAATTATCCTCTGTTGTCTACTTATGAATGACTTCTCATTGTTAATTATAGTAGCCAGACTGACTGTTGATAGCTAATGAACGATAAAGGTGCTCTTATTTTCTCTCTGGAGTTGATTCTAGTTCTTTTATTTTTGAAACTGTTCCTTTTTGTTGATAAGAATATCCAATGACTGTGTTGTGTGAGTAGAAGTTTGCAGTTCAGTAAAATGCTAGGCATAAATGAAGAATATCTTCTGTTTAGTTCCATCCAGTGTTATCAAAAGAAAAAAGCGCAAAAAATCTCTAAGGTCAGTTGAGGCTTTAAGCGCAAAGCGCAAATAAAGCGTGGGTTTTAATGAAAAAAGGCTCAATGGTGCAAATATACAAATATATGTATGTTTAGTCCAAGACTATTAAAAATAAGCATGAATAACAAATATATGGACAGAGAAATTGTAAAAACATTACGATAAAGTGAAATATCAATTATCTAGTGTCACCTCTTCAAAAAGGCTCATTGGCAAGGAAAAGTATGTCTTAGGGCCTTGATGATGACACTGAAGTGCACATAAAGCAAGGCGAAGTGCTCAACATGTTTTGGGCCTCGCTTCAGGGCTTAAGCGCGCCTTTGACAACACTGGTTCCATCTATGAATCCCTGGTCTGACATCCAATTAAGCTTCATCAAGATTGGAAAAAGATGATTTGTCATTAAGTTAATATTCAGTCTGTTTGAATTTGCATGTGTGTTGAACATATACAGATTTATTAGTAATGCTTAATTACTGCTCTATAAAGATATATTCGGAAACACCTCCCTACCCTCAAAAGGTAGGGGTAAGGTCTGCATACATACTACCCTCCTGAGAGGCTGAGACCCACCCGCGGGATTATACTGGGTTGTTGTTGTTGGCATCACCAGGTTACAACATACCAACAAGTGCATTCAAGTTCATAGTCTTTGGTTTTAAATTCTTATTATCTGTGATTCAGTCATATGTATCTTACTGATGCTATATTATTGAACTTTTATCACTAAGTTCCATACCTATCGTTGTCTTGGGACTGCGTGAGAATTCCAATAGAGTTTTCTTTGTTTTTGCTTGACATTCCTTAACCTTTGCCATGCTGTGATTTCCTTGTAATTACCTTATCTATCCTTGACTCTTTGAAATGTATAACAGGTGCAGAAAATTCAGATTTTGACGCCAAATATTGGAGTTGTCTACAGGTACCATCTTTTATTTGATAGAGCATAAAACTTTCATGTTAGGTTGGCTCTTTTGTTAGTTTTCTTAATGATTGTAGTTTAAGTTTCATGCCAATAGAATTTATCAGTATGGATTGGCTAAACAACTAATTCTGGTTGTGCTCTTGGCTATGTAAATTGCAATGGGCCCATTCAATTACATTCCTATTTGCCTAATCAGTTGACCTATAACAAGTTCTTTTCTTTTTCTCTTCTATTTATGAATTCTAGACCTTGTAACAGAGCTTCCATGAGATAAGAATGCAAACGATTTTGCACCCAAGGGTGTGACCTTATAGTCGATGAAGTGGGAGGAGAGTGATATTGTCTTAGGTTCAAATCCTAGCGCAGTCAAAAAATCATCAGGTGATTTCTTCCAATCTGCCTAACCTTGGTGGGCAGAGTTATTTGGTACTTGTGATACCGGGAGGTAGCAGGTACCTGGTGGAATAGTCAAGTTGTTCCGAGCTAGCCAGGACACCGCCATCATAAAAGAAGAATGCAAATGGATTTATTTATAATTAATTTTCAGTCATACATACATAGATATGTCATATGTGTGTGTGTAGTCACAATAATACAATTGTCTATTTGCGTTGCTTGGTTACTTGCTATTCACTAGTACTTGATAACTAAAAACTTGTTACATGTGGAAAGATGGAACCTCTTTGAAAGCTGATGTTCTCTTGCTCTTGGTGCTATCGCTGTCCTAAATTATCTAACAACGACAGTAAAGCAAATATATATGCCTTGCAAATGGTCTTAGTTCTATGACATATCCTTCTGGGGAATGCTTGTTATGTTTCTTCTGGTTACTGTATTACCTCCGGCAATCTCTCTATTACCAACATTTATTACTTTAGAGGCAATATCTCTAATACCAACATGTATTACTTATTTCTTGCAGTGGTATGGGCCCTGATTCTCGAGTTTTGGTTCGGAAAAGTAGAAAGTCGGCTGAGCAATATCACCGACTCTATAAAGTATGAACTAGCTTTTATCAAATATCAATTCCATGATTCATTTGCAGTAATTCCTTAATGATTCAAGTGCAGTATTACCACTATTCCTCGCTGTTGATACGACTCTCCTACTAATTTTTTGATAATTTGAGATGCTTCTTCATATTGGTGCTAGTATTTTTCTGTTCCATCTTGGTACTTTCTTAATAAAACTTGACCTTATCCAAAGAGAAAATATTGGTGCTAAGAGATAAAGTCATAGTCTAATCTTGCTTTACGGAAGCAGACATTTTCTATTGGAACTCCCTTTTCTTCTAACCTGCATTGTTACTTGTCTCACACGACAATCTTTAATGTGAATGTTGCTTTAGCATACTTTGTTTCTTCTACATTTGCCTAATTTTTCTATGTGATGCATAGGAACCAATCCCTGTCACACAGCTGGTGAGGGAAACTGCTGCTGTCATGCAGGAATTCACCCAATCAGGGTAACTACTCTTTTATTCCATTCTTCCACTCTACAAGAAGGGTCCGATAATATATACTGGTCATATTTCAAATATTTCAGTTCTCTTGCATTTGTCCTTTGAGGCTATTACTCTCTGCCATATGTTTCTATTCTCATTGTTAATGATTATCTTTGATATTACTCTAGCCTAAGTGGCAGATCCCTTGCATTCACGTATTTAACGCAAGTTTAGATTACCAACAGACTGATTAGTTTAATTGAACTGAGCTAAGTTTATACTCCAATGATTTCTAGTGGAATATATGAACTAATATAAAAATATTTACTACTGAAACTATTTTGAAAGTTAAACCAATTACTGTAGGTTGATATCATCTTTGTGAATTTCGCTGTGATAGATTCACTCGTCTTGTCACTTCAGTTTGTATCTTGCAAATAAGATTCGTATTATTTCATGGATACCATAAGTTGTGTGAAACGTTAAATTCATGAGTCATACTATGGAACATAGAGCATAGACTCATGAATACGACAAGTGTATGCCTGGTAGATCTACACTGTAAGTTTAGTCAACATGTGCAAAATTGAGGTGAGACTAGATGGGATTGAAGTGTCAAAATACAAACAACTTAGATATCTAGGTTCATTGTTTCAAGAGAATGGAATGATAGATGAAAATGTTATTCATAGAATTGAAACTGGATGGTTGAAATGGAGAAGTGCTACCCGGATGTTATGTGATATAAGGATGTTTATCAAAGTGAAAGGTAAGTTCTTAAAAATAGTTATAAGCCCAAAAATGTTATATGGTAAAGAATGTTGGGCTGCTAAAGTCTAACATATCAATAAGATGAGTGCCGCAGAGATGCGGATGTTAAGATTGATGTGTAATCATACAAGATTAGATAAGATTAAAACGACCACATTCGCTAGAAAATGCAAGTACCATACATTGAGGATAAAATGTGAGAAGATTGCTTGAGATGGTTTGGTCATGTCATGCGTCGACCTATAGATGCACCGGTCCACAAGTGTGACCATATGGTGTGTGATGGTATTAAAGGAATGAGGTAGACCTAAAATTACGTGAATGGAAGTTATCTCGATAGACCTACTATTTCTTGGAATCAGTGAAGATTTGGCTAAAGATAGGGTACAATGGGAGATTATTCATATATGTGATATTTATTTAGTTTGGAATAAGCTTTCGTCTTGTTAGTACGTTTATTTTGGACCTTATCATAGATTTATATGCCAGTAAGATAGAAAAACTTTTAATGTTATTATTCTTATTAATATATATATATATATATATATATATATATATATATAACTTAATTTTTGCTTTTATTTTTATTTGGTATGATGGTGGCATGAGTTGAACTTAAACAGAGAAGCATGGTCAGTGAGAATTCATATAGCCGATCTCAACTTGTTTGGGATTGAGGCGTGTTGTTGGATACCATAAGTTAGCACTATCAAAGACAATTCTATCTACAACAACAACATACCCAGTGAAATCCCACAACGTGGGGTCTGGGGAGGGTAAAGTGTACGCAGATCTTACCCCTACCAAGTTAGGGAGGTTGTTTCCGAAAGACCCTCGGCTCAAGAGAAAACATAAAAAGATGCCAGATAAGGACAAGAAATTCAAAGCAGTATGGAAATGAAAATAACGAAAGCGACTAAGCCATGATAAATCAATTTGAAAAAAGGACAATAGCTACCACATATAAAATAGGATAATGTTAATTAATAATCTTCTAATACTAAAACATTCCTCTGTTTGAACTTAATATTTTCTTACCTATGGGAAGTAGGTGGGTTTCTGAGTTTAGGTTAATTTCGAAAGGAATCGTTGTTGGATTGCTGGGGTCTGGGGCTACACAAGCCTCTTCTATCGAGGGATGGCGGAAGCAACATGTACTGCAGTTTTGCTTTTCGTTTTCATGAATTCCCATTTTCAGCCACATTATTGGTACTCCATACAGGAAGAACGGAAGCATTTCTGAAAGTTGAGGTTCAATTTGGTCCCTAAACTTTTGGACCGTCTGGATGGGCTCTCTTTTCATGTAGAGCAGATATTAAGTGTTCTATTGACCTCAACATCTTAAATCCATCAAACTATCAACTGCAAAACAGGCAAAACCATATCTTTCTTGAAACTAATTCAAATTCCTCATCTGTATCTAATCGTGATTTCTTGTGGATGTTCAAGAAAAAATGGTTGAAAAGTCTACTGTTTGAAATAGAGTAAAACAACCCAAAATCCCAGGAGCTAATCCAAAATCACCTACTTGATTGACAAGCATAGCTTAGCTTACACTATGTAGTCTTCTTGGGCAATCCCTTACTTCCCTTTATTTTCTTGTTTTCTCTGGTGCAGTGGTGTAAGACCATTTGGTGTTTCACTCTTGGTTGCGGGATTTGATGACAAGGGTCCACAACTATATCAGGTATGTTGTCTATCAGTGCTGGTATGATCTCTCAGTATCACTTTCTGTTCTTGAGTCTCTGGTTTGGTGGTTTATACTTCGTAAGGTGAATTTACATAATCTGTATAGATTTTCTCTGTGGTGCTTCACTTGCTACTATGGCAGGGAACTTTTATTATTTGTGAAGCTTGTTTTACTAAGCCTGCAGGTTCCTTCTTTGCTTGAACTCTTTTCATATTCAGCTTATTTTCTCATTTTAGGTGGATCCATCTGGTTCGTACTTCTCTTGGAAGGCTTCGGCTATGGGGAAGAATGTCTCCAATGCGAAGACATTTCTTGAGAAGAGGTGAATCATTATTCATAAAAGAGAACTGATTGTATTATTCATAAATAAAGATTAACCCCCTTTTTCTCATTTTTAGTGCAATCTTTTTAACGTCTTAATATGGTTCTACAATCAAAGTTACTGTCTGATTTACTATAAATATTACCAGTTTTCGGAGGCTCGTCTTGACCAGCTACCTCATGAATTAGCGCCTAATAATTTTAATATAATGAAAGCGACAATACCTCCTCAATGACCCACAAATGTCTTATTGTTCATCCCATCAATGGACTGTTTATCTTTTAATGTGCACCATCTTTGTAGCAACCTGCTTATAACTCTACACTGCTCTTGTACTTCCCCTTCTTTTACCAAAAGCTGCAAAAAATAGTTGGAACAGAATTTATGCAGGGAAAACATTCTTCACTTTGTGAATATGTCAATGATTTGCATCCTGTAATATTCTATTACTCTGGATGTGGTAAGGGTTATTACCTATTACCCAAACCAAGTTGTAATTTACAAGCCTCCTGGAAGGTGGTTAGGGTGAAAAAGGGAGAATCTGTAATGATGGATGGGTTTAATTACACTTATACGAATGAGCTAGGAAGAGGGTTGTTTGTAATGAACAACTGATTTTGTTTGAACAAGAAACCAGCGGACGGCTTCTGCCCATATTGCTATGTGACATCAGTGGGCGCTGGCAATTGGAGTTATAGGTCAAACTTTGACATGCCTCTGAAGGATGTTAACCATTTTTCTCTCCTACAATGTCAAATGTTGTTTGCATACTGAACATAGCCTATTTGGGGTGCTTTTCACTCTGTTTGATTACTGTTAAATTATTATTGACATTTAGAATAAAAGTTTAACCTACCTTTATCAACAAAAAAAAAAAAAGAATTAAAGTTCCTGTTCCGCTCAGGTACACGGAGGAAATGGAGCTCGATGATGCTGTACACACTGCTATACTGACATTGAAGGAGGGGTAAGATTAACTTATTCCTCTATGCAGGAGTTGTCTATTCTTATATGAATTGTTCCCTTTGATCGGGTGTTCTTCGACCCTCTGCTTCCTTTGGAAAAGGAATGATTTTGATATCCTCTATAATTTGCTTAACTTTTGTTAACATAAAAACAAAAAAAGAAACAGGATTTATCTGGTTCTTCATGTCAAATATATAGTACCAAAAATCACATGCACTTGAACTTCGCGCCACCATCACCATTACTTGCTTGTTGTGCAGTAATAGTTGTCAGTGCAAAGTTCCTTCATCAACGTGCCCCCCCCCCCCCCCGCCCCCTTCCCCCTTTTCTCTCCACACCTAACTGTAATATGACCTTACAAATTAAGTTCTGATCAATAATAATCAAAAAGTTTCTTTAAGATAACTTTTTCGGTGTTCATCCAGATTCGAGGGACAGATCTCCAGCAAAAATATTGAGATTGGCATTATTGGAACAGACAGTATTCAGGTAAGTGTCTTCTTGTCCTTTAGAGTTTTAACATTACTTCACTTTGTTAGCCAGTTACTAAAACAGTAGTTCATTTCCTTGCAGAATTCTCACGCCAACTGAAATAGATGACTACCTACAAGAGGTGGAATAAATGATCTTTTCTGCTGAAAGGAATTGGAAGTAGTTGGGTAGTAATCGCGGACGGGGGCATAGAACAACCGTTTAAGGTTCTGTTGGCTTGGTTATAATTTGACGCTAATCAAACCGAACTTGGTTGTATGTTGGCCATGTTATGGTTATTTATTGCCTGATTTATGCTCTGAAAAGTTTAATATGGGCTTTCTCAGTTTCTTGAATTTACAGATTGTTCTAGTGTTAAAGGAAACATATGATACATTGCGTGAGCAACCCTCTTAATGTCCGAGCAAGGCTTTGGAAACAGAAAGGATATATAGTTATTGGAACTGCATTTCATCTTTTTATTGAAGCATATGTAGTTATGGCTCTTTTGTTTGACAATTATCAACTTAGTTAATAGTTTCGAGATCTTTAAATTTTACGTTTTCATACCATTACATGAATATTTAGATTCATTAGTTTTTGGTGAATCATAAAGGTCGAGGAATTGAATTTTTGGTTTACTGAAAAGGTAGAGGATATTCAGAAGCTACAGTGTGATTTACTGAATCATATTATGATATATAGTTTAAAGTAGGGGTGGTCAGTGGGGTGGGGTGGGTCCCGGTGGGACGGGGAAGGGTCGGGACCGGGTCTCCGGTGGGCTGGGATTAGCGGGATCGGGAAGGGTCGGGACCGGGTCTACTTTAATAGTTGTATTTAATACAGCACCAATAATATAAATATTGAGAATATGAAAAAAGTATTTTTTTAGTTTTATAAACATTTTTTCAATAGATGACTTATAAGTTGGTTTTTGCATATATTCATTAAGTAACAAAAATATTAGAGCTATATAAATAACATAGTTGAAATAGTATGATAATAAATACCGGAAAATTCTTTAGTAGCTTGAAAAAATTTCTCTAAAAATCCATTAAGTTCTAAAAAAAATTTCCAATCATTATCTACAAGCATATCTCTTGGATTTTTATTATAGGCGTTAAATAATAAAGTTATAGGTTGTCTATAATCGTAAGCAATAAGTAGTTGTTCATATAGAGAATTACACCTAGTCGCTACTTCTTCAGGAATTTTTCTATAAGGTAATCCACAATCGTGACAAGTTTTTTTATACTCTTTGCGTCTTTGTATTTTTTTTACTTTTAAAAATAAAGTTTATAGCAAATTGTATTTTATCAAGAATGTTTTCAAAAAAGTTTTAGGTCATCATTGACAACTAAGTTATAAATATGACACGCATATCTTATATGAAAATGATCAGGAAAACATAGAGTTAATCTAACTTTTAAAAGTCTTATAACATAATCATTAGAAGTAGCATTATCTAATGTAATAGCCATAATTTTATCACTTATTCCATAATAATCACAAATTTCATTAATATTTTGTGCAATAAAACTTCGAGTGTGCCTATCATCAATATATGTATATGCTATAATACGTTTTTGCATAGACCAAGTCTGATCTATCCAATGACATATAACGGTTAAATAATAATTACCGCTAGTACTACGACCTATGTCAGAAGTGATACCCACTTTGTTATTAAAATGATACAATGCATAACATAAATATTATTGATATTCACTTGCAAATTTAAAAACATCTCTTCTAACAGTTGATCTAGGAAAACCATTAAAAACAAGATTATCTGTTTCTCGAATGTAATGAATAAAACCAGGAGATGAAGGAAATGAAAAAGGCAAACACTCCACCACAGCTAATTTTGCCATATTTTCCCTATCTTTGTTTTTATCATATTTAGGACAAAATTTCCCCCGTTGTCGGGTTAATTTGACCCTGTACTTGGTCGGGGCACTA
Organism: Anisodus acutangulus; assembly: GCA_029783415.1. Lineage (NCBI taxonomy): Eukaryota > Viridiplantae > Streptophyta > Magnoliopsida > Solanales > Solanaceae > Anisodus > Anisodus acutangulus. The sequence goes on from CM056491.1 coordinate 48,690,913, forward strand.
TGTGAACCTTGTCCCGATTCAGCTGGCACACCAGATTTTTAGCCCGATATTGATTCCACCTAGTTGTGTGCTCGCCTTGTACATGTCTCAATAAACCTCCGGTCTCACCTTGACCTTTTTTGGTTTTAAATTTATAAATATCTTTACAAATTTTACATCTAACTACTTGATTCTCTTGGTCTCTATCAAAAAAATTCCATGCAACTGATTTTAGTTTTCATTGCGTGGGGCCTCGACTCATACTAGGGGGAATATGAGGCATTCCAGTCTCAGTTTGAGGCCGAGACTCAGTCTGAGGTTGAGGTTGAGGTGCACTAGTGGGTGTGTCATCTACATTATCGTCAATATTAAAGTCTAGTTCAGATAAAGAATATACATCATCATCTAATGGTATATCATTAAAAAAGTAGTTTTATCTATATGAGTGAAATCAATCAAATCATCGGGATTAGGAATATGATTACTAAAAGAAGCACCCTTACCCTTGTTACCTATACTAGAAGAAGTACCCTTACCCTTGTTACCTCTACTAGAAGAAGCACCCTTACCCTTACCCGTAAGCATACGTCCAAAGCGTTCCATTATATTTATGGAAATAAATAATTAAAATAAATGAAATTAAGTGCGATAATTAAAATTAAGTAACAATAATAATTTAAAAAATGACCGAAGGTACCAAACGCCGACGTAACGTCGACGTGTAATCGAGGTTGAAAATTGAAACTTTGCCCATCCATCAAGCTAGTTGCCAACTTCACTCCCAATTTTTGAACTTTGATATAAATGAGCAAAAAAATAATATAATATTTAAATGTAGAATTGTAGAGAGATAAATTGAGAGATTAGAGAGATGGTAGGAATATTTGTGAGAAAAATGAAGAGGAAATGAAGTATTTATAGTTGAGAAATAGGTTTAAAGTGTAAATATATTAACTTAGATATTAAAAATAAATATTAAGGGGGTAGGGGGGTTTATGAGGGGGGGGGGGGAGGGGAAAATGGCCGTTATAGCCGTTGCACAACGGCCAAAATTGAAATTCTGGTCGTTGTTGCAACAGTTATTTTTGCAAAGGGAGAGGGGGGCTGGCAAGGCGGGACGGGGTCGGGTTGGGGCGGGTCGGATCGGATCGGAACGGACCGGACGAGCCCAGGTCCCATCCCGAGTTCGAACCCCGACACCGATTTTTTTAGGGGATCGGGGCGAGGCGGGGCAGGTATCGGGACATGCCGTGTCAGGATCGGGCCGCCCGACCCACTAGACAACCCTAGTTTAATGTCGAAGGAGAATCTTATTTTATTTTCCCCCAAAAAGTTAGAGAGGAATATTGATCTAGAAATTAGCTAACTTTGACATTAACAATAGTATACCTTACCTCTATCTTATTTTATTTTCCCTCAATTTGGGATGCAACAATAACACACCAGTAAAATCCATAAAGTGGGGTATGGGAAGGGTAAAGTGTAAGTTGACCTTATCTCTATCTTGGGAGGTAGAGAAGTTATTTCCTGAAAACCCTCGTCATAAGAACTAGCAATTTAAAACAGTATGAAAAAAGAAATAACGAAAACGAAAACGAATAAACCATGTAAACATACTATAAGTTCGAAACATTAATATAGTTGGGATGGCGAAGCATTAATATAGAGAGGCAAATTGAAACTTGATTTTACAAAAGAGAAGCTAAAATTTGAAAGTAATTCCAAACAAACTGGTACATAAGCAACAAAAATGTCCTAGTTTCAAGTTTATCAGCTCTGCAGAGAAGATTTTCCTTTGCCAAACTCACACGGCCAGCAGATAAGTGCATGCATGTTCTTCCGGGTACCTATGTACCCTACTGAACGCTCCTCCACATCGACAACTGAACCCTATTAGTCCCACTTTCTTCTTGCAAATCATGCATCTTTACTTCTTCATCGTCGAACCAATGTTCTCAGTTGTATCAGAATCATCAATAGTAAGAGAAGATATCTTCCCGGATAAAGCTGCTGTTGCATTCTTTGCCTTGTAGCATCGGGAACAAAGGTTGTGATTGCTTGGAGTTCCAAAAAAAACCGCAACCCCTTGCGCATAAAATTGGGTTTTCTGCCTTTCCATAAGAAATCTTCTTTTCTACTACAAATTCTCTCTTCTTGAAGTCTCAGATATTAGAGCAGATGTTATATCAGTGTTGGTGATGGTGTATAGTTCTTACTTGAAGAGTGCTGCTCCGGCCTTTGGTGGTGGTATATTTATAGGACAAAGGTGCTATTCCAAATTAGGACTTTCCTAATTTAGTACCGGCTATTGTTTCCTTTCCCTATTCCATTTTGGTTTTGGTTTTGGTTTGGGTAATACTAATATTCCTTTCCCAACAAAGTTAATGAAGGAATTAGAGTCTTATCTCTCTTTAGTTGCATGAAAAACTTTGTTGCGTTTAGGTTCTATTTTTATTTTTCAAATTAAATTTTTATAGTATCCTGATTCTATACAGTATGTAACGTTAGCTTGTGCATGTATTTATTTTTCAAATTAAATTTTTATAGTATCCTGATTCTATACAGTATGTAACATTAGCTTGTGCACATGTTTATAAATAGGATAAATTAAACTTGCATAAACGGAAAAAAGAAGAAGTTAAATTTAAATTGTATACATTTTTTGTTGTTGAGATCATCTGTGACGAAGAAAGCACTATATATAAATGAGATCAATACCAAGAGTGAATAAGGTACAATTAGCCTTTATTTGGTTTCTGGCTGTCCTTTTCCTTAGGGAGATTCAATGGAATATACCTTGATCTTTTACAAGAATTGGAAGATCTGTTAGGGTATATTTTTGAGAGAAATACTTTCCAAACTAGGGCATGTGGTTTACTAGAAAATGAGAATTGCAGCTTATTTTTAAAGTGGTACTATATAACTTCCAGTAGTAAATATTATAAACCACAGCAACCAAACAAACAAGAAGCTCTCGTAGCTCAGTTGGTTAGAGCACCCGTTTAGTAAGCGGGAGGTCTTGAGTTCAACTCTCAACGAGGGCAGCAAATGATCGCCTATTTGTGTTCCTTTTTTCCTTCAACCTGATACTCAGTTGCATATCCTTTTCTACCTTATCTAATATGTAGCATCATAACGTCTCATGTTTTAGCATCGACTTATTTTTCTTTCTTTACACGAGAAATTCATGTTTATATCACATTGGATAGGAGTAATACTTTTTCATTTTCACTCCATCGGTCAAGGTTAAAAGAACAACCCCTGACTAGCCAACAAATACAATAGCACTCCCCGAATAAAAGAAACAACTTCTCTCTCAAGTCAGTAACAAAATGCATTGGTAGAGTACTGTCATATCATGTGACAACATAGATAGTAACCTAGTCTGAGCAAGGTTGTAGGTGAGAAATAAAATCTCCTGTTGGTGCGTCACTTACAACAATCCACCAAAAAAGCCAGAAACACAAATTTAAAGGATGAAGTAGGATTCATGTTATAATATTATAAACCACAGCAACCTAACTGACAAGAAGCTCTCGTAGCTCAGTTGGTTAGAGCACCCGTTTAGTAAGCGGGAGGTCTTGAGTTCAACACTCAACGAGAGCAACAAACGATCACCTCTTTGTGTTTCCTTTTTTTCTTCCACCTGATACTCAGTTGCATATCAAAATTTCGAAGGGGAAACCTTTTCTACCTTATCTAATCTGTACCATCATAACGTCTCATGTTTTAGCATCGACTTATTTTTCTTTATTTACATGAGATATTCATGTTTATATCACATTGGATTGGAGTAATACTATTTCATTTTCACTCCATCAGTCAAGGTTAAAAGAACAACCCCTGACTAGCCAACAAATACAATAGCACTCTCCGAATAAAAGAAACAACTTCTCTCTCAAATCAGCGAAAAAATGCATTGGTAGAGTACTGTCATATCATGAAAACATAGATAGTAACCAAGCATGAGCAAAGTAGTAGGTGAGAAATAAAATCTCCTGTTGATGCATCACTTGCAACAATCCACCAAAAATGCCAGAAACACATGTTTAAAGGATGAAGTAGGATTCATGTTATAATATTATAAACCACAGCAACCTAACTGACAAGAAGCTCTCGTAGCTCAGTTGGTTAGAGCACCCGTTTAGTAAGCGGGAGGTCTTGAGTTCAACTCTCAACGAGAGCAGCAAATGATCGCCTATTTGTGTTTCCTTTTTTTCTTCCACCTGATACTCAGTTGCATATCAAAATTACGAGGGGAAAACCTTTTCTACCTTATCTAATATGTAATTAACGTCTCGTGTTTTAGCATCGACTTATTTTTTTTTATTTACATGAGATATTCATGTTTATATCACATTGGATTGGAGTAATACTTTTTCATTTTCACTCCATCTGTCAAGGTTAAAAGAACAACCCTGACTAGCCAACAAATAAAATAGCACTCGTCGAATAAAAGAATCAACTTCTCTCTCAAGTCAGTGACAAAATGCATTGGTAGAGTACTGTCATATCATGTGACAACATAGATAGTAACCAAGCCTGAGCAAGGTTGTAGGTGAGAAATAAAATCTCCAGTTGATGCGTCACTTACAACAATCCACCAAAAAAGGCAGAAACACAAGTTTAAAGGATGAAGTAGGATTCATGTTATAATATTGTATACCACAGCAACCTAACTGACCAGAAGCTCTCGTAGCTCAGTTGGTTAGAGCACCCGTTTAGTAAGCGGGAGGTCTTGAGTTCAACTCTCAACGAGAGCAACAAACGATCGCCTCGTTGTGTTTCCATTTTTCTTCCTCCTGATACTCAGTTGCATATCAAAATTACGAAGGGGAAACCTTTTCTACCTTATCTAATATGTAGCATCATAACCTCTCGTGTTTTAGCATCGACTTATTTTTATTTCTTTACATGAGAAATTCATGTTTATATCACATTGGATTGGAGTAATACTTTTACATTTTCACTCCATCGGTCAAGGTTAAAAGAACAACCCCTGACTAGCCAACAAATACAATAGCACTCCCCGAATAAATGAAACATCTTCATTCTCAAGTCAGTGAAAAAATGCATTGGTAGAGTACTGTCATATCATGTGACAACATAGATAGTAACCAAGCCTGAGCAAGGTTGTAGGTGAGAAATAAAATCTCCTGTTGATGCGTCACTTACAACAATCCACCAAAAAAGCCAGAAACACAAGTTTAAAGGATGAAGTAGGATTCATGTTATAATATTGTATACCACAGCAACTTAACTGACCAGAAGCTCTCGTAGCTAAGTTGGTTAGAGCACCAGTTTAGTAAGTGGAAGGTCTTGAGTTCAACTCTCAACGAGAGCAGCAAACGATCGCCTCTTTGTGTTTCCATTTTTTCTTCCTCCTGATACTCAGTTGCATATCAAAATTACGAAGGGGAAACCTTTTCTACCTTATCTAATATGTAGCATCATAACCTCTCGTGTTTTAGCATCGACTTATTTTTATTTATTTACATGAGAAATTCATGTTTATATCACATTGGATTGGAGTAATACTTTTTCATATTTATTCCATCGGTCAAGGTTAAAAGAACAACCCCTGACTAGCCAACAAATACAATAGCACTCCACGAATAAAAGAAACAACTTCTCTCTCAAATCAGCAAAAAAATGCATTGGTAGAGTACTGTAATATCATGTGACAACATAGATAGTAACCAAGCCTGAGCAAGGTTGTAGGTGAGAAATAAAATCTTTTGTTGATGCGTCACTTACAACAATCCACCAAAAAATCCAGAAACACAAGTTTAAAGGATGAAGTAGGATTCATGTTATAATATTATAAACCACAGCAACCTAACTTACAAGAAGCTCTTGTAGCTAAGTTGGTTAGAGCACCCGTTTAGTAAGCGGGAGGTCTTGAGTTCAACTCTCAATGAGAGCAGCAACGATCACCTCATTGTGTTTCCTTTTTTCTTCCACCTGATACTCAGTTGCATACCAAAATTACGAGGGGAAAACCTTTTCTACCTTATCTAATATGTAAGTAACGTCTCATGTTTTAACATCGACTTATTTTTTTTTCTTTACATGAGATATTCATGTTTATATCACATTGGATTGGAGTAATACTTTTTCATTTTCACTCCATCGGTCAAGGTTAAAAGAACAACCCTGACTAGCCCACAAATACAATAGCACTCGTCGAATAAAAGAAACAACTTCTCTCTCAAGTTAGTGACAAAATGCATTGGTATAGTACTATCATATCAAGTGACAACATAGATAGTATCCAAGCCTAAGCAAGGTTGTAGGTGAGAAATAAAATCTTTTGTTGATGCGTCACTTACAACAATCCACCAAAAAAGCCAGAAATACAAGTTTAAAGGATGAATTAGGATTCATGTTATAATATTGTAGACCACAGCAACCTAACTGACCAGAAGCTCTCGTACCTCAGTTGGTTAGAGCACCAATTTAGTATGTGGGAGGTCTTCAGTTCAACTATCAACGAGAGCAGCAAACTATCACCTCTTTATGTCTTCTTTTTTTCTTCCACCTGATACTCAGTTGCATATCAAAATTACGAGGGGGAAAGCTTTTCTACCTTATATAATCTGTAACATCATAATGTCTCGTGTTTTAGCATCGACTTATTTTTATTTCTTTACATGAGATATTCATGTTTATATCACATTGGATTGGAGTAATACTTTTTCATTTTCACTCCATCGGTCAAGGTTAAAAGAACAACCCTGACTAGCCCACAAATACAATAGCACTCGTCGAATAAAAGAAACAACTTCTCTCTTAAGTTAGTGACAAAATGCATTGGTATAGTACTATCATATCAAGTGACAACATAGATAGTAACCAAGCCTGAGCAAAGTTGTAAGTGAGAAATAAAATCTCATGTTGATGCGTCACTTGCAACAATCCATCAAAAAATCCAGAAACACAAGTTTAAAGGATGAGGTCGGATTCATGTTATAATATTATAAACCACAGCAACCTAACTGACAAGAAGCTCTCGTAGCTCAGTTGGTTAGAGCACCCGTTTAGTAAGTGGGAGGTCTTGAGTTCAACTCTCAACGAGAGCAGCAAACGATCACCTCTTTGTGTCTTCTTTTTTTCTTCCACCTGATACTCAGTTGCATATCAAAATTACTAGGGGAAAACCTTTTCTACCTTATCTAATATGTAAGTAACGTCTCATGTTTTAACATCTACTTATTTTTTTTTTCTTTACATGGGATATTCATGTTTATATCACATTGGATTGGAGTAATACTTTTTCATTTTCACTCCATCGGTCAAGGTTAAAAGAACAACCCCTGACTAGCAAACAAATACAATAGCACTCGTCGAATAAAAGAAACTACTTCTCTCTCAAGTTAGTGACAAAATGCATTGGTATAGCACTGTCATATCAAGTGACAACATAGATAGTAACCAAGCCTGAGCAAAGTTGTAGGTGAGAAATAAAATCTCATGTTGATGCGTCACTTACAACAATCCACCAAAAAAGGCAGAAACACAAGTTTAAAGGATGAAGTAGGAGTCATGTTATAATATTGTATACCACAGCAACCTAACCGACTAGAAGCTATCGTAGCTCAGTTGGTTAGAGCACCCATTTAGTAAGCGGGAGGTCTTGAGTTCAACTCTCAACGAGAGCAACAAACGATCGCCTCTTTGTGTTTCCATTTTTTCTTCCTCCTGATACTCAGTTGCATATCAAAATTACGAAGGGGAAACCTTTTCTACCTCATCTAATCTGTAGCATCATAACGTCTCGTGTTTTAGCATCTACTTATTTTTCTTTCTTTACATGAGAAGTTCATATTTATATCACATTGGATTGGAGTAATACTTTTTCATTTTCACACCATCGGTCAAGGTTAAAAGAACAACCCCTGACTAGCCAACAAATACAATAGCACTCCCCGAATAAAAGAAACAACTTCTCTCTCAAGTCAGTGACAAAATGCATTGGTAGAGTACTGTAATATAATGTGACAACATAGATAGTAACCAAGCCTGAACAAGGTTGTAGGTGAGAAATAAAATCTCCTGTTGATGCGTCACATACAACAATCCACCAAAAAAGCAAGAAACACAAGTTTAAAGGATGAAGTAGGATTCGTGTTATAATATTGTATACCACAGCAACCTAACTGACCAGAAGCTCTCGTAGCTCAGTTGGTTAGAGCACCAGTTTAGTAAGTGGGAGGTCTTGAGTTCAACTCTCAACGAGAGCAGAAAACGATCGCCTCTTTGTGTTTCCATTTTTTCTTCCTCCTGATAATCAGTTGCATATCAAAATTCCGAAGGGGAAACCTTTTCTACCTTATCTAATATGTAGTATCATAACCTCTAGTGTTTTAGCATCGATTTATTTTTATTTCTTAACCTGAGAAATTCATGTTTATATCACATTGGATTGGAGTAATACTTTTTCATTTTCACTCCATCGGTCAAGGTTAAAAGAACAACCCCTGACTAGCCAACAAATACAATAGCACTCCCCGAATAAATGAAACTTCTTCACTCTCAAGTCAGTGACAAAATGCATTGGTAGAGTACTGTCATATCATGTTACAACATAGATAGTAACCAAGCATGAGCAAAGTAGTAGGTGAGAAATAAAATCTCATGTTGATGCGTCACTTGCAACAATCCATCAAAAAATCCAGAAACACAAGTTTAAAGGTTGAAATAGGATTCATGTTATAATATTATAAACCACAGCAACCTAACTGACAAGAAGCTCTCGTAGCTCAGTTGGATAGAGCACCCGTTTAGTAAACGGGAGGTCTTCAGTTCAACTCTCAACGAGAGCAGCAAACGATCGCCTCTTTGTGTTTCCATTTTTTCTTCCTCCTGATACTCAGTTGCATATCAAAATTACGAAGGGGAAACCTTTTCTACCTTATCTAATATGTAGCATCATAACCTCTCGTGTTTTAGCATCGACTTATTTTTATTTCTTTACATGAGAAATTCATGTTTATATCACATTGGATTGGAGTAATACTTTTTCATTTTCACTCCATCGGTCAAGGTTAAAAGAACAACCCTGACTAGCCCACAAATACAATAGCACTCGTCGAATAAAAGAAACAACTTCTCTCTCAAGTTAGTGACAAAATGCATTGGTATAGTACTGTCATATCAAGTGACAACATAGATAGTAACCAAGCCTGAGCAAGGTTGTAGGTGAGAAATAAAATCTCATGTTGATGCGTCACTTGCAACAATCCACCAAAAAATCCAGAAACACAAGTTTAAAGGTTGAAGTAGGATTCATGTTATAATATTATAAACCACAACAACCTAACTGACAAGAAGCTCTCGTAGCTCAGTTGGTTAGAGCACCCGTTTAGTAAGCGGGAGGTCTTGAGTTCAACTCTCAACGAGAGCAGCAAACGATCACCTCTTTGTGTCTCCTTTTTTTCTTCCACCTGATACTCAGTTGCATATCAAAATTGCGAGGGGAAAACCTTTTCTACCTTATCTAATATGTAAGTAACGTCTCATGTTTTAACATCGACTTATTTTTTTTTCTTTACATGAGATATTCATGTTTATATCAGATTGGATTGGAGTAATACTTTTTCATTTTCACTCCATCGGTCAAGGTTAAAAGAACAACCCTGACTAGCCCACAAATACAATAGCACTCGTCGAATAAAAGAAACAACTTCTCTCTCAAGTTAGTGACAAAATGCATTGGTATAGTACTATCATATCAAGTGACAACATAGATATTAACCAAGCCTGAGCAAAGTTGTAGGTGAGAAATAAAATCTCATGTTGAAGCGTCACTTACAACAATCCACCAAAAAAGCCAGAAACACAAGTTTAAAGGATGAAGTTGGATTCATGTTATAACATTATAAACCACAATAACTTAACTGACAAGAAGCTCTCGTAGCTCAGTTGGTTAGAGCACCCGTTTAGTAAGCGGGAGGTCTTGAGTTCAACTCTCAACGAGAGCAGCAAACGATCACCTCTTTGTGTCTCCTTTTTTTCTTCCACCTGATACTCAGTTGCATATCAAAATTACGAGGGGAAAACCTTTTCTACCTTATCTAATATGTAAGTAACATCTCATGTTTTAGCATCGACTTATCTTTTTTTTCTTTACATGAGATATTCATGTTTATATCACATTGGATTGGAGTAATACTTTTTCATTTTCACTCCATCGGTCAAGGTTAAAAGAACAACCCTGACTAGCCCACAAATACAATAGCACTCGTCGAATAAAAGAAACAACTTCTCTCTCAAGTTAGTGACAAAATGCATTGGTATAGTACTATCATATCAAGTGACAACATAGATAGTAACCAAGCCTGAGCAAAGTTGTAGGTGAGAAATAAAATCTCATGTTGATGCGTCACTTGCAACAATCCATCAAAAAATCCAGAAACACAAGATTAAAGGATGAAGTAGGATTCATGTTATAATATTATAAACCACAGCAACCTAACTGACAAGAAGCTCTCGTAGCTCAGTTGGTTAGAGCACCCGTTTAGTAAGCGGGAGGTCTTGAGTTCAACTCTCAACGAGAGCAGCAAACGATCACCTCTTTGTGTCTCCTTTTTTTCTTCCACCTGATACTCAGTTGCATATCAAAATTACGAGGGGAAAACCTTTTCTACCTTATCTAATATGTAAGTAACGTCTCATGTTTTAACATCGACTTATTTTTTTTTCTTTACATGGGATATTCATGTTTATATCACATTGGATTGGAGTAATACTTTTTCATTTTCACTCCATCGGTCAAGGTTAAAAGAACAACCCTGACTAGCCCACAAATACAATAGCACTCGTCGAATAAAAGAAACAACTTCTCTCTCAAGTTAGTGACAAAATGCATTGGTATAGTACTGTCATATCAAGTGACAACATAGATAGTAACCAAGCCTGAGCAAAGTTGTAGGTGAGAAATAAAATCTCATGTTGATGCGTCACTTACAACAATCCACCAAAAAAGCCAGAAACACAAGTTTAAAGGATGAAGTAGGAGTCATGTAATAATATTGTATACCACAGCAACCTAACTGACTAGAAGCTATCGTAGCTCAGTTGGTTAGAGCACCCATTTAGTAAGCGGGAGGTCTTGAGTTCAACTCTCAACGAGAGCAACAAACGATCGCCTCTTTGTGTTTCCATTTTTTCTTCCTCCTGATACTCAGTTGCATATCAAAATTACGAAGGGGAAACCTTTTCTACCTCATCTAATCTGTAGCATCATAACGTCTCATGTTTTAGCATCTACTTATTTTTCTTTATTTACATGAGAAGTTCATATTTATATCACATTGGATTGGAGTAATACTTTTTCATTTTCACACCATCGGTCAAGGTTAAAAGAACAACCCCTGACTAGCCAACAAATACAATAGCACTCCCCGAATAAAAGAAACAACTTCTCTCTCAAGTCAGTGACAAAATGCATTGGTAGAGTACTGTCATATCATGTGAAAACATAGATAGTAACCAAGCCAGAGCAAGGTTGTAGGTGAGAAATAAAATCTCCTGTTGATGCGTCACTTACAACGATCCACCAAAAAAGCCATAAACACAAGTTTTTCAAGGATGAAGTAGGATTCATGTTATAATATTGTATACCACAGCAACCTAACTGACCAGAAGCTTTCGTAGCTCAGTTGGTTAGAGCACCAGTTTAGTAAGTGGGAGGTCTTGAGTTCAACTCTCAACGAGAGCAGAAAACGATCGCCTCTTTGTGTTTCCATTTTTTCTTCCTCCTGATAATCAGTTGCATATCAAAATTCCGAAGGGGAAACCTTTTCTACCTTATCTAATATGTAGTATCATAACCTCTCGTGTTTTAGCATCGATTTATTTTTATTTCTTTACCTGAGAATCTCATGTTTATATCACATTGGATTGGAGTAATACTTTTTCATTTTCACTCCATCGGTCAAGGTTAAAAGAACAACCCCTGACTAGCCAACAAATACAATAGCACTCCCCGAATAAATGAAACTTCTTCACTCTCAAGTCAGTGACAAAATGCATTGGTAGAGTACTGTCATATCATGATACAACATAGATAGTAACCAAGCATGAGCAAAGTAGTAGGTGAGAAATAAAATCTCATGTTGATGCGTCACTCGCAACAATCCATCAAAAAATCCAGAAACACAAGTTTAAAGGATGAAGTTGGATTCATGTTATAACATTATAAACCACAATAACTTAACTGACAAGAAGCTCTCGTAGCTCAGTTGGTTAGAGCACCCGTTTAGTAAGCGGGAGGTCTTGAGTTCAACTCTCAACGAGAGCAGCAAACGATCACCTCTTTGTGTCTCCTTTTTTTCTTCCACCTGATACTCAGTTGCATATCAAAATTACGAGGGGAAAACCTTTTCTACCTTATCTAATATGTAAGTAACATCTCACGTTTTAGCATCGACTTATCTTTTTTTTCTTTACATGAGATATTCATGTTTATATCACATTGGATTGGAGTAATACTTTTTTATTTTCACTCCATCGGTCAAGGTTAAAAGAACAACCCTGACTAGCCCACAAATACAATAGCACTCGTCGAATAAAAGAAACAACTTCTCTCTCAAGTTAGTGACAAAATGCATTGGAATAGTACTGTCATATCAAGTGACAACATAGATAGTAACCAAGCCTGAGCAAGGTTGTAGGTGAGAAATAAAATCTCCTGTTGATGCGTCACTTACAACAATCCACCAAAAAAGCCAGAAACACAAGTTTAAAGGATGAAGTAGGATTCATGTTATAATATTGTATTCCACAACAACTTAACTGACCAGAAGCTCTCGTAGCTCTGTTGCTTAGAGCACCAGTTTAGTAAGTGGGAGGTCTTGAGTTCAACTCTCAACGAGAGCAGCAAACGATCGCCTCTTTGTGTTTCCTTTTTTCTTCTACCTGATACTCAGTTGTATATCAAAATTACGAAGAGGAAACCTTTTCTACCTTATCTAATATGTAGCGTCATAACCTCTCGTGTTTTAGCATCGACTTATTTTTATTTCTTTACATGAGAAATTCATGTTTATATCACATTGGATTGTAGTAATACTTTTACATTTTCACTCCATCGGTCAAGGTTAAAAGAACAACCCCTGACTAGCCAACAAATACAATAGCACTCCCCGAATAAATGATACATCTTCATTCTCAAGTCAGTGAAAAAATGCATTGGTAGAGTACTGTCATATCATGTGACAACATAGATAGTAACCAAGCCTGAGCAAGGTTGTAGGTGAGAAATAAAGTCTCCTGTTGATGCGTCACTTACAACGATCCACCAAAAAAGCCATAAACACATGTTTTTCAAGGATGAAGTAGGATTCATGTTATAATATTGTATTCCACAGCAACCTAACTGACCAGAAGCTCTCGTAGCTCAGTTGGTTAGAGCACCAGTTTAGTAAGTGGGAGGTCTTGAGTTCAACTCTCAACGAGAGCAGAAAACGATCGCCTCTTTGTGTTTCCATTTTTTCTTCCTCCTGATAATCAGTTGCATATCAAAATTCCGAAGGGGAAACCTTTTCTACCTTATCTAATATGTAGTATCATAACCTCTCGTGTTTTAGCATCGACTTATTTTTATTTCTTTACCTGAGAAATTCATGTTTATATCACATTGGATTGGAGTAATACTTTTTCATTTTCACTCCATCGATCAAGGTTAAAAGAACAACCCCTGACTAGCCAACAAATACAATAGCACTCCCCGAATAAATGAAACTTCTTCACTCTCAAGTCAGTGACAAAATGCATTGGTAGTATCTTGTCATATCATGTGACAACATAGATAGTAACCAAGCATGAGCAAAGTAGTAGGTGAGAAATAAAATCTCATGTTGATGCGTCACTTGCAACAATCCATCAAAAAATCCAGAAACACAAGTTTAAAGGATGAAGTAGGATTCATGTTATAATATTATAAACCACAAAGAACCTAATCGACAAGAAGCTCCCGTAGCTCAGTTGGTTAGAGCACCCGTTTAGTAAGCGGGAGGTCTTGAGTTCAACTCTCAACGAGAGCAGCAAACGATCACCTCTTTGTGTCTCCTTTTTTTCTTCCACCTGATACTCAGTTGGATATCAAAATTACGAGGGGAAAACCTTTTCTACCTTATCTAATATGTAAGTAACGTCTCGTGTTTTAGCATCGACTTATTTTTTTTTCTTTACATGAGATATTCATGTTTATATCACATTGGATTGGAGTAATACTTTTTCATTTTCACTCCATCGGTCAAGGTTAAAAGAACAACCCTGACTAGCCCACAAATACAATAGCACTCGTCGAATAAAAGAAACAACTTCTCTCTCAAGTTAGTGACAAAATGCATTGGTATAGTACTGTCATATCAAGTGACAACATAGATAGTAACCAAGCCTGAGCAAAGTTGTAGGTGAGAAATAAAATCTCATGTTGATGCGTCACTTACAACAATCCACCAAAAAAGCCAGAAACACAAGTTTAAAGGATGAAGTAGGAGTCATGTTATAATATTGTATACCACAACAACCTAACTGACTAGAAGCTATCGTAGCTCAGTTGGTTAGAGCACCCATTTAGTAAGCGGGAGGTCTTGAGTTCAACTCTCAACGAGAGCAACAAACGATCGTCGCTTTGTGTTTCCATTTTTTCTTCCTCCTGATACTCAGTTGCATATCAAAATTACGAAGGGGAAACCTTTTCTACCTCATCTAATCTGTAGCATCATAACGTCTTGTCTTTTATCATCTACTTATTTTTCTTTCTTTACATGAGAAGTTCATATTTATATCACATTGGATTGGAATAATACTTTTTCATTTTCACACCATCGGTCAAGGTTAAAAGAACAACCCCTGACTAGCCAACAAATACAATAGCACTCCCCGAATAAAAGAAACAACTTCTCTCTCAAGTCAGTGACAAAATGCATTGGTAGAGTACTGTCATATCATGTGACAACATAGATAGTAACCAAGCCTGAGCAAGGTTGTAGGTGAGAAATAAAATCTCCTGTTGATGCGTCACTTACAACGATCCACCAAAAAAGCCATAAACACAAGTTTTTCAAGGATGAAGTAGGATTCATGTTATAATATTGTATTCCACAAAGAACCTAATCGACCGAAGCTCGTGAGCTCAGTTGGTTAGAGCACCAGTTTAGTAAGTGGGAGGTCTTGAGTTCAACTCTCAACGAGAGCAGAAAACGATCGCCTCTTTGTGTTTCCATTTTTTCTTCCTCCTGATAATCAGTTGCATATCAAAATTCCGAAGGGGAAACCTTTTCTACCTTATCTAATATGTAGTATCATAACCTCTCGTGTTTTAGCATCGACTTATTTTTATTTCTTTACCTGAGAAATTCATGTTTATATCACATTGGATTGGAGTAATACTTTTTCATTTTCACTCCATCGATCAAGGTTAAAAGAACAACCCCTGACTAGCCAACAAATACAATAGCACTCCCCGAATAAATGAAACTTCTTCACTCTCAAGTCAGTGACAAAATGCATTGGTAGAGTACTGTCATATCATGTGACAACATAGATAGTAACCAAGAATGAGCAAAGTAGTAGGTGAGAAATAAAATCTCATGTTGATGCGTCACTTGCAACAGTCCATCAAAAAATCCAGAAACACAAGTTTAAAGGATGAAGTAGGATTCATGTTATAATATTATAAACCACAGCAACCTAACTGACAAGAAGCTCTCGTAGCTCATTTGGTTAGAGCACCCGTTTAGTAAGCGGGAGGTCTTGAGTTCAACTCTCAACGAGCGCAGCAAACGAACGCCTCTTTGTGTTTCCATTTTTTCTTCCTCCTGATAATCAGTTGTTTATCAAAATTACGAAGAGGAAACCTTTTCTACCGTATCTAATATGTAGCATCATAACCTCTCGTGTTTTAGCATCGACTTATTTTTATTTCTTTAGCTGAGAAATTCATGTTTATATCACATTGGATTGGAGTAATACTTTTACATTTTCACTCCATCGGTCAAGGTTAAAAGAACAACCCCTGACTAGCCAACAAATACAATAGCACTCCCCGAATAAATGAAACTTCTTCACTCTCAAGTCAGTGACAAAATGCATTGGTATAGTACTGTCATATCATGTGACAACATAGATAGTAACCAAGCATGAGCAAAGTAGTAGGTGAGAAATAAAATCTCATGTTGATGCGTCACTTGCAACAATCCATCAAAAATCCAGAAACACAAGTTTAAAGGATGAAGTAGGATTCATGTTATAATATTATAAACCACAGCAACCTAACTGACAAGAAGCTCTCGTAGCTCAGTTGGTTAGAGCACCCGTTTAGTAAGCGGGAGGTCTTGAGTTCAACTCGCAACGAGAGCAGCAAACGATCACCTCTTTGTGTCTCCTTTTTTTCTTCCACCTGTTACTCAGTTGCATATCAAAATTACGAGGGGGAAACCTTTTCTACCTTATCTAATATGTAGTTAACGTCTCGTGTTTTGGCATAGACTTATTTTTTTTTCTTTACATAGGATATTCACGTTTATATCACATTGGATTGGAGTAATACTTTTTCATTTTCACTCCATCGGTCAAGGTTAAAAGAACAACCCCTGACTAGCAAACAAATACAATTGCGCTCGTCGAATAAAAGAAACTACTTCTCTCTGAAGTCAGTGACAAAAGGCATTGGTAGAGTACTGTCATATCTTGTGACAACATAGATAGTAACCAAGCCTGAGCAAAGTTGTAGGTGAGAAATAAAATCTCATGTTGATGCGTCACTTACAACAATCCACCAAAAAAGCCAGAAACACAAGTTTAAAGGATGAAGTAGGAGTCATGTTATAATATTGTATACCACAGCAACCTAACTGACTAGAAGCTATCGTAGCTCAGTTGGTTAGAGCACCCATTTAGTAAGCGGGAGGTCTTGAGTTCAACTCTCAACGAGAGCAACAAACGATCGTCTCTTTGTGTTTCCATTTTTTCTTCCTCCTGATACTCAGTTGCATATCAAAATTACGAAGAGGAAACCTTTTCTACCTCATCTAATCTGTAGCATCGTAACGTCTCGTCTTTTAGCATCTACTTATTTTTCTTTCTTTACATGAGAAGTTCATATTTATATCACATTGGATTGGAGTAATACTTTTTCATTTTCACACCATCGGTCAAGGTTAAAAGAACAACCCCTGACTAGCCAACAAATACAATAGCACTCCCCGAATAAAAGAAACAATTTCTCTCTCAAGTCAGTGACAAAATGCATTGGTAGAGTACTGTCATATCATGTGACAACATAGATAGTAACCAAGCCTGAGCAAGGTTGTAGGTGAGAAATAAAATCTCCTGTTGATGCGTCACTTACAACGATCCACCAAAAAAGCCATAAACACAAGTTTTTCAAGGATGAAGTAGGATTCATGTTATAATATTGTATTCCACAGCAACCTAACTGACCAGAAGCTCTCGTAGCTCAGTTGGTTAGAGCACCAGTTTAGTAAGTGGGAGGTCTTGAGTTCAACTCTCAACGAGAGCAGAAAACGATCGCCTCTTTGTGTTTCCATTTTTTCTTCCTCCTGATAATCAGTTGCATATCAAAATTCCGAAGGGGAAACCTTTTCTACCTTATCTAATATGTAGTATCATAACCTCTCGTGTTTTAGCATCGACTTATTTTTATTTCTTTACCTGAGAAATTCATGTTTATATCACATTGGATTGGAGTAATACTTTTTCATTTTCACTCCATCGATCAAGGTTAAAAGAACAACCCCTGACTAGCCAACAAATACAATAGCACTCCCCGAATAAATGAAACTTCTTCACTCTCAAGTCAGTGACAAAATGCATTGGTAGAGTACTGTCATATCATGTTACAACATAGATAGTAACCAAGCATGAGCAAAGTAGTAGGTGAGAAATAAAATCTCATGTTGATGCGTCACTTGCAACAATCCATCAAAAAATCCAGAAACACAAGTTTAAAGGATGAAGTAGGATTCATGTTATAATATTATAAACCACAGCAATCTAACTGACAAGAAGCTCTCGTAGCTCAGTTGGTTAGAGCACCCGTTTAGTAAGCGGGAGGTCTTGAGTTCAACTCTCAACGAGAGCAGAAAACGATCGCCTCTTTGTGTTTCCATTTTTTCTTCCACCTGATACTCAGTTGTTTATCAAAATTACGAAGGGGAAACCTTTTCTACCTTATCTAATATGTAGTATCATAACCTCTCGTGTTTTAGCATCGACTTATTTTTATTTATTTACCTGAGAAATTCATGTTTATATCACATTGGATTGGAGTAATACTTTTTCATTTTCACTCCATCGGTCAAGGTTAAAAGAACAACCCCTGACTAGCCAACAAATACAATAGCACTCCCCGAATAAATGAAACTTCTTCACTCTCAAGTCAGTGACAAAATGCATTGGTAGAGTACTGTCATATCATGTGACAACATAGATAGTAACCAAGCATGAGCAAAGTAGTAGGTGAGAAATAAAATCTCATGTTGATGCGTCACTTGCAACAATCCATCAAAAAATCCAGAAACACAAGTTTAAAGGATGAAGTAGGATTCATGTTATAATATTATAAACCACAGCAACCTAACTGACAAGAAGCTCTCGTAGCTCAGTTGGTTAGAGCACCCGTTTAGTAAGCGGGAGGTCTTGAGTTCAACTCTCAACGAGCGCAGCAAACGAACGCCTCTTTGTGTTTTCTTTTTTCTTCCACCTGATACTCAGTTGTTTATCAAAATTACGAAGAGGAAACCTTTTCTACCTTATCTAATCTCTAGCATCATAACGTCTCGTGTTTTAGCATCGACTTATTTTTCTTTCTTTACATGAGAAATTCATATTTATATCACATTGGATTGGAGTAATACTTTTTCATGTTCACTCCATCGGTCAAGGTTAAAAGAACAACCCTGACTAGCCCACAAATACAATAGCACTCGTCAAATAAAAGAAACAACTTCTCTCTCAAGTCAGTGACAAAATGCATTGGTATAGTACTGTCATATCATGTGACAACATAGATAGTAACCAAGCCTGAGCCAGGTTGTAGGTGAGAAATAAAATCTCCTGTTGATGCGTCACTATCAACAATCCACCAAAAAAGCCAGAAACATAAGTTTAAAGGATGAAGTAGGATTCATGTTATAATATTGTATACCACAACAACCTAACTGACCAGAAGCTCCCATAGCTCAGTTGGTTAGAGCACCCGTTTAGTAAGCGGGAGGTCTTGAGTTCAACTCTCAACAAGAGCAGCAAACGATCGCCTCGTTGTGTTTCCATTTTTGTTCCTCCTGATACTCAATTGCATATCAAAATTACGAAGGGTAAACCTTTTCTACCTTATCAAATATATAGCATCATAACTTCTCGTGTTTTAGCATCGACTTATTTTTCTTTCTTTACATGAGAAATTCATGTTTATATCACATTGGATTGGAGTAATAATTTTTCATTTTCACACCATCGGTCAAGGTTAAAAGAACAACCCCTGACTAGCCAACAAATACAATAGCACACCCCAAATAAATGAAACATCTTCACTCTCAAGTCAGTGACAAAATGCATTGGTAGAGTACTGTCATATCATGTGACAGCATAGATAGTAACCAAGCCTGAGCAAAGTTGTAGATGAGAAATAAAATCTCCTGTTAATGCGTCACATACAACAATCCACCAAAAAAGCCAGAAACACAAGTTTAAAGGATGAAGTAGGATTCATGTTATAACATTATAAACCACAATAACCTAACTGACAAGAAGCTCTCGTAGCTCAGTTGGTTAGAGCACCCGTTTAGTAAGCGGGAGGTCTTGAGTTCAACTCTCAACGAGAGCAGCAAACGATCACCTCTTTGTGTTTCCTTTTTTTCTTCCACCTGATACTCAGCTGCATATCAAAATTACGAGGGGGAAACCTTTTCTACCTTATCTAATATGTAATTAACGTGTCGTGCTTTGCCATCGACTTATTTTTTTTCTTTACATGGGATATTGATGTTTATATCACATTGGATTGGAGTAATACTTTTTCATTTTCACTCCATCGGTCAAGGTTAAAAGAACAACCCCTGATTAGCCAACAAATACAATAGCACTCGTCGAATAAAAGAAACAACTTCTCTCTCAAGTCAGTGACAAAATGCATTGGTAGAGTACTGTCATATCATGTGACAACATAGATAGTAACCAAGCCTGACCAAGGTTGTAGGAGAGAAATAAAATCCCCTGTTGATGCGTCACTTACAACAAATAACCAAAAAGGCCAGAAACACAAGTTTAAAGGATGAAGTAGGATTCATGTTATAATATTGTATACCACAGCAACCTAACTGACCAGAAGCTATCGTAGCTCAGTTGGTTAGAGCACCCGTTTAGTAAGCGGGAGGTCTTGAGTTCAGCTCTCAACGAGAGCAGCAAACGATCACCTCTTTGTGTCTCCTTTTTTTCTTCCACCTGATACTCAGTTGCATATCAAAATTACGAGGGGGAAACCTTTTCTACCTTATTTAATATGTAGTTAACGTCTCGTGTTTTGGCATCGACTTATTTTTTTTTCTTTACATGGGATATTCATGTTTATATCACATTGGATTGGAGTAATACTTTTTCATTTTCACTCCATCGGTCAAGGTTAAAAGAACAACCCCTGACTAGCCAACAAATACAATAGCACTCGTCGAATAAAAGAAACTACGTCTCTCTGAAGTCATTGACAAAAGGCATTGGTAGAGTACTGTCATACCATGTGACAACATAGATAGTAACCAAGCCTGAGCAAAGTTGTAGGTTAGAAATAAAATCTCTTGTTGATGCGTCACTTACAACAATCCACCAAAAAGGCCAGAAACACAAGTTTAAAGGATGAAGTAGGATTCATGTTATAATATTGTATACCACAGCAACCTAACTGACAAGAAGCTCTCGTAGCTCAGTTGGTTAGAGCACCCATTTAGTAAGCGGGAGGTCTTGAGTTCAACTCTCAACGAGAGCAGCAAACGATCACCTCTTTGTGTTTCCTTTTTTTCTTCCACCTGATACTCAGTTGCATATCAAAATTACGAGCGGGAAACCTTTTCTACCTTATCTAATATGTAATTAACGTCTCGTGTTTTGGCATCGACTTATTTTTTTTTCTTTACATGGTATATTGATGTTTATATCACATTGGATTGGAGTAATACTTTTTCATTTTCACTCCATTGGTCAAGGTTAAAAGAACAACCCCTGACTAGCCAACAAATACAATAGCACTCGTCGAATAAAAGAAACAACTTCTCTCTCAAGTCAGTGACAAAATGCATTGGTAGAGTACTGTCATATCATGTGACAACATAGATAGTAACCAAGCCTGAGCAAGGTTGTAGGAGAGAAATAAAATCTCCTGTTGATGCGTCTCTTACAAAAATCCACCAAAAAGGCCAGAAACACAAGTTTAAAGGATGAAGTTGGATTCATGTTATAACATTATAAACCACAATAACCTAACTGACAATAAGCTTTCGTAGCTCAGTTGGTTAGAGCACCCGTTTAGTAAGCGGGAGTTCTTGAGTTCAACTCTCAACGAGAGCAGCAAACGATCACCTCTTTGTGTCTCCTTTTTTTCTTCCACCTGATACTCAGTTGCATATCAAAATTACGAGGGGGAAACCTTTTCTACCTTATCTAATATGTAGTTAACGTCTCGTGTTTTGGCATCGACTTATTTTTTTTCTTTACATGGGATATTCATGTTTATATCACATTGGATTGGAGTAATACTTTTTCATTTTCACTCCATCGGTCAAGGTTAAAAGAACAACCCCTGACTAGCCAACAAATACAATAGCACTCGTCGAATAAAAGAAACTACTTCTCTCTGAAGTCAGTGACAAAAGGCATTGGTAGAGTACTGTCATATCATGTGACAACATAGATAGTAACCAAGCCTGAGCAAAGTAGTATGTTAGAAATAAAATCTCTTGTTGATGCGTCACTTACTACAATGCACCAAAAAGGCCAGAAACACAAGTTTAAAGGATGAAGTAGGATTCATGTTATAATATTGTATACCACAAAGAACCTAATCGACCGAAGCTCGTAGCTCAGTTGGTTAGAGCACCCGTTTAGTAAGCGGGAGGTCTTGAGTTCAACTCTCAACGAGAGCAGCAAACGATCACCTCTTTGTGTTTCCTTTTTTTCTTCAACCTGATACTGAGTTGCATATCAAAATTATGAAGGGGAAACCTTTTCTACCTTATCTAATATGTAGTTAACGTCTCGTGTTTTGGCATAGACTTATTTTTTTTCTTTACATGGGATATTCACGTTCATATCACATTGGATTGGAGTAATACTTTTTCATTTTCACTCCATCGGTCAAGGTTAAAAGAACAACCCCTGACTAGCAAACAAATACAATAGCACTCGTCGAATAAAAGAAACAACTTCTCTCTCAAGTCAGTGACAAAAGGCATTGGTAGAGTACTGTCATATCATGTGACAACATAGATAGTAACCAAGCCTGAGCAAAGTTGTAGATGAGAAATAAAATCTCTTGTTGATGCGTCACTTACAACAATCCACCAAAAAAGCCAGAAACACATGTTTAAAGGATGAAGTTGGATTCATGTTATAACATTATAAACCACAATAACCTAACTGACAAGAAGCTCTCGTAGCTCAGTTGGTTAGAGCACCCGTTAGTAAGCGGGAGGTCTTGAGTTCAACTCTCAACGAGAGCAGCAAACGATCACCTCTTTGTGTTTCCTTTTTTTCTTCCACCTGATACTCAGTTGCATATCAAAATTACGAGGGGGAAACCTTTTCTACCTTATCTAATATGTAATTAACGTCTAACACATCGACTTATTTTTTTTTCTTTACATGGGATATTGATGTTTATATCACATTGGATTGGAGTATACTTTTTCATTTTCACTCCATCGGTCAAGGTTAAAAGAACAACCCCTGATTAGCCAACAAATACAATAGCACTCGTCGAATAAAAGAAACAACTTCTCTCCCAAGTCAGTGACAAAATGCATTGGTAGAGTACTGTCATATCATGTGACAACATAGATAGTAACCAACCCTGAGCAAGGTTGTAGGAGAGAAATAAAATCTCCTGTTGATGCGTCACTTACAACAAATAACCAAAAAGGCCAGAAACACAAGTTTAAAGGATGAAGTAGGATTCATGTTATAATATTGTATACCACAGCAACCTAACTGACCAGAAGCTCTCGTAGCTCAGTTGGTTAGAGCACCCGTTTAGTAAGCGGGAGTTCTTGAGTTCAATCACAACGAGCAAAGAACGATCACCTCTTTGTGTTTCCTTTTTTCTTCCACCGATACTCAGTTGCATATCAAAATTACGAGGGGAAACTTTTTTTACCTTATCTAATATGTAGTTAACGTCTCATGTTTTGGCATCGACTTATTTTTTTTTCTTTACATGGGATATTCATGTTTATATCACATTGGATTGAAGTAATACTTTTTCATTTTCACTCCATCGGTCAAGGTTAAAAGAACAACCCCTGACTAGCCAACAAATACAATAGCACTCGTCAAATAAAAGAAACTACTTCTCTCAAGTCGGTGACAAAAGGCATTGGTAGAAATCTTGTCATATCAAGTGACAACATAGATAGTAACCAAGCCTGAGCAAAGTTGTAGGTGAGAAATAAAATCTCTTGTTGATGCATCACTTAAAACAATCCACCAAAAAAGCCAGAAACACAAGTTTAAAGGATGAAGTTGGATTCATTTTATAACATTATAAACCACAATAACCTAACTGACAAGAAGCTCTCGTAACTCAGTTGGTTAGAGCACCCGTTTCGTAAGCGGGAGGTCTTGAGTTCAACTCTCAACGAGAGCAGCAAACGATCACCTCTTTGTGTCTCCTTTTTTTCTTCCACCTGATACTCAGTTGCATATCAAAATTACGAGGGGGAAACCTTTTCTACCTTATCTAATATGTAGTTAACGTCTCGTGTTTTGGCATAGACTTATTTTTTTTTCTTTACATAGGATATTCACGTTTATATCACATTGGATTGGAGTAATACTTTTTCATTTTCACTCCATCGGTCAAGGTTAAAAGAACAACCCCTGACTAGCAAACAAATACAATTGCACTCGTCGAATAAAAGAAACTACTTCTCTCTGAAGTCAGTGACAAAAGGCATTGGTAGAGTACTGTCATATCTTGTGACAACATAGATAGTAACCAAGCCTGAGCAAAGTAGTAGGTTAGAAATAAAATCTCTTGTTGATGCGTCACTTACAACAATCCACCAAAAAGGCCAGAAACACAAGTTTAAAGGATGAAGTAGGATTCATGTTATAATATTGTATACCACAGCAACCTAATCGACTGTAAGCTCTCGTAGCTCAGTTGGTTAGAGCATCCGTTTAGTAAGAGGGAGGTCTTGAGTTCAACTTTCAACGAGAGCAGCAAACGATCACCTCTTTGTGTTTCCTTTTTTTCTTCCACCTGATACTCAGTTGCATATCAAAATTACGAGTGGGAAACCTTTTCTACCTTATCTAATATGTAATTAACGTCTCGTGTTTTGGCATCGACTTATTTTTTTTTCTTTACATGGGATATTGATGTTTATATCACATTGGATATGAGTAATACTTTTTCATTTTCACTCCATCGGTCAAGGTTAAAAGAACAACCCATGACTAGCCAGCAAATACAATAGCACTCGTCGAATAAAAAAAACAACTTCTCTCTCAAGTCAGTGACAAAATGCATTGGTAGAGTACTGTCATATCATGTGACAACATAGATAGTAACCAAGCCTGAGCAAGGTTGTAGGAGAGAAATAAAATCTCCTGTTGATGCGTCACTTACAACAATCCACCAAAAACGCCAGAAACACAAGTTTAAAGGATGAAGTTGGATTCATGTTATAACATTATAAACCACAATAACCTAACTGACAAGAAGCTCTCGTAGCTCAGTTGGTTAGAGCACCCGTTAGTAAGCGGGAGGTCTTGAGTTCAACTCTCAACGAGAGCAGCAAACGATCACCTCTTTGTGTTTCCTTTTTTTCTTCCACCTGATACTCAGTTGCATATCAAAATTACGAGGGGGAAACCTTTTCTACCTTATCTAATATGTAATTAACGTCTAACACATCGACTTATTTTTTTTTCCTTACATGGGATATTGATGTTTATATCACATTGGATTGGAGTATACTTTTTCATTTTCACTCCATCGGTCAAGGTTAAAAGAACAACCCCTGATTAGCCAACAAATACAATAGCACTCGTCGAATAAAAGAAACAACTTCTCTCCCAAGTCAGTGACAAAATGCATTGGTAGAGTACTGTCATATCATGTGACAACATAGATAGTAACCAACCCTGAGCAAGGTTGTAGGAGAGAAATAAAATCTCCCGCTTGACGCTGGGCCACTTACAACAAATAACCAAAAAGGCCAGAAACACAAGTTTAAAGGATGAAGTAGGATTCATGTTATAATATTGTATACCACAGCAACCTAACTGACCAGAAGCTCTCGTAGCTCAGTTGGTTAGAGCACCCGTTTAGTAAGCGGGAGTTCTTGAGTTCAACTGTCAACGAGAGCAGCAAACGATCACCTCTTTGTGTTTCCTTTTTTTCTTCCACCTGATACTCAGTTGCATATCAAAATTACGAGGGGAAACCTTTTCTACCTTATCTAATATGTAGTTAACGTCTCATGTTTTGGCATCGACTTATTTTTTTTTCTTTACATGGGATATTCATGTTTATATCACATTGGATTGAAGTAATACTTTTTCATTTTCACTCCATCGGTCAAGGTTAAAAGAACAACCCCTGACTAGCCAACAAATACAATAGCACTCGTCAAATAAAAGAAACTACTTCTCTCTGAAGTCAGTGAGAAAAGGCATTGGTAGAGTACTGTCATATCAAGTGACAACATAGATAGTAACCAAGCCTGAGCAAAGTTGTAGGTGAGAAATAAAATCTCTTGTTGATGCATCACTTAAAACAATCCACCAAAAAAGCCAGAAACACAAGTTTAAAGGATGAAGTTGGATTCATTTTATAACATTATAAACCACAATAACCTAACTGACAAGAAGCTCTCGTAACTCAGTTGGTTAGAGCACCCGTTTAGTAAGCGGGAGGTCTTGAGTTCAACTCTCAACGAGAGCAGCAAACGATCACCTCTTTGTGTCTCCTTTTTTTCTTCCACCTGATACTCAGTTGCATATCAAAATTACGAGGGGGAAACCTTTTCTACCTTATCTAATATGTAGTTAACGTCTCGTGTTTTGGCATAGACTTATTTTTTTTTCTTTACATAGGATATTCACGTTTATATCACATTGGATTGGAGTAATACTTTTCATTTTCACTCCATCGGTCAAGGTTAAAAGAACAACCCACGACTAGCAAACAAATACAATTGCACTCGTCGAATAAAAGAAACTACTTCTCTCTGAAGTCAGTGACAAAAGGCATTGGTAGAGTACTGTCATATCTTGTGACAACATAGATAGTAACCAAGCCTGAGCAAAGTAGTAGGTTAGAAATAAAATCTCTTGTTGATGCGTCACTTACAACAATCCACCAAAAAGGCCAGAAACACAAGTTTAAAGGATGAAGTAGGATTCATGTTATAATATTGTATACCACAAAGAACCTAATCGACAAGAAGCTCTCGTAGCTCAGTTGGTTAGAGCATCCGTTTAGTAAGAGGGAGGTCTTGAGTTCAACTTTCAACGAGAGCAGCAAACGATCACCTCTTTGTGTTTCCTTTTTTTCTTCCACCTGATACTCAGTTGCATATCAAAATTACGAGTGGGAAACCTTTTCTACCTTATCTAATATGTAATTAACGTCTCGTGTTTTGGCATCGACTTATTTTTTTTTCTTTACATGGGATATTGATGTTTATATCACATTGGATTGGAGTAATACTTTTTCATTTTCACTCCATCGGTCAAGGTTAAAAGAACAACCCATGACTAGCCAGCAAATACAATAGCACTCGTCGAATAAAAAAAACAACTTCTCTCTCAAGTCAGTGACAAAATGCATTGGTAGAGTACTGTCATATCATGTGACAACATAGATAGTAACCAAGCCTGAGCAAGGTTGTAGGAGAGAAATAAAATCTCCTGTTGATGCGTCACTTACAACAATCCACCAAAAACGCCAGAAACACAAGTTTAAAGGATGAAGTTGGATTCATGTTATAACATTATAAACCACAATAACCTAACTGACAAGAAGCTCTCGTAGCTCAGTTGGTTAGAGCACCCGTTAGTAAGCGGGAGGTCTTGAGTTCAACTCTCAACGAGCAAAGAACGATCACCTCTTTGTGTTTCCTTTTTTCTTCCACGATACTCGGTTGCATATCAAAATTACGAGGAAACCTTTTCTACCTTATCTAATATGTAGCATTAACCTCTCGTGTTTAGCATCGACTTATTTTTTTCTTTACATGGGATATTGATGTTTATATCACATTGGATTGGAGTATACTTTTTCATTTTCACTCCATCGGTCAAGGTTAAAAGAACAACCCCTGATTAGCCAACAAATACAATAGCACTCGTCGAATAAAAGAAACAACTTCTCTCCCAAGTCAGTGACAAAATGCATTGGTAGAGTACTGTCATATCATGTGACAACATAGATAGTAACCAACCCTGAGCAAGGTTGTAGGAGAGAAATAAAATCTCCTGTTGATGCGTCACTTACAACAAATAACCAAAAAGGCCAGAAACACAAGTTTAAAGGATGAAGTAGGATTCATGTTATAATATTGTATACCACAGCAACCTAACTGACCAGAAGCTCTCGTAGCTCAGTTGGTTAGAGCACCCGTTTAGTAAGCGGGAGTTCTTGAGTTCAACTGTCAACGAGAGCAGCAAACGATCACCTCTTTGTGTTTCCTTTTTTTCTTCCACCTGATACTCAGTTGCATATCAAAATTACGAGGGGAAACCTTTTCTACCTTATCTAATATGTAGTTAACGTCTCATGTTTTGGCATCGACTTATTTTTTTTCTTTACATGGGATATTCATGTTTATATCACATTGGATTGAAGTAATACTTTTTCATTTTCACTCCATCGGTCAAGGTTAAAAGAACAACCCCTGACTAGCCAACAAATACAATAGCACTCGTCAAATAAAAGAAACTACTTCTCTCTGAAGTCAGTGACAAAAGGCATTGGTAGAGTAATCACCATATCAAGTGACAACATAGATAGTAACCAAGCCTGAGCAAAGTTGTAGGTGAGAAATAAAATCTCTTGTTGATGCATCACTTAAAACAATCCACCAAAAAAGCCAGAAACACAAGTTTAAAGGATGAAGTTGGATTCATTTTATAACATTATAAACCACAATAACCTAACTGACAAGAAGCTCTCGTAACTCAGTTGGTTAGAGCACCCGTTTAGTAAGCGGGAGGTCTTGAGTTCAACTCTCAACGAGAGCAGCAAACGATCACCTCTTTGTGTCTCCTTTTTTTCTTCCACCTGATACTCAGTTGCATATCAAAATTACGAGGGGGAAACCTTTTCTACCTTATCTAATATGTAGTTAACGTCTCGTGTTTTGGCATAGACTTATTTTTTTTTCTTTACATAGGATATTCACGTTTATATCACATTGGATTGGAGTAATACTTTTTCATTTTCACTCCATCGGTCAAGGTTAAAAGAACAACCCCTGACTAGCAAACAAATACAATTGCACTCGTCGAATAAAAGAAACTACTTCTCTCTGAAGTCAGTGACAAAAGGCATTGGTAGAGTACTGTCATATCTTGTGACAACATAGATAGTAACCAAGCCTGAGCAAAGTAGTAGGTTAGAAATAAAATCTCTTGTTGATGCGTCACTTACAACAATCCACCAAAAAGGCCAGAAACACAAGTTTAAAGGATGAAGTAGGATTCATGTTATAATATTGTATACCACAGCAACCTAACTGACCAGAAGCTCTCGTAGCTCAGTTGGTTAGAGCATCCGTTTAGTAAGAGGGAGGTCTTGAGTTCAACTTTCAACGAGAGCAGCAAACGATCACCTCTTTGTGTTTCCTTTTTTTCTTCCACCTGATACTCAGTTGCATATCAAAATTACGAGTGGGAAACCTTTTCTACCTTATCTAATATGTAATTAACGTCTCGTGTTTTGGCATCGACTTATTTTTTTTTCTTTACATGGGATATTGATGTTTATATCACATTGGATTGGAGTAATACTTTTTCATTTTCACTCCATCGGTCAAGGTTAAAAGAACAACCCATGACTAGCCAGCAAATACAATAGCACTCGTCGAATAAAAAAAACAACTTCTCTCTCAAGTCGGTGACAAAATGCATTGGTAGAATCTGTCATATCATGTGACAACATAGATAGTAACCAAGCCCGAGCAAGGTTGTAGGAGAGAAATAAAATCTCCTTGTTGATCGTCACTTACAACAATCCACCAAAAGCGCCAGAAACACAAGTTTAAAGGATGAAGTTGGATTCATGTTATAACATTATAAACCACAATAACCTAATCGACAAGAAGCTCTCGTAGCTCGGTTGGTTAGAGCACCCATTTAGTAGCGGGAGGTCTTGAGTTCAACTCTCAACGAGAGCAGCAAACGATCACCTCTTTGTGTTTCCTGTTTTTCTTCCACCTGATACTCAGTTGCATATCAAAATTACGAGGGGGAAACCGTTTCTACCTTATCTAATATGTAGTTAACCTCTCGTGTTTTGGCATCGACTTATTTTTTCTTTACATGGGATATTGATGTTTATATCACATTGGATTGGAGTATACTTTTTCATTTTCACTCCATCGGTCAAGGTTAAAAGAACAACCCCTGATTAGCCAACAAATACAATAGCACTCGTCGAATAAAAGAAACAACTTCTCTCCCAAGTCAGTGACAAAATGCATTGGTAGAGTACTGTCATATCATGTGACAACATAGATAGTAACCAACCCTGAGCAAGGTTGTAGGAGAGAAATAAAATCTCCTGTTGATGCGTCACTTACAACAAATAACCAAAAAGGCCAGAAACACAAGTTTAAAGGATGAAGTAGGATTCATGTTATAATATTGTATACCACAGCAACCTAACTGACCAGAAGCTCTCGTAGCTCAGTTGGTTAGAGCACCCGTTTAGTAAGCGGGAGTTCTTGAGTTCAACTGTCAACGAGAGCAGCAAACGATCACCTCTTTGTGTTTCCTTTTTTTCTTCCACCTGATACTCAGTTGCATATCAAAATTACGAGGGGAAACCTTTTCTACCTTATCTAATATGTAGTTAACGTCTCATGTTTTGGCATCGACTTATTTTTTTTTCTTTACATGGGATATTCATGTTTATATCACATTGGATTGAAGTAATACTTTTTCATTTTCACTCCATCGGTCAAGGTTAAAAGAACAACCCACGACTAGCCAACAAATACAATAGCACTCGTCAAATAAAAGAAACTACTTCTCTCTCAAGTCGGTGAGAAAAAGGCATTGGTAGAAATCTTGTCATATCAAGTGACAACATAGATAGTAACCAAGCCCGAGCAAAGTTGTAGGTGAGAAATAAAATCTCTTGTTGATGCATCACTTAAAACAATCCACCAAAAAGCCGAAACACAAGTTTAAAGGATGAAGTTGGATTCATTTTATAACATTATAAACCACAATAACCTAACTGACAAGAAGCTCTCGTAGCTTCGGTTGGTTAGAGCACCCTTTTAGTAAGCGGGAGGTCTTGAGTTCAACTCTCAACGAGAGCAAAGAAGCGATCACCTCTTTGTGTCTCCTTTTTTCTTCCACCGATACTCGGTTGCATATCAAAATTACGAGGGGAAACCTTTTCTACCTTATCTAATATGTAGTTAACGTCTCGTGTTTTGGCATAGACTTATTTTTTTCTTTACATAGGATATTCATGTTTATATCACATTGGATTGGAGTAATACTTTTCATTTTCACTCCATCGGTCAAGGTTAAAAGAACAACCCGACTAGCAAACAAATACAATTGCACTCGTCGAATAAAAGAAACTACTTCTCTCTCAAGTCGGTGACAAAATGCATTGGTAGAGTAATCACATATCTTGTGACAACATAGATAGTAACCAAGCCTGAGCAAAGTAGTAGGTTAGAAATAAAATCTCTTGTTGATGCGTCACTTACAACAATCCACCAAAAAGGCCAGAAACACAAGTTTAAAGGATGAAGTAGGATTCATGTTATAATATTGTATACCACAAAGAACCTAATCGACCGAAGCTCTCGTAGCTCGGTTGGTTAGAGCATCCGTTTAGTAAGAGGGAGGTCTTGAGTTCAACTTTCAACGAGCAAAGAAGCGATCACCTCTTTGTGTTTCCTTTTTTTCTTCCACCTGATACTCAGTTGCATATCAAAATTACGAGTGGGAAACCTTTTCTACCTTATCTAATATGTAATTAACGTCTCGTGTTTTGGCATCGACTTTTTTTTTTCTTTACATGGGATATTGATGTTTATATCACATTGGATTGGAGTAATACTTTTTCATTTTCACTCCATCGGTCAAGGTTAAAAGAACAACCCCTGACTAGCCAACAAATACAATAGCACTCGTCGAATAAAAGAAACAACTTCTCTCTCAAGTCAGTGACAAAATGCATTGGTAGAGTACTGTCATATCATGTGGCAACATAGATAGTAACCAAGCCTGACCAAGGTTGTAGGAGTGAAATAAAATCTCCTGTTGATGCGTCACTTACAACAATCCACCAAAAAACCCAGAAACACAAGTTTAAAGGATGAAGTTGGATTCATGTTATAACATTATAATCCACAATAACCTAACTGACAAGAAGCTCTCGTAGCTCAGTTGGTTAGAGCACCCGTTTTGTAAGCGGGAGGTCTTGAGTTCAACTCTCAACGAGCGACAAGCGATCACCTCTTTGTGTCTCCTTTTTTTCTTCCACCTGATACTCAGTTGCATATCAAAATTATGAGGGGGAAACCTTTTCTACCTTATCTAATTTGTAATTAACGTCTCGTGTTTTGGCATCGACTTATTTTTTTTTCTTTACATGGGATATTGATGTTTATATCACATTGGATTGGAGTAATACTTTTTCATTTTCACTCCATCGGTCAAGGTTAAAAGAACAACCCCTGACTAGCCAACAAATACAATAGCACTCGTCGAATAAAAGAAACAACTTCTCTCTCAAGTCAGTGACAAAATGCATTGGTAGAGTACTGTCATATCATGTGACAACATAGATAGTAACCAAGCCTGAGCAAGGTTGTAGGAGAGAAATAAAATCTCCTGTTGATGCGTCACTTACAACAATCCACCAAAAAGGCCAGAAACACAAGTTTAAAGGATGAAGTAGGATTCATGTTATAATATTGTATACCACAAAGAACCTAATCGAGGAAGCTCTCGTGAGCTCAGTTGGTTAGAGCACCCGTTTAGTGAGTGGGAGGTCTTGAGTTCAACTGTCAACGAGAGCAGCAAACGATCACCTCTTTGTGTTTCCTTTTTTTCTTCCTCCTGATACTCAGTTGCGTATCAAAATTACGAAGGGGAAACCTTTTCTACCTTTTCTAATATGTAGTTAACGTCTCGTGTTTTGGCATCGACTTATTTTTTTTCTTTACATGGGATATTCATGTTTATATCACATTGGATTGGAGTAATACTTTTTCATTTTCACTCCATCGGTCAAGGTTAAAAGAACAACCCCTGTCTAGCCAACAAATACAATAGCACTCGTCGAATAAAAGAAACTACTTCTCTAAAGTCGGTGAGAAAATGCATTGGTAGAGTAATCTTTGTCATATCATGTGACAACATAGATAGTAACCAAGCCTGAGCAAAGTTGTAGGTGAGAAATAAAATCTCTTGTTGATGCGTCACTTACAACAATCCACCAAAAAAGCCAGAAACACAAGTTTAAAGGATGAAGTTGGATTCATGTTATAACATTATAAACCACAATAACCTAACTGACAAGAAGCTCTCGTAGCTCAGTTGGTTAGAGCACCCGTTTAGTAAGCGGGAGGTCTTGAGTTCAACTCTCAACGAGAGCAGCAAACGATCACCTCTTTGTGTCTCCTTTTTTTCTTCCACCTGATACTCAGTTGCATATCAAAATTACGAGGGGGAAACCTTTTCTACCTTATCTAATATGTAGTTAACGTCTCGTGTTTTGGCATCGACTTATTTTTTTTTCTTTACATGGGATATTCATGTTTATATCACATTGGATTGGAGTAATACTTTTTCATTTTCACTCCATCGGTCAAGGTTAAAAGAACAACCCCTGACTAGCCAACAAATACAATAGCACTCGTCGAATAAAAGAAACTACTTCTCTCTGAAGTCAGTGACAAAAGGCATTGGTAGAGTACTGTCATATCATGTGACAACATAGATAGTAACCAAGCCTGAGCAAAGTAGTAGGTTAGAAATAAAATCTCTTGTTGATGCGTCACTTACAACAATCCACCAAAAAAGCCAGAAACACAAGTTTAAAGGATGAAGTAGGATTCATGTTATAATATTGTATACCACAGCAACCTAACTGACCAGATGCTCTCGTAGCTCAGTTGGTTGGAGCACCCGTTTAGTAAGCGGGAGGTCTTGAGTTCAACTCTCAACGAGAGCAGCAAACGATCACCTCTTTGTGTTTCCTTTTTTTCTTCCACCTGATACTCAGTTGCATATCAAAATTACGAGTGGGAAACCTTTTCTACCTTATCTAATATGTAATTAACGTCTCGTGTTTTGGCATCGACTTATTTTTTTTTTCTTTACATGGGATATTGATGTTTATATCACATTGGATTGGAGTAATACTTTTTCATTTTCACTCCATCGGTCAAGGTTAAAAGAACAACCCCTGACTAGCCAACAAATACAATAGCACTCGTCGAATAAAAGAAACAACTTCTCTCTCAAGTCAGTGACAAAATGCATTGGTAGAGTATTGTCATACCATGTGACAACATAGATAGTAACCAGGCCTGAGCAAGGTTGTAGGAGAGAAATAAAATCTCCTGTTGATGCGTCACTTACAACAATCCACCGAAAAAGCCAGAAACACAAGTTTAAAGGATGAAGTTTGATTCATGTTATAACATTATAAACCACAATAACCTAACTGACAAGAAGCTCTCGTAGCTCAGTTGGTTAGAGCACCCGTTTAGTAAGCGGGAGGTCTTGAGTTCAACTCTCAACGAGAGCAGCAAACGATCACCTCTTTGTGTCTCCTTTTTTTCTTCCACCTGATACTCAGTTGCATATCAAAATTACGAGGGGGAAACCTTTTCTACCTTATCTAATATGTAATTAACGTCTCGTGTTTTGGCATCGACTTATTTTTTTTCTTTACATGGGATATTGATGTTTATATCACATTGGATTGGAGTAATACTTTTTCATTTTCACTCCATCGGTCAAGGTTAAAAGAACAACCCCTGACTAGCCAACAAATACAATAGCACTCGTCGAATAAAAGAAACAACTTCTCTCTCAAGTCAGTGACAAAATGCATTGGTAGAGTACTGTCATATCATGTGACAACATAGATAGTAACCAAGCCTGAGCAAGGTTGTAGGAGAGAAATAAAATCTCCTGTTGATGCGTCACTTACAACAATCCACCAAAAAGGCCAGAAACACAAGTTTAAAGGATGAAGTAGGATTCATGTTATAATATTGTATACCACAAAGAACCTAATCGACAAGAAGCTCTCGTGAGCTCGGTTGGTTAGAGCACCCGTTTAGTAAGCGGAGGTCTTGAGTTCAACTATCAACGAGAGCAAAGAAACGATCACCTCTTTGTGTTTCCTTTTTCTTCCACTGATACTCAGTTGCATATCAAAATTACGAAGGGGAAACCTTTTCTACCTTATCTAATATGTAGCATCATACCCTCTCGTGTTTTGGTATCGACTTATTTTTTTTTTCTTTACATGGGATATTGATGTTTATATCACATTGGATTGGAGTAATACTTTTTCATTTTCACTCCATCGGTCAAGGTTAAAAGAACAACCCCTGACTAGCCAACAAATACAATAGCACACCCCAAATAAATGAAACATCTTAACTCTCAAGTCAGTGACAAAATGCATTGGTAGAGTATTGTCATATCATGTGATAACATAGATAGTAACCAAGCCTGAGCAAAGTTGTAGATGAGAAATAAAATCTCATGTTAATGCGTCACATACAACAATCCACCAAAAAAGCCAGAAACACAAGTTTAAAGGATGAAGTAGGATTCATGTTATAATATTATAAACCACAGCAACCTAACTTACAAGAAGCTCTTGTAGCTAAGTTGGTTAGAGCACCCGTTTAGTAAGCGGGAGGTCTTGAGTTCAACTCTCAATGAGAGCAGCAACGATCACCTCATTGTGTTTCCTTTTTTCTTCCACCTGATACTCAGTTGCATACCAAAATTACGAAGAGGAAACCTTTTCTACCTTATCTAATCTGTAGCATCATAAAGTCTCGTGTTTTAGCATCGACTTATTTTTCTTTCTTTACATGGGATATTGATGTTTATATCACATTGGATTGGAGTAATACTTTTTCATTTTCACTCCATCGGTCAAGGTTAAAAGAACAACCCCTGACTAGCCAACAAATACAATAGCACTCGTCGAATAAAAGAAACAACTTCTCTCTCAAGTCAGTGACAAAATGCATTGGTAGAGTAATGTCATATCATGTGACAACATAGATAGTAACCAAGCCTGAGCAAGGTTGTAGGACAGAAATAAAATCTCCTATTGATGTGTCACTTACAACAATCCACCAAAAAGGCCAGAAACACAAGTTTAAAGTATGAAGTAGGATTCATGTTATAATATTGTATACCACAGCAACCTAACTGACCAGAAGCTCTCGTAGCTCAGTTGGTTAGAGCACCCGTTTAGTAAGCGGGAGGTCTTGAGTTCAACTCTCAACGAGAGCAGCAAACGATCACCTCTTTGTGTTTCCTTTTTTTCTTCAACCTGATACTGAGTTGCATATCAAAATTACGAGGGGGAAACCTTTTCTACCTTATCTAATATGTAGTTAACGTCTCGTGTTTTGGCATCGACTTATTTTTTTTTCTTTACATGATATATTCATGTTTATATCACATTGGATTGGAGTAATACTTTTTCATTTTCACTCCATCGGTCAAGGTTAAAAGAACAACCCCTGACTAGCCAACAAATACAATAGCACTCGTCGAATAAAATAAACAACTTCTCTCTCAAGTCAGTGACAAAAGGCATTGGTAGAGTACTGTCATATCATGTGACAACATAGATAGTAACCAATCCTGAGCAAGGTTGTAGGTGATAAATAAAATCTCTTGTTGATGCGTCACTTACAACAATCCACCAAAAAAGCCAGAAACAGAAGTTTAAATGATGAACTTGGATTCATGTTATAACATTATAAACCACAATAACCTAACTGACAAGAAGCTCTCG
Organism: Anisodus acutangulus; assembly: GCA_029783415.1. Classification (NCBI taxonomy): domain Eukaryota; kingdom Viridiplantae; phylum Streptophyta; class Magnoliopsida; order Solanales; family Solanaceae; genus Anisodus; species Anisodus acutangulus. The sequence goes on from CM056491.1 coordinate 48,727,397, forward strand.
TAGCTCAGTTGGTTAGAGCACCCGTTTAGTAAGCGGGAGGTCTTGAGTTCAACTCTCAACGAGAGCAGCAAACGATCACCTCTTTGTGTCTCCTTTTTTTCTTCCACCTGATACTCAGTTGCATATCAAAATTACGAGGGGGAAACCTTTTCTACCTTATCTAATATGTAATTAACGTCTCGTGTTTTAGCATCGACTTATTTTTTTTTCTTTACATGAGATATTCATGTTTATATCACATTGGATTGGAGTAATACTTTTTCATTTTCACTCCATCTGTCAAGGTTAAAAGAACAACCCTGACTAGCCAACAAATAAAATAGCACTCGTCGAATAAAAGAATCAACTTCTCTCTCAAGTCAGTGACAAAATGCATTGGTAGAGTACTGTCATATCATGTGACAACATAGATAGTAACCAAGCCTGAGCAAAGTAGTATGTTAGAAATAAAATCTCTTGTTGATGCGTCACTTACTACAATGCACCAAAAAGGCCAGAAACACAAGTTTAAAGGATGAAGTAGGATTCATGTTATAATATTGTATACCACAGCAACCTAACTGACCAGAAGCTCTCGTAGCTCAGTTGGTTAGAGCACCCGTTTAGTAAGCGGGAGGTCTTGAGTTCAACTCTCAACGAGAGCAGCAAACGATCACCTCTTTGTGTCTCCTTTTTTTCTTCCACCTGATACTGAGTTGCATATCAAAATTACGAGGGGGAAAGCTTTTCTACCTTATCTAATATGTAGTTAACGTCTCGTGTTTTGGCATCGACTTATTTTTTTTTCTTTACATGGGATATTCATGTTTATATCACATTGGATTGGAGTAATACTTTTTCATTTTCACTCCATCGGTCAAGGTTAAAAGAACAACCCCTGACTAGCCAACAAATACAATAGCACTCGTCGAATAAAAGAAACTACTTCTCTCTGAAGTCAGTGACAAAAGGCATTGGTAGAGTACTGTCATATCATGTGACAACATAGATAGTAACCAAGCCCGAGCAAGGTTGTAGGAGAGAAAAAAATCTCCTGTTGATGCATCACTTACAACAATCCACCAAAAAGGCCAGAAACACAAGTTTAAAGGATGAAGTAGGATTCATGTTATAACATTATTAACCACAACAACCTAACTGACAAGAAGCTCTCGTAACTCAGTTGGTTAGAGCACCCGCTTAGTAAGCGGGAGGTCTTGAGTTCAACTCTCAATGAGCAAAGAACGATCACCTCTTTGTGTCTCCTTTTTTTCTTCCACCTGATACTCAGTTGCATATCAAAATTACGAGTGGGAAACCTTTTGTACCTTATCTAATATGTAATTAACGTCTCGTGTTTTGGCATCGACTTATTTTTTTTCTTTACATGGGATATTGATGTTTATATCACATTGGATTGGAGTAATACTTTTTCATTTTCACTCCATCGGTCAAGGTTAAAAGAACAACCCCTGACTAGCCAACAAATACAATAGCACTCGTCGAATAAAAGAAACAACTTCTCTCTCAAGTCAGTGACAAAATGCATTGGTAGAGTACTGTCATATCATGTGACAACATAGATAGTAACCAAGCCTGAGCAAGGTTGTAGGAGAGAAATAAAATCTCCTGTTGATGCGTCACTTACAACAATCCACCAAAAAGGCCAGAAACACAAGTTTAAAGGATGAAGTAGGATTCATGTTATAATATTGTATACCACAGCAACCTAACTGACCAGAAGCTCTCGTAGCTCAGTTGGTTAGAGCACCCATTTAGTAAGCGGGAGGTCTTGAGTTCAACTATCAACGAGAGCAGCAAACGATCACCTCTTTGTGTTTCCTTTTTTTCTTCCACCTGATACTCAGTTGCATATCAAAATTACGAGTGGGAAACCTTTTCTACCTTATCTAATATGTAATTAACGTCTCGTGTTTTGGCATCGACTTATTTTTTTTTCTTTACATGGGATATTCATGTTTATATCACATTGGATTGGAGTAATACTTTTTCATTTTCACTCCATCGGTCAAGGTTAAAAGAACAACCCCTGACTAGCCAACAAATACAATAGCACTCGTCGAATAAAAGAAACTACTTCTCTCTGAAGTCGGTGACAAAAGGCATTGGTAGATCTTGTCATATCATGTGACAACATAGATAGTAACCAAGCCTGACCAAGGTTGTAGGAGTGAAATAAAATCTCCTGTTGATGCGTCACTTACAACAATCCACCAAAAAACCCAGAAACACAAGTTTAAAGGATGAAGTTGGATTCATGTTATAACATTATAATCCACAATAACCTAACTGACAAGAAGCTCTCGTAGCTCAGTTGGTTAGAGCACCCGTTTAGTAAGCGGGAGGTCTTGAGTTCAACTCTCAACGAGAGCAGCAAACGATCACCTCTTTGTGTTTCCTTTTTTTCTTCCACCTGATACTCAGCTGCATATCAAAATTACGAGGGGGAAACCTTTTCTACCTTATCTAATATGTAATTAACGTGTCGTTCTTTGGCATCGACTTATTTTTTTTTCTTTACATGGGATATTGATGTTTATATCACATTGGATTGGAGTAATACTTTTTCATTTTCACTCCATCGGTCAAGGTTAAAAGAACAACCCCTGATTAGCCAACAAATACAATAGCACTCGTCGAATAAAAGAAACAACTTCTCACTCAAGTCAATGACAAAATGCATTGGTAGAGTACTGTCATATCATGTGACAGCATAGATAGTAACCAAGCCTGAGCAAGGTTGTAGGGGAGAAATAAAATCTCCTGTTGATGCGTCACTTACAACAATCCACCAAAAAAGTCAGAAACACAAGTTTAGAGGATGAAGTAAGATTCATGTTATAATATTGTATACCACAGCAACCTAACTGACCAGAAGCTCTCGTAGCTCAGTTGGTTAGAGCACCCGTTTAGTAAGCGGGAGGTCTTGAGTTCAACTCTCAACGAGAGCAGCAAATGATCACCTCTTTGTGTTTCCTTTTTTTCTTCCACCTGATACTCAGTTGCATATCAAAATTACGAGTGGGAAAACTTTTCTACCTTATCTAATATGTAATTAACGTCTCCTGTTTTGGCATCGACTTATTTTTTTTCTTTACATGAGATATTCATGTTTATATCACATTGGATTGGAGTAATACTTTTTCTCTTTTCACTCCATCGGTCATGGTTAAAAGAACAACCCATGACTAGCCAACAAATACAATAGCACTCGTCGAATAAAAGAAACAACTTCTCTCTCAAGTTAGTGACAAAATGCATTGGTAGAGTACTGTCATATCATGTGACAACATAGATAGTAACCAAGCCTGAGCGAAGTTGTAGGAGAGAAATAAAATCTCCTGTTGATTCGTCACTTACAACAATCCACCAAAAAAGCCAGAAACACAAGTTTAAAGGATGAAGTAGGATTCATGTTATAATATTGTATACCACAACAATACCACAACAACCTAACTGACAAGAAGCTCTCGTAGCTCAGTTGATTGGAGCACCCGTTTAGTAAGCTGGAGGTCTTGAGTTCAACTCTCAACGAGAGCAGCAAACGGTCACCTCTTTGTGTTTCCTTTTTTTCTTCCACCTGATACTCAGTTGCATATCAAAATTACGAAGGGGAAACCTTTTCTTCCTTATCTAATATGTAATTAACGTCTCGTGTTTTGTCATCGACTTTATTTTTTTCTTCACATGGGATATTCATGTTTATATCACATTGGATTGGAGTAATACTTTTTCATTTTCACTCCATCGGTCAAGGTTAATAGAACAGCCCCTGACTAGCCAACAAATACAATAGCACTCGTCGAATAAAAGAAAAAACTTCTCTCTCAAGTCAGTGACAAAATGCATTGGTAGAGTATTGTCATATTATGTGACAACATAGATAGTAACCAAGCCTGAGCAAGGTTGTAGGAGAGAAATAAAATCTCTTGTTGATGCGTCACTTACAACAATCCATCAAAAAGGCCAGAAACACAAGTTTAATGGATGAAGTAGGATTCATGTTATAATATTTTATACCACAAAGAACCTAACTCGACTGTAAGCTCTCGTAGCTCAGTTGGTTGGAGCACCCATTTAGTAAGCGGGAGGTCTTGAGTTCAACTCTCAACGAGAGCAGCAAACGATCACCTCTTTGTGTTTCCTTTTTTTCTTCCACCTGATACTCAGTTGCATATCAAAATTACGAGTGGGAAACCTTTTCTACCTTATCTAATATGTAATTAACGTCTCGTGTTTTGGAATCGACTTATTTTTTTTCTTTACATGGGATATTCATGTTTATATCACATTGGATTGGAGTAATACTTTTTCATTTTCACTCCATCGGTCAAGGTTAAAAGAACAACCCCTGACTAGCCAACAAATACAATAGCACTCGTCGAATAAAAGAAACAACTTCTCTCTCAAGTCAGTGACAAAATGCATTGGTAGAGTACTGTCATATCATGTGACAACATAGATAGTAACCAAGCCTGACCAAGGTTGTAGGAGAGAAATAAAATCTCCTGTTGATGCGTCACTTACAACAATCCACCAAAAAACCCAGAAACACAAGTTTAAAGGATGAAGTTGGATTCATGTTATAACATTATAAACCACAATAACCTAACTGACAAGAAGCTCTCGTAGCTCAGTTGGTTAGAGCACCCGTTTAGTAAGCGGGAGGTGTTGAGTTCAACTCTCAACGAGAGCAGCAAACGATCACCTCTTTGTGTTTCCTTTTTTTCTTCCACCTGATACTCAGTTGCATATCAAAATTACGAGGGGGAAACCTTTTCTACCTTATCTAATATGTAGCATCATAACCTCTCGTGTTTTAGCATCGACTTATTTTTCTTTTTTTACATGAGAAATTCATATTTATATCACATTAGATTGGAGTAATACTTTTTCATTTTCACTCCATCGGTCAAGGTTAAAAGAACAACCCCTGACTAGCCAACAAATACAATAGCACTCCCCGAATAAAAGAAACAACTTCTCTCTCAAGTCAGTAACTAAATGCATTGGTAGAGTACTGTCATATGATATGACAACATAGATCGTAACCAAGCCTGAGCAAAGTTGTAGGTGAGAAATAAAATCTCATGTTGAAGCGTCACTTACAACAATCCACCAAAAAAGCCATAAACTCAAGTTTACAAGATGAAGTAGGATTCATGTTATACTATTATAAACCACAGCCACCTAACTGACAAGAAGCTCTCGTAGCTCAGTTGGTTAGAGCACCCATTTAGTAAGCGGGAGGTCTTGAGTTCAACTCTCAACGAGAGCAACAAACGATCGCCTCTTTGTGTTTCCATTTTTTCTTCCTCCTGATACTCAGTTGCATATCAAAATTATGAAGGGGAAACCTTTTCTACCTTATCTAATATGTAGCATCATAACCTCTCGTGTTTTAGCATCGACTTATTTTTCTTTTTTTACATGAGAAATTCATATTTATATCACATTGGATTGGAGTAATACTTTTTCATTTTCACTCCATCAGTCAAGGTTAAAAGAACTACCCCTGACTAGCCAACAAATACAATAGCACTCGTCGAATAAATGAAACAACTTATCTCTCAAGTCAGTGACAAAAGGCATTGGTAGAGTACTGTCATATCATGTGACAACATAGATAGTAACCAAGCCTGAGCAAAGTAGTAGGTTAGAAATAAAATCTCTTGTTGATGCGTCACTTACAACAATCCACCAAAAAAGCCAGAAACACAAGTTTAAAGGATGAAGTTGGATTCATGTTATAACATTATAAACCACAATAACCTAACTGACAAGAAGCTCTCGTAGCTCAGTTGGTTAGAGCACCCGTTTAGTAAGCGGGAGGTCTTGAGTTCAACTCTCAACGAGAGCAGCAAACGATCACCTCTTTGTGTCTCCTTTTTTTCTTCCACCTGATACTCAGTTGCATATCAAAATTACGAGGGGGAAACCTTTTCTACCTTATCTAATATGTAGCATCATAACCTCTCGTGTTATAGCATCGACTTATTTTTCTTTCTTTACATGAGAAATTCATATTTATATCACATTGGATTGGAGTAATACTTTTTCATTTTCACTCCATCGGTCAAGGTTAAAAGAACAACCCCTGACTAGCCAACAAATACAATAGCACTCGTCGAATAAAAGAAACTACTTCTCTCTGAAGTCAGTGACAAAAGGCATTGGTAGAGTACTGTCATATCATATGACAACATAGATAGTAACCAAGCCTGAGCAAAGTAGTAGGTTAGAAATAAAATCTCTTGTTGATGCGTCACTTACAACAATCCACCAAAAAGCCAGAAACACAAGTTTAAAGGATGAAGTTGGATTCATGTTATAACATTATAAACCACAATAACCTAACTGACAAGAAGCTCTCGTAGCTCAGTTGGTTAGAGCACCCGTTAGTAAGCGGGAGGTCTTGAGTTCAACTCTCAACGAGAGCAGCAAACGATCACCTCTTTGTGTCTCCTTTTTTTCTTCCACCTGATACTCAGTTGCATATCAAAATTACGAGGGGGAAACCTTTTCTACCTTATCTAATATGTAATTAACGTCTCATGTTTTTGTCATCGACATATTTTTTTTCTTTACATGGGATATTGATGTTTATATCACATTGGATTGGAGTAATACTTTTTCATTTTCACTTCATCGGTCAAGGTTAAAAGAACAACCCCTGACTAGCCAACAAATACAATAGCACTCGTCGAATAAAAGAAACAACTTCTCTCTCAAGTCAGTGACAAAATGCAGTGGTAGAGTACTGTCATATCATGTGACAACATAGATAGTAACCAAGCCTGAGCAAGGTTGTAGGAGAGAAATAAAATCTCCTGTTGATGCGTCACTTACAACAATCCACCAAAAAGGCCAGAAACACAAGTTTAAAGGATGAAGTAGGATTCATGTTATAATATTGTATACCAAAGCAACCTAACTGACCAAAAGCTCTCGTAGCTCAGTTGGTTAGAGCACCCGTTTAGCAAGCGGGAGGTCTTGAGTTCAACTGTCAACGAGAGCAGCAAACGATCACCTCTTTGTGTTTTCTTTTTTTCTTCCTCCTGATACTCAGTTGCATATCAAAATTACGAAGGGGAAACCTTTTCTACCTTATCTAATATGTAGCATCATAACCTCTCGTGTTTAGCATCGACTTATTTTTCTTTTTTTACATGAGAAATTCATATTTATATCACATTAGATTGGAGTAATACTTTTTCATTTTCACTCCATCGGTCAAGGTTAAAAGAACAACCCCTGGCTAGCCAACAAATACAATAGCACTCCCCGAATAAAAGAAACAACTTCTCTCTCAAGTCAGTAACTAAATGCATTGGTAGAGTACTGTCATATGATATGACAACATAGATCGTAACCAAGCCTGAGCAAAGTTGTAGGTGAGAAATAAAATCTCATGTTGAAGCGTCACTTACAACAATCCACCAAAAAAGCCAGAAACACAAGTTTAAAGGATGAAGTTGGATTCATGTTATAATATTATAAACCACAGCTACCTAACTGACAAGAAGCTCTCGTAGCTCAGTTGGTTAGAGCACCCGTTTAGTAAGCGGGAGGTCTTGAGTTCAACTCTCAACGAGAGCAGCAAACGATCACCTCTTTGTGTCTCCTTTTTTTCTTCCACCTGATACTCAGTTGCATATCAAAATTACGAGGGGGAAACCTTTTCTACCTTATCTAATATGTAGCATCATAACCTCTCGTGTTATAGCATCGACTTATTTTTCTTTCTTTACATGAGAAATTCATATTTATATCACATTGGATTGGAGTAATACTTTTTCATTTTCACTCCATCGGTCAAGGTTAAAAGAACAACCCCTGACTAGCCAACAAATACAATAGCACTCGTCGAATAAAAGAAACTACTTCTCTCTGAAGTCAGTGACAAAAGGCATTGGTAGAGTACTGTCATATCATGTGACAACATAGATAGTAACCAAGCCTGAGCAAAGTAGTAGGTTAGAAATAAAATCTCTTGTTGATGCGTCACTTACAACAATCCACCGAAAAAGCCAGAAACACAAGTTTAAAGGATGAAGTTGGATTCATGTTATAACATTATAAACCACAATAACCTAACTGACAAGAAGCTCTCGTAGCTCAGTTGGTTAGAGCACCCGTTTAGTAAGCGGGAGGTCTTGAGTTCAACTCTCAACGAGAGCAGCAAACGATCACCTCTTTGTGTCTCCTTTTTTTCTTCCACCTGATACTCAGTTGCATATCAAAATTACGAAGGGGAAACCTTTTCTACCTTATCTAATATGTAGCATCATAACCTCTCGTGTTTTGGCATCAACTTATTTTTTTTCTTTACATGGGATATTCATGTTTATATCACATTGGATTGGAGTAATACTTTTTCATTTTCACTCCATCGGTCAAGGTTAAAAGAACAACCCCTGACTAGCCAACAAATACAATAGCACTCGTCGAATAAAAGAAACTACTTCTCTCTGAAGTCAGTGACAAAAGGCATTGGTAGAGTACTGTCATATCAGGTGACAACATAGATAGTAACCAAGCCTGAGCAAAGTAGTAGGTTAGAAATAAAATCTCTTGTTGATGAGTTACATACAACAATCCACCGTAAAAGCCAGAAACACAAGTTTAAAGGATGAAGTTGGATTCATGTTATAACATTATAAACCACAATAACCTAACTGACAAGAAGCTCTCGTAACTCAGTTGGTTAGAGCATCTGTTTAGTAAGCGGGAGGTCTTGAGTTCAACTGTCAACGAAATCAGCAAACGATCACCTCTTTGTGTTTCCTTTTTTTCTTCCTCCTGATACTCAGTTGCATATCAAAATTACGAGGGGGAAACCTTTTCTACCTTATCTAATATGTAATTAACGTCTCGTGCTTTGGCATCGACATATTTTTTTTCTTTACATGGGATATTGATGTTTATATCACATTGGATTGGAGTAATACTTTTTCATTTTCACTTCATCGGTCAAGGTTAAAAGAACAACCTCTGACTAGCCAACAAATACAATAGCACTCGTCGAATAAAAGAAACTACTTCTCTCTGAAGTCAGTGACAAAAGGCATTGGTAGAGTACTGTCATATCATGTGACAACATAGATAGTAACCAAGCCTGAACAAGGTTGTAGGAGAGAAATAAAATCTCATGTTGATGCGTCACTTACAACAATCCCCCAAAAAGGCCAGAAACACAAGTTTAAAGGATGAAGCAGGATTCATGTTATAATATTGTATACCACTGCAACCTAACTGACCAGAAGCTCTCGTAGCTCAGTTGGTTAGAGCACCCGTTTAGTAAGCGGGAGGTCTTGAGTTCAACTGTCAACGAGAGCAGCAAACGATCACCTCTTTGTGTTTCCTTTTTTTCTTCCTCCTGATACTCAGTTGCATATCAAAATTACGAAGGGGAAACCTTTTCTACCTTATCTAATATGTAGCATCATAACCTCTCGTGTTTTAGCATCGACTTATTTTTCTTTTTTACATGAGAAATTCATATTTATATCACATTAGATTGGAGTAATACTTTTTAATTTTCACTCCATCGGTCAAGGTTAAAAGAACAACCCCTGACTAGCCAACAAATACAATAGCACTCCCCGAATAAAAGAAACAACTTCTCTCTCAAGTCAGTAACTAAATGCATTGGTAGAGTACTGTCATATGATATGACTGCATAGATCGTAACCAAGCCTGAGCAAAGTTGTAGTTGAGAAATAAAATCTCATGTTGAAGCGTCATTACAACAATCCACCAAAAAAGCCATAACTCAAGTTTACAAGATGAAGTAGGATTCATGTTATACTATTATAAACCACAGCTACCTAACTGACAAGAAGCTCTCGTAGCTCAGTTGGTTAGAGCACCCGTTTAGTAAGCGGGAGGTCTTGAGTTCAACTCTCAACGAGAGCAACAAACGATCGCCTCTTTGTGTTTCCATTTTTTCTTCCTCCTGATACTCAGTTGCATATCAAAATTATGAAGGGGAAACCTTTTCTACCTTATCTAATATGTAGCATCATAACCTCTCGTGTTTTAGCATCGACTTATTTTTCTTTTTTTACATGAGAAATTCATATTTATATCACATTGGATTGGAGTAATACTTTTTCATTTTCACTCCATCGGTCAAGGTTAAAAGAACAACCCCTGACTAGCCAACAAATACAATAGCACTCGTCGAATAAAAGAAACAACTTCTCTCTCAAGTCAGTGACAAAAGGCATTGGAAGAGTACTGTCATATCATGTGACAACATAGATAGTAACCAAGACTGAGCAAGGTTGTAGGTGAGAAATAAAATCTCATGTTGAAGCGTCATTACAACAATCCACCAAAAAAGCCATAAACTCAAGTTTACATGATGAAGTAGGATTCATGTTATACTATTATAAACCACAGCTACCTAACTGACAAGAAGCTCTCGTAGCTCAGTTGGTTAGAGCACACGTTTAGTAAGCGGGAGGTCTTGAGTTCAACTCTCAACGAGAGCAACAAACGATCGCCTCTTTGTGTTTCCATTTTCTCTTCCTCTTGATACTCAGTTGCATATCAAAATTATGAAGGGGAAACCTTTTCTACCTTATCTAATATGTAGCATCATAACCTCTCGTGTTTTAGCATCGACTTATTTTTCTTTTTTACATGAGAAATTCATATTTATATCACATTGGATTGGAGTAATACTTTTTCATTTTCACTCCATCGGTCAAGGTTAAAAGAACAACCCCTGACTAGCCAACAAATACAATAGCACTCGTCGAATAAAAGAAACAACTTCTCTCTCAAGTCAGTGACAAAAGGCATTGGTAGAGTACTGTCATATCATGTGACAACATAGATAGTAACCAAGACTGATCAAGGTTGTAGGTGAGAAATAAAATCTCATGTTGAAGCGTCATTACAACAATCCACCAAAAAATCCATAAACTCAAGTTTACAAGATGAAGTAGGATTCATGTTATACTATTATAAACCACAGCTACCTAACTGACAAGATGCTCTCGTAGCTCAGTTGGTTAGAGCACCCGTTTAGTAAGCGGGAGGTCTTGAGTTCAACTCTCAACGAGAGCAGCAAACGATCACCTCTTTGTGTTTCCTTTTTTTCTTCCTCCTGATACTCAGTTGCATATCAAAATTACGAAGGGGAAACCTTTTCTACCTTATCTAATATGTAGCATCATAACCTCTCGTGTTTTAGCATCGACTTATTTTTCTTTTTTTACATGAGAAATTCATATTTATATCACATTGGATTGGAGTAATACTTTTTCATTTTCACTCCATCGGTCAAGGTTAAAAGAACAACCCCTGACTAGCCAACAAATACAATAGCACTCGTCGAATAAAAGAAACAACTTCTCTCTCAAGTCAGTGACAAAAGGCATTGGTAGAGTACTGTCATATCATGTGACAACATAGATAGTAACCAAGCCTGAGCAAGGTTGTAGGTGAGAAATAAAATCTCATGTTGATGCGTCATTACAACAATCCGCCAAAAAAGCCATAAACTCAAGTTTACAAGATGAAGTAGGATTCATGTTATACTATTATAAACCACAGCTACCTAACTGACAAGAAGCTCTCGTAGCTCAGTTGGTTAGAGCACCCGTTTAGTAAGCGGGAGGTCTTGAGTTCAACTCTCAACGAGAGCAACAAACGATCGCCTCTTTCTGTTTCCATTTTTTCTTCATCTTGATACTCAGTTGCATATCAAAATTATGAAGGGGAAACCTTTTCTACCTTATCTAATATGTAGCATCATAACCTCTCGTGTTTTAGCATCGACTTATTTTTCTTTTTTTACATGAGAAATTCATATTTATATCACATTGGATTGGAGTAATACTTTTTCATTTTCACTCCATCGGTCAAGGTTAAAAGAACAACCCCTGACTAGCCAACAAATACAATAGCACTCGTCGAATAAAAGAAACAACTTCTCTCTCAAGTCAGTGACAAAAGTCATTGGTAGAGTACTGTCATATCATGTGACAACATAGATAGTAACCAAGCCTGAGCAAGGTTGTAGGTGATAAATAAAATCTCTTGTTGATGCGTCACTTACAACAATCCACCAAAAAAGCCAGAAACACAAGTTTAAAGGATGAAGTTGGATTCATGTTATAACATTATAAACCACAATAACCTAACTTACAAGAAGCTCTCGTAGCTCAGTTGGTTAGAGAACCCGTTTAGTAAGCGGGAGGTCCTGAGTTCAACTCTCAACGAGAGCAGCAAACGATCACCTCTTTGTGTCTCCTTTTTTTCTTCCACCTGATACTCAGTTGCATATCAAAATTACGAGGGAGAAACCTTTTCTTCCTTATCTAATATGTAATTAACGTCTCATGTTTTAGCATCGACTTATTTTTTTTTCTTCACATGGGATATTCATGTTTATATCACATTGGATTGGAGTAATACTTTTTCATTTTCACTCCATCGGTCAAGGTTAAAAGAACAACCCCTGACAAGCCAACAAATACAATAGCACTCCCCGAATAAAAGAAACAACTTCTCTCTCAAGTCAGTAACTAAATGCATTGGTAGAGTACTGTCATATGATATGACAACATAGATAGTAACCAAGCCTGAGCAAAGTTGTAGGTGAGAAATAAAATCTCATGTTGAAGCGTCACTTACAACAATCCACCAAAAAAGCCATAAACTCAAGTTTACAAGATGAAGTAGGATTCATGTTATAATATTATAAACCACAGCTACCTAACTGACAAGAAGCTCTCGTAGCTCAGTTGGTTAGAGCACCCGTTTAGTAAGCGGGAGGTCTTGAGTTCAACTCTCAACGAGAGCAACAAACGATCGCCTCTTTGTGTTTCCATTTTTTCTTCCTCCTGATACTCAGTTGCATATCAAAATTACGAAGGGGAAACCTTTTCTACCTTATCTAATATGTAGCATCATAACCTCTCGTGTTATAGCATCGACTTATTTTTCTTTCTTTACATGAGAAATTCATATTTATATCACATTGGATTGGAGTAATACTTTTTCATTTTCACTCCATCGGTCAAGGTTAAAAGAACAACGCCTGACTAGCCAACAAATACAATAGCACTCGTCGAATAAAAGAAACTACTTCTCTCTGAAGTCAGTGACAAAAGGCATTGGTAGAGTACTGTCATATCATGTGACAACATAGATAGTAACCAAGCATGAGCAAAGTAGTAGGTTAGAAATAAAATCTCTTGTTGATGCGCCACTTACAACAATCCACCAAAAAAGCCAGAAACACAAGTTTAAAGGATGAAGTTGGATTCATGTTATAAAATTATAAACCACAATAACCTAACTGACAAGAAGCTCTCGTAGCTCAGTTCGTTGGAGAACCCGTTTAGTAAGCGGGAGGTCTAGAGTTCAACTCTCAACGAGAGCAGCAAACGATCACCTCTTTTTGTCTACTTTTTTTCCTCCACCTGATACTAAGTTGCATATCAAAATTACGAGGGGGAAACCTTTTCTACCTTATCTAATATGTAGTTAACGTCTCGTGTATTGGCATCGACTTATTTTTTTTCTTTACATGGGATATTCATGTTTATATCACATTGGATTGGAGTAATACCTTTTCATTTTCACTCCATCGGTCAAGGTTAAAAGAACAACCCCTGACTAGCCAACAAATACAATAGCACTCGTCGAATAAAAGAAATTACTTCTCTCTGAAGTAAGTGACAAAACGCATTGGTAGAGTACTGTCATATCATGTGACAACATAGATAGTAACCAAGCCTGAGCAAAGTAGTAGGTTAGAAATAAAATCTTTTGTTGATGCGTCACTTACAACAATCAACCATAAAAGCCAGAAATACAAGTTTAAAGGATGAAGTTGGATTCATGTTATAACATTATAAACCACAATAACCTAACTGACAAGAAGCTCTCGTAGCTCAGTTGGTTAGAGCACCCGTTTAGTAAGCGGGAGGTCTTGAGTTCAACTCTCAACGAGAGCAGCAAACGATCACCTCTTTGTGTCTCCTTTTTTTCTTCCACCTGATGCTCAGTTGCATATCAAAATTACGAGGGGGAAACCTTTTCTACCATATCTAATATGTAATTAACGTCTCGTGTTTTGGCATCGACATATTTTTTTCTTTACATGGGATATTGATGTTTATATCACATTGGATTAGAGTAATACTTTTTCATTTTCACTTCATCGGTCACGGTTTAAAGAACAACCCCTGACTAGCCAACAAATACAATAGCACTCGTCGAATAAAAGAAACAACTTCTCTCTCAAGTCAGTGACAAAATGCATTGGTAGAGTATTGTCATATCATGTGACAACATAGATAGTAACCAAGCCTGAGCAAGGTTGTAGGAGAGAAATAAAATCTCCTGTTGATGCATCACTTACAACAATCCACCAAAAAGGCCAGAAACACAAGTTTAAAGGATGAAGTAGGATTTATGTTATAATATTGTATACCACAGCAACCTAACTGACCAGAAGCTCTGGTAGCTCAGTTGGTTAGAGCACCCATTTAGTAAAAGGGAGGTCTTGAGTTCAACTATCAACGAGAGCAGCAAACGATCACCTCTTTGTGTTTCCTTTTTTTCTTCCTCCTGATACTCAGTTGCATATCAAAATTATGAAGGGGAAACCTTTTCTACCTTATCTAATATGTAGCATCATAACCTCTCGTGTTTTGGCATCGACTTATTTTTTTTTTACATGGGATATTCATGTTTATATCACATTGGATTGGAGTAATACTTTTTCATTTTCACTCCATCGGTCAAGGTTAAAAGAACAACCCCTGACTATCCAACAAATACAATAGCACTCCCCGAACAAAAAAAACAACTTCTCTCTCAAGTCAGTAACTAAATGCATTGGTAGAGTACTGTCATATGATATGACTGCATAGATCGTAACCAAGCCTGAGCAAAGTTGTAGGTGAGAAATAAAATCTCATGTTGAAGCGTGACTTACAACAATCCACCAAAAAAGCCATAAACTCAAGTTTACAAGATGAAGTAGGATTCATGTTATAATATTATAAACCACAGCAACCTAACTGACCAGAAGCTCTCGTAGCTCAGTTGGTTAGAGCACCAGTTTAGTAAGTGGGAGGTCTTGAGTTCAACTCTCAACGAGAGCAGCAAACGATCACCTCTTTGTGTTTTCTTTTTTCTTCCACCTGATACTCAGTTGCATATCAAAATTACGAAGGGGAAACCTTTTCTACCTTATCTAATATGTAGCATCATAACCTCTCGTGTTTTAGCATCGACTTATTTTTATTTCTTTACATGAGAAATTCATGTTTATATCACATTGGATTGTAGTAATACTTTTACATTTTCACTCCATCGGTCAAGGTTAAAAGAACAACCCCTGACTAGCCAACAAATACAATAGCACTCGTCGAATAAAAGAAATTACTTCTCTCTGAAGTAAGTGACAAAAGGCATTGGTAGAGTACTGTCATATCATGTGACAACATAGATAGTAACCAAGCCTGAGCAAAGTAGTAGGTTTGAAATAAAATCTCTTGTTGATGCGTCACTTACAACAATCAACCATAAAAGCCAGAAACACAAGTTTAAAGGATGAAGTTGGATTCATGTTATAACATTATAAACCACAATAACCTAACTGACAAGAAGCTCTCGTAGCTCAGTTGGTTAGAGCACCCGTTTAGTAAGCGGGAGGTCTTGAGTTCAACTCTCAACGAGAGCAGCAAACGATCACCTCTTTGTGTCTCCTTTTTTTCTTCCACCTGATACTCAGTTGCATATCAAAATTACGAGGGGGAAACCTTTTCTACCTTATCTAATATGTAGCATCATAACCTCTCGTGTTATAGCATCGACTTATTTTTCTTTCTTTACATGAGAAATTCATATTTATATCACATTGGATTGGAGTAATACTTTTTCATTTTCACTCCATCGGTCAAGGTTAAAAGAACAACCCCTGACTAGCCAACAAATACAATAGCACTCGTAGAATAAAAGAAACTACTTCTCTCTGAAGTCAGTGACAAAAGGCATTGGTAGAGTACTGTCATATCATGTGACAACATAGATAGTAACCAAGCCTGAGCAAAGTAGTAGGTTAGAAATAAAATCTCTTGTTGATGCGTCACTTACAACAATCCACCAAAAAAGCCAGAAACACAAGTTTAAAGGATGAAGTAGGATTCATGTTATAACATTATAAACCACAATAACCTAACTGACAAGAAGCTCTCGTAGCTCAGTTGGTTAGAGCACCCGTTTAGTAAGCGGGAGGTCTTGAGTTCAACTCTCAACGAGAGCAACAAACGATCACCTCTTTGTGTTTCCTTTTTTTCTGCCTCCTGATACTCAGTTGCATATCAAAATTACGAAGGGGAAACCTTTTCTACCTTATCTAATATGTAGCATCATAACCTCTCGTGTTTTGGTATCGACTTATTTTTTTTCTTTACATGGGATATTCATGTTTATATCACATTGGATTGGAGTAATACTTTTTTCATTTTCACTCCATCGGTCAAGGTTAAAAGAACAACCCCTGACTAGCCAACAAATACAATAGCACACCCCGAATAAAAGAAACAACTTCTCTCTCAAGTCAGTAACTAAATGCATTGGTAGAGTACTGTCATATGATATGACTGCATAGATCGTAACCAAGCCTGAGCAAAGTTGTAGGTGAGAAATAAAATCTCATGGTGAAGCGTCACGTACAACAATCCACCATAAAAGCCAGGAACACAAGGTTAAAGGATGAAGCGGATTCATGTTATAACATTATAAACCACAATAACCTAACTGACAAGAAGCTCTCGTAGCTCAGTTGGTTAGAGCACCCGTTTAGTAAGCGGGAGGTCTTGAGTTCAACTCTCAACGAGAGCAGCAAACGATCACCTCTTTGTGTCTCCTTTTTTTCTTCCACCTGATACTCAGTTGCATATCAAAATTACGAAGGGGAAACCTTTTCTACCTTATCTAATATGTAGCATCATAACCTCTCGTGTTATAGCATCGACTTATTTTTCTTTCTTTACATGAGAAATTCATATTTATATCACATTGGATTGGAGTAATACTTTTTCATTTTCACTCCATCGGTCAAGGTTAAAAGAACAACGCCTGACTAGCCAACAAATACAATAGCACTCGTCGAATAAAAGAAACTACTTCTCTTTGAAGTCAGTGACAAAAGGCATTGGTAGAGTACTGTCATATCATGTGACAACATAGATAGTAACCAAGCCTGAGCAAAGTTGTAGGTGAGAAATAAAATCTCTTGTTGATGCGTCACTTACAACAATCCACCAAAAAAGCCAGAAACACAAGTTTAAAGGATGAAGTTGGATTCATGTTATAACATTATAAACCACAATAACCTAACTTAAAAGAAGCTCTCGTAGCTCAGTTGGTTAGAGCACCCGTTTAGTAAGCGGGAGGTCTTGAGTTCAACTCTCAACGAGAGCAGCAAACGATCACCTCTTTGTGTCTCCTTTTTTCTTCCACCTGATACTGAGTTGCATATCAAAATTACGAGGGGTAAACCTTTTCTACCTTATCTAATATGTAGTTAACGTCTCGTGTTTTGGCATCGACATATCTTTTTTTCTTCACATGGGATATTCATGTTAATATCACATTGGATTGGAGTAATACTTTTTCATTTTCACTTCATCGGTCAAGGTTAAAAGAACAACCCCTGACTAGCCAACAAATACAATAGCACTCGTCGAATAAAAGAAACAACTTCTCTCTCAAGTCAGTGACAAAATGCATTGGTAGAGTATTGTCATACCATGTGACAACATAGATAGTAACCAGGCCTGAGCAAGGTTGTAGGAGAGAAATAAAATCTCCTGTTGATGCGTCACTTACAACAATCCACCAAAAAGGCCAGAAACACAAGTTTAAAGGATGAAGTAGGATTCATGTTATAATATTGTATACCACAGCAACCTAACTGACCAGAAGCTCTCGTAGCTCAGTTGGTTAGAGCACCCGTTTAGCAAGCGGGAGGTCTTGAGTTCAACTGTCAACGAGAGCAGCAAACGATCACCTCTTTGTGTTTCCTTTTTTTCTTCCTCCTGATACTCAGTTGCATATCAAAATTACGAAGGGGAAACCTTTTCTACCTTATCTAATATGTAGCATCATAACCTCTCGTGTTTTAGCATCGACTTATTTTTCTTTTTTTACATGAGAAATTCATATTTATATCACATTAGATTGGAGTAATACTTTTTAATTTTCACTCCATCGGTCAAGGTTAAAAGAACAACCCCTGACTAGCCAACAAATACAATAGCACTCCCCGAATAAATGAAACAACTTCTCTCTCAAGTCAGTAACTAAATGCATTAGTAGAGTACTGTCATATGATATGACAACATAGATCGTAACCAAGCCTGAGCAAAGTTGTAGGTGAGAAATAAAATCTCATGTTGAAGCGTCACTTACAACAATCCACCAAAAAAGCCATAAACTCAAGTTTACAAGATGAAGTAGGATTCATGTTATACTATTATAAACCACAGCTACCTAACTGACAAGAAGCTCTCGTAGCTCAGTTGGTTAGAGCACCCGTTTAGTAAGCGGGAGGTCTTGAGTTCAACTCTCAACGAGAGCAACAAACGATCGCCTCTTTGTGTTTCCATTTTTTCTTCCACCTGATACTGAGTTGCATATCAAAATTATGAAGGGGAAACCTTTTCTACCTTATCTAATATGTAGCATCATAACCTCTCGTGTTTTAGCATCGACTTATTTTTCTTTTTTTACATGAGAAATTCATATTTATATCACATTGGATTGGAGTAATACTTTTTCATTTTCACTCCATCGGTCAAGGTTAAAAGAACAACCCCTGACTAGCCAACAAATACAATAGCACTCGTAGAATAAAAGAAACTACTTCTCTCTGAAGTCAGTGACAAAAGGCATTGGTAGAGTACTGTCATATCATGTGACAACATAGATAGTAACCAAGCCTGAGCAAAGTAGTAGGTTAGAAATAAAATCTCCTGTTGATGCGTCACTTACAACAATCCACCGAAAAGCCGTAAACACAAGTTTAAAGGATGAAGTTGGATTCATGTTATAACATTATAAACCACAATAACCTAATCGACAAGAAGCTCTCGTAGCTCGGTTGGTTAGAGCACCCGTTTAGTAAGCGGGAGGTCTTGAGTTCAACTCTCAACGAGAGCAAAGAAACGATCACCTCTTTGTGTCTCCTTTTTTCTTCCACACGATACTTAGTTGCATATCAAAATTACGAGGGAAACCTTTTCTACCTTATCTAATATGTAGCATCATAACCTCTCGTGTTTTAGCATCGACTTATTTTTCTTTCTTTACATGAGAAATTCATGTTTATATCCCGTTGGATTGGAGTAATACTTTTTCATTTTCACTCCATCGGTTAATGTTAAAATAACAACCCCTGACTAGCCAACAAATACAATAGCACTCCCCGAATAAATAAAACATCTTCACTCTTAAGTCAGTGACAAAATGAATTGGTAGAGTACTGTCATATCATGTGACAACATAGACAGTAACCAAGCCTGAGCAAAGTTGTAGATGAGAAATAAAATCTCTTGTTAATGCGTCACTTACAACAATCCACCAAAAAAGCCAGAAACACAAGTTTGAAGGATGAAGTAGGATTCATGTTATAACATTATAAACCATAACAACCTAATTGACAAGAAGCTCTCGTAGCTCAGTTGGTTAGAGAACCTGTTTAGTAAGCGGGAGGTCTTGAGTTCAACTCTCAACGAGAGCAGCAAACGATCACCTCTTTGTGTCTCCTTTTTTCTTCCACCTGATACTGAGTTGCATATCAAAATTACGAGGGGTAAACCTTTTCTACCTTATCTAATATGTAGCATCATAACCTCTCGTGTTTTAGCATCGACTTATTTTTCTTTTTTTACATGAGAAATTCATATTTATATCACATTGGATTGGAGTAATACTTTTTCATTTTCACTCCATCGGTCAAGGTTAAAAGAACAACCCCTGACTAGCCAACAAATACAATAGCACTCGTAGAATAAAAGAAACTACTTCTCTCTGAAGTCAGTGACAAAAGGCATTGGTAGAGTACTGTCATATCATGTGACAACATAGATAGTAACCAAGCCTGAGCAAAGTAGTAGGTTAGAAATAAAATCTCCTGTTGATGCGTCACTTACAACAATCCACCGAAAAAGCCAGAAACACAAGTTTAAAGGATGAAGTTTGATTCATGTTATAACATTATAAACCACAATAACCTAACTGACAAGAAGCTCTCGTAGCTCAGTTGGTTAGAGCACCCGTTTAGTAAGCGGGAGGTCTTGAGTTCAACTCTCAACGAGAGCAGCAAACGATCACCTCTTTGTGTCTCCTTTTTTTCTTCCACCTGATACTCAGTTGCATATCAAAATTACGAGGGGGAAACCTTTTCTACCTTATCTAATATGTAGCATCATAACCTCTCGTGTTATAGCATCGACTTATTTTTCTTTCTTTACATGAGAAATTCATATTTATATCACATTGGATTGGAGTAATACTTTTTCATTTTCACTCCATCGGTCAAGGTTAAAAGAACAACGCCTGACTAGCCAACAAATACAATAGCACTCGTCGAATAAAAGAAACTACTTCTCTTTGAAGTCAGTGACAAAAGGCATTGGTAGAGTACTGTCATATCATGTGACAACATAGATAGTAACCAAGCCTGAGCAAAGTTGTAGGTGAGAAATAAAATCTCTTGTTGATGCGTCACTTACAACAATCCACCAAAAAAGCCAGAAACACAAGTTTAAAGGATGAAGTAGGATTCATGTTATAACATTATAAACCACAATAACCTAACTGACAAGAAGCTCTCGTAGCTCAGTTGGTTAGAGCACCCGTTTAGTAAGCGGGAGGTGTAGAGGTCAACTCTCAACGAGAGCAGCAAACGATCACCTCTTTGTGTCTCCTTTTTTTCTTCCACCTGATACTCAGTTGCATATCAAAATTACGAGTGGGAAACCTTTTCTACCTTATCTAATATGTAATTAACGTCTCGTTTTTAGGCATCGACTTATTTTTCTTTTTTTACATGAGAAATTCATATTTATATCACATTGGATTGGAGTAATACTTTTTCATTTTCACTCCATCGGTCAAGGTTAAAAGAACAACCCCTGACTAGCCAACAAATACAATAGCACTCGTCGAATAAAAGAAACTACTTCTCTCTGAAGTCAGTGACAAAAGGCATTGGTAGAGTACTGTCATATCATGTGACAACATAGATAGTAACCAAGCCTGAGCAAAGTAGTAGGTTAGAAATAAAATCTCTTGTTGATGCGCCACTTACAACAATCCACCAAAAAAGCCAGAAACACAAGTTTAAAGGATGAAGTTGGATTCATGTTATAACATTATAAACCACAATAACCTAACTGACAAGAAGCTCTCGTAGCTCAGTTGGTTAGAGCACCCGTTTAGTAAGCGGGAGGTCTTGAGTTCAACTCTCAACGAGACCAGCAAACGATCACCTCTTTGTGTCTCCTTTTTTTCTTCCACCTGATACTTAGTTGCATATCAAAATTACGAAGGGTACCTTATCTAATATGTAGCATCATAACCTCTCGTGTTTTAGCATCGACTTATTTTTCTTTCTTTACATGAGAAATTCATGTTTATATCCCGTTGGATTGGAGTAATACTTTTTCATTTTCACTCCATCGGTTAATGTTAAAATAACAACCCCTGACTAGCCAACAAATACAATAGCACTCCCCGAATAAATAAAACATCTTCACTCTTAAGTCAGTGACAAAATGAATTGGTAGAGTACTGTCATATCATGTGACAACATAGACAGTAACCAAGCCTGAGCAAAGTTGTAGATGAGAAATAAAATCTCTTGTTAATGCGTCACTTACAACAATCCACCAAAAAAGCCAGAAACACAAGTTTGAAGGATGAAGTAGGATTCATGTTATAACATTATAAACCATAACAACCTAATTGACAAGAAGCTCTCGTAGCTCAGTTGGTTAGAGAACCTGTTTAGTAAGCGGGAGGTCTTGAGTTCAACTCTCAACGAGAGCAGCAAACGATCACCTCTTTGTGTTTCCTTTTTCCTTCCACTTGATACTCAGTTGCATATCAAAATTACGAGGGGGAAACCTTTTCTAACTTATCTAATCTGTAACATCATAACATCTCGTGTTTTAGCATCGACTTATTTTTATTTCTTTACATGAGATATTCATGTTTATATCGCATTGGATTGGAGTAATACTTTTTCATTTTCACTCCATCGGTCAAGGTTAAAAGAACAACCCTGACTAGCCAACAAATACAATAGCACTCCCCAAATAAAACAAACAACTCCTCTCTCATGTCAGTGACAAAATGCATTGGTAGAGTACTAACATATCATGTGATAACATAGATAGTAACCAAGCCTGAGCAAAGTTGTAGGTGAGAAATAAAATCTACTGTTGATGAGTCAATTACAAAAATCCACCAAAAAAGCCAGAAACACAAGTTTAAAGGATGAAGTAGGTTTCATGTTATAATATTATAAACCACAGCAACCTAACTGACAAGAAGCTCTCGTAGCTCAGTTGGTTAGAGCACCCGTTTAGTAAGCGGGAGGTCTTGAGTTCAACTCTCAACGAGAGCAGCAAATGATCACCTCGTTGTGTTTCCTTTTTTTCTTCTACCTGATACTCAGTTGCATATCAAAATTACGATGGGAAAACCTTTTCTACCTTATCTAATCTGTAATTAACGTCTCGTGGTTTAGCATCGACTTATTTTTCTTTCTTTACATGAGATATTCATGTTTATATCACATTGGATTGGAGTAATACTTTTTCATTTTCACACCATTGGTCAAGGTTAAAAGAATAACCCCTGACTAGCCAACAAATATAATAGCACTCCCCGAATAAAAGAAACAACTTCTCTCTCAAGTCGGTGACAAAATGCATTGGTAGAGTACTATTATATCATGTGACAACATAGATAGCAGCCAAGCCTGAGCAAAGTTGTAGGTGAGAAATAAAATCTATTGTTGATGAGTCAATTACAAAAATCCACCAAAAAAGCCAGAAACACAAGTTTAAAGGATGAAGTAGGATTCATGTTATAATATTATAAACCACTGCAACCTAACTAACAAGAAGCTCTCGTAGCTCAGTTGGTTAGAGCACCCGTTTAGTAAGCGGGAGGTCTTGAGTTCAACTCTCAACGAGAGCAGCAAATGATCACCTCGTTGTGTTTCCTTTTTTTCTTCCACCTGATACTCAGTTGCATAACAAAATTACGAGTGGGAAACCTTTTCTAATTTATCTAATATGTAATTAACATCTCGTGTTTTGGCATCGACTTATTTTTTTTCTTTACATGGGATATTCATGTTTATGTCACATTGGATTGGAGTAATACTTTTTCATTTTCACTCCATCGGTCAAGGTTAAAAGAACAACCCCCGACTAGCCAAAAAATACAATAGCACTAGTCGAATAAAAGAAACAACTTCTCTCTCAAGTCAGTGACAAAATGCATTGGTAGAGTACTGTCATATCATGTGACAACATAGATAGTAACCAAGCCTGAGCAAGGTTGTAGGTGATAAATAAAATCTCATGTTGATGCGTCACTTACAACAATCCACCGTAAAAGCCAGAAACACAAGTTAAAAGAATGAAGTAGGATTCATGTTATAATATTGTATACCACAGCAACCTAACTGACCAGAAGCTCTCGTAGCTCAGTTGGTTAGAGCACCCGTTTAGTAAGCGGGAGGTCTTGAGTTCAACTCTCAACGAGAGCAGCAAACGATCACCTCTTTGTGTTTCCTTTTTTCTTCCTCCTGATACTTAGTTGCATATCAAAATTACGAAGGGTACCTTATCTAATATGTAGCATCATAACCTCTCGTGTTTTAGCATCGACTTATTTTTCTTTCTTTACATGAGAAATTCATGTTTATATCCCGTTGGATTGGAGTAATACTTTTTCATTTGCACTCCATCGGTTAAGGTTAAAATAACAACCCCTGACTAGCCAACAAATACAATAGCACTCCCCGAATAAATAAAACATCTTCACTCTTAAGTCGATGACAAAATGCATTGGTAGAGTACTATCATATCATGTGACAACATAGACAGTAACCAATCCTGAGCAAAGTTGTAGATGAGAAATAAAATCTCATGTTACTGCGTCACTTACAACAATCCACCAAAAAAGCCAGAAACACAAGTTTAAAGGATGAAGTAGGATTCATGTTATAATATTATAAACCATAACAACCTAATTGACAAGAAGCTCTCGTAGCTCAGTTGGTTAGAGAACCCGTTTAGTAAGCGGGAGGTCTTGAATTCAACTCTCAACGAGAGCAGCAAACGATCACTTCTTTGTGTTTCCTTTTTTCTTCCACTCGATACTCAGTTGCATATCAAAATTACGATGGGGGAACCTTTTCTACCTTATCTAATCTGTAACATCATAACGTCTCGTGTTTTGGCATCGACTTATTTTTATTTCTTTACATGAGATATTCATGTTTATATCACATTGGATTGGAGTAATACTTTTTCATTTCCACTCCATCGGTCAAGGTTAAAAGAATAACCCCTGACAAGCCAACAAATACAA
Organism: Anisodus acutangulus; assembly: GCA_029783415.1. NCBI lineage: Eukaryota > Viridiplantae > Streptophyta > Magnoliopsida > Solanales > Solanaceae > Anisodus > Anisodus acutangulus. Next base: position 48,752,051 of record CM056491.1, read on the forward strand.
TAGCACTCCCCGAATAAAAGAAACAACTTCTCTCTCAAGTCAGTGACAAAATGCATTGGTAGAGTACTATCATATCATGTGACAACATAGATAGTAACCAAGCCTGAGCAAAGTTGTAGGTGAGAAATAAAATCTACTGTTGATGAGTCAATTACAAAAATGCACCAAAAAAGCGAGAAACACAAGTTTAAAGGATGAAGTAGGATTCATGTTATAATATTATAAACCACAGCAACCTAACTAACAAGAAGCTCTTGTAGCTCAGTTGGTTAGAGCACCAGTTTAGTAAGCGGGAGGTCTTGAGTTCAACTCTCAACGAGAGCAGGAAACGATCACCTCTTTGTGTTTCCTTTTTTTCTTCCACCTGATACTCAGTTGCATATCAAAATTACGAGGGGGAAACCTTTTTTACCTTATCTAATCTGTAATTAACGTCTCGTGTTTTAGCATCGACTTATTTTTCTTTCTTTACATGAGATATTCATGTTTATATCACATTGGATTGGAGTAATACTTTTTCATTTTCACTCCATTGGTCAAGGTTAAAAGAATAACCCCTGACTAGCCAAAAAATACAATAGCACTCCCCGAATAAAAGAAACAACTTCTCTCTCAAGTCAGTGACAAAATGCATTGGTAGAGTACTGTCATATCATGTGACAACATAGATAGTAACCAAGCCTGAGCAAGGTTGTAGGTGAGAAATAAAATCTCCTGTTGATGCGTCACTTACAACAATCCACAAAAAAAGCCAGAAACACGGATGAAGTAGGATTCATGTTATAATATTGTATACCACAGCAACCTAACTGACCAGAAGCTCTCGTAGCTCAGTTGGTTAGAGCACCAGTTTAGTAAGTGGGTGGTCTTGAGTTCAACTCTCAACGAGAGCAACAAACGATCACCTCTTTGTGTTTCCTTTTTTTCTTCAACCTGATACTTAGTTGCATGTCAAAATTACGAAGGGGAAACCTTTTCTACCTTATCTAATCTGTAACATCATAACGCTTCGTGTTTTAGCATCGACTTATTTTTCTTTCTTTACATGAGATATTCATGTTTATATCACATTGGATTGAAGTAATACTTTTTCATTTTCACTCCATCGGTCAAGGTTAAAAGAACAACCCCTGACTAGCCAACAAATACAATAGCACTCCCCGAATAAAAGAAACAACTTCTCTCTCAAGTCAGTGACAAAATGCATTGGTAGAGTACTGTCATATCATGTTACAACATAGATAGTGACCAAGCCTGAGCAAAGTTGTAGGTGAGATAAAATCTCCTGTTGATGCGTGACTTACAACAATCCACCAAAAAAGCCATAAACACAAGTTTAAAGGATGAAGTAGGATTCATGTTATAATATTGCATACCACAGCAACCTAACTGACCAGAAGCTCTCGTAGCTCAGTTGGTTAGAGCACCCGTTTAGTAAGCGGGAGGTCTTGAGTTCAACTCTCAACGAGAGCAGCAAACGATCACCTCTTAATGTTTCCTTTTTTTCTTCCACCTAATACTCAGTTGCATATCAAAATTACGAAGGGGAAATCTTTTCTACCTTATCTATCTGTAACATTATAACGTCTCGTGTTTTAGCATCGACTTATTTTTCTTTCTTTACATGAGATATTCATGTTTATATCACATTGGATTGGAGTAATACTTTTTCATTTTCACTCCATCGGTCAAGTTTAAAAGAACAGCTCCTGACTAGCCAACAAATACAATAGCACTCCCCGAATAAAAGAAACAACTTCTCTCTCAAGTCAGTGACAAAATGCATTGGTAGAGTACTGTCATATCATGTTACAACATAGATAGTGCCCAAGCCTGAGCAAAGTTGTAGGTGAGATAAAATCTCCTGTTGATGCGTCACTTGCAACAATCCACCAAAAAAGCCATAAACACAAGTTTAAAGGATGAAGTAGGATTCATGTTATAATATTGTCTCGTGAATTTATGTGTTTTCTGTAGGTTCCGTAAATATTTATATTTATTGCTTTATCCAAAAAGAAAAGACAAATTACTGTCACAATCCAGTAACAATTGATAACCAAGGTAATTAAAGCCTGGACCTTCATGCATCTATTTAGTGCACAGATAGTCATCATCAACAGCTTGAAGGTTAGAAGTTAGAACCATATAACTAGGAAGACGGTAAGGTCAGTCTCAAGTCAACATTTTCACCTAGCTGTAGTGCAAAAAACGTGTAATCTAGAGAAAGGTAAGTTACAAAATTACTCCAGATCTTCAAGCAGCTAGATACAAGTTCTTGAGCAACGACCAAGCAAACCAAGCCTGGAACTAGCATCTTTGTATCATCTTCGACTTCAAGGTAGCAGATGTGTATCCTTTTGAAGACGCTAATCAAAATATATAGTATATATATAAGCTTCCAAAAGATCGGCATAAACTTGTAGAGCATGTCACCACCCTCCATCTACAAGTAATTATCTGATCATCAAGAACACAGTTGTGAGCTTCTCGTTTTTTGTTTTTTCTAAAAATGAAAATGTGATAAGTGCAACATAAAGTGACCACCATTCAAAAGAAAGGAGAAGGCAGCAGAAACGGAAAAGACACTAGTCTCTTATGCACATTCCTCAAATATTTGCCTCATAGTGAGTGAGTTTACATGAGAAAACTCACTTCCCTTTCATCAAGAATAACTTATGAGATCAGATACACAATTCCCAGGAATCCTTAACTTCCCTTGTGCCTTAAGATTTTTTCAGGTTTCCATTGGCCATAATGGTAAAACATTTCCACAATTGCATGTTATCATAATGGAGAAACAAGATTTTGTGGTAAACTAATTCGATGAGTCAAAATTTCCCCTCCCCTCGAAAAACTACAAACCAAGAAGGAAAAAGGAAAATTAAGGAACCCCAATATCCAATAAATTAACAGCTACTAGAAGATCATACCATCAATATCCAAAAATTGACAAATCTAACAAAGATGGTATATCAACTAACAATGCCACTTAAAAAAGAAAGGTATTCATATATATGGAAAGTAAAGATGCAAAGTTAATACCAATCAACTACGTCTCAATCCTAAACAAAGTTCGGGTCAGCTATATGAATCCCAAACTAGAATGGAAGTTAATGCCCTCCTTTAACATTCAAAGACTGCACAATAGATACATGTTGTGTTGCTCGGACTCCCTAAAAATGTTGTCGTGCCCATGTTAGATCCTTCACAAATGCACTATTTTTTGAGGATTTCGATATTTTTAGAGTCCGAGCAACATAAGATCAAGGGCGAAGCTAGAGACGAAGGTACAGGTTCCACATAAATACTGTAAGACCAATCAACTATGCCTCAATCCTAAACGTAGTTGGGATCATATACTAATCCCAAACTAGATTTGATTGTTAATGTTCTCCTTTAACATGCAAAGACTACATCTATAGATACATGTTGTGTTGCTCGGACTCTCCAAAAATGTTGTTCGGACACTCCAAATGGACGATTTTGATATTTTGGAGTCCGATACATGCACAAGCACTTGTGTGAATTGGGTTGCAATCTAAATAACATAGAATGAAGAAAACAACTTAAAGAGTCACTCACCATCTTCTAAACTGAGTTTTAGAGCGTTTGATCTTTTCAAGGTGCACTTGTGACTCCATAATTAGCTTCATTCTTTGTATCTCCAAATCCTTTGCAAATTGCATTCTTTGCTTCTCCAACTCCACCATTTGCCTTTGCTTTTCCTTTTCAACTCTTTCATATATCTCTGAAAACCTTCCTATTGCATCAGCTAACATCTTATAACCCTCTACCAACCCCCCACCACTCCTCTTTCTCTTCCTATCCGCTATCGCCATTGCTGCTAAACTCGACGTCTCCGATTCCTCCTTCTCCTCCTCCTCGCCGGAATCATCAAATGCCGCCGCCGCCGCTGCCATTTCCGAAAAATTCCTCCGGGAAACAGTGTAGTCTCGCTTCGATCGGAGACCTCTCAATTGAAGAGGCGCTTCCGGCGGCGGTGTTCTCCATTGGAGAGGAGTTTCCGGCAGCGGCGTTCTCCATTGAAGAGCGGACATTACCGGAGGCGGAGGCGGCGTTCTCCGATGAGGAGTGAACGTTGCCGTTTCCGGCGGTGGTGGCGGCGGCGATGGAGAAACTTTAAAGGTGACGCCGATTAAGGCGTTGAGGCTACTGAAAAAAGGCCACGTGGATACATAACGACCGTTCGATTGAGAAACTTTAGTTCGCTCGATTTTGTATTTTTTTTTCAAGGTGTCGATGCGGTTTTTGCACTGTATATCTGTGCGGTATTGTTTTTTAGTGTGACCGTGTAATGCGTTGACGGCATTAGCGACTTCTTCCCAGTGCTGGTGCCTTAGATTGCCTCGGTTGAGCTCTACGTATTTGGATCCCCATGCTTCTATCAATGTATGAGTCGCTGCCTCTGACCAGCAGTCTTCTCGTGACGGAAAAACTGGCGTCCGAACTGATACCGGTGTAAGCGTCGGAGGTGGAGGTAGTGCTAGTTGCTTGTTGTCAGGAGGAGACGGCGGCGGCGACGGAGATGGAGAGTTGTCATCGGACATGGTGCCGGAATGTGAGACGGCGGCGGCGGCGGGGGAATGAGGAGGATTAGAAGTAGTTGAGGAATTAGGGTTAGAAGAAGAGATCGGTGAGGGAATATCAGTGTGGTTGTGTTGACGGAACATTGGGTGCCGACGAGGGGATGTAGGGGTATGTAAGGGGCTGTTTGGATTTGAGATTTTGAGCTAGTGGGCTTTGCTGTGTTTTTTGGAGGGAAAGGGAAATTTACTTTATAATTTTGTGGGGACAAGAATTCAAACTCTCACTAGAAAGATACTTTTCACTTGCACCAATTCATTTTACCTAGTACATGTTTTTAGGTTGATCATATACAAACAAATCTCTCCTAATTTTCTTTGAAATCAATTTTTCATATTATATTTTACTTCTCTATAACAGCAATGATATTCATTATAGCGGTACACTCTTTATAAAATTAACTTTCTATAACGATCATACTCAAATATAGAAGCATGGCATGATGTTAAGACATCTATCATTCTCAATTGTTGGAGAAATACCGAAATTCTACCTACAGATGAAAACTCCAATACTAATAGTGAAAATTTAAAACTTGTTGAGGATGTTGGTAGTGTGTCATAACACCAATCAAGCAATGGATGCTACCACCTATACGGAGTTTCACGCAACTCTTCCGATCCTTGAAACTTACACTAATGAAGAGATTATTGCATAAGTGATTGGAGTGGAAGAATAAGAGACAACAGATATAGAAGGTGACAATGAAAGTGTTGATGAAGAGTCTCAACCAATTGTTACTTACTTGGAGTGAGATAGAACAGTCAACTGTTAAGCTCTTAGACAAGGGAAAGTTATTAAATTCCCTTTTGTTGAAAGTTTGGACAAAATTCTTCGTCAATTCAAGCGTTATATTATCGCTAAGAGACTGATATTTACGAAACAACCTACAATTGTAAACAGACGCCCAGAGAATGACATGAGTACAGAGATGAGGGCCGACTCCTTGAGCCGCTTTGAAGCTGCCCTAAACAGGCGCCCAATATCTGATTGATACAAGGAACATAGTCTACACAATTTTCCCACGTCCAGTGCCTCAAGAGTTTTATTTCGTCAGATTATGTATTAAATATCCAGATATCTTCATATACATTATGGTTTTGTGCTTTGGTTACTGATGCACGTTGCACATATTGGGATAAAGAGGATGACTTCTATATACCAAATTTGGGTCCAAGGTTTTGCTTGAAGAGAGTAGACTTGGGAAATGAACTCTGCTTTTGATTTCACAAAAAGGGTGAACGTTTCAACTATATTTCTACTACAAACACGATATTTTTCTAAAACTGGAAAATCACACAGAAGTTACAACTTGAGCCGGACATTGACATCGTTAACACCTCTACCATGTGTTTCTGTACAGACAAAACAGTTTGCACTAGCAGAGTGAATACTCGCACTCTAGCAGTCGGGTGAGAATTTCCCTGCAACTTGGTCTTTCATTAGGCTCAGCCCAACAGTCTGAAACAGAAAAACTAGGAGTCAGGGACGTCAAAAAAATATAAAGTTAGAACATTATGGAAGGGAATAGAAAAACGACCATATACATCGGTCCTTCACATTTAGTTATACATTTGACAGAAATACCTGCAATTAGTCTGCCCAGGGGTCCTTCAGGTATCTCTAGCCTTGATCCTTCATTGGCAACAGCATAAACTACCTGAAAATGGGCACAAGGCAGTTGCTGTTACTTGATGTGGCCATGTGGAAATTAGACACTAAGTTCCAAGACTTAAAGAAAACCAATTAACCATGACAAAATCACAAGGTATTTAGGAGAGATAAAATTTAGCATACCCTCTCCGGTGGTACACCCTCCCATGGTCTGTTTAGGGTACATAGCTCCCACATTATCACGCCAAGACTAAATATGTCACACTTTTCTGTAAAAGCCTCGTTACGGATGAGTTCTGGAGCCATCCATTCAGGAGTGCCAGCTGATGTAGTATCTCTTATAGGAGCATCTGTCATTATTCTCGAGAGCCCAAAGTCACATATTTTGACACTCCAGTGCTTGTTCACAAGGCAGTTTGCACTTTTTAGATCACGATGGACTATCTTCATCCGATGGATGCACATCAACCCTCTTAGTTGCCAACAGAAGCAAGAAACTAATCATAAATCCCGTCCTTGAGAAATATAAAAGTAGAAGCATGGTTGAGGTATTTTATTTAGAAGCTTTGAAGCATTGTCTAATTAAAAAAACAATAGAGGGTTTAACATGTGTTAAAATGATTGTAATCAGCAATCATAGAAATAGAATTTGTCTAGAAAGGACATGGAACTTCATCATGTAAAACATTATTAACTGCACCCACAAATATGGATCTAAATTAAACAATCAGCATCATAAGTTTGTACTAAGGCATGCAAAAGAGAATGTTAATTTCAATGCAAGTATAAAAAGTAATGTTAATTGCATTTCTCCATGGAACTTTATACGAGTATTCGCTACCAGTGTTAAAAGGATGCCTACCGAAAATATATCAAGGCCAATCAATTCTTTCAAGTTACATTTATGGAGCTTTCCTTATAATTTTGTGTTTTGAGACCCCTTCAATCATTGAAGCTTTAAACCAAAATTTTACAGGAGCATCCATTAAAAGAAAAAAGAAAAAAGAAAAAATAGAATCACTACAAAGCATTAAGGATCACCAAGTTATCTAGCAACAACAAAGATCATCAACAAACCAACCTGCATATGTCACGAAGCATCTTGAGTCTCCTCCGCCAGCTAAGTCTCTTCTTTTGACCACTTAAATGGATCAAATAATATAGAGATCCCATCTCCATGTATTCAGTAACCATGGACAAATGAGGAGGCTTTGTGCATGCACCAAGAAATAATATAACTGCAAGCGTTGGCTGAAGTTAGATGTACGGTAGTCCAAAACAAGGAGCAAAGCCAAGTAAGAAAGAAAAGCCAACACTTGAAAGGAAAAGGGAAGAGAAATACCATTGGGATGCCGAAGACGGCTGATAAAGCAAAAAGAAAGAAACTTAATGTTAGAACATTTCGAAGCCAAACGTAGTTGAGCCCAATCCTAGAAAGACGCAATACCTAAGGATAGAGATCTCATTGCAGAAGTCCTCCATGTTTTCCTCTGTAAGATCTTGCTCCAGGAAAACTTTAATAGCAACATCAGTTCCATTCCAAATACCTCGAAAAACTTCTCCAAAGAATCCTGCAATGCAAATATAGCCAGATTGTTTAGACCTCAAACTCCCAAATACAAATTCGGAGTGGTGGAAGAAAATGCAGATTAACAGAATATAGGAAAGCATATATTTGGTCCTTGATCACTTTGAAGAAACATTTAATAGAAGACTTAATTTTTATTGTAAAGTACCTACCTTTTTATTATGTTACCCATATAAATTCTTTGCCTCCATGTGTATCCATATCATATATATCTGTTCTGCTCTAATGTTGTAAGACAGTTTGCTCTGCTATTTGGTCTAGGCATAACACAATTTTCCATTCCCTGGTGTGGCGTTATCTCTGATGTGCATTCCTTTTGATCTTTTTTTCTTATAGATCATGTACCTTTTGTTGGTGTACGCTAAGATGGTGTTCGACTGTACAACAAAGGATAAACTTCCTAAAATTTCAATGATCTATCTATACAGCAAGGAATTTCCTCCTCATACCACAAATACAAGTAAAAAGATATATTATTTTGTGGCTGAATATTAGATTTTCAACTCTTTCAGAGGGCTCTACTATTCCTCACCCTCAATAATAACCAAAAGATACAAACCGCACAGTTTTCCTTGAGTTATTCCTCTTTAGGTCATATTTGATTGTCTTGCAACTTAACAATGTATCTGTCGCTATTTATACCGAGAAATCCCGAGGGTTAATGACGCACCGGTTTTGAGACTCGGTGGATAATGAACACACCCTTATACTTTTCTCCACTTAAATACCAGGCTTTTGCCTATGGCAGAGTTCGAACCCATGACGTGCACCTAACAACACATCATGTATTGCGCTCTTACCACTAGACATGTATCTGCCACTGTTCTTGGGAGCATCAACCAAATGTTTAATATAGAATAATCACTGCCTATAAGTATGAGGCTGACCTACAATTAAAGAAGGTGACCAACGAACTACCCATGCTCTTTACACGAGCAACACCAACTAGTTACAATTAATCTTCTCCTTCCTATGTTTAACACTGTCAATAGGACTCCCACAAAGCACGCCACATTTTAGGTGCCTTTGATGATTTCCAGTTTAGTCTTGAATCTGCCAATAGGTGATTATGATAAAAAAAATTCCAGAAAACGCTTAGAAGATCATTATTCCCAAAATAACTAATCACCTCCCCGACATTTTTGTGGCTAAAAAGTCTTTGTGGAGAATAGATAAAGGACTTCACTTTACAATGTCGTTGACCACATCGTATATCAAGCCAAAACCATATTATGTTCCCGTTCCCTAAAGCCAATAATTTTGAAAATGAACTTCTCTTTCATAATGCAGTTCGACAAACTTATCACGTATGATGATGTGACCTCATAGATATCTAACCCTACAGACCATCTATTTTACATTATATCTCTCCTCAGAGCATGCTCTTTGAATAAAAATCCCAATACCACTTTCCTAGGACAGCTTGACGAAAGTGGCAAATCCAAGTTGTTTTCTATACCAAACCAAAACACTTAAGTCATCAAACACATAATGATGAAAATTAGCCAAGGCTTCTCACACATCAAAATTCACAGAGCATGATCCATTAGCAATAGTATAATAGTTGGCAGGCATTAGCCAGAGGAGCAATGACAACAGTCTCAAATCAGCTCATTGTGGACATGATAGTGGTACTAAAGCAATAAGTGCAACCAAATGATATAGCAAACAAAAAGTAATGAAGCATAATATACGACAGTCCTACTTGGAAATATGATTTAAAATAAACTCACCTATCCCAACACGAGTGCCAACAGTCAACTCTGAGAAGTCTATATTCCATTCTTCAAAAGGCAGAAGAGGCTTATTCAGGAATATCGGTGATTCCAAAATCCTATTCCAGGTTGAGACCGTTTTGTCATTCACCTGCCCCCTTCCTTCTGGAGCCTGCCTCCTGAATTCATGGGGAGAAGAGGGTAACGATATTGCCTTCTGGGAGCTCATTTGCTCTCTTGACAATGCAAACAAGGAAGACTGTCCGCCCGATATTTCATGGTCGTCATGGTGAAAATCAGACACCTAAAAATACAAATCGTTTAGCCAACACAATGAAATAGAAAGAGACGATGCATCAAATTACTATGCAGGATTTAATACCTGCATAAGTCACCTCCAAACCAGCTACCAAAAGTTAAGATAGAATACTTATAATCAGAGTTCCCATTATTTTTCACCAAGAACTAAGATTATAACATCCGTTTATTAATAGGAAAACAACTCCAAAAGATACTCATATGCAAATTTATTTGGGCACAAATAAAAGAGTGCAAGATTCCTAGAGAAAAGGCCAGCCACATAATTGAGGGGGAAAATGCTACAAGATATATACTGCCCCTCATTTGAACCGGTAACAAAACCTAACTGTTTCCAGAGTGAAAGACATCAAACTATTAAGAACCTTAAATGTTAAAACCAGAGAGAAAAGGTAGCATACATTTTTTTGAAGATCCAATGCCCCGCCTCGGTCATTTGAAGTATGAGGGGATGAGCTATTTTCCCCTTGTTCTCTGCGATTCTGCTTCAGTGCTTCATTCATTGCTCGAACTGCCCTGGTTTCATTTATGACACAAAAATGGCATAAGTCGAAGAGGGAATTGGTTGCTAAGCCTTTTAGCAATATTTCTGACAACATCCATATTTTGATGAAGTACATCTATATACAGCATAAGTTTTAAGCAGTAAATTCTTCATTCTTCATATAGAAATCATTAGGTTCTTACAAAAATTCTTGGAATATTTCAGAAAAGACAGATGATAATGCAATTTAGCATCAAATAAATTCTTGTACAAATTAATTCCAAAAAGATGAGCCTATGAACTACGCGTAAAAACATTTATAAATGCTGACCATTATAATTACAATATCTACCTTACGATGTCATCACCAATTTCTGGAGTAATACTAATACTTCTTCTTCGTAATCTACGTGGTTCTGATGTTGATGCACCTTCTGACCTGTGGATAGAAACAGTCAATTTAGTGAGTTTTCTGACAAGATGAAGGTTTTATTATGTTCAAAAATCTTCACAAATTGATCCACTATTATGAAAATTTTAACTCACATAGACATTTATATCTGTGCTACCCATCCAATAAAAAAGGTAATGGTTGTGTCAATCAAATAGACTAAAAATGAATAAAGTCTAGACCATTATCCATTTTGAAGGGAGAACTTATGTAACTTTATAACTCTACTCTAAGATGCTCCCTGGAAAGAGGTGGTAAACAGAAGACATAGTATGGAATACCCAGTACTCAAAATTCTTCTACAGAGAATCTAATGGCCATTTCAAGTCAATTATTATGTCTTATTATTTCCTCTGTAATGGAGACTAATTTTTGCTTTTCTGATTCCTAAATGAAATGTGTCATCATTATTGTAGTAACATCAAACACTGACCAAATTAGAGTCTTAAGAAACATAATTACTGCATCAAAAAATTTAATGAATAAATAATAGCTATCAAGTAAGAGGAAACACAGACAAAATTGTTTCCTATACGTTTAGAATAATTTATAAGAAATTATAAGGGTAACAGAACCAAATACCAACATACTATACATATGCACTCTGTACTAATTATCAGATATGCAAAACCCATCCTCAACAGCTATTAAGCACTTTCATCAAAATCTAGTAGCCTAGACAACTGACTAAAAGGCCAAAAATCCATGTTCTACGATACTATTAACATAATGAAATTTCATCAACAGAAATATTCCATACGAGGTGGCTGCTGAGGTATGCACTTATGTCTTCTACAGAAAACATGCTCTAAGTAAACATTAAAATATTGCATTCAGCAGTTCATTTAAGTATCATTGACCTCTCTAATCGACAACTCGAGCGAATGAACCAAGAGATTGTGAACTGGGAACCCCCTAAATATGAGTGACAATAATATTTGAGATGAACCAAAAATAATGGCAGGAACAAAAAGAACAATTGAGTGCTTCATACATGTCGATGTTTTACAGATATACTAACATTAACTCGTAGGAAACCAAAAAGAAGACTAGAATTAATACCTTGATGTAGAAACATCATCGGAATAATCTCTGAATGTTTTGGTATCACCGCTAAGCATAGACCGGGCACGTGCTCGAAATGAAGGATGCTCTGGACTGGAGATTTGAAGTGAGAGAAGAACATAATTAGACGAAACCATCTATTACATTAATGAACAGCTCAGGTTAATGGAGATAAAGAAAGCCACTTGATGTGTTGAAGAAAACCCCACAACCTTACAGATTTCCATAAAATTGTTTCAAACCTATTTGATATCTCTTTAGCTTGACAACAATATATCTTGATTTATGGAGATTGACAAGAAAATATTGAGAAGCTCTCAAAGGTATAACCACACGTCTAGGACTCTTTATTTTAATTTTTTTTGATAAGTTAGGACTATTTATTTAAACAGAATGGTATACACGTACATGTAAGATGTCATGTTTTCTTTTGTCATGGATTATAAGACATGTTCAAAGACAAAGAAAAGAAGGGAAATCTCAAAGAGCCTTCTAAAATTTGCTAGTTCAATATTAGTTGACTCAAACTGGTGTTACAATTTAACCACAAAATGCAGCAGTGGTAAAAGTAAATAAATAAATGGTCTACAAAGTACATGTGAAATGCCAGTTTCTTCTTTGATGGATCAGAAGACATGTTTTAAACAACGAAAAGAAGGGAAATCATAGTCTTCTAAAACTAATGCTAGTTCAATATAGTTTATTCAAAGTGGTGTTACAAATTAACCACCAGCAGTAACAAAAGTAAATAAATAAATGAGAAAAAGACCAACGAAAAAATTAACAAGTCAAAAATCCTACTAGTCACACTATAACCATCAGCTTAAAAAATCAAGCTAACTATTCGGGAACAAGAAATTCATAGTCTTGAAACAATCCCACAAATTTATGCAAGAGGTGAATGACATCCATATGCCATGCTTGAGGGGATGTTCACAAGTACTCTGAAAATTATTTGTTCCCTTTGTTACCTTACCTTATCAAAAAAGAGAATCATTTGTTCCCTATAATTATAAATCACAGAAAAGTATAAGCGCTCAAAAGTTGTCACTGACTATTTGTTATAATCAATAGTCTAAACCAAGCATGATGTTCAATTTCTCAACAAGCTGCTTTTAGATCAATCCAGAAAGCTAGTAAAGTTTGATTTATTGAGGTTGAGTATCTGCGTAACAGTGAAATTGTACATGTTGGTTCTCCATTTTCAGGATCATTTCCAAAAAGCCACACCATTGCAGCACCATATAAACTTCTGATTTTTAAATTAAGGTTTCAGCACTGTGTAATGCAAACCAAGTAACTTCGAGAAACTTGAGAATTCGCAAATATAAACGCACATTGTATACATGATCTCCGAACACAAAGACCTCAAATACCATGTTTCAAAGGCACATCAAACTCTACAGTTTAAGTTACTGAGCATTATAAATTGACTTCATTTTAAGCCAAACATTGCTTACCCTGCAACATCATTCTGATTAACCACATGTCACACATGCTTGTGCAAGGACATTTTTTGGTTCATTAAGTTCTAATCAAAATTTAAAAATAAGGGTACCAGAAAACCTGCTAGAAACAGAAGATCTATTCGCATGTCCATTATATACACCTCTAACAGTCGCACCAGAAGCATAGTGGGACAGATGCGCAAGGAAAAACTACAATCAGAGGACTTTAAATGATTTTATTAGTTAATTGTAAAGATCAGAAAACTGATTTGATGCAGAGTGTGTTTTTATTGGAATGATCGCATCAAAATTGAAAAACTGATAAAGAGCTTCATTGGATATGCAAGGAAAAATCAAATGAATAGGAGTCGTGGCCATAGAAAAGTAAACCTTGAACTCGCAGTCCTTTGTTCAGTAATAACTTTCCTTCGGCTCCTTCTCCAAGCTGCAGTAGCAATATTGGGCTCGCTGTGCGAGAAACTGATACACAGAAATAAATCCAATAGAAAATAAGATCCACAGAACAGAAAGAGTAAAGAAACAGACGAACATTCTGAATTTCCTTTGCTCAAAGAGGATCCAATGAAATGTCAATGTTATTTTGTAATAGCATGATTTCTTAGCCGAGCGAAATAATACCTCAATTTTCTGTCAATTGAAGTGTTAGACCGCAACATCATATTCCTCAATGAAGGTCCTGCAGCATTTGAAGATGCTTCTAGTCTCCTCTGGCATTGAAGGGCATCATCTTTCTCGGTACTGTAGAAAGAAAAGATCAATTAAAAATGAATTAGGGAAAAGAAGAAATGAAACTGCATCTTCACCAGCAAAAGCGAACTTCCTGCAGATTACAGCATGTCGACAATGATAATGCAAACAGAAAAAGATGAGAAGGATTATAACAATAAACTTAAACAATATTAATTAATAAGTGAGAAAGATTTCCATCTAACCTCTCAGGATCAATTCTCTCTGAAAACCCATAAAGAGGACTGTTAGGCTCCAATGGTGAATCACAGGAATCATTTTCTGCAGAATCACTCTCTCCAGCGGCAGATACGTGGGTCATGAAAATAGCCTTCCTTGATCGAGGAATAAGTTGACCAGGAAAACGCATAAGGTCGACAAGCAGTTCCACAGAATTTAACACAACTATAACAGACATATGTTTATATGAGTCTACACACTCAGAAGCTCCTTCAGCACCTTCAGCAGGCAACCCCTAAATAGGAAACATAAAAAATATTAGAAGTTAGATTTCACAAAAAATTGGCAAAGAAAGAAAATAAAGCGAGAATTCATAAAAACTAGCAGTGGAACATTTGTCAGTACCGAGTTTAGAGTTAAAAAAAATGGAATTCACAAAAACTAGGGAACTACAATTTCTTTTCCTTCAAACCAAAGCTTACCACAACAAGCCGACTTTCAAGACCTACAGTATCCGCTAATACTTTGAATAATATTGCTCGAGAACGGCATGAGCCATGCTTTATTTGACCCAACATCTGGATGCCTCGGATGTCAGAAATGTGAGAGCTTTCCTCAACAGCAGCTTTAGATGGACTTAGTTCACAGTTTGATCGTTTGTAAACATCAGACACCTATGTAAGGAGCGTACAAACAACAGATAAAATGATAAAATGTCCATGGAAGATGCTTAATATCAACTTCTTTTGCAACAAGGTATGTCCATTGAAGATGCTTAACATCAACTTCGTCCTTTATCTCTGACTAAAAATCTAAAATGCAATCCATGGAGCCACATATTCATTTAACAGTAAACAACAAATTTCAAACTCTTCTCTTTTTTTACCCCTTCTTAGGAAGTCCCGCCTTTTTGTTCCCTTGGTGACTCGAACCCACAACCTTAGGGTTGGAGGTGAAGGATTCTTACCACCTGAGCAATCCCCTCTTGTCTCACTCTTGTCTTACAAAACATGCCAAGACAAAATATTCTCCTTCAAAAGAGAAATAAATCTTATAGTAGTCAAGATAGAAGGAAACGTGAAGGCACTGAGGTAGAATAAATATTTTTTGAAACTGAGGTAGAATGATAAATGAAACTGCATAATTTTATTTAAGTTCAAATCATCAGTCAAGTTTACCCCAACAAAAGATACGTCAACCCAGATTTGGGGTACTAAACTTCATTAATACACAGAAATTTGCCTCAAAAAGATATTAAGAAACCACGAGAAGAGGAAAAAATTCAAGTCAAAAGATTTATGAGGTAGCTAAACAGCCCACAGGATAGATCGACAATAATATATTCCCCTTCTACGATTTTGGTTTCGTACATAGAGATTTGAACATTTCTCTATTTGCTGATTCAGTGATTTGTAAAGTATTGGTTGGAATTTCAGCATTAAAAAAGCTGAGAATGTCATCAAAATTACTGAAAATATATTTAAAGAATGTCTCATGAGATCAACAAAAAAAGTAAAGAGGCCTAGATGTAATTTCAGGAGCTAGACCTAAGGTACTAATATTCCATCAAATCATATGGCAGATTGCTGTGAGATTATAGGAAAAATGAACATAACAGAGGGCTCTTAGGGAAAGAAAAAGTTCTGGACAGAACTGCAGCAACAAAAGAATAATTGCCAGAACATGTTCTAATAATCTCTCTGCAACCCAAAAAACCAGAGATATATTCACAGGACGGCCACTCAAGAAACATCCCCATAAAGAAAAAGAGCAATTTGACATGGAAACAAACAGAAAAAGAAAGGAAAGGAAAGCATTGTGTCATTTTATAGCACAGTGAAGAAAAAGTAAAGAAATATGCAAACCCACCAATCCAGCTATCTTTTTTATAGTAGCTGCAGGATTTGAGCTTAAACCTTTCACTAGTGCAACAATCAGTTGCTTTAGCATAGAAAGCTTCTTGTCTTTCTCAGCATCCACGAGTATAATATCTGCTCTTAAACCCTCCAGCTCCAGTGCCTGAAGTTCATCAAAAGTGGGAATATCTTCAAAAAGCTCTCTGAGCCTTTTCTCCTGAGACAAAAAGGATAAAGAAAAGGGCATTCAAATAAAATCAAAGCAAGTGCTAGTCAAAATTACATACCAGGATCCACATTAAGACATACAAAAGGGAACAAATGGAAGAAATTAAGTTCAAGGCCTCTGAACAATTGACTACTGAGAAATGTGTCAGTCACAGAAGTTTACATGAAAAAATTATGGGTGACTACACACATTTTGTGTAGTCCATATATCATTACACAAATATGTTACCTTCTCCAGAAAAAAGAACAAAGAGAGTTTACAGGAAACCCAAAATATGTTCCTTAAAAATGTCGATGGCCAGACAGCTAACAACTGTGGCCATCAAAAACCTCAAGAAGATCATAGTCATGTGGAAATACAGAATCTAGATGCTTTACTTGTAAAAACAATATAGAATCTATATACTGAAGTGACAAGATTGAGGTACCAAATGTTTCTCTCATGCAAGTACATACATCAGTTCCAACATGATATAAACACATGTTAATAGGAGGTCCAAATTAGCATTTCTACATTTATAGCATCAGATATGATCATATGGAAATATAAAAACAAATAAACTGCACCACCTCAATCCCAAACTAGTTGGAATTGGCTATATTAATCCTTTGTGTTCATTATATATCAAGTCGCAAAAGATATCTTGCCGGAAGTTTGGCTAGAGATTTTCTTGTAAAAACACTAGCTTTCGTGGGCTCATAATGAAAATATTCTCATCTTTGAATCTTTTTCTATTCCAGGAACTATTCTCATTATGCATATAATGCACGACTGGATGAGATGACAATCTCACTCACAATTTTGGAACGGATTTTTTCCAAATGAATAACGACCATATGAATGTTGACTCAATGTGTTATAGTCTAGCCCATTTAATTCCAATACTACGTAATTTCTCTAGAAGTATGAAAAAAGAGGTGAAATTATAATAATATCAAGCTACAACTTACAAGCATCTTGAATAACAACATAAAGTCAAGAAAGAGAATATGGGGAAAATTATATCGTGGGATCACAACCTCCCAAGTTTTCAAATTAGAATTTTGACATTTACAACAAACAAAGGTCCAAATGCATGATTTCTCTTTTTTCTTCTTATTTCTTCGTTTCTTTTTCTGTTTTTGAGACTTACACTGGAGATATTTCTTCTTTCTCCCCATTGTGGGATCACATCCTACACTAATCTTGTCTCAAAGAGAAAAAAACGGATACAGACTATCTTTCTCAAGGAAGCGAAAAAGAAACTGAGGGCGACATTACATCCTGTGCTGTCGGAGTTGTAGTTATGAAAGGAAAGGAAATGCTAACGCATATCCTAGAGAGGAAGGGGAACTATATAGACCTTCCTTTCTGGCATTTAAATGACACAAGCAAAGGGAGAATTTCACCTATTTGAACATGGCGGGAAGAGGAAATATTCAACTTGATTAGATGGGTTGGACTGGCCTTGATTTGAAAAGTTTATTGTTTCTTGGCAGTGAGCCTTGATTAATTTCTACAAGATTCAAAGCACATAAACATCACAAACAACATCGATAGTGGTCGCATTATGGCCTCACATGCACATTCAATAACTGAAAAACTAAACTTTGTAACCTTGTCTTCAAGGCATGTAAGCTACTCTTTACCAAAGTGGAATACTAAATTAACCATCAGTTCAGCTTCTAAAGAACAAAAATTATATATATTATCCAAAGGAAATCAAAGCCATAACAAGTAAAGACGCATAGAAACTTTATAAAAATTTATGGTGCTCACAGCAACAACAGAGTAGAAACCATTTGGAATTGGTTCTGACAGTGTTCCAGTTTTCCAGAGAATTTGTGAAGCAGTCTGACATGGAAGCCTATCATATACTTCATTTTCATTTGGTTCCTTATTCCTCAAATTTTCTTCTTTACTATCAAGGGTAACAGATCCAAACTTTTCAACGAAATCTGAAGGCCACCATGCAGCCCCTGGGGACCTCTGCTCTGAAGGCCCAACTACCTCTCGTGTCTCTTCCATGTCAGTTGATTGTTTAATTGCAATACCATCTCCTTGACACTGCTACGCCATAAAAGAGCTTATTCACTTCACAGTTGTTTTTAGACAAACTATCATTATTAACAAGCTTCTCCTCCTCCAACCTACCAAGCTGGATGCCGTAAAATCTGCAAAGTATAAAATGTTTCTGAGGGCCAACATGCTTTAGAAAAAAGCTCTATATGATTACTTTAAAAGGTACTGAGACAGCTCACAAGGGAAAAAGAGTGGGAACCGCAGCGAAAAGTACTGAAGGACCACTAAAGTATGGGTACTTCTGTCGCTCCCTAATAGAATAGAAATAAGGGAAATAACCAAAGTAGATAAATAATCTCTATTTCAAGAATCAGACAACTACAAGGATGACATCTGAAAATATTACATTACTACTTCATACTGATGAAAGTAGATAGCAACACTACAGCTTTACAAAGCTGTTTGAGACTTTGGCTTCCAGAATGATTTTTTCAATTTGTCTCCTGATCTCCTCACACCACAATAATGTACAGTGATTCTAGTGCCTTTCATTTGTGTTTTTGCTGCACTGGAACTAGAACTCCACATATGAGAAGTTGTGGGCCCATCAACCAAATATGAAGTTCAATGATCTCTATCTGGATTTAACTTGGATTATTGTTGTGTTTAACTATCTAAAGTGGTGAAGTGAAACGCGTTGGAGAATTGATCGACATAAAAACAAGATATACCAAATTCAAATCCTACGAGATCGCGTCAGATTGCTCCTCCACTACCCAAAGTTTAAAGTGAAATGCACTATGGTTAACACTCGAAATGTGCCGAATTTTGCGTTTGTCAAATAGTTTTACACCAGCTCAATGAAAATAAAAGAAACAGTATACGCGTTAAGCCTATAGAATAGACCTATAAGTAGAATTACAAAAATTACCATTTATTTCCCAAACCAACCCTACTTTGTTGACAAATGAATTTCCTCAAAATCATCAAAACTAACAAATGTACTATCCAAATCACATCGCACTACTCTACACAACACAATTTAATTCAGAAAAAGTTTGATATCTTCTAGGTTCTAACTACCAAAGCTACAGATTCGCAATTCATCTTTCATGAACTCGAGTGCAGTCAAATTCAGCACCAATATAGTTCCTAATCCGAACATTGACCATTCACTAGACTTAACATAACAATTATACGCGTTAAGCCTATAGAATACACCTACATGAGTAAAATTACAAACACTGCCGTTTATTTCCCAAACCAACCCTACTTTGTTGACAAATGAATTTCCTCACAATCATCAAAACTAACAAATGTACTACCCAAATCCCATCGAACTACACTACACAACGCGATATTAATTCAGAAATGCATCTTTCATGAACTGGAGTGCAGTCAAATTCAGTTCCTAATCCGAACATTAACCGTTCACTAGACGTAACACAACAATTTAATTAAAACTACTTATAAGAACTCATGGAGGACACGTAAGAAAGATAATAACAAGAATTAAATAATCAACAAGCTGAATTTCAACAAAAACGCATGCAAATAATACCTATTAAATCTGAAATTGATGAATACAAAAAGCAATAACAGACGAAAAAACGTGATCGGAGAGTATACCAGCAGAGTAGATCTAAAAAAATGAATCTGGAGTTAGTACTTCACTAATAGGTGATTATCGCATTTTAATCCTACATCTCTTGAAGATTAAGCTTTATTGTTTCAATCGAAAGTTACGATTACTAAATTCTAGAGAGAGAGGCGGGGATTATATTTTTGGGACTATGTGTTCGTATTAATTGTTATATTTAATGCATCCACCAAGAAAGCGATGGCGTTTTATTTTAACTGTACACTGATTTTCTTGAACTTGTGATCTTTCTTTTGCAATGAGGTACAAGTAGTGAAGCGTATTGTATAAGATTCGGCCGGCGCAAAGAGAGTTGGTTTTAGTCAACAGTCAACGCAATTGGGAATTAAATTCCATAATTTCGGGAAATGAAGGAATGTACTACTATATTTTTTAGTTTCTCATTAGTTATCCGATATTCACATGGAAAACCGGCTAAATCCGAAAACGCATCATAAAGTTTATAGTCAAGGAAATTGGGAATTAAATTCCATAGTTTCGGAAAATGAAGGAGTATACAATATTGTGTAGGAGTAGTTTGGTAGCTATTTTGGATGTGAATTATAAGGATATTAAATCATGCATAAATAATATTATATTTGGTAGATGTTTAAAAGATAAGTTATTCATGGATAAAATTAATACGATATTTGGTTTTCACTTTTGTAATCTGCATAACTAATATACATCAATAAGTTAGGAAGGAAACTATCTATTATTTTATGCAGAATAAAAGGTAAAATTAATATATGAATAAATTAATCTTGTATAAATAACACATAAATTCTCTCATAGAAACTAATTACAATATTAGTAATACATGTATAACTCTAACTAGCTACCAAACGACCACCGTAAGCCTTTCCTCGTTTGAACCTCGCCCTTCACTTTTAAGGCTATGCCATCCTAAGGTGCTGCTAAATGGATGAATCTTATCAACGCCCATGAATGATAAATTATAAATTGAACCGCCGAATCGAAAAAATTGGGTGCTATCATAAAAGCTTTGTATCGGCTAAGTTCACGAGTTGGAGATAAGCGGACTCGAACCGCTGACATCCTCCACATGATAAACCACCGCCTCTCAGGTCAGTATCCGGTATCACAGTAAGGTTTAACTAAATACGAAAATGCTTCGTAAAATTTTACATCAAGAATAAAACGCTCCCTAATAAAAGCATTCATAGTCATAATTCAATTGCAAAACTTTTGATTAAGAGCAAAAGAGTATATATCATTTCAATAAACATCTTGTTGGTAGGAATATATTTATACTCAATGAATAAAGAAAAAAGGAGAAAATAAAGAAGAAAAAAGAGTGATTTGAAGGAGAAAGGAGGTGTGAGTCACGTGCGTGAGGAGGGAAGTTTGCCTGTTAAAGTGGGGGTGGCTTACCACCATCCACATCTTCATCCGCGTGAATCCTTTTAAACTTTAATTTAAACACAGTTTCTCTCTTTTTTATTATTCACCCTCTCTCTCAGTTGGCACAGCACTTAAATTCTTTTCAGAAAAAAAAGACTTTTTTGAATTAAATCAGACCAACTTATTAGTCTAAAACTATACTCCGTTCTATAATAAGCGATTTTTTAAATTTTTTATTTTATTTTAAAATAAATGATGTTTTATAATTTCAAGAAAAAATGGATCATATTCTTTCAAAACTACATTTATTTACATAATCAAGAATTATTAAGTATTTTTTCTAGACATTTTATTAGTGATAAGTTAGTAAAAACACTCCTAAATTTTTTTTAGGAGTGAACACTTTTTAAATGTGTGTGCATAACCCAAAAAAATTACTCCCTCCAAATAAAAAAAGAGTGTTCAGTTAATCTTTTCTTCCTGAATCAAAAAGAGTGTTCACATATCAAATCAAGAAAAAATTAATCTTATTTTTTCAAATTTTCCCTTATTAAGTGTTATGTGGTCAAATTTCAATACATATTTAATTAAGAGCAGTTTAGTCAAATTGCATATTTATTTTTTTAGGAGTTAATTTTCTTAAAGGGTCTGTAAATAATTAAGTGAACACTCTTTTTTATCCGAATGGAGTAATACTTATTATGGAAATGAGGGAGTAAATCCTAAAAGAAAATAATTGAAAATACGAGGTTAGATATAGTCTAATCTTTTGTATAAATCGTATTTCCTCTGTATCATTTTAATAAACTTCTAGTTAATAACCAGCAGAATTATATTAATTACGTTACAATTTACATGTTAAAGGTTACATAAATCATAAGAGATTAGCTTTTGGATGTTTAGATGTTTAACCAGGGAAAAGTCTAATTTTGACATGACCGATTAAATATCATCATATATGATGAAACATGTGAATTAAGTATTCATTAATGAAATACTTTCTAAATATTTAAGAAGTTGCAGTAATAAAATTATTTTACTTTTCTAGTAAAACGGGGAATATACAGGAAACGTTGGATATGAATAAGATTTGAAAGATATAATTTGAAGTTTGAACAATCAGGTGTTAAAAAATTTCCAAATTTTGACTCGCTATTCAACTTTGATTTTATGTCCCAACACAATTTCAACTTTCAACTTTCAATTTTCAAGTCATTTTCATCTAATGGTGTCCAACGGGGCGGGTTCGGAGTGGGACCCGACGGGACTGGGAGGGCGGAATCGGTTCTCCGGCGGGACTGGCGGGATCCGCCGATGTCCCGTTCCGGTCCCGTCGGAAAAGGGGACCGGTCTTGGGTTGGGATTGGGTTTTTCCTTCTTTTTTCTTGCACTTAATTTTTTAAAAAATAACATATATAAACACTTCAATAATTGAACAAGATAGTATAATAAAAATATCTCAAGACTATTTTTGTGCCTCTTATATTATTTAATAGAAATATGATTTTTTTTGTAATACAATTTCAAAATTGCAACTTTGTGGTGTTGTTCAAAAGTTGCAAATCACATAGTAAAATTGCAATTAAAAAAATTACATATTTATAAACACATTTTCTAATTTCTTCACAATGTCTTGTGGTTCTTCGGTTGGAATTGAAATTTGTTGGTCAAATTGGTCGACGTCGCTTCCACCTCCGTCGGACAAGATTTCGTTGTAGTTTTCATCGTCTTCTTCGTTGATCTCCGGTTGACCACACCTTCTACACTCCGCTCATATCCAATCTCTGATAAAACTGCAATCTCCAAGTTGTCTCCCGTTAATGAGTGTTTGTGCGCTCCTATTTGAAATCTTCCAGCGGAAAAAGCGTTTTCAAACATTGTTGATGACGCTTGAATGTTCAACATATCTCGGCCCATCTTTGCTAGTGTCAGAAATGTCTTTCCATTGTCCCTCCAGTATTTAAGCAAGTCTCCAGTATTTATTCATTGAGAACTGATTGGTATGGTACAACACCCTGCAAAACAAAAACATCAAACTCGCTAACTTGATTAGTAGTGGAACCACTAAACATTCTATTTCTAAGGCTTTCAATATTAGCCGCAGAAACAACATGTGTTTTTATAAGGTTGTATTGTAGAAGAAGAAGATGGTATAGAAGTTGGTTGGTTGCTAGCACTTTCTTGTTGGTAATGCGTATATATTTTTTATTCATCGTGTATACTAGACAAATCTTCTTCTTTAGTTGGTTCCTTAGGTGGTTGTTCATTTGTGTTTTTTGGAGTTGGAGGTGGAAGTAATGTTATACAATCATAAATAGTTTCAATAAGTGTTTTACAACCGTCTATTTTAATAGTCGTATTTAATACAGCACCAATAATATAAATATTGAGAATAGGGAAAAAAATTAATTTGATAAACATTTTTAATAGGTGCCTTATAATATGGTTTTCCACATATTCACTAAGTAACAAAAATATTAGAGCTATATAAAATAACATAGTTGAAATAGTAGGATAATATAGACCAGAAAATTCTTTAGTTGCTTGAAAAAATTTCTCTAAAAAATACAATAAGTTCTGGAATTTCTTCTCAATCGTTATCTACAAGCATATCAGTTGTATTTCGATTATGGGCGTTAAAAATAAAGCTATACGTCTTCTATAATCGTAAGCAACAAGTAGTTGTTCATATAGAGAATTCCACCTCGTAGCTACTTCTTCGGGAATTTTTCTATAAGGTAGTCCACAATCGTGACAAGTTTTTTTATATTCTTTTTTTCTTTGTATTCTATTACTTCTAAAAATAAATTTTATAGCAAATTGTACTTTATTAAGAATGTCTTAAAAAGTAATAGATCATCATTTACAACTAAATTATAAATATGACACACACGTTTTATATGAAAATGATTAGAAAAAGATGAAGTTAATATATTTTTTAAAAGTCTCACAACATAATTATTAGAAGAAGCATTATCTAACGTAACAGTAATTATTTTGTCAGTTATACCATAATAATCGCAAACTTGATGAATATTTTCTGCAATAAAATTTTCAGTGTGCCTGTCATCAATATATCTATATGGTAAAATACATTTTTGCATAGACTAATTATGATCTATCTAATGACATGTTACAGTTAAATAATCACGACGTTAGTACTACGGCCTATATCAGAAGTGATAGATATTTTGCCAGAAAAATGATATAATGCATAACGTAATTATTGTTGATATTCATGTACAAATTTAAAAATATATCTCCTAACAGTTGATCTAGGAAAACCGTTAAAAATATGATTATACATATCACTTATGTAATGAATAAAACAAGGAGGGGTTGAAATGAAAAGGGCAAACCCTTCACTGCAACTAATTTTGCTATTGCTTCCCTATCTCTATGTTTATCGTATTTAGGACCTACAACTTCCCCCGTTGTCGGGTTAATTTGACTCTGTACTTGGTCCGGGATACTATCTGAACCTTGTCCTGATTGAGAGCGCATTGGCGCACCCGACTTTGTAGCCTCGTATTCATCCTACCTAACTTTGCGAAAGCTTTGTACATGTCTCAATAAACCTCCTGTCTCACCCTAACCTTTCCCCATTTTAAATTTATAAACATTTTTATAAATTCTGCATCTAACTACTTGATTCTCTTGGTCCCTATAAAAAAATCTCATGCAACAGATTTTAATTTTTGTTGTGTGGGGCCTTGTCTCATACTAAGGAGAATTGGAGGCATTCCAGTTTCAGTTTGAGGTGCACTAGTGGGTGTGTCATCTACATTATCGTCAATATTAAAGTCTGGTTCAGATGCAGAATATACCTCATCATCTAATGATAAATCATTAAAAAATAGTTTCATCTATATGAGTGAAATCAATCAAATCATCGGGACTAGAAGTATGATTACTAGAAAAAGTACCCTTACTCTTGTTACCCCTACTAGAAGAAGCACCCTTACCCTTACCCGTAAGCATACATCCAAAGCGTTCCATTATAATTATGCAAATAAATAATTAAAGTAAATGAAATTAAGTGCGATAATTAAAATTAAGTAACAATAATAATTTAAAGAATGAACGAAGGTACCAAACGCAGACGTAACGTCGACTTGTAATTGAGGTTGAAAATTGAAACTTTGCTCGATGGATGATCTTCAAGCTAGTTGCCAACTTCAGTCCCAATTTTTTAAATTTGATACAATTATACAAATGAGTAAATAAAATAAAATATTTAGTAGGCAATGTAATAGTAGACTTGTAGAGAGAGATAGATTGAGTTGAGAGATTGTAGGAAGATTTGTGAGATAAAATGAAGAGAAAATGAGGTATTTATAGTTGAAAAATTGAGTTAAAGTGTAAATATAGTAACTTAGACGTTAAAAATAAATATTAAGGGGTAGAGGGGCTAAAAATGGTCGTTGCACAACGGTCAAAATATAAATTGGCCATTGTGCAATGGTCATTTTTGCAAAGGGAGGTCGGGGGCGGGGTCAGGTCGGGGTCGGATCTGGAGCGGGACAGGCCTGGGCGGGATGAGTCCAGGTCCTGTCCCGTTTTTTAGTCCCGACACCATTTTTTTAGGGGGAATCGAGCCGGGACCGGGGAGGGGTCGGGACCGGGCTGACCCGGCCCACTGGCCAACCTTAGTCACGACACCATTTTTTAAGGGAGATTGGGACGGGGTCGGGTACTGACCAACCTTATTTTCATCTAATTTGAAATACTATTTTTTTAAAGATCTCAAGTCCCAACCAAACAGTGTCCAGATGCCCACCAATGATAAAAGTTAGGTGAAATTATCAGTATTCTAAATCGGCCATTAAAATCTAGCCACCATTTCAAATAAGATCAGGAAGTAGCCATTTTCTAATTAAAAATAAAAGTTGAACAAAAATATTCATAGCTAAAACACGAGAACAACTCCAGTATATGATGTCAGAGTGAGAAGCTTTGACAAGTTGTGCTTCAGAAACAATTCATAAAATTTAAATTTTCATAATATAAGTACAAAAATTTGCTAAAGTTTCAAATTTCATGAATGATTTACGAAGTTCAAATATTTATCAACTCAGGCCTTAGGAATGGTACGCAAAGTTCAAGCTTTCACAATCTAAGTGTGACAATTTGCTGGAATTTCAAACTCTATAAACGATTCATGAAGTTCAAATTTTAACAGCTCAAACTCCAGAAACAATTCATGGAGTTCAAACTAATAAATGTTCCTAAATGTGTTTATATTTAAACTTAGGATACTTTTGCCAAAAAAAATCACATTCTGTTAAACACTTAAAAGTAATTTAAGTGTTTAGCCAAATTCAGTGACACCAGAGCCGAATTTACTCCTAGCCCTCGACTACAAGAACTTCATTGGCTACTAAGGCATCTTAGCCGAGTTGTTAGTTAGAGGTACAACTGGGACCCACTCAGATGAAGACGCCTCAATGACCTAGTCAAAAGGCTTTCCGGACCCCTAGAAGCGGTAGCGACCAACAATAGCTAAAAGAAAGGGCCATTATCCGAGAAAGAGAAGTAGAGGGCGAGACAATCGGCACCACCTCCCCCATAGTTGGCCATTGAACTTAGTGGGTTGCTTGATGGCTGACATGGGGGGGGACCACGTTGTACAGTTTTTCCCCTTTATTGTACTATAAATATAGGAATCAATTGTACATAATGCACAACACAATCAATTAAAAAATGATTCTTATTTATCTTCATTCTATCTTTACCGCTTTTATTGCACTCTAGCTGTAATTATAATTCTTACCACTTAGTTTACTCACTCACCATCCTAACTCTTTCTGTAGTAGTTTGGGAACCCACTGCTGGAAGTTAGAGTTCTGCTTCCGGCCCAAATCGCTTAGTTAAGGAATTAATTTATCATCCGATTTCGTCAGCCGATAAAATGGCAAACACTTCAGACGGTAACAAATTTGGCACGCCCAGTGGGACCATATGTGATCTCATAACGAAGTTTGATTCTCCATGTCAGGATCATACTTGGCGTATGCGCCTAAGGTCTGGTAAAAAAATGAACCAAGAGTACAGTCCACATCCTAAACAGAATCTTCCCAGAAGGAACAACGAGCCACCATCTTCTTCGGGTATGCCTACATCGGTTGATACCCCTCCACTTCCTCCATCAACCCAAGTTGTGGGTGAACCTAGTCAATCTGAGGGTCCAACTATTATGATCACGTCATTCATTAGATAGCAGATTTACTTGGGTATCCACGATATTATGTACCAGGTTTCCAAACAATTGGCTAACATTGTCAAGCCAATGGTGCATAATGAGGTTCAACTGGCGAGAGAACTTGAAGTTAATCGACTGCATCCAGGAGAAGGTTCGGCTAGTTCTGTCATCCCTCTAACGAATAGCGTCGTGTAATATGCAATTGTGACTTTAGGTGTTGTTCCTCAGCCGAATGTGTATCAGTCAGTACCTGCTCAAGTACAACCGGTAACACACCTAGGAGCACAAGCCCAGTCATTTGGTAACCAGTCTACTATATGGTTGCCACCAAACACTGTGGGGCAAGTTGTGTCACTCGACCAAGCGAATCTGCAGTATGGACAGATCAATATGGCTCGGAAACCAGTTTAGACATTCGAACACCTTGGTTTGCTGCCCGTTACGCTGTACGCTTATGCCAACGGCCCTACGGTACATGCGACCAATGTTGGCCAACCGAACTGGCAGCCAATGGCCTCTGGCTATGACCCTCCTAGGCTATCTGGTGACGCTGTCTACAGCGGGACACCATTCTAGCAGTCACAACCGGTACCCAATCCATATCATCCAGGAAGCGCAAACTTTCTAAGAACGGTTGATGTCCGAGGAGAGCAGACATGGAACACTGTTCCACCTTATCCTCAAGTTCTGTCGACTGTTCCAGGAGCTCAGGTTGCAGGTTTTGGTGGATATGACCAACAACAGCAATGGGGATATACCCACTTATTGGTAATGACCCGCAGAATGTCTACAACTTTCAAAATCCTGTTCAACAAGGTGCAGAATAGAGGCCTCCAGTTCAAAATGCCTACCAGTCGGTTCCAGTCGAGAATCGGCAGGGGACACCACAACTGATGAACCCTGAAACCATTGCAAATACCATGAGGAGGTACTTTGGCATCAAATTGAAACCCTTGGACATGCTTATTTACAGGAAGCCCTACTCCGATTGGGTAGATCGGGTAGCACCACTACTAAAAGGCTTCAAAATGCCTGATTTCGCCACCTTCTCGGGTGATGACGACAAATCTATCATTGAGCATATCAACAGATTTATCGCCTAATGTGGTGAAGTTGTCCAGAATGAGTATCACAAGCTGCAGTTATTCTCCGTTTCTCTAACCGGAATGACATTTGCCTGGTACTCACCTTTGGCCCCCGACTCCGTGCAGAGTTGGGCTGACATGGAGCGTTGTTTCCATGATAGATTTTATTGGCCCCAACCTCAAGTCACTGTGACGGATTTGACGAATCTCAGGCAACAGATCGATGAGTCGGCTACCGACTTTATCGAGAGATTCAGAAAAAAGGTTGGAAAATGCATTGTACACTTCCCTGAATTAGAATGTGACCACATGATAATCAACAACATACATCCACAGCTAAAGGAGAAATTAGTGGGACAATCTTGCTTTGACTTAAGCCAGTTAGCTGAGAAGGCTAGCCATATAAAGCAGTTTATCCAGGAGAAGGAGAAGAGAATAGCCAATCTAAACTGAAGCTCCCATTTGGTATCCATTATTGAGGCAGATGAGTCTGACTCAGAGTCAGCCGATTGCACCGCAGACACAATGGTAGTCGAGATCGTCAGGGTAAGGTTTACTCCTGCCCAGCCTTGAAAGCCTTAAAAGGCAAGGAGACGAGTTCATCCGATAACAGGGTCGGTTACTCATTTGACATCACAAAGGCAGATCAGATCTTTGATCATTTGCTCAAAGATAAGCAGATTCGGCTACTTGATGGTCATAGGATTCTGCCTGCTGAGGAACTCAAAGATAAGAAGTACTACAAGTGGCATAATTCATACATCCACTTTACTTCTAATTGTGTGGTCTTCAGAAACGCGATCTAAAAGGGCATCAAAGATGGGAGGTTCAAGCTAGCCGACAAGAGTATGGTTGAAATGTCCATTGATATCGACCCCTTTCCCACGGTACCAATATCTATGGTATCTTTTGCTAAGCCTGATGAGTCAAGGGACACCAAAGGGATACAACCGATGAGAAGGGTGTGGGTCCCAAAGAAACCTATCGAAGGGGAGAAGGCTACAAGGACCTCTGTGTTCAACCGGTTAGGCAGCCTACATGACATTCGCAATGACAGGCAACCAGCTAGGAGCAGTTTTCATGGCCGCCCTAAATACTCGAGAGACATTGAATGAGAACTTCAGGAATAAAGCATGAGGTTCAGAAAGGTCCCTATCGGCACTAGGCATAGGCCTGGAGGGAAAGTACGGATGCCAACTAATCGGCAACCGAACATGTCTCGAATAGATAAAGAACCACTCCCTAAAACCAAACAGAGAGTGGTTGAGTTTAACGTAAACAAGGGTGTTTCGTCCTTACGTATCACAGCTAGAAATGAGGACCAGATGAGCCCCCGGAGAATGATTAAACCAGCCACCAACATAGAAAATGGGAAGTGGTTCATCAATCAGGCCTCTGAAAAGAAAGAGACACCACCAAGAGTCGCATTTATGACTCAGAAAAGAAGGATGCAACGGGTTAAGGCCTTGCACAAGATGCAACAGACATTGCATCTAATTTCCAGCACCAAGGCAACCGAAAATTATGAGATTCTTGAGTTTGTCGTAGCCGAGGCTATCGAGCAGGCATTCGGCTCAGTTGCTTCAAGGGCAATATCTCCTGAAGGAGAGACGTCGGGTCAACCAGAGTTGGATGAACAACCTACTGATAACCCGACAGAGGAACCCCGATAAGAGAATGTGGCCCCAGATGGACCTCTAACCGAGGCAATCCTATAGATCGTGTAGAAGATTCAGTCATAGGATCCCCAACTGATCCCCACTTGTCTCCAAGAAATGGAAGATATAAGCGTCTGGTTAGCCGAATTAGATAAATGAAGGGACTCCATCCTCGATTTATTTAGCCAGGACCTGGTTGATAAGATCTTGGCAGACATTGAAATAATCAGCCTAATCCCATGTGAGTTCTGGGCTAGTCACTCCGCGTTGGATAGACTAAAAGGTGATGTTTGCTTAGAAGACGCAGAATGGGCAACAATAGTTGATACCCCAACTAGGGACACTTTGAGCACTGTATTTGGTGCACCTACAGAAGATATGGTTAAACACCTCAAACCCCTTTACGTCAATGCTTACATTAATACTTAAATTATTAGTCTGGTGTTTGTCGACAATGGGGTTGTGCTGAATGTGATACCGCTGCTTACCTTGAATGATCTTAACAAAACAAAGGAGGATCTCATCCCAACTAATATGAAAATGGCTAGATTTATGGGAGAAGCCTCTGAAGCATTGGGGATTCTAGTAGCAGAAATCACTGTAGGTCCTAAGACAGTTAAGTCTGCCTTCTTTGTAATAGATGGCAAGCCGTCCTACACCATTCTGTTGGGCAGGGACTGGATTCACACTAGCCGATGCCTTTCATCTACCATGCATCAAAAGCTTATCTTTTGGGAATGAGACAAGATAGAAATCATCCTAGCGGATGATAATCTGTTCCGACTAGGAGTTCAGAACGTAGAGGTTGTCCTCTATTCACCCTATGTGGCTCCCATAGCTGTTGCGGAGTAGTATGAAGAAGGATTTTGGGAATACTGCAATCTTACTTCATGAGGTTTTGAAATAATAGTTGAACCACGACTTACCTTGGAAGAGTTAAATGATTGAGGAGACCTAAATCATATATGACATGTGGCAGCGGCTGACTACTTTAAATTCTGAAGCAAGGATAGCCGAAGCATCACAGGTAGAGGACTACAACAGAGAACCAACACTGACGACCGATGACATTGAGTTGCCAATGGAAATTGAATCGCCCATTAGGAGGGCTATGCCTAGTTTTGAGTCTCAGGATCCCTTGGAAGATATGAACTTGGATACTGAGGAAGTCCCTCGGCTAACACATATTAGTGGTTTACTGAAGAAGGAGGATAAACGAAGCATAACAACTCTTCTACTACAGTATAAAGACTGTTTCGCGTGGGATTATCATGAGATGCCAGGGTTGGCACGAACTTTGGTAGAGCACATATTGTCGATTAAAGAGTGTTTCACGCCTCATAAATTACCGCCCAAAAGATATCACCCTCAGTTGATACCTCAAATTAAAGCCGAGATTGAACGACTACTGAAAGTCGGGTTCATCAGAACGGCTAGGTATGTAGAATAGTTGGCAAACATTATGCTAGTCAAGATGAAGAATGGCAAGGTTTGGGTATGTATTGATTACATGAACCTTAATCTAGTCACTCCCAAAGATGAATATGTCATGCCTATAGCCAATATGCTAGTCGATTCGGCGGCCGCAAATGGAGTGCTGACATTCATGGATGGATACTCCGGCTATAATCATATAGCAGTAGCTGAGGATGATATTCACAAGACTGCCTTTATGTGTCCAAGAGCCTTGGGCATTTACGAGTGGGTAGTTATGTCATTCGGTCTGAAGAATGCGGGTGCTACTTATCAAATGGCAATGAACACCATTTTCCATGATCTTATCGACAAGAATGTGGAGGTTTACATTGATGATGTGGTGGTGAATTCTAAAGACTTCAAAGACCATTTAGCCGATCTGGAACAAGCACTAAAATAAATGAGGATTCATAATCTTAAAATAAATCTAACCAAGTGCATGTTCGGAGTATCGGCTGGCAACTTTCTTGGTACACAAGAAAGGTATTGAGATAAATCATAACAAAGCCCGGGCAGTAATGGAGTCGGCACCACCCAGAACAAAAAAGAAGTTACAAAGTCTGTTAGGGAAAATCAACTTTCTAAGGAGGTTCATATCTAATCCGGCTGGCAAAATGAAGGCGTTCTCACCTTTGCTCAGGCTTAAACGGTCAGAATAACTAGTATGTGGTCCAGAACAACAAGATGCATTTGACCAGATCAAAAAAGCCTTAGCAACGTCTTTTGTGTTGGTGCCTCCCATGCCAGGGAAACCTCTGAAATTGTACATCTCGGTTGCAGATATGTATATCGGCTGCCTGTTAGCACAGGATGCCGATGATGGAGCTTAAAGGGCAGTTTACTATCTTAGCCGAATGCTCAATGAAGCTGAAACTAGATATACTTCTATAGAGAAGCTTTGTTCGTCCTTATTCCATGTTTGTACAAAACTTGAACATTATTTAATGCCACACGTGGTTCACATTTTGTGCAAGATTGACATCGTCCGATACTTATTGAATAAACCTGTTTGCAAGGACGACTAATGAAATGGAAAATCAAGCTCACCGCATTTTCTCTCGAATATAGGCCACTCAGGGCCGTCAAAGGCCAATCATTAGCTGATTTCTTGGCAGAACACCCTTGTGTAGACATAGAGGATCCATGCGCCCCTCCTATTGCATCTATAGACATCGTGCCGTGTGTACTAACCTTTGATAGAACCGAGAAAGGAGTTGGAGCCGGAGTCACGATAACAAATCTGAGAGATAAAATGTGGAGATTCTCCTCTTGGCTAGATCCTGAATTGACAAACAACTAATCCGGATATGATGCTTTCATCATGGGACTCAAACTCCTAGTTTTTATGAAGGCGAGGTGCATCGAGATCCGATTAGACTCTCAGCTGGTGATCAAACAGTTGGCCGGGAAATATGACTACAAAGACCTAAATTTGTTGGCCCATCACAGGACGGCTAGCAGGTTGCTTAGTGGGTTCACATCATCCACGTTAAGTTATGTTCCCAGAGGCATGAATGTTGAGGCTAACGACTTAACACAAGAAGTTTCAGATTTTAGGAAGTCTCTACTCACCCTAGAGCACGATGAATTACCAGCCGAAATGTTAGCCGTTGATCAATTGACTCATGAAGGTAGTTACTAATTGACTACCTAAAAGATCCCTCCAGTTGCAAGGACCTCAAGGTTAAAAGAAGAGCCTTGAAATACGTGTTCATTGACGATGACCTCTATAAAAGAAGCGTGAATGGAGTACTACTCAAGTGCATTGCCAAAGCAGAGGTCTTGAGGGTCACGAGAGAGGTCCATGAAGGAGTATGTGGATCACACAGAGTGGGGCCAGCGATGAAATGGCTGATCTACCGCCACAGCTATTATTGGCCTACTATTACAGGTGACCGCTTCCAGTATGCAAAAGGATGCGGAGAATGTCAGAAACATGGACCAATCCAACGGGTACCAGCCGAGTTGCTGCACCCAGTCGTAAAACCTTGGCCCTTTAGAGGATGGGCTATGGACCTCATCGGCAAGATTCACCCACAATCGGCTAAAGGCCACAATTTCATTATCGTAGCTACCGATTACTTCACTAAATGGGTAGAGGCTCAGTCGATGAATAGGGTCCATCAGACAGATGTCATTCAGTTTATCCAACACCAGATCATATACCGATATGGTATTCCTGAGATGATTACCACCGATCAAGGGACGATGTTCACTGGTTCTAAGGTGACAGCCTTTGCTGAGAAGTTAGGTATCAAGATGATCACATCTTCGCCTTATTACGCACAGGCGAATGGGCAAGCCGAGGCAGCCAACAAACTTATTGAACATAATTAGTAAGAACGTGGAGGATAAACCAGGAATGTTTCATCTCACTCTGGATGAAGTCGTTTGAGCGATCATGAATTCTAAATCTACAGCTACCGGGCCGACACCTTATCGGCTAACCTATGGCCAAGATGCAGTGTTGCCGTTGGAAATTAATGTCAAATCCTTACGGGTGGCCAAGCAGAACTCTCTAAGTTTAGAGGAGTATCAACAGCTCATGCTAATGGAGTTAGACCAGCTAGATGAAGATCGACTGATGGCCCTAGAGAAAATCGAAGCCGGTAAACGTAAAATGGCTAAAGCATACAACAAACATGTTAAGCCTAAGAGGTTTGCCGAATGAGACTTAGTTTGGAAAACCGTTTTGCCGATTGAGATGAAAGATCATAAATTCGGCAAATGGTCACCAAATTGGGAAGGACCTTTCGTAGTAAGCCAACGGATCGCCGACAACGCATATCGACTAATAACATGCATGATGAAGAAATGGACATGAATGTAAATGGCAAGTATCTAAACAAGTACTATCCTTCGATTTAGGGCTATGCGTAGGGAAGGGGTGAGGGAGAATCAGTTTACTTATGGAAGTGTCTTGAGGGCGTGCACTAGTGTGTCGTGTATGAATTTAGGAAAACAAATACAAGGGTGAGTTCAAAAGAGTAGGTTTGTGGATAATTTGTATGTTCAGAGTGCGTTGGTTGATTTTAATTCTAAGTGTGGAGAAATGGAGGATGCTTTTTGTGTGTTTGAGTCGATGTCGGAGAGAAATTTGGTTTCTTGGAATGTCATGATTTCTGGATATGCTTTTCGAGGTTATAATGTTGATGCATTTTTGTTGTTCCGTTGGATGTTTAGACAAGGTATACTCCCCGATTGCTTCACATTGGTAAGTGTTCTCAAAGTATCCGTAGGAGGTGGCAAGTGTGGTGGACTAGCGAAAGTCAGTATGATACATGGATGTGTCATTCAACTTGGTTATGAGTCGTATAGTATCATTAGCGGATCATTAGTTGATGCCTATGCGAAATGTGGAAACTTGGCCAATGCAAGTTACCTATATAAAAAGATGCAGAACAAGGACAGGATTTCATGCATTGCGCTAATTACTGGATACGCACGTGAAGGTAAAAATAGCAGTGAGTGCCTGGAACTCTTTCGTCAATTACATCGAAATCATAGGGAAATCAATAGCATTATTTTATGCTCTATGATCAACATATGTGCCAATACAGCGTCACTGTCTTTGGGGAGACAACTACATGCTATTGCGATCAAATATCAGAGCACTCTTGATATGGCCATGAGTAATGCTTTGGTTGATATGTATGCAAAAACAGGAGAAATTGAAGATGCCAACATTGTTTTTCATCACATGACTGAGAAAAATATAATATCATGGACGTCAATGATCGCTGCATATAGTGTTCATGGTCAAGGAGTCGATGCAGTTTCATATTTTAAGATGGAGTGTGAAGGTTTTGAGCCAAATGACTTAACATTCTTGTCTCTCCTTTTTGCTTGTAGCCGTATTGGCCTGACTGCTGAAGGACGGGAATGTTTCACTAAGATGGTTAGAAAATATAAAATTGTTCCAGGAGATGAGCATTACTCTTGCCTTGTGGACCTTTTTGCGCGCAACGGCTGTTTGAATGAATCATATGATTTGACTTGCAGGATGAATATAAAGCCTAGTGCCCCTCTTTGGGGTTCAGTTCTTGGGGCATGTAGCATATATGGAAATATGGACCTTGGAGAGGTAGCAGTCAAGCATTTATGCAATAACGAACCTACGAATGCTGTTAGCTATGTGGTTCTAGCAAGTATGTATTCTGGAGCTGGATTGTGGGATATCGCTGTTGGTACTCTATTGTACTTTATAAAGCAGTACGGAAAGTAAATGATTATTACAAGTATTCGAAAGGATAAACAAATATTCAATATTCAGAAATTGAATCTTGTTGAACAAATAGGCCAATCTTCAAAAGTGTCGCAAGCTTGTTATGTCTTGAATCTTGATAACCTGAAATCAAGAAACAACTAAATCTGGATGGGTACAACATTGTGTATTGAGTCGAGGAATTGCCCTCTGTCCTTAAGACAAGATTGCCCCGTATATATGCTTTTACGTTAGCGGGCAATAGTCTCCCAAGATAAAACAACACTTTAATCTCAACGCTACAAAGCCAATAGGTTGAGCCTGCCGAATAAAACAAATATGAATTGACTTGCTGAAGATATGGAAAAAGAAGGAAGAATTTCTATCTTCTCTCCTCGTTTGTCTCTGTGTATATAGTGTGTCTCTGTTATATATATCTTGTGTATATGAGGGTCTTTGCTCACTGTTTTGCACTGATTTTCGCCACTGTTTTGTGCTGCTTTTGTTCACTGATTTGTGGCATTTTTCTGTCTGTTTTTGTGTGCTATATTGCTGTCACGAAATGAGCCAACAACAACTCAATATATAGCATGGAGCAGGGCAGCCCAACAACCACAAACAAGGCTGTAATTGCCATTAAGTGAGGGCTGCTAATGGCATTAGAGAGGCTGATTTATGGTCATGAATGAGGCTGCTCAACTGCCCAAGTAATGGGTTGTTAATAGAGAAGTTAATCAGCCAAGTAATGGCTGGTTAATGCTCCAAAATGCAGTCCAATGGTAGGCAGAGAGTTTTCTGCCTTCCGTCACCCCAAACTCAACTTTCCAGAAACTCTGGGACCAAATTGTAAATATTAAGCAATTTGGGACGGGCGGCGGCGGCGCGCGTGTGGGCTTAGCCTTGAACCCAAGCACATCTAGGTCCTCCCTCCTTTAAACACATGGGATACCCCTTGGGGTCCCAAACCCTTTACCACATTAGAGACTTATATAGAGAACAATTCTTTCTATTTCCACCGATGTGGTAGATTTGTCCCACACCATATTTCCATGCCTCAAACACCTTAATTCGTGGACCAATATCTCTTTCATTTCTCAATGAAATTTGACGATTCTTGGCCCTACGGTCATCTACTCACTTCGTAGATCATGCATGTGCAAAGAGACAAGGTCTCCAACATGCGAAACACTAGTGTTTAATTCATCAAAGATGGGTGGACGCATCTCCCCGCCAAAGGCAAATTTCCAACAATCCCCTCTATGAAAGAGAGATTGTGGCGCACACACAAGGTGTCTACATTTCAGCAATCTTTCAGCGAAAAGATATTGCATCAGAAGAGGTAGCTTCCGCTTTGAACCTTCCCTAGTTGAAACCACCGGACTTACTTACTGCGCGGTGAACGTGATGTCTTGAACTGTCAGTGTTTAGTGTAAGCCAAGACAATGATAACAACACAATAACTCTTCTTATTCGTTTTCATTCTTATGTTTTTGTCCGTTGTGGCCGTGGACACACTTGGATTCTTAAGTGTGTTCATTTGAGGCGGCCATCCTCGCACTTAAATAGGTGATCTCCTATAAGGTATCCTGCTATACCCCACTTCACAAGTGTTAGGAATCATTAAAAATTTCCCCAACCTTAACCTCAACCGTTTGAGGACCGTTTAAAGGTTTGAAAGCTTAACCTTTACCCACCATGCAGGTAGCACTTTAATGTCTATCGCGGGAACAACTTTGGATTCATGTTTCCGTACAGAAATCATCATCCGAAGTGCTTCTTGCTTCCACCGAAGCGCTCAACTGAACCTTTTGCCACTTAGTTTTCTCATTGAACCAAATTCTTGGGATCTCCAATCAGTATGGTTGGGTTTCCACTGCAAAAGGTTCGTATTGTTTGGGTTTTAAGCCCATTCCCCTAGACATGCAGAACACTTGATCTCCGGGTAGTCCCTTAGTTAGTAAACAAGGAAGTGATACCAGTGATGATCAACTGCCATACGGTCTTATGTCTCCGACAGATCCTGACAGATATGTCCAGACGCCGTCATCCGTGTCCTTCCTGAAGCCGACCGGCTAGCCACAGTGTATAACTGCTGAAGACACAGGTTTCTCCTAATAAGGGACGTCCTCTAAGGTGTCATGAAGTTACTCAACTTCTTTCATGCTTTGTATAAAGCGATAAACTCTGATTCCATCATGAATCGACCGATGCAAGTTTGCTTAGAGGTTTTTCCAAGACACACCATACACATTTACTTGTGGCTTTGGTGTTCTTCAAATCTGATGTCCAGTTTGCATCACTGTGTTCTCCCAGAACCGCTGGACATCCAGAATACTATAATCCGTAGATAAGTGAATAATTCAGATATCGTCATATCCGACTTAACGCCTTCTATTGATCATGTATTAAGATCATCAGTGAACCTTAGTTCAACTGATCTGTTTGTAGGACGATACCAGGTCGGTTGTAGTGTGTACAATACATTGAACTACACATGACCTGTGCATATCGCTCCTTGTCTATGGGTGCACCATGATTCCAATCAGTTCTATGATTCATATCCATTAGTGGCTTCAATGAGACTGCCAATTATCTCACAACTGAGTTTGGAGTTAGACCAGTTCGTTAGATGTCTTAGAAATTCAATTCCTAAGAGGTCATCTGTGATACCCATATCTTTTGTTTCGATATAATTTCCACTCTCAGACTGTTGGTTTTCCAACTGTTGGCTTTCTAACTTCAGAGTCAATATTTCTGTGGTCAGATTCATTATTTCTGTTTTATCTGAAATTTCCAAGACCAAAATGTAAACATTTCAGGGACCAAAATGAAAGTTCAGGAAGAAGCCCAACAGTCCAGCAAACTAACTCTAATTCTCTTCTTCCAACTCTCCGGATGGGAAGACTGTTTCAACATTCATGCAACGTAAGACTGCAATGGTCCATGATGTTAAGCTACTCCAGGGGAGCACATGTACAAGTAGCCGAGGCTTTGAACTCGTCAGTAGATCCATCTACTTTGTACTCACCTTTGAGTATCCATTTTCACAACCCAAAGGTTTTTTTCCCAGAGGAAGATCAACTATTACGCAAGTATGGTTCTATATGATGGAATCTATTTCTCTCTTTGTAGTTTATTTCCAAAGCAGCGCTTTTGGAGATGATAATTATTTGTTAATTGTCCATGGTTCATTTTCAACCATTCAAGCTAGAAGGACTGGAACAAGTCTTTGTCCCATTCTTTGCTCCGTCTCGGTTCAACATCTAGAATCCCTGAGTTCTGCAGATCTGTAATATTAAGTTCCGGATAGCCAGCAACTTTCGAGTCCTGTAGATACGGAACGTCTAGTTCCGGACAGTCAAGCCTCGCAGATTCTTATTAACCTTGAGCAATTACTCATTTTTCCTTTTCAAGGAAAGTTATCTTCTAAGAATTCAGCATTCTTTGACGCCAAGAGGTGATAAACACTACTGTTATTTGCAGATCCAGTGGATATGCAATCTACAGTCTTAGATACAACTTGACCTGTTTCGGTATTCCAACTTTTACCAAGCCACCCCACATAATTTGGGCGTATGACTTTGCGCTTGGATAACACCATTGGACTGAGGTGAGAAATGAACAGTCGTTTAATGAACGATGCTTCACATTCTCCCCCTCTATCACTACGAATTTCGCAATCCATATGCTTAGTTGATTTCCAACTTATGCTTCGTAGAGCTTATCCGCTTCAACAACTTCATCTTTGCTTTTCAACAAACAAAGGATTACATACGTTGTACCATCATCAATGAAGGTCACAACGTACTTGGCTCCCCTCTCTATTTTGTATAAACTTTAAATCACCCAAGGTGTGACTAAGTTCTAGAGGAGCGGTGCTTCTTTCGCTATTCCTTTGACGGAATTTGGAAAGGTGATTTTGCCTCTTCATCTACCTCACATTTATTTTGAGGGTTTATGTCGACAGAAGGCAACAATCTCAACATCGTTAGCTTTTGAATGACTTGCTATTTAACGTGTCTTAATCTATGATGACATAGATGCACGAATTACAAATATATCATTCATTTGGCTACAAACATATTGTACCATTCTTAGTTATTATAGACCTGTTGGACTAGTCTCAAACTAGCTTGACCAACAGCGTCCCTTAAACCAAGTTTGGGACATGTATCACCTCATCTTAGAGTGATCTCATTCCCTGCAGTCCTATTGAGGACAACCTCTCCAGCCCCTTTGATTTTTAGAGGTGGCGTTGCTTCACATGAACAACCTCTTGCCCGTGGTTAGGGCGTAACCGAATCATATGTGATCTCGATACTCTGGCCCACTCCAGTTGTTTTGGCAGACTGAGTGTCCAATTTCTTTACTGCCTTTCTTTAGGCCTTCAGATCATTTAAGACCTGGAAACTCTGGCCCACCTTACTAGGTGTCCATTACTTTTCCTATGAAATGAATTCTGGCCCCACTCCAGTCGCCCAGAGGCTTTGTATGACTGAGTGTCCAATATCATCATATCAAAGGAATTTTGGCCCGCGACCCGCGACCTGTGAACCGAGACCGAGATTGGACCGGACGGGCAGGCGGCGGCGGCGCGCATATGGGCTTAGCCTTGAACCCAAGCACATCTAGGTCCTCCCTCATTTAAACACATGTGATACCCCTTGGGGTCCCAAAACCTTTACCACATTAGAGACTTATATAGAGAGCAATTCTTCCTATTCCCACCGATGTGGTAGATTTGTCCCACACCATATTTTCATGCCTCAAACACCTTACTTCGTGGATCAATATCTCTTTCATTTCTCAACGAAATTTGATGATTCTTGGCCCTACGGTCATCTACTCACTTCGTAGATCATGCATGTGCGAAGAGACAAGGTCTCCAACATGCGAAACACTAATGTTTAATTCATCAAAGATGGGTGGACGCATCTCCCCGCCAAAGGCAAATTTCCAACAATCGCTTGGAAAGCACGAGATGTGGTTCAAACTAAAAGGTTACCAAAAGATCCTGGTTATAGCCTTTTTCATTCTGGCAATGATATGGTAGCACTTATTCCTGGCTGATATGTGAAATTGATCCAGATCTTCCTTGTAATGTTTGATCCAGGCTAAGAAAATCTGAACTGCATTCTTCTGCAAATGGGGGAAATAGATAGTATGAAGGAAAAATATACCTGACATATTGGAAAGAGGTATCTGACATTTTAATCCATACAAACAGAAGTAAACATAGTTGGTGGCATTCACCATGTCAATTTGGTAAAACTCATCGAATTTTGTGCTGAAAAAGCCACTGGCTTCTGATTTATGAGTACATGGTAAATGGATCATTGAACAGGTGGAGTTCTCATGAAAACAAGAAGACGGGCTTACATGGCTTACAAGGCAAAGGATAATATCAGATATTGCCAAAGGGTTA
Source organism: Anisodus acutangulus (assembly GCA_029783415.1). Classification (NCBI taxonomy): domain Eukaryota; kingdom Viridiplantae; phylum Streptophyta; class Magnoliopsida; order Solanales; family Solanaceae; genus Anisodus; species Anisodus acutangulus. The sequence continues at coordinate 48,793,406 of CM056491.1, forward strand.
GCATATCTTCATGACGAATGCAACCAGAAGATAATTCATTTGGACATTAAACCACAAAACATCCTTCTAGATCAAAATTTCAACGCTAAGATATCTGATTTCGGGTTGTCAAAACTAATTTAGAAAGACAAAAGCAAAATTGTAACTAGAATGAGAGGAACGCCAGGGTATTTAGCCCCTGAATGGTTGAGGTCGGTAATCACTGAGAAAGTAGACGTGTATGCCTTTGGAATTGTGCTCTTGGAAATTCTCTGTGGGCGAAAGAATTTGGATTGGTCCCATGCTGATGAAGAAGATGTTCATTTGCTTAGTGTTTTTAGGAGAAAAGAAGAACTCTTGGATATTGTGGACAAAAACAATGAGGATATGCAACTCCATAAAGAAGTAGTGACAGAAATGATGAGCCTTGCTGCATGGACCAAGAGGGCTGTCCATGACATTGATGGTTAAGGTACTGGAAGGTTTGGTTTCTGTTGAAACCAACATAGATTACGATTTCACAAGCCTACCTGAGGTTGGGGCAGGCAACCAACAGAGGGAAGCCACTATCAGTCCAAAACTGCCTTCAGTTTTATCTGGACCAATTAAGCTTAAGATTTTGTCTTTGGAAGAACCAATTTACAGTTGGGCACATGTCAACTATTGCAATATTTCCAATTCTAGCATAAGTTCGTATGGTGTATGAGATTACGATTCATGAATGTAATTATCTTTGCATTAGATTTTTGAGCATCATGTAGAGGCTCCTCAATTTATATGCGACAAAAGATATAATATTGTGGTGTTGCAGCTACTGAACATGTGTTTTAAGCGCTGATATTTTCATTAGGGAGTTCAGCTGGTTGTGTCTGTGATATGCTATTAGAAAAGGTATCCAAAGTGTTTGGCCCAGTGGCCAATACATTAGGTATTGCTGTCTGAGGTTCCGTGTTCGAGTCCTCTGATCAGCGAGAGTGGAACTGTGTTCCCCCAAAAAAGTCCCTCCATACGCGTAGGGCCAAGCGGTGTATACTAATCCGTAGGGCCAGGCCGGATGTGGGGTTTTCTGGGGTATGAGGCCGTAATGCGGTGGGACCAGTCACTTTAAAAAGTTTACCCTACCTTAGTTTTATCCAGAGGGTCGACTGGCGCGGTGGAGTCGACTTTGCGGCCTTAGGGTCGCAGTTCGATTCTCCCTCGGATATCGCCCTCCTGGCACATACATGTGGTAAAGCCTGGGCGCTAAAGCCGCACGGGCATGTTGCGATGTGGGTTCGGTCTCCGCCAAGCCTTGTGGATGGGGCACGTGGAGGGTCAACCTTGTAGCATTGATTCGTTGGGCCTTAGCAGACATCGACCATGTGTGCACATCCCGCGATTTATCTGGTGGTGGGGTGCTGAAGGACCGGTCCCATCATCTCCAGGACGTCTGAGTAATACCAGTGAAGTAGTCAGACGGCGCAAGCCTGGAAATCTGGATTATCAAAAAAAGAAAAGAAAGAAAAGGTCCCCAAAGCAAGTTTAGGCTGTAGTACTGTTCAGCCATGATGAAAGAGCATAGCAAGGTGAATATGTTATGTGGGGCTGTGCGGGTTAAGACAGAACCCGCACCGCACGCTACGTCTGATTAATTAATGATACTATATCTTTAGGCTTTTTGCTCCTTTATACATACAGTACATTTCATCACAAAAACAATTCAATATTGCGACGAAGTGTAATTTTCCATCGGACCTACCAATTTTGTTATTGTCTAATGTTTATGTTTTCACTTTAGTAGTTTTTTCCACTGACAAAACAACGTGCTCGTGAGCTCGTCCTTGTTTTTGTTGTGACTTGTTATTAAATTTTCGTTCGCCAAAACTAAATCCCCATTCGATATGTTAATGTTTACTCAAATTATGAATTTCAACTGTGTCAACTGGAGTAAACAAAAAAAGTAAAGATCTTCTCAAAATTTTATGAATTTCATATCTGTCTCTGAAATTTACTTTGTTTGTACTTGTCTATGAGAGAAATTATTGGTACTTTAGCAAGAAAGAGACATTTTAAACATGAAAAATTTATCTTTCTTATAAAAAACACTTTGGAGATAAAGTTATTATCCAACAATAACAACATATCCAGTGTAATATCACAAGTGGATTCTGAGGAGGATAGAGTGTACGCAGATCTTACTCCTACATTGAAAGGTAGATAGATTATATCTGATAGACCCTCAGCTCAGGATAAAGAAAAAATAAAGCAGGCCAAAAAGAAGAAAAAACACTGACTAAAGAAATAACACGGGAGATAAAGTTATTACCCAAAAGGGTAAAAGCAGTACTAGTATATTATGGGCAAAACCTTAATCACTTCTATTCTTCTAATATAGACGACTAAAAGAAAATTAACATATTGCAATTCTTGAACTTAAAACTGTATCATGTCAACTGCTCATCTTTTGATTCGGTATCATCAATAAGAGAGTGGTGAGTTGTTTTGTAAATAAAATAAAAATATGTAAAATAATAATTCCGTATTTAAAATGCAAAAGTACACCGTACTAAACTGATTGGGCATAGAAGATTAAAATCTATTGAAATCTTCCACTTAAGAAATGCATGGTAATATTTGTTGAAAATTTGTCTTTGGGGAGGTGCGTCCATCCATATTTAATAAATTAAATACTAGGGTTTTGCATGTTGGAGGCTTTGTCTCTTCACACGTGCATAATTCACTAAGTGAGTAGATGACCGTAGGGTCAAGTATCGTCAAATTTCGTTGAGAAATGAAAGAGATATTGGTCTACAAAGTAAGGTTGTTTGAGACATGAAAATATGGTGTGGGACAAATCTACCATATCGGTGGAAAAAGGGAAGAATTGCTCTATTTTTAAGTCTCAAAATTGGCTAAGGGTTTGGGACCCCAAGGGGTAACCCATTGGTTTGAAGGAGGGAGGACCTAGGTGTGCTTGAGTTCGAGGCTAAGCCCACACGCACGCCCGTCCGGTCTTGGACTTTGGGCTTCTTCTGATAGACCCCTAAATTGTATAATATTTACAGTTTGCCCCTGGAGTTTTTGGAATTGGGAACGACGGAGGCAAAAAGTTTCTGCCTGCCGTTTGAGTTGATTTTTGGAGCGTTAAAACTCCATTAATCTGCACCTTAACTCCTCCCTAACAGCTCCTTTATGTTGCTCATTAAATAAGTCATTACTTGACTGATTAACTCCCTCACTAATTACCATAAACTGCCATTACTTGGCAGTTGAGGAGTCCCTCCCCTTATGCTATATATTGGAGCCTTTTGGCTCAATTGTTGTGATTGAAAAAAAAACGAGACACATTATATACACACAGAGACAAATAAAAGAGAGAAACAACACAAATTCTGTCCAAAAACTTGATTAGAAACAGTGGGCAAAAACGAAAACTCTTCCTTCCTTTTCCATTCTTCAGCAAGTCGTTTCGTGTTTGTTTTCTTCGTCAGAATCAACCTATTTGCTTTGTAGTGTTGATTAGTTACTGTTTTATCTTGGGAGACTATTGTCCGTTAACGTAAAAGCATATATACGGGGCAATCTTGTCTTAAAGACAGAGAGTCATCTCTCGACTCAGCCACAGTTGTAACAATTCAGATTTAGTGTTTCTTGATTTCAGGTTATCAGATTTAGTGTTTTTTGATTTCAGGTTATCAGATTTAGTGTTTTTTGATTTCAGGTTATCATAAATAAAAATATGTTTTTATTATATTACCATTATCTCTCTCCAATAAATTGCACTATAATATAATCAATATTGATTATTTTAAAAAATAATTAATATTAAGGATAAAATAGGAAACTTTAATTAATTATATCTTGATTTTGTAAATTGACAAGTATTTGGGAACGAATAGTTTTAGTAACGTGGACAACTAACATGGGACGATGGGAGTATTTTTTTCATCGAATTAAATGTATAATAGTTTGCTACGATTCAAAAGGAAAAACAAATTAATCAGTATTTTGGAAGGAGTATTTTCAAAAGATTTACAGGGAATTCTTTTCCCTTTTTAGGATTGACGGGATTAACTCTCAAGTAAATTAACCAATTGACTGCTAAATAAGGAAACCAAATTATTGAGTTTTTATTTTTCCATTGGAATTGGATTATCATAGCAGCAAAAATACTCTATGATATTAATATGTGCATTACAAATGTTGCAAAAGTACAATATAAAACATACTTTGCTCATGCATCGCTTTAGCAGAATGATTCCTTTGCTATGTTATTATCAATTTCCCTTTCTTGGGTCAAGTAAATTAAATAATTTAGTCAGAGGGCTAATCAATTTTAAAAAGATTGAATAGATCCAGCTAACCAGGACAATTAATGGTCTCATTATTAAAAACTATAGTACTTACGTGCACCTTAACTCTCCTTTGCCACAAATTAAAATACAATGTATTAGATATCATCATTTGAAATGTACTGAATTGCTTCATTAATTCAAGAGATTTAACATTCTTAGCTGCTAAAAAGAATTCACTCGTTTAGCTGTAAAATCATTTGTGTTTTTAGTGTATACTTGGGGGTCGTTTGGTTCTCAAGATAAGGTAAATATTCCATGATTAAGTCCGAATATAAATTTATATGCCTTCAAGGCTTCAACCAAATAAAGTACTTTATTCGTTTCAAAATGTTTGTCTTACTTTCCTTTTTAATCTATTTAAAAAATAATGACTTTTTCTTTTTTTGGCAACTATTTCATTCCAACTTTTCACCTGACATGTTTGAGACCACAAGATTAAAAATTATTTTTATACATTTAACACATTTTTAATTTAAGACTATAAAATTCAAAAGTCTTCTCAACTTTCTTAAGTTTTGTGTCAAGTCAAAATCATACAATTATTTTAAAACAGGAGTACAAATTTACCATCTTATCCCACCAAATTGGGATTATTTTATCCACCTCCCACGTGGAATAAATTAATCCAAAAATTATAATCAAGACTATAATTCTAGGACAATTTAGTTCGCGAATCAAACGATTCCAATATTTAATAAGAGTATAATAAATATCATTAATGTATAATATATACACACTGATTATCCACAAATTATATACTAGTAATTATGTTGGCTAAAATTATAAATAATTAAAATTAAAAATTATTTTTTTATTCTTTTATTGAGCAACTATGTATTGTAAAAATTTCTTAATCGAATTTAAACACTTAACTCAATAAAGTGAGGTAGCTAATCATTTAACCTTTTACCCTTTATAGTGAGCACCAAGAAAGATGATTTTTTGCAAAAAAAAAAAAAAAGAGGAGTCCCATAATTATTAGAGAATGAGGTGTTGAAGAACCTAGAATAATAGTACATGAATGATGATAGACCAATTATTTAAGAAAGACAAGTTGGAGAGGTCATAAAGTAAATAAAACTCTATTTCCCAAGATTTCACACTTAAATGAATGACAATGGTGCATGTGTATGACTATGACTTTTGAGGGCCCTTAACCTCTTCTTTTAATAAATGCCATCACATGATCCAAAAAACCAGTGACAATAAGCCTAAGTTAAAAAATAAAAAAATATCAGTAAACTAAGGAACGTATTGATTCTCTTTAGCCAACTTCAAGTTGTTTATTTGAATTTAAATAACAATATTTGCTATAGTTTTAAGTGTTAGAAATAAACAATTTGAGTTTCTCCATTGACAAGGTAAGCTTAAGTTCTCCATTAGCCCTTTATTCTTGTCTTTCTGTATTAGCTCATCTTTATTTTTTTTATTCTCTCTTTATCTTTTTTTCTTTTTAAAGATTTATCATTTTTGGGTATACATAGTGTTTATGCTCAAGAAAGTCACTTTGCAGTTCAAGATCATCCATTTATCAGAGGTACTATAAATTTCTCAGTGTATTTTTCTTTTTAATGTATTATCATTGGTTTTCCTGTGTTGATTTCTTGAGGGGTTTGCTAAATTTGTTTGAGAGGTATTTCTTGGATTTTGGTATGGTTCAATTTCCATTTGATGCCTATGAATTCTTTATAGTTACTGGGAACTTCCAAGTTTTAATCTTTTTTATTGTCTTGCAACCCAGGAAGAAAGAAGAGGTTGTGGGTGGTTGCGTGGGTGGGGGTTAGGAAGGAGTCAAGGTTCTTTCATTATATTTAGTTTTTTTTTCTTTTTGTGTTATTTTGGTTGGTATGCTTGCATGTAGAAATGGAGATTATGGGGTTTAGGAAAATGGGGTAATGTATTAAGGTAAAACATTTGGATTGATACAATGTTCGTTCAGACAGCAAAACAGAGGGCAACTAATATCAAGTTTAGTTCAATTGGATCTTCAAGAATCAAAATTCCAAGTTAGGCTTGTGGAAATGCATTTTAAGAAAAAAAATTACTTAGTAATATTCTAAGTAAATGGAATCTCTGTGGAGACACTGCTATGAATCTGCAGTCCTGTTTTTACCTCGGAATCTTGTAGCTAAGCTTCTTCGATATGATTATCCAGAAACTTATTTTTTCTTTCAAATCTTTCATTCATATCAATTTGTGTTTGTCAATCCAAGTATATTAAAGTATGATATGGTTGGATGCATATCTGGTAGCATGGGCTGAGCTAGGGGGCCGCAAAGGGGTTCATCTGAACCCCTTCGCCAGAAATTATTGTATATACAAGGTCAAAATTGTCTTTTATGTATATATAGCAGATATTGAATCCCTTTGGCTTCTTCGTGTGTTTACTCCTTTATATTTTATATTCCCTTAGTGAAAATTCTGGCTCTGCCATAGTCTTGTTGACAGGGAGATTGCATTATTTAGGTTGGGTGAGGGGAGAGTCACAGCCTCACAGGTCTATAAATGAGTTTAGTTGGTTGTGGTCGGAACTTTAAGCTAGTGGCAAAAACTCATGAACTACATGACAGTTTTTGCTGTTAAGGCCCCACCTGTTAGCATCGTTGTCTAAATTTTGGTGCCAGCTGCAAGCACAAACTTGTGAATATGTGGGTCTTTAACAAGGGACTTATGGTGTTTGCTTTGAGATCTTAGCTAATATAAATGAATCCTGTAAACGATTAGACAAAATGCTTTTGCGATTAGATAATAAATTATAGTTGGTTGTTGAACTTATACTCCCTCTGTTTTAATTTGTTTGTCTTTTCTTTTTAGGCTGTTTCAAAAAAAGAATGTTTCTTTCATAATTTGGCAACTCTTTAATTTCAACATCTCACATGGCATGTTTAAAACCACAAGATTAAAGGCCATTTTAGTACATTATACATATCTTTAGTTTAACACCACAAGATTCAAAAGTCTTCGTTACTTTTTCAAACTCCATGCCCAGTCAAACTAAGACAAGCAAATTGAAATAGAGGGAGTATTAGATTTCATGTTTGTCAGGAGTATTTGTAGTTTGGTTAATGGCGTTTATCTCAGTGTAGGATAGCTATGAGATTTTGAGAATCTTTAGCTTTAAAGAACCATTAGTTTGCCTTAAAAGATAAAATATATAATTATGGATTTAGGGATAGTGATTGATTGTTGCTTAGAAATAAGCTGATAAATACAAGCTTTCATTGACTCAGTAGTGTTCAGGGAGTAACATCAATCTTCATTGACTCATTGATCTACTGTTACAAGGAGTAATATCAGTTTGGGAAAATGTAGCAGCTGGTTTAGATATTGTTTCATTACTAAGTATTTTGTTGTTATTATTAAGGGAAGTATCATTTGTTATATTGTTCTTAGTTAACAGTATATAGTAGTAAGTGTGATAGTTTGATGGTTATATCTGCAGAAATAAGGTGTTTATATGTTGCTAAAGAATATCATGGAGGACAAGCAACTGAATTTGAATCAACCGTTTCTGTCAGTAAGACGAGCCTCTCCAACAGTGGCTTCTGGGAGAGACGAGACAAAAAAAACTGAAACCATAACTCGTCCTCCTCGTTACAAATCTGAATTGAAGTCAGGTCCAGTGAGGAACCCAGGAGTTGTACCTTTCCGCTGGGAACAGAGCCCTGGAAAACCCAAGTATGAAAGCAAACGACAAATTCGTGCTACCCAAAAACCGCCAATTGCCCCGAGACTTGCCCCAGGGAGGAAACTGAAAGATAATCAGGATACTGATAAAGCTCATGAAAGTCAAAATGTTAGTAAGAGCCAAAAGGATGCTCGAGATTCCACACCGAGCTGCACTAATTTGGACGAAAAGCCGAAAGAAATTAAACAGGATAAGGAAAAACATGAATCGGAGAATGTTGATGAAGTATATATGGATGCCCTCAATGAGCTTACAAGAACTGACTCATTCTTTCTGAATTGTAGCGTAAGTGGCTTAAGTGGATTAGGTGAACACGAACCAGAAGCAAAACCATCTGGTACTTCTTTAACAGATCCACAAGCCAGAGATTTCATGATTGATCGGTTTCTGCCAGCAGCCAAGGCCATGGCTTCAGAAAAGACTTTAGACACGTCACTTCACTATGCTACCAGGAAGCAACCAGCTGTTCAGGAGCAACAACCGAGACAACTCAAGAAGGTAACAAACGGGGATAAGCGGCCTCAACTGCGATACGGACCTAGTTTTGCACTTCGTTATTCCCAATTCCATGATAATTATGAAGAAGAAGAAGAAGAAAGTGATGATGACAGTTGTTATGATGGAAATCTACCTTATAAAGTTTGTGGATTATTACCTCGTTTTTGCATGAAAAGTTCGTTTTGTCTTATGAATCATGTACCTGGATTGAGTGCTAGAACGAGAGTACCCATGTCTCCTGCCAGTAGAACACAGACTGAATCATCATCTACTGCTTCTTGTAGCGGATCGGAGAATGAGGTATCAATTTCTACTGTCTTTCTTCCCGTCACTTCCATTCCTCTGTCTATGGTAAATCTTGGTTTATATAATCATCAGGGACTCCCAAGCACATGAGTTTTCTACAAATAAAAATAGAAAATGGAAGGCTTGTTATTCAACAGTATAACGTCACGTATGTACTCGTGTATATGTGGATCTATTCAAATGTTTAATGAAATGGATTGGAAAAAATCGACTTCTCTACCGAGATTTAGAATTTCGATATGACAGTGGGTTTCCCGGGATTCGAACCTGGAACTAGTCTGATGGAATAGATAAGTTGCTTGGTTAAATAAAATAAATGTTAATCTTAAATTAAATAAACAAGTAAATATCCCTCCCCAAGCCATGCTTGCACTTTTCATTGCACACGGCTTTCCCTATGTATACATCAGTTCCTTTCTTGTAGAAATTAGAAAGACTTTAAAAAGTTGAATACACAGCTGATTTACTTTATGGTTTTAACTTATTGCAGCAGTCCAAATCTGAGTCAGTAGCTGGATTTCTAACAGCTCATGCACATGAGGATAAGAATGATACCAGTGATCCCTTTCAAGAATTATTCGATTATCAGAACGATGCAAGCGAAGCGGATTTAGCAGCTGAGAAAACTCTGCATGTAGATGCTATACATAAGGTGGAATATCCAATTACAAAATCATGTTCTCCTACAGCGGAGAGACCATTTAACTTACTTGATAAGGATCAGGATATTCTTAAAAAGATGACAGAACAAAAGCCCTCGGTAGATTCTTCACTTAGTTATTTTGCTAAGCCTGTGGATGATAGAGCTTCAAAGCCAAACATTCGAAAAGAAGTTTCCAATCCACTATCATCAGCAGAAAAATTGAACAATGGAGGGGAAATGATGGCACTGATGAAACCCAAAAATGATAAACGAAGTACCAAAAAACATACTGTAAACAAAGGAAAGTTAGAGAACTCATGCTTAGTGAATTCAAAGGTTCCTGCTCCCCCTCCTTTACCAAAATCTCCATCAGATTCATGGCTTTGCCGTACTTTGTCTTCACTGTCCACAAAAAATGCATCTACAAGATCATATGTTGGGACAGGAATAAGTCCTAACAACCAATCTTGTAAGCCACTATCTACTGATCCCAAGTGGGAAACAATTGTTAAAACAACAAACGGACATCAACAGCATTTGTGGTATGCTCAGGTAAATTCTCTCTCTCACAGTGTTCTAGTTTATGCACTTGTCTTCTCTTTCTCGGTATTATGGGGTAAGGCAGTTTGTTATATTTATGCGTTATAATTTCTATGTTTTAAAATTTATGTCCAATCTACCAGGAAATGATGGCATTGACACCTATACCGGAAGCTCAAATGTAGATGCAGAGGCTTTTCTTAATTCGGCTGGTTGTTTCCCATGCTTTCCCATGTAAATGAACTAGGTTCTCGGGTAAATCGATTGGTACAATTGGTTGCAAGGTGATTGATAATATTTAGTTTTTGTCTGATTCCACACTTCTGTTGTCCAGTTATGATGGGTTTGTAACTGTAAGTTTTGTGCCTAATTCATATCCTGTAATTACAGCACGGAATAAAAAGTCTTTGTACTGGTATTCATGAGAGTAAATCAACTTGAATCCCCTATATGATTGATTTATAATAAGAAGGTTTCCGGTTTACATGTATCCGTTCTATAGTCTCTGTGCTTTAAGGTTAACATCCTGCAATCTCTGTTTGTTGATCATACTTGTCCAAGTCAATGCAGCGTACAGAAATGATTACATGTACATCTATTGTGATTATAATTACTAATGAGACGCTCTTCAAAGCTCATGCAGCATTGGTTACTCCCATTTCAGGTGATTGAACGAGTTGATGAAACAGAGAATAGAATTACATCCGGGTGTTTAAATCAATTTACTTAGAATGCTCTCGATACCTTAAATATTTCCAACAATGTTCATGCAACACTACTTTTAATTTACAAACGTTGACTGTCTTTTTAATTTAGAGATAGTCGTAGGAATAAAAATGTACTGCCAGGACTGTAATTGTATATCATGAAAAATTCCCTGTACCATCTCATAAGACTCTATTGCCCGATGACTCTTGAGAACAGCTGTGTCCATAACAAAATTTAGGAAACTGGAATGATCAGGAATAGGCCTGTTCATTGATCGGATTGGATCGGATTTTTGATGTTTGGTTGGGGTAAACATTCGGGTTTCCGGATCGAATTGTACGCCTTATTAAGATGCTTAAAACACTGCTGCAACACGCTAACATCCTAACACCTTGTTCATAATCTTCATTAACTAATATATAATAAAATTTATTAAACAAAATCTCAACAAAGTAAACAGAAATTCCAAACTAATGTCTAATAACCTAAAATGAAAGTGTGACCTTTTATATATATATATTTCAAATTTTGAGTCGAGTTAGTTTAAAATTGTACCAACGTGTATCCGATCCGCATATCCAAATTAAAAAAACATAACCCATATCTGAACCAAATATCCAAAATCCGAAATTCGACCATCCAAACAGTGTGGATCGGATTCTCGAATATATCTGAACAGTCCACAACCCTAGTCTGGAATCTCATATAAAATGGTCAGAACAATGAACCCAAAGAAACTACAGGTTCAGTAAAAAAGTGTCAGAGATTTTGTCCAGGTCTAAACATTTTCTAGATAAAAGGAAACAACAAACCAACAATCTAAGCCCCAACTAGTCAACCAAAACCCCAATTCCATTCCAACCACAATAAAATTCCTAAATTTCAAAAATTATCCACCCGATGACACTACAACCAATCAAAATTCAACTATTAAAGCCTTAAACATAAATGTTAAAGTTTCAAATTCAAACTAAAACATCCATATACAATTCAAACTACTAAAGTTACAGTATAGTAACATCCGAATTGCATCAAAATAGTAATAACTGTTCGGAAAATTACAAAGACATGAAACTAGACATCAATTATCACCGGGGCAGCATCTTTTACCGGCTCACTGTTATCAAAATCGGTCTGTGGAGGAGGGGGAAAACGGACACCTTTTTCCTGGACATACTTCACCAGAAAATTCAACTGATACTGGAGGAGTTCCATATCTTTGTCAATGCGCTTCCAAAGCTTTGTCAGCATCAATCTTCTCTTGTAGATACTTTTGTGTTACCGCCAATAGCCTTTGTGTTACTTCCAACTTCCTCTCTGTTGCCTCCAATTTCCTTCGTGTTGCCTCCAACTCATCCTCCGATTTATCCTGATTCACGGAGCACTGTGAAGAAGAAGAAGAAGGACCAGACAATATAGGCGACTGTCGGTTGAATGAATAGTCTGATGGTTCGCTTGGCACATCTTGATTGTCAGTTGACTGACTCCGAATTTACTCCTCCAACCGTTGTTTATACTTTATACTCATTCTGCAAGAAAAACAATTAGAAAATGAAATAAAAAGGTTTGAATCTTACATATGTTTGCTTAACATGCTGTTCAACACAAACCTGTTTTCCGTCCTGGAAGACCTCATCATGAGACAGAGATCTCTCGTAAGCCTTTTCATGCAAAAGAAAGAATATGAGTTCATTAGATGTTCTAATGGATATAGTTAAAAACCAAGATAAATATATCAAATAAGTTACCAATCTCCTCCTAGTCCTCATAGTGACTAAACGTTCTTCGTGCACCGAACCACCCTTTTTAGATACTCGGGCTGTCTGGGTGGTCTTCCTCTGGAAAGCCTTATTATCACTAAAATTTCAAAAATGCACATCAACACTAGGCTCGATCTCAGTCCTAAAATAATATTTATCTTTGAACCCGTCTTTATAAAGATGAAGTTTAACATCCTCCGGTTCCAACAACTTTCTGCACTTGCAATTCGCACAAGAACACCTAATCATGCCTTCATCACAAATTTGAGAAACAGACTTTGCATAATCAATAAACCAAGCAACCCCTTTTACAAATTCTTTCCACCCTCTATGACTAGGATAATTCTTCTTATACATCCATCTACGCCGCTCAGGTTTCATCTACATAATCAAGAAAAAGAGAGAAGATAATTCGACTTCTTACAATTTTTCAATAAAACAATCCTTTAGATATTCTCAATTAAAGGTGCAAGTTAAATTCTATAGAGAATAACCTTCCTATTTTCTCTAATTTAGTACCCACATTCCCCCTTTTTAGTCATGTTTCATGTTTTTGTGGCCATGTTACTTGCTAGGCTTTTCTTAATTTCTACTTGTCTGTGACTAAAGAATTAAATTTTCAATTCATATATCCTAAATTTGATTCTGAATGCTCTGTTTTTCGGCACTACAAGTTTATTAAAACATTAATATGAATATCTTCTGACTTTATAATTGCAACTTTAAACTTTTGGTGTCTTAAAGGATATCCACTACTATTTTTTCACTTGAATATGTTAGATACTTCTAAACTAGAAAGCCAATGGCAACTATACAGTAGAAAATTTTCATCAGCTAAATGGAATTGGAAACTCAACAATTATCATAAAAGTAGCACAAAACTAATTTTTTTTATCACATAGTGATAGGGAAAGGGGATTACAACTTTACAAGGTGGGAATCGAACCCTCACCAACAAGATAAAAGTTCAGGTAACCAACCAACTAAGCTACTAAGATCCCACAAAACTATAAATATCAATTCAAACAACTAAGACAAATCAATTTTCTCTTTTAAATCATTTACTTTCACACAAAAAACTAAGTCCTAATTCCATATGTTTAAATAGTAGATACAATAAATTAAATTACTATATATAAAACTAAACCCTAAAACTCAAACATCTAAATAAACAATAAACAAAATCAACACATATAAACTAAGTCCAAAAAACCAAAAATCTATATATAAATAAATAAACTAAAACAGATATCACTAAATTACCTAAATAATACAAAAAGAACGCTGATACAGATCTGAAACTAAACATAGCAGTAATAAACAATAAACAAAATTACCTCATATAAACTAAACTAAACAAAACTAAATAAACTAAACATCTATTCAGTGAAGGAAATATTTTTCGTACCCTTTTTCATTCCTTGAAGATAGTAATATATACATGTTACAAGACTAATTTGAGGCTACAATTATGGTAATCTAAATCAGAATAATTACATTCCTAATCTATAATATACACAAAGATTATGGCAATAATCAAGGATTATTTTCATAATCTATTATTCACCCACAGTCTTAGAGGGAGGCCGTCATATGCTAAGACCGTCTCTAAAATCATCAAAGAGTATGTGTGGAAGTCCTTTAGTGAATATATCGGCAATCTGATATCGGGACGGGATATGAAGAACACGAACTTGGCCACGTGCAACCTTTTCAAGATAGTAATATATACATCTCAATATGTTTAGTGCATTGATGTTGTACGGGGTTTCCTGACAAGTATATCGCACTCACATTATCATAATAAACCATGGTGGCCTTTTTGATCAGACAATGAAGCTCTAATAGAAAATTACGGAGCAAACACGATTCAGAGACAATATTTGCAACCCCTCTATATTCGGCTTCAGCACTAGACCGAGATAACGTGGGTTGGCGCTTCGAAGACCACGAGATCAAATTGTCTCCGAGAAAAACACAATAACCAGAGATGGAGCGTCTGGTATTCGGGCATCCCCCAATCAACATCGGTATAAGAAGTGAGACCAGAGACGACTGACTTATAAAGATGCAAGCGAAAATCAAGCGTATCCTGAATATACCGCAGAATTCGTTTGAGAGCATTCATATGTTCCTCCTTCGGGTCATGCATATGTAAACATACCTATTGAGCAACATATGATATATCAGGTCTCGTGAATGTGAGATATTGCAATGCCCCTGCTAAACTGCGATAATGTATCGGATCGCAGTATGGAGACCTCGAGGAGTTACTCAACTTAGCCTTCGTATCAACCGGTGTGGGTGACGACTTACATGATGACATGCCGACTCTGTCAATGATTTCCTTAGCATATTTTCTTTGACAAAGAAATAGACCACCTGCATGTTGAGTCACAACAATGCCCAAAAAATAGTTCAAAGGACCCAAATCCTTCATAGCAAATTCTTATGCAAGGAGAGACATAATAGATTGTCGAAGAGAGTCAGATGATGCAGTGAGTATGATGTCATCAACATAGAGAAAAATGAATGCCATGTCATTTCCTTTCTGATAAATTAACAACGACTGATCAGATTTACTGTGCGAGAAGCCCAGCGTGGAAACAAAATCAGCAAACTTGTTATATCATGCTCAGAGGGCTTGTTTGAGACCATATAAAGACTTCTTCAAAAAGCAAACGTAATCTAGATGGATCGGGTCTCGAAAACCCATAGGATGATGCATGTAAATTGTTTCCCGGAGGTGACCGTGGAGAAATGCATTTTTTACATCAAACTGGTGAATTGACCATGATTTTCACAGAGCCAAACTGAGAACCGTCCGGATAGTCATCGGTTTAACAACTGGCTAAAGGTTTCATCACAATCCACACCAATCTGCTGAGACATGCCATCACCAACAAGACGAACTTTGTGCCTCTTAAATGAACTATAATATTTCTTTTTATGAAAAAAATTCACATGGAACGAATTATGTTTACATTAGAAAGACGGGGCACCAACTCTCACGTCTTATTTTTAATAAGAGCATCAATTTCATCTAACATGACGGCTTTCCAATTCGGGTTCGATAGGGCAACGGGGGATCGAGATGGTTGGACAAAGGATGTCAAATTAAAATGACGTTTAGGCCAAAAAATCCCATGCATGCTATGGGTTTGGATGGACCGGGTTGGGGCCTGACCCGAATTGGGTTGTTTGGGCAGTGGGATTATTTAGTTGGAGTGGGCTGAGCTCGTGGCCTGGCCATTATTAGGCCCAGTCTCGACCGGAGATGAGCTCGGCCCAGCTGAACATATACCAGGAATTGTTGGGTTGGGCCGCGGGTTAGGATGTGAAGTCCACTGGACCGTGGGAGAGGGAGCAGTGGGCTCCTTGAATGGACCTAAGCATTTGGGCTTTGGGGCTGGATCGAGGGAGAGGGAGCAGTGAGCTCCCTCTTTTTGGCTGGACTTATTGGGTTGTTCGATTGGGCCGAAGGAGAGGGAGCAGTGGGCTCCCTCATTTGGGCTTGAACATTGTGGTTGTTTAGATGATATTGCAAGATGGAAGGTAGCCCAGTGTCCAAAAAATTATACGAAGGCGGGGAAGGAGTGTGTATGTTGGCAAACGGGAATTTGAACTCATAAAAAATAACGTGACGAGAGATTAAAATTTTTCCACTAGACATATCATAACACTTATAGCCCCGATAATTTTATGGGTATTCCAAAAATACACATGGAATAGAACGGGCTTGAAGTTTGTTTATTATTGTGGAAGGAAAGAGAGGATAACATAAACACCGGAAAACCCTCAAATGTGTGTAGGAAGGAACCCTATGATAAAGAATTTGTGTGGGTGAGAGGTTTGAAAGTAACTTGTTAGGGAGAATGTTTAAAAGGTATGTGGCCATTTGAATAACATGATGCCAAAATGATGGTGGTATGGCCGAATGAGCAAGAAGTGTGCGAATTAAATTATTTATTGCTCGTATTTTGCGTTTGGCTTTCCCATTTTGAGGAGAAGTGTGCGGACAAATGAGACGAAATTTCATACCATTTTTGTGACAAAATTCCTTAAATTGGTCATTTATGAATTTTCTCCCATTATCACATTGGAAGCATTTAATAGACTTCTCAAATTGAGTTTGGATGAAAGCGCTAAATTGCATGAAAATAGTATGAACATGCGATTTTTTTCCAATGGGAAATGTCCATAGAAAATTAGAGTAATCATCCAAAATAATCATATAATATACATGCGGAACTTAAAACTGGAGATGTCCATAAGTCACTATGCATGATATCAAATGGCATAATAGTGTTTGGAGTAGATAAAGAGAAAGGTAATTTAACATGCTTCCAAAAAATGCAAGACTGACAAACATGGGAACCCAAAAACTGTTTACAATCAATAAACTTATTTTTTCTAAGGGAGTTTAACACCGGTTCTCCCGGGTGTCCCAAACAATTATGCCATAAAGTAGGAGAAAGAGCAGCAAAAGTTGATGGAGAGGTGGCTTGGTTGTTGATAGTGGTGGTGATGGGATACAAGTCCCCAGTGCTAGCACATCTCAATAGTGGCATCCCCGTTCGAATGTCCTTCACAGAAAATCTAAACGGGTCAAACTCAACAGAAACATTATTGTCAATGGTGAAGCGACGCACATATACCAAGTTTTTACTAAGTTTTGGTGCATGTATGACATTATTTAAATGTAAAAGAGGGTAGGGGGGAGGTTTGATTTCCCAATACCACGAATTGGAATTTCTTGTCCACTGCCAACCACAATATTTTTATTACTGCTCATATTAATATAAGACGAGAGAGTACCTTGAGATGCCGTCATGTGAGAGGTCGCACCCGTGTTCATGTACCAAATATCATCGGGAACATTGAGAGTCATAGTGTGCATGGCTTGCTCGATGTCCGTTGGAACAAAACTCAAAGAAGATGGTCCATGGGCTACATATGCTTGTTGTGGTGGGCTACCAAGTACCCAGGGTTGTCGGTTGGGTAGCGATGGTCTGGCCAACGACATCGTGGGGTAAGGGAATGACTGGGCTTCCCACTGTTGTGGAATCCAGCCCCACGGCGGGTACTGTCTCCACTGCTCGCTGCCTGGGAACTGATGCGGCTGCCAGGGGGGTCGGTTCTGCCCCTGCTCCCCGCGGCTGCTGCCACCACCGGACTATTGTCCGCCTCCATGGCCTCGCCTCCTTCCTCCATAATTTTTTCTTTTGTTATTGTTGCGATTTTGACCCCGTTTTGGTCCATTATTGTTGCGATTTGGATCACTGCCCGAACCAGAATTTTGATGGACAAAATCATAGCTATACGTGTTGGTGGAAAGAAGGGCGGTGCCGACATTATTTGC
This sequence comes from Anisodus acutangulus, assembly GCA_029783415.1. Classification (NCBI taxonomy): domain Eukaryota; kingdom Viridiplantae; phylum Streptophyta; class Magnoliopsida; order Solanales; family Solanaceae; genus Anisodus; species Anisodus acutangulus. The sequence goes on from CM056491.1 coordinate 48,811,224, forward strand.
CGTCGTCGCCGCCTGTTTTAGTTTCCGGGTTTCTTCAAGAATCAATCTCGAACGAGCCTCATAAAATGGTGATAACGGATTACTTTGTTGAATGAATGTAGCAATACCATCATATTGTTCATTCAAACCCGCAATTAATTGGAGAACTAACCTTTGATGTTCATTCAAACCCGTAATTAATTGGAGAACTAACCTTTGATTCGTCACCGGTGCACCAACGTTGGATAGTTGATCGACAATCATTTTTAACTCTTGACAATATGCGGAGACGTTTGGAAAATCATTCATTTTGACAATGGTGAATTAATTTTCTAGATAAACCGCACGAGAAATCTTGTTATCATGAAAAATATTTTGCAAACGCTCCCATACTTATTGAGCCGTCGAATCCGGTTTGGTTCCAATATGGTGTACAAAAGGTCATTTGATATGGTACTGTAAATCCATTGAAGGACTATAGCATCCAAGCGAGACCAAAGAGCCATGTCAATATCGGTGGACTTTTCCATCACACCCGATTGAGGATTTGGAGGAAGAATATGGTCAATGACTTGGTATGCGCGATAATATATTTTGAATAACTCCGCTTCCATCTCAAGAATCACCGGAATGAAGTTCTTGACGTTATTTACGGCAATAGCGGGATGGAATTTGTGTTGGTCGGCCATTGTTGGTCTTGAATGTCGAAAACAAGGAGGAGGAGAGGATAAGGAAGAACCCAATTAGGGTTTTGGCAAGGGAAAAACCGAAGGAGGCTAGGGTTTCGGCGAGGGGTGGGTGGGTCGAAGTAGGGTTTTTTCGACGGCTTAGGGCTAGGATTAGTGGGGGTTATTTTTTGTCTCTTGATAACATGAAGGAAATATTTTCCGTATCCTTTTTCATTCCTTGAAGATAGTAATATATACATGTTACAAGACTAATTTGAGGCTAAAATTATGGTAATCTAAATCAGAATAATTACATTCCTAATCTATAATATACACAAATATTATGGAAATATTTCCATAATCTATCATTCAGTATAAACAAATAAACTAAAACAGATATGACCACTAAATTACCTGAACAATTTTTTAATAAAAAAACAAAGGAAAAAATAGGCTGACCTGAGTAAAAGAGGACGCCGGTGAAGGAAGAGAGAAATGACCGAGGAAAAAAGAAAGAGAAAAATGCGAAATAAGAGTATTTTGTGCACTTTATAACAATTTAATTTCCGAGAGTCAGTTCGCGGGAAATCACTTTATTAAACTATGTGCTTTGCCTTGATTATTCCAATTTATTTTCGACAGACTCCGTGGGTTTGAAAATATTTAGAGATACATATTGGGTGTGTTTGGTATGACGGAAAATGTTTTTTCAAGAAAATATTTTCTTGGAAAATAAATATATTTTTAAATTATTTTCTTGTATTTGGTACGCAAGTTAAAAAATGTCATTTTAAAAGCATTTGCATACATTCAAAGAAAAATCACTTTGAAATTTGTAAATTTGCAGTGCAACTTTTAGTGGTGAGGAGTACGGGTGAGAGACAGGGTAGGCTGTGGGGTTTTGGTGGGGGAGGGGGGGGTTGGGTGGTGCAAAACAAAAAAAACTTTTAAAAACTTTTTTCAAAAAGAAATTTTTGGAGGGGCTGGGGGTTGGCAGTGTGGGGTAAGAAATTTATTTCTATTTTTTATAAAAATAAAATAAAATATATAAAAAGGAAAATTGAGAGGGTGGTGGTGGAAGGTAGGGGTAGTGGGGTGCTGGGTGGAAGGTGGGGTATGGGGTTCTAGGTGGGTGGTTTTGGGATGGTGGGTGTGATTTGGGGTGGTGGGTGGAGTGGGGTGGGGTGGGGGAGATGGGTTGGGTTTTGTGGGCGTGGAGGGTGGGGGCGTACGGGGGTGGATTGGATAAATGCATTGTATTTTTATTAATCCGGAAAACGTTTTTCTTTAAATTTATATAAAGAAATATTTTTTTTTATTTTGAGAAATACATTTTCTATAGGAAAACATTTTGCAAGATCTTAGATGCAACCAAACTGAAAGAAATAATCCCTTGATTATTTTTATTAATTGAATGAGTATATATACAATTTACATATTTCCATAATAGGAGAATCTTATTCCTATTCTACTCCTAAAACCTTATTCTACTTGGACACTAACTATACAATTATGGTAATACAAATATTATGATAAGTGTACAATACTAATTACACCACAACATTACCTAAACTAGGAGACTAAAACATAGACTACAACATAGACCATATACACGGTCAAATCATCAATACCGAGACCAATATACAGTAAATATACATAATATATACATGTATATTGTGTGTATATTATGTATATTTAACACCCCCCCCCCCGCAGTCATAGCGGGCGGTCTTGGAACGCTGAGACTATCCCTAAAATCTTCTAAAAGGACCGAGGGAAGACCCTTTGTAAAGATGTCGGCAATTTGATACCTGGACGGAACATGGCAGACGCAAACTTGACCACGAGCAACCTTTTCACGAACAAAGTGAATGTCCATATCGATATGTTTAGTGCGCTGGTGCTGAACTGGATTACCAGAAAGGTAGATGACACTAATATTATCACAATAAATCAAGGTCGATTTCTGAATAGGACAATGAAGCTCTAACAACCAATTACGTAACCAACATGATTCAGAGACCACATTAGCTACCCCTCGATACTCAGCCTCTGCACTGGAACGGGATAAAGTCGACTGACGCTTCGCAGACCATGAGACCAAGTTATTACCAAGAAACATACAATAGCCAGATGTAGACCGTCTGGTGTCCGGACAGCCACCCCAATCAGCATTTGTATACGAGACAAGTGTTGACGTTGATGAAGGATATAAATGCAAGCCATAGTCAAGTGTATCCTGAATATACCGAAGGATGTGCTTAACTCTGGGATCATGCATAAATAAACACACCTGCTGTACGGCATACGTAATATCTGGTCTGGTGAATGTAAGATACCGAAGGGCCCCTGCAAGACTGCGATAGCGGGTCAGATCCTCGTATGGTGCGTCGGCCGCAGCCCCAAGTTTGGGCTTAGTATCAACTAGAGAGGAAGTGGACTTACAGGATGACATCCCAGCCCTCTCAATGATCTCAACTGCATATTTTCGCTGGGATAAGAACAACCCACCTGCATGACGAGTGACAACGACCCCCAAAAAATAACTCAAGGGCCCCAAGTATTTCATAGCAAACTCAGAGCTGAGCATTGTCATGATAGACTAGCGTAAGGCATCGGAAGAGGCAGTCAAAATAATATCATCCACATATAACATTATATAGGCCAAGGACGAACCACGACGATAGATGAACAAGGAATTATCCGACCTGCTGTGAGTGAACCCAATAATCAAAACATAGTCGGCAAACCTCTTATTCCAGGCCCGTGGAGACTGCTTAAGCCCATATAAGGACTTCTTCAACAAACATACATGATGAGGATGTTTGGGATCCCTAAATCCCAAAGGCTGATGCATATAGACTGATACCATGAAAGAAATAATTCCTTGATTATTTTTATTAATTGAATGAGTATATATACAATTTACATATTTTCATAATAGGAGAATCCTATTCCTATTCTACTCCTAAAACTTTATTCTACTTGGACACTAACTATACAATTATGATAATACAAATATTATGGTAAGTGTACAATACTAATTACACCACAACATTACATAAACTAGGAGACTAAAACATAGACTACAACATAGACCATATACACGGTCAAATCATCAATATCGAGACCAATATACCGTATATATATATATATATAATATACACATGTATATTATGTGTATATTATGTATATTTAACACAAACAAGATTAAATAGAAAAATTTCCGTCATACCAAATACATCCATTATAGATATTCGTTTTCCGATTGGGTTCAGAATTTGCTTTTTTTTTCTTTTTTCTTTTATAGTAGTGTTAAGAACAGCTGTGACCTTCCAATTTTAGGAATGAAAACAAAAATCCAGAACAATGATCTAGGGGCAGAGCCACTGCCTTAGCGCAAAATTAATTTAGTAATTTTAGTTCAAAATTTTTTATTTGTGTTAAAAAGGTTGATTTGATATATATATATATATATATATATATATATATATATATAAATAATCTCTCTAAAATTTTATAAGTAAAAAATTATAATTCAGAATTTTTAAACTAAAATTCTTAGCTCCGCCTCTAAGTTCATGTAACGTGATTGCTTATTATTGGAAACTAAAACCCCTTTCATCCTGAAATATTTATTTTTTAATTCGTTTTAAATAGAATATTACTTTTTATATTTAGTAACAATTTAATTGTAAATTTTTAATTTTACCCCTGATAAAATAATTTATGATCACACAAATATCTATGACTTAATTTAGATCACAAATTCAAAAGTTTTTTTATTTTTAAACTCCGTATTCAATCCAACTCTATCATATAAATGAACAATGTTGGACTACTTTAAATTGTGAAGAGTTTGATAAACAAAAATTGATCTTTTTCGCAAAGGAAGAAAAAAGATACTACTAAAATTATGTAACATTATCGTAACAAACATTTGTAATTATTGTATTCTAGGTAAGAAATGAGTCCAGTCTATACTATAAATGCTTTCATGTTCTTGCTCTGAGTTATCATTTTCTCGGTTTTAGTGGTGTGAATACTGGTTTTTGCATGTATGAATTAATTTTAGAAGTAATGGTCAAAGGTTTCCACAAGAGTGAGTCAATAACAGTACTAGGATCATGTAACGGGATTACTTGTTCTTTCTAACGAGGGAAATTATTACTTGAAATAGTGGAGAGTTTGATGATCAATAAACAATCGTCCTTTCTGTCAACAAATTAGAAAAAATAGTAAAATTATGTGACATGATCCCTAACCAACAGTTCAAATTATTGTAGGAAATGAGTCATCTCTGTATATATAAATGCATTCATGTTGTACAGAACAATGTTTACCCGTAAAAGGATACAGTTGAATTTGTATATGTGGTCAAGAATACGTATATCTCAAGTGACACGTTAGATAAGAATTCTAGATTAATAATACCGAAAACATGTAATAATAAGACAAAGTAAAGTAATGATTAGCCTGAGCCTTGTGACAACTTTTAAACAAAAATACGTAACTTGTATGAAAGCACAGAAATCAAGAGAATATGATCAAGTATCTTGTAATAACTAGAATATGATGATTTACAATGGGATAATGTGTCATATTTATACATGAGCTATAGGGGTACACAACCCACAAATTATGCCTTCACTAATACAGGAGAATGAATGTTGTAATAATTGGATAATCAATATCTTAATAAATGTCATTAAAGCTTCTTTGGAAGACGTATGATCGGTTTGGTAACGGCCACCCATTACAATTCAAACGGCTCTTAGCCTTCTGTATTGCTGGTACCAACCATGCTCATGTCGCTCCCAGTACCACGCGTACCTAATCAGTAGTGCCTTAGTCTGACGTGATCCTGGCTCAGCACCGTGCCCCATGTGTCATACTATAATTCGTACATCTGTCTTATACGAATTTTGCATTATACATATAGTCCCCGCAGTTCCGGGTGTAACTATCGTGTACCCGGGAAGTGGATTTGAACTTCCGACCAAATAAACCTAGTACTTCAGCGGGAAATTTGAATCATTATGATTACAAAATTTGTCAAACGTCACATCCATTCAATACTTCTGAAACGCGGCAACTGAACCATCGCTTTGATCGACGTGAACTACATCAATGATGGTGCGCGTCTTCACCTCCAAAACGTTATATTTTGTTACCATAAATAGGAGGCTAAATCTTTCACAAAAGGCAACCACAAACTTGGCAATATTTCTTGAAGACTTTGCCTTCCTTCCTTCTTGAAAAACTTCTTCAATAATGTCTTCTACCAAATCTTCTCCCTCTCACTCTTCTGAGGGCAATGACAACCCTCCAAATGTCGCTATGGGAAGGGTTTGACTTCTCAGGAGATTTCCGTGTTTAAAACAACTACGAACATGTCAGAATTTTGAATCTAAAATAACAGCCAAGATTCTTCCTGACGTCATAAAGGATTGTGGTTTTTCCTCTTACATAGTTGTCAGAACAGTCGATCCTGTCAACCGAGTGCATTTTCATGTTGAAGGGTTTTCTATGACATATATTTATCCATTCACCATAGGTTTTAAACTCCTAATTCCAAAGATTATCGAGGATATTTGCCGTCTGTATAGGATCTGCTTGGGCCAAGTTGCTCTGCAATTTGAAGATTAGTCTACTACATTCAGATGTTAGCCAACACCGCCAATGCTCCATTCACCATTGACCACCTTCTTCTCCTCTATTACCCTAGGGTTTTACGAGGTCGAATTATCCATCTATACCCCCGGGGAATCCGCAACCTCATTAATGCAGAGGATGACCATGATTGAGGTTGGTTGATCCATTTTATTTTAATCAAAATCAATCAAATTCATCAACCTTCTTTGGATCCTTTCCTCGAAGAGTGGAATTCTTCACGTGATTTTTTTCTAACAAACTTATCTGCTTGATTTTCCAAATAAAGGAAAATTCCATTCTAATTCAAGTGTTATAACTTTTCAGCTGTTTTAGTTGAGTCGCAACTGATTGAAGGGATTTTTGAGTGGGTGGTAAATCTTCTTCATGTCTCCCCCAACATCACTAGGTCGTGAAAGAGTATTACCTCTGAATGATGGAAGGGAAAATATCACGGTAAGCCTTGCCCCGGCTCTTCCTTTTATACATGTTTCATCCCATTCTCGGAACTCTTTTTCAGCATCTTTTTCTACTCGCAGGGCTCTCGATACGAAAGTATGTATCCCAAAAATTGTTATCTCATGCAGCTGCTCTGTCGAACATCCTCCAATATGCTTCTAGCAATGAAAAATGGAAAGCTCAAAATGAGGCTTCAAAAACACCAGTAGGAATTGGTTCTCGGGTGAGAAATCGCCACCGACTCATTGAGTACTGGAAAGAGCTGCAAGTGGAGGATAAGTCGGGTGTTATTCAAATTGATGATGATGAGAAGGTGACCAATGAAAGGACCGGCCCAGGTAGTCCTCGGCAAGATGCTCCGGAGGTGGAGAAGCCCGGTCCCCTTGAAGACCCTTCTAAGCACAGCTCCACCCCTACTTTCGGAACTGAGGTTGGGACATCTGCTTCTTCCCCACAGAAATCTCCACATGCTACCCTCGAGGCTTCTTTTGCTCATCTTGTAGATTTGTTTCTACAAGTAGAATACTCATTCCTCTTTACTATTCTTTATAAGCACACACTCCTTTACCGGTCGCAATTATTTCATTCAAGGGCATGCCTCTGCTATCCAATATTGACTTGGCTAAAGCAATGTGCCCTTCCCCTGAAAAGAAGAAGTTGAAGGAAGAAATCCAGTATCTCAGGGCAGAAGTTAAAACCTCCAAGCTGATCTTAAAGACTCGAACTCTCTTCAGGCCTCCTTCCGGCTTCGATTGCAGGATGATATTGACTCTCTTCGGGACTGGGAAAATTCCCTTCACGCCTTAACCACCACTTACGTGACCATTCAAGAGAGGACAACGAGGTTAGCAGCCGATTTGGCAAAATTCCAAGGACAACTACATGACTTTGAGCACACCATCAACGAGCTCCAAGTTATATGTCAAAGATGGAAGCTTCAGAGAGACTTGGCCGTCCTAAAGAGTCAACTGGACACCCTTGAAGAGGCTAGCAAGTCAGGGATTGATATCCCTTCTGAACTCCTGAACGCAGAAATCGACCTCCACGATGTTGAGTTATCGTTGGAAGCTCTACGAGGAGATAGAGAAGATTTAGATGCGGAAGCTGGTGGAGAGGCCGGTGATGATGATGAACCTCATAACAGATCTTTTAGATTTTTTTATGTTTATTTACAACACTTGAAATACCCTGGCAGACCATGGAGCGGACAGGCCGTAACCTTTTGCGCGAATTTTTATTTCAGCTTCTTATTTTTTGTTACCGGGTCACTTTTAGGCTTGGGTAGTATCTTTTTGTTACCGGATCTATTTTGGTCCAAAAATAATATGAATGAAGAATTTCTCCCATTTGCAGTCTTGCGCAATGTTCTCATCCTTTACTTATTTTCAAAAGCAAGTATTAGTTACACACTTTATTACTTTGCTTTTACGAATCAGACCTAAGTTTGCGGTTCATTTTACATGAACATGCTAAGCTTTGTAAGTTTAAAAACTTAACTTAGTTCCAAAGATGCATTTTCCTTTTCATCTTTAAATCGGGGCTTCTCATGGCCTTTAAAGTTAGTTCTGTGGTTCTGACAACTTAAACCCCTGGTACTTAGGGATGGCAATGGATCGGATCTGGACATGATCCTACTAGATCCAGATCCAGATCCATTTTTCATACCTGAATTCAGATCCGGATCCAGATCCATCGGATCCATAAAAATCATATCCATATCCGGATCCACCGGGTCCACGGATCGGATCTGGATCCACATGTAAAAAAATTTGCCTTGCTAAGAATTTTTTTTTGAACTGACAAACGATTTTTACTTAGCTAACAGTTTACTGTGTTTCAATTTTGAAATGTTCATATGAGATATTTTATTCGTTGTCTCATTTTGATTGTGAGTTATTAATTGAAAATGTTGGACAATGACAATAGTTGTGGAAAATGTTGACTAGTATTTTCACAATGCAGAACTTGCATGTGCTTGGAATCTTCACAAATGAAGTTAATATAATTTTAACTACTTGTCTATGAAGATGTTAGTCATTCACTAATATAACATTGATTTTATTATCGAAGTTACCTCATTATTTTTTGGTTTTTGAGTTAATGCGGGGATAAATTAAACTTATTTTGAAAATTAAACTTGCAAGGATGTGCTTAGCAATTTTAAGAAAATACTTATAAAATTACATTCTAGGTTATAATGAATATATTTAATAAAAAAACGGATCCACGGGTCGGATCTGGACCGGATACGGATCTCAAATACACGATCCAGATCCAGATCTGATCCGTCAGAAATGGATCCGGGTCCAATCCGGATCCGTCGGGTCCAAATTTTGAAGATCCATATCCTATAAAACGGATCTGGATCCACCGGGTCCAGGATCCTTTGCCATCTCTACTGGTACTTCTTGTATCCAGAGCCTTAATTTTTTGTTAAGGTTTTAATAAGAGAGGACCTTATTTTTAATGGTGTTGTAAAAGAGAACGTCTCCTGTTCATTATGGCATAAAATTTTCGATATGTTTAAGATAATAACATACATTTTTATGCTCGTGATGACAAAGATTTATTAATCATAAAAGGAAATTTTCATTAATTCATTTGAATTACAAATGTGAATACAAGTGCAAGAATAATCCAGCTGCCATCTAGTGTAGTCAGTCCGATTACATATAATCTGAATATCCGGGCAGTCCCCTTTATCGAAAGCGCTAATATTTCGCTAAAATTACATAAAATCTTCTTCCACTCCATTCTGGGTGTATATGACCCCCCAATATCTGGTAGTTCATGCTATGAAGACTCAGATACTAGATAATTCTCTTTGGTAGCAAGACAAGTAACATGCTCATTTTGTGATGCTGCCTCATTAAAAACCTTGCCAGAAAATCTCAATTGGGATAAAAATCGGATGAAGGAAAAAATAGTGCATCGCATGTTCTATCTTACAACACATATTACTTCTTCAAATGACTTACATTCTAATTACTTGGAAGTTTATTTCCTCGTTGGTCTATTAACTAATAAGCTCATTTACTAGCAATACCGATGACCGTATATGGTCCTTCCCAGTTTGCACCTAGTTTCCCCGTGTTATGCTCTCAGGTACTTTGAGTTATCCTCCGGAGCACCATGTCTCCGAATTTAAAATGTCAGAGATTTGTGTGCCGGTTGTAGTATCGATTCATTCTCCATCCGATCGTATGCTAAATCGCGATGTTCTTCGAGGAAATCCAGGTGCACGAACATTGACTCTGCATTTGATTTATCATTAGTCTGGAGATATCTCAAGCTGGGAGTTCCCACCTCTACCGGGATCAAGGCCTTTGCACCGTAGATCAGGAAAAAAAGAGTTTCCATGGTACTCATTTTTGCCATGGTCCGATACGCTCATAATATCTCCGGCAGCATAGACGACCAATTTCCTTTAGCAGCCTCCATCTTCTTGTTCAAATTCTGGATTATAGTCTTGTTCATCGACTCTGCTTGACCATTTGCACTGGAATGATAATGAGTAGAGGTGATCCGCTTGATATTTAAGCCATCAAGGAATTCTATGACATTAGCTCCGATAAAATTTTGGCTATTGCCATAAGTTATCTCTTTCGGGATGCCAAAATGACAAATAATATGTTGTCATATGAAGCCTTTCACCTCTTTCTCCTGTATCTTTGTGTAAGTTGCAGCTTCAACCCATTTATAATAATAATCAGTCACAAATATAATTTGACATACATGTCCTGGTCCAAAAGCAAAGGTCCGATAATATCCATCCCTCACTTTATGAACAACCACAGAGATAGCACCGCATGCAGTTCTTCTCCCGGTCGGTGTAGCAGTTGTGCATAGCGCTGACACTTATCACATTTTTGTACAAATATTTTTGTATCTTCTTCGATCCGAGACCAATAATAACTGACCCTCATGAGCTTCTTCATTAGGGATTTTGCTCCCGAATGATTTCCACAAATGTCCTCATGAACTTCCCTCATCAAGTAATCAGCTTCGTCAAGGCCTACGCACCGAGCTATGGAACCATAAAAACACATATGATAAAGTTTTTTATCTATGACACAGTACCGGGCATCTTTGGCCCTCAAAGTTATGGATTCTTTCGGGTCCTCCACGAACTCATTTCTACATTCCCAAGTTAGGCTGATAGAATTTACTTTATCGTATCCGACGGGATCTAGTGCCGAATGCAACAACTGAACCACCGAGCCATCATTTCCTGATCTGTCTTGATCATTACCGGTGTCTTCATTTGCATTTGGTGGAGGCACTGGCTCCCCTGTTGGAGTACTACTAGTATTTTTTTATATGAACTCCTCTTGAAACCGCTTCAGACGCTCAAACTCCTCACTCATTGCGGCGTTTTGCGCACGAAGATTCTGTATGGCTTCTTCAGGTGTTTCGGTAGTAAGAACACCTTATGCCGAGTCTGTCCATCTCCAGATGTGACTCATTCTGTAAACATCGGGTCTCGTGGTTCCTGTCGGCAAACCATCCGGCCCAAGATTGTTTATGTTGTCCCCGATGTTGCGACTTCTTTCTCCTATTCTTGTCATTTTTCTGATCTGAACAAAGAATAAGACTTAAAGAAAAAATTAGATTAGTAGAGGGGTCACTTGTGTCACCACAATTGTCCAGGACCCACGGTGGGTGCCAAACTGTTTACCCGTAAAAGGGTACAGTTGAATTTGTATACGTGGTCAAGAACACGTGGATCTCAAGTGACACTTTAGATAAGAATTCTAAATTAATAATACTGAAAATAAGTAATAATTAGACAAAGTAAAGTAATGATTAGCCTGAGCCTTGTGACAGTTTCTGGGCAAAGCTACGATAACTTGTATGAAAGCACAGAAATCGAGAGAATATGACCAAGTATCTTGTAATAACTAGAATATGATGATTTACAATGGGACAAGGTGTCCTATTTATACATGAGCTACACGGGTACACAACCCACAAAATATGTCTTAATTAATATAGGAGAATGAATGTTGTAATAATTGGATAATCAATATCTCAATAAAAGTTATTAAATCTTCTTTGGAAGACGTATGGCCGGTTTTGTAACGGCCGCACGTTACAATTCAAACGGCTCTTAGCCTTTTGTATTACTGGTACCAGCCATGCTCGTGTCGCTCCCGATACCACGCGTACCTAGTCGGTAGTGCCTTAGTCTGACGTAGTTCTGGCTCAGCACCGTGCTCCACGTGTCATACTATAATTCGTACAACTGTCTTATACGAATTTTACCCTATACACAGAGTAATTAAGAATATAATGGCTAGGTTCTTGGTTTCTTCTTTGAATGTTGATGACAGTTCTAGTAAAGCTGGTGCCATGATTAGCTACTCTGAAGGTCTGTTCTTGCTCTGCGTTATATTTTTCTCCGTCTTCATGGTGTCAATATTGGTGTTTGCATGTACTGATAATCCTGAAAAAGACACAGTATCTAAGAAGAAAAACAAAAACAAGCCCAAGTCTATTGGTACTTGTGCTTCTAATATTGACGGTGCTGGTAGCCTCATCATGTACTCTGGAGGTGCTGGTGGCGGCGATGGAGGCGATGGAGGCGCTTGCTGTGGCGGTTGCTGAGTTATTGTAAACTTCTAATATTACTTTGTTATGACTTATGAATGAACTATATATATTATAGGCTGAAGCTTTGTTAAGTTCCATTTTTATTTTCTTTCTTATGTCCGCTAATTTTGTTCATCTTATAACCAATCATCACTCGTTACTCAACAATTACACCTACTTGTTCAACACTATGCTTTGGTTTTGCCCTTCTAAAAGGACCATGATTCTGACAATTCCATCACTGTCTATCAAAACGAATGGAAATGTTTCAATAAAAAATAGGTCTATGTACAAAAAGTTCACGCCCTTATTAATCACTAGGAAACATATTTAAAAGCAAAAAGGCTCTCGCTTGGTGTGCAAACAAGGGTCAGCAACCTGTATTGATTTTAACTTTTATGAGCCCCTGAATTTTCCTGCCACAGATCTGTTACATTTGTGACAGGAAACGGAACAGCATTAATAGGGTAAGATCAGTTCCATAAAGCAACAAGCAACAAAGTAAAGTTGAATAATTTTTTACACTAATGATGTTGCACCATCTCCATTTGTATAGGGATCCGGAGAAGGGAACTTCTTATAAGAAAGAAAAACAATAGTAACAAGAATTGTTTTAAGTGAGGTAATCAATTTTTTTCTTTTTCGGTATACTGCTTTGCTTGTAAGATAAATGAACATAAATATTTTCGAATATCATGAATATCGTAAGAGGCTTGCAAGGCTAGTACTTACAAGACCTCAATCCAATGCACAATATTTTACTTGCATGGTGAGATCCCAAGTACTCATCCGTATATTGGCCTTTGTGTTTTCCCGAATTTGCCATATTATTCTGTTTGTTTAGTCAGAAGAAAGTAAGAGAAAGTATGGTATTCACATCTTTTGTGCTCTCTAGACTACTTTGTCTGACACCATTGTGATCATAACAACCATAGCTCAAGCTTAACTGTAATTTTGATAACTCGTCGTACTTGTAAGTTTCTTGTAATCGATATGCTTCATCAAGCTGCATCCAAATATGTTAGAGCTAACATTAGTGAAAACTCATTACTACTATGTTGAAAAAAAAGAAAGCAGGGATACTGCAAGGAGTATTACATTTAGCCCAAGGGACTCAAACTTAGATCTATCCGTCTGTTGAAGTAACAAAATGTTGCTGAAGATATTAGCCAGAAAGGGCTCCTTCCCCTTCTTGCTGCCATAGAAGAATGAAAAAATTGAGTTTTCCTGTCACCATTCTTCAACCTGGATTTTTGCCTATAGAATGATTCTTCCTTTCCAACTTTATAGTTAAGTGACAAGTAGCTCTCCTTTTTCATGTAGTTCAGGATTCCCTCTCTATGCCCATATCTATTTAGTCAAAAGGCTAGTTCAATCGCTCTGAGGAAGTACTATAACTTGAATCAATATCTCAAATAGGGCGATATCAGGCCTTCTGTGCGATATCGATCTTCTGTTTATGGTAAGCGGTCTGCCTTTCCCCTTACTAGATCAAATAGGGAAATTCAAAAAAGTACAGGAAAGGAAACCTTTAGTGTGAACATGGAACTCCTTATTCCAATCCGTAAACTGAAGGATTGGGGTTGACAGCAAACACTCATTTGCATGCTTAAGGGCTTAATCATGTTCCGGTTCCCAAGCCTTATACCTTTCTTCTGCAATGATTCCATTCTGGGATTCCACGCTTCGAAAAGTGTTTTTTGATGCGTCTGTAATAGCCTATGTGTCCCAAAAAAAACGTGCTACGCCCGGCCCCCTTTTCAGTAGATGAGATTAGGATTCAAGGGCTTTCTTTCATTAACATTCAGTGAAGATGCATAGCTTCTTTGAATGTCCCACTGATTGACTACTATATCTAGGGACGGGACTGATCCCGAAAGAGAGGTCTTTCTTTATGGTTATGAAATCACTTTGATTGAAAAGCAATTCGACCTATTCATATAGAAGCTGAGGATGCTACCAGATCAGGTAAGAAGTAGAAAGCCCCATATCAATCCATCTCCATAGGAGACAATATGAGCAAAAGACAGGAATCCCTAAATCCCACAGAAAAGAACTGCATTCTTTACTGTCTCTAACGTCTTTGGGTCTGCGTTCTATATATTTTGCTATGTTTGTTGTACAGGAAAAAAATCCTATTCAGCCAGTAGAATAAAAATATCAACACAGGGGACGATTCTCTAACTGAATTCTACAACAACTGTCTAATATTACGACATATGTCAGGTTTTGATTTTTTATTTTTTTAACATTTTGGAATGAAGTTGAGGAGATGATTTTTTCTTGTTTTTGTGAATTGATTGGAATTGCCCTGAACTAGAGCTGTTATGTTGATTTGTCCATATTTTTTTGAATTCGTGTATTTCTATAACTCATGTTTGGAAAGGTTGATTTTTTTGGACTTTGCAGATATTCCTTTTCTACTTTGTCAGTCGAGCACTTAACACTATTGGTGAGCTCACTTACTGTCTAATTATTTTTATACCATATAAATTTTGAGGAGATATGAACTATGAAGCTTAGCTAGTGTCTAATTTTCTACTCAACGGGGTATATTGTGCTTGCCCTATTGAGAGTCTCTTCTACTTCTAGCTGGAGCAGAAAGAAGAGGAGCGAGCATAAATTTATGCGGTGAAAACTTCAGTTGCTCTCTAAATGAAAAAAAAGAAAGAAAAACAAGTTAATTTTCTCATACTAATTAATTAGGCAATTGATATTTCGTTTTCATGATTCTGAGCTTCCTGACCAGCTTAGGTGAAACTCTTCTTGTTTACAAAGAATTTTGACTATCTTTCTATTACCTACATTAATTACTATTATCTATAGTATGCCCTTTTATCAGATTATATAATTCTAGACATTCATAAGGTAGCTTTACTTTGTAATTTTTTTTTAAGTAAAAAGTTTATTTTACCTTGTAATTTTTGATTCAATAAGGGGTTGCTACATTCATAGTTTCGACTTTCGAGCGACACATTTTATTGCATCTTGCTCATATATTTTGTTGTTCTTATACTGGACAGAGGATGATACCAGTATTTTCACAAAGGTTAAAGTACCTCTTCTGGTGCTTTTTCAACAGCATATTATGATTATGAATGACATTTTTCATGTAAGTGTACAAATAGAATCTGCCAGACTCCATTAATTCTCAATATTGCTTGTTAATTACTCATTTTCAATGATTGCACTTTTGCAATTGAGGAATCCTAAATTGGAAAGGCTTCAACTACTTTTAGGGGTTATCTATGAAACCTTTCATTTTTTTATGGTAGACAGAACCAATATAACAAAGTTCTATTTCCTACCCAAATATGTTTCTTTGTGGCTCTACAGTCAATTTACTAAAGGCTACACTATAGAGAAAGTTCGCCAATGATATGAGATATGGGTTGTCTTTGACAGTTGAAAGCGCAAAATGCATCAAAATAGTGCCTGAGAGAGAGGCCACAAAGGAAAAGAGATTTCTTTTGCTTATTACTTGCTAAATATGCAGTTAGTAGTTGCTGAAAGTTTATTGACGTAGAAATAAAAGAATCTTTGCACTAATACATTACAGTATAAAATTATTTTGGTAAAGGATCAAGATATTAAAAATAAAGTTTTTAGGCTAGAATTTGATAAAAGTCGGATCTATTATCTCCCACATTTGTTGTCTTTAATCAAAGCCATGTCTTAAGGAACTTTTGGTTGTAGCTAACAATGAAAATGCTGTCAGTATATCTTCCAGGTCATTTTTGTGATTTCTGGTATTACTTTACAATCAATCAAATGAATAGAGGATTCCTCATAGGTTCAGGTACAACTTTTTTATACAAGTTCATGGGAATGAAAATTCATGTGGCCTAAATGATTGGTTTTGACTGGTATAAGCCACTATAAGCCAGTACGCCAGCGAATAGGATCCCCCTTTTATATTTTACCATCTCATTTGATCCTTCTTAGCAAGCTTCGTAGCACGCTTATGGATATGTTTGATGGCTCATCTGAAGGAATTCTTTTGGGCAAAGGTTTTGCATTTGAATCTAGATTTAGGGTATTTGCTTGATTTAAAGTTTCTAACTCTGTTGAGATGCAAAATGATGGAAGTAATATAAAATGCATATGAATCTACTGTCTGGATGACCCGACATTGAAATGTCTCTGTAATTTACTACTTGTGCATGAAAGATCTAACATTACCAGTGTATTGTTAAGCTTTGCATAGAAAGAAGAGTTGTTTGCTTGTGAATGAACTCTTGAATTATCAGAATGAAAAATTATAAATATTTGAAATATCTTTGCATTGAGTCACTAATAATAGATTGTCATTGCTGTTTTTAAAGCTCATTTAAGTGCCTTATTTTGCACCTTCTTATTAGATGTTAAAGAAATGTTGATCTTAAATTCAAAATTATGAAGTTGAAGGTTGTTTAAAGTAATTGATTTAATCGTGGAAGAAATAGTAACATTGGGCACCCGTGCGAAGCACGGGCACTCTCATCGAGTTATTCAAATACAGATACGACCAAATCCTTGGACTATTGAATTCGTTGTGACTTTCAAAGCTGTCCCTCATAAAATGTTCATATATAAATGTTTATACTCTTAACCTTGGTCATTGAAAGAGAAAATGAAGCTAGGACTGGACAATGCATGGGATACCAATTAATTAAGTTCAAGTTCGGAATGATTGTCACTCTTCGGTTCAACATAATGTTTATACACTGATAGATAGTGTAACAATTTTTTTACACATTTGGGTGACATGATTATGTAAAATGGTGCAATATTACGAATATCAAAGCACTTTCCAATTTATACATTATATTGCACAATTGGAACTCATTTTTAATCAAATTAAAGCTCACAAAAAAACTAATGTGATCGAGGGTAGATTCATCGCAGTACTCGGCTCATTAATCTAGTCTAGAAAGGAAAAAAGGAACAACTTTCATGGTTTTAACTCTGGTAATAACAATGTTAATCTCTCCGTGCAAAATTAGGTTAGCTACAAGTTTTATTTAGTTTTTGTGTCATTTTGGCAAGACAAATTGTTGAAAAATTTATAGGTTCAATGTTCGAAATGGAAAGTCTGCTAATAATGTTCATTTGCACACGTTGTCTTTGCAGTTTCACCAAACATAAATGTTTCCCTAGGAATACACAAAAATCCTAGTATGTCACTATTTAGTTTGGAGAGGCCTAGAGAATGATTGGAATGTTTTATTTCAATTAATCTACTTCTTGAGCAAGACTGCAATGTATTTGGCCGGTAAAATTAATGATTCAAAAATGAACAAGAATCATCAATTAAATCACAATGAGAAAAGCCAATCTAATGTGTTGTTACCAAATCAAGATCAAATAAAAGATTCTCTATCCTTTCTTTATACTCGTCTTTCCCTCGATCAACTATATGCATTAAAAACCGTCGATATGTGGGGTGATTGAACCGACTCATCATCTACAACACATCTTTGAAAACAAGATGCGCTCTTACGTGAGGAGGGAAGAAATGAAAGCAAGAACTACGTGCATGAATGAAAGAGCGCTACCAAACTTATAATCTAGTGATACAGAATCTTTCGTACCATAGGAGTCGATATCCAGTTGTTAATTCATAAAATTAAGTAGTACAGTATCTTCCAAAACGCTAGCAATATTAATTAGGAGTACTTTCCAAGGAACAGTTTGTATCTTGTCATTTGTTGTGCATATGTGGCCGTTGACAATAGACCCATCCGGTCCTTCCCCAAATCTCGCGCATAACGAGAGCTTAGTACACCAGGCTGTCCTTTATATGGGCGTTGACAATTTTAAGGCCTTTAGTTGCCACATAAAACAAAGACCTTTTACATAATAGTGATCACACTAATTATACATGGAAAATGGTAGTTGAATCTTCATTAGTACATTTTATAATAGAGTTTGAATATATCTTACTTCTCGTTACCATCTTCTTCTTGTTTGTCTGTTTGCACATCTGTATATGAACGCAAAGAAATGTAAGGAGATATGTTCATATGGGAATGCGCCAGACTTAATTTGGAGTAATTTTTTCACGTATACGTGTCTTGTCTACTTTCCGAGAGAACAAATAAAACATCCTTAATTAAGAGATAGTACAACTTAAATTAGACTCAACTCAAAGAAATTATTACTAAGTGATAAAGGAGGCTAATAAGTTACGAAGTAGTAATATTTTTTATGACACTATTCATATGATTAAATTTGGGATTGAATGGTATTTCTCTCGCTACAAATTTTCAGAACATTTTAAATATTTTTAATTGTAAGAATCTTGGTTTATAGTGCTTTTACATGGTTTCTGGCAAGTTTAAATATTGTTCCAATTTTTTAAAAAGAATACATATAAGCATTTGTACCAAAAATAAAATATTATATTCGTTATAACATATGCAGTGACGATCTAATGTATCATGCTGACTTCATTGGCTGGGGATGGTCATGAATTGCAGCTCTAATTAACTCATGACCATTGAATCTATATGTTCATTTAATGAACTACACTAAAATATTAGCGTAGAGTCTGGGTTAATGCTCTCAGTTTTTACCAATAAAATTGAAATTGTTTATATGAGAATAGTTAAAACTGCATCCTATGGCCTCTTTACCAAATTGCACCTAACAAGCAGAGCATTTTAAGCTATCTAAGGATGAGATGTAACAGTTTAGGTTATAAAAACTAGGGATCATTTATTCGTTAAGGCTACATAAGGAGATGTAATAGTTTATAATAGAACTACTTGTTCTGGAACTTTTTCCAATGTCTAAAGTATTTCTCTCCGTAAACTTCTCTGTGTCACTCCATTTCCGCCCACAAGTACTAGTTCAACAAGATCAAAACCATATTGTAACTTTAACTTGGTTAAACACCTGCCAAGTTAATAGTCAACGATTCTAATATCAGCCCACAGCTCTCCGTGGTCGAAAGGCACAAGTAAAATATTACTACTGAATGTGGAGTAAACT
This sequence comes from Anisodus acutangulus, assembly GCA_029783415.1. Lineage (NCBI taxonomy): Eukaryota > Viridiplantae > Streptophyta > Magnoliopsida > Solanales > Solanaceae > Anisodus > Anisodus acutangulus. Next base: position 48,830,549 of record CM056491.1, read on the forward strand.
AAATTTAGACTTATGCTTGATAAAAGTTTTCCCTGTAACAATTTGACCAAGTTCAGACTAGCCAAGATTTGCTGTACAGAGATTAAGGTAAACCATATGGGACGTCGTTATCCACCCACACAGACATGAGGCAGAATAACAGGCACAACAAGTCTAAGAGAGCTGTTATTTTATCGATCAAAACTTCGGAGGACTTGTTTATACTCTGTGTAACCAACCGTTCACTAATTTAAGGTGAGCTCAGTAAATTAGTGTATGGTAGGTATATAATGATATGTACATCTCAAATGCCCCTATTTTCTCACCAATATAAATAATTATTCTCAGACCGGTTGACACATTACTGATTCACCTGATGCATTATAAAAGTTGGACTGAACCAAAAAATGAAACATCTCAAGTTTTGATGACACGGCCCTTGTATAGCCCTCTACGGATCACAAAGTCATCGGGAGGTGGAAACTCTTCCAACCAAGTCACATCTGAGAATGTCACTCCATCCACCTCGAGCTCACCTTAAAAAAGGCATGTCAAAATACTTCAGATTTTCAATACAGTAAAATTTCATGTCATATCTGTGAAAATTTCTCACAGTGCAACTACCTGGTAGATCCCCTACGGGAGACCTCCGGAAATAAGTGCAATGCCGTCCATCCTCAGAAGAGTAAGGTGGAGAAAGGATGTCAAAAATAGCACAAGGAGTTATGGCTTTGAAACAATGGATGTTGCCTCCAGAAGTAGGATACAGAGTAGTTGTCCCACACGGAGCAGTCATGTCACAGTCTTTAACAAGCTTTGCCGGTCTTGCACCTGAGCAACATTAGGAGCTAGCAACTGAAGATAGCAAACAGCGATGTGTGTGTATGCATGTATATATGTAACTGTATATGAATTCATGAGGGTCGAAAAGAAGTAGCAGTAGAATCCTTTATAATGGAACAACAATCCCAAACAATGATACCCCAGTTAAACTGAATTCTGCAGATGATGCAATTAAACCCTCAACTTGGTAGCAATCTTTATACCTAGATCTCAGTCAGCAAGTTTTATGGTTGAATTCTTAAAAGAGTTCATAAGGAAAAAATAAGCACATCATGAAACAAATACATGATTCTGAGTTATCATATTCAAACCTAAAAAGAAATCAATGGATAAAAAGTGAAGGCCTGACAAACCATGCCAACAGAAACAGAGATGAGAAAGGACCTGCTACCCAATTAGAAATAACTAGCAGAAAACAAGCACAGGCAAGGCCTCGAATTAATGGCACATCAAAAACATCTAATCCAAAAACCCTATGTTCTGCAATGAAATGCTATTACACATTCACGAAGTACATCCTAGACATCTAATTAAAATAGTACGCACCTTGAAATGGAATCGACGGACCTGGAATATTGATCCAATCATAGGCTTTCACGTGAAAGGAACCATATACCAGCTTACTCAAAACAGTCATCCCAGGGTGATTGTGTAGAGGTATGATAGAGGAAGGTGGCATACAAAATATCCCCATCTGTAAAAACACCAAACAAGATAACAGATTCAATCATGCATCATTTCTCTACTACTGGAACCCTACATATTGATTTTAATCATCCATATTCTCCGAATATCAGCACTCCTTAAAAAAAAAAAAAAAGGGGTAAAAGCATTATGCAACACTTACAGAGAAACTGTCACATTCATGTAAGTGCAGGTATTTGATTGGTGGCGGTGACCGTGGTCCCCCATTGCGCTCGAGCAGGGTACCATTCCAACTCCGTACGAGTTGTGCTTCTTGCTCAAGACCCACATCAGAGGGCTTGATTTTATCTGTAGCCCAAATATCAGTAATATAAGTCATTCATCGAAGCATAGGCCAAAATGAGCCTGAAATATCATGGAAAGGCCAATTATCACAAAATTGACAGTTTAACTCATGCACCAAATAAATTTACTGTAAATGAGAGTTAAGAGACAAAGCAAGAAATCGAAAATCATCTTAAATCTTGAATTTTGCAGTTCTATGCAATATTTAAATAAAAGAATGAGAAACACAAAAATATGATTACAAGTAGTGTGGTGCTATCCATGAGAAAAGTTACACCTCAAACCCAATAAATGTCAAACCCACCTCCACGATCAAATACTGAACGAGAAAAACGTTGAATAAAGACTGCTTGCAAAACCATATTGACTGTTTCAGCTGTCTTTCTGAGATTGAGACTGGATATGGGATAAATCTACATACCATGTTTAGCACCCTGACACAGAGCAGAGGTCTCAATCTCACTTTTTCCAAAAAATTCAACATTGTTAATCCCTTGAATCTTTTCCAGAGCTGTTCTCCACTCCACTGCTGTAAATTATAATGTAAGCTAAATTCTCAATTCCTATTACTGATTAAATAATACAAACCTCAATTTTTTATTTAATACCAATCTAAATCTGTCCCCAACTACCACCACCACAGAAGAAATAAAAGAGAAAAATAACTACCATCCAATCTCCAAAGAGCTGCTCCATGGAATTGCTGTCAACTTTAGATATCATAGTATTTTGCAAGTGTGATAAATGTGTGAGAAGTGAATTGATCACATAAACTTTCACATCTTTTCATAGCTTACATGAAGTAATACAGTGATGCTTTTAAGATTAGATGATATCAGTTTCTTGAACATGATATATATATAAGCCAATTACAACTCCTACATTTTACAAAATCTCATGCCTACTTTTACAATCTAATATTTCTAATGCCGTATTATCAATTTATCATAAAACGGCTGCATCTATCAAACCTAGGTTAGATTCAAGAGAAGCTATAGCTTCCAATCTCAAAATGGCCAAAAAGATAGTCACTCAAACAGGTTTAGGAGATTCTCATTGAACATAACAAAAATAGATAAAATTTAACCACATGATCTTCCAGAAAACTATTTTTATCACCCAACCCCGCTTTGTGGGATTACACTGGGTATGTTGTTGTTGTTTATCACATCTAGAAGTAACTTGAGTAGATAAAATAGAAGACAAATTAACATCCATTTAAACCACAAGGTGATTGGAAATCTAGAAATAAATATGACGACATTTAAGTAATTAATCAACATAAACACATACCCAATAGGGAACGGCCTTTCTCGAGAGCATCTTCTGAAACCGGTCCATTAGGTGAAAGTGATGCTTTACAAGCGTTATAAAGCTTTTGTACAGCTGGCATGTTCAGCAAATCGAGAACAGTTATACCCACAGCCTGTACAACAAAACTTATCTTACTGCAGCTAACAGCTTCAAACTAAACCAAAATTCCAGCCTGAAGGGTCCTCTATTTCTCGAAGACCCTTCAAGAACAGCCTTTCAAGCAGAAGACCCTTCCAGAACACAATTTGGCACAAACTGGACTTTACAATGCAAACCAAACCGATGATCACACATCCATGTGGTGCTTAACTGATCCAGTTTTACTTTCTATTATCAATGCCACCTAGAAAACAAAAGAAATAACCATTACACTCGACATTTCTGATCCACATAAAATTCAGGGAAGAGTAATCAGAATTTGGGAAAAAACACCTATCCAAAATCACATTTTTATTACCAAATTCCATCCCAGAGCCCTAATTACCAAAATAATTCCCTTATATAAGATAAAAATCCATTTCCAATTAAAAGAGGGTCCAACTAAAACTGAACTTAGACACTAGCTACTGTACTCTTCACCAACAACAAATCTATATATGCAATTTATCAAAAATTTGAAAAAACGCAAGTTTATAAATTAAATAAAAACAGAAGCAAGCTTGAAAAGAAGATGATTGAAGGAATTATACTCCAAACGAAATCGGTATGTGTCAGTAGATGCGTAATTCAATTGGAAAAGAGTTACACAATCGAAATGAAAATATTACTAAAGAGAGTTACAATGAAATTGAAAAATGCACAAAATTGGACATGAAAACACATAAATAAAAGCATATACACTTACACAAACCAGTTACAGTAAGGATTGTGAGTGAAGAGGAGAGGATAATACCTTGTGAAGGGGCACAGACGGAAATATACAGAATTACAGAGGGACTGTTATAGAATGAAGAAGAAGATGGGTTGCGTTTGCCTAAAAAATGCTTTCGGATCCTTTTGGGCTATTCGGGGCTCCATGGGTCGGAGAAATTGTTGCCCTCAGTTGAGGTGGAAATCACAGGAATGCCATTGTTCTCCTAATGTTTTACCATTTGTCTTCCCCTAATGACTTTTACCGTAAAAAAATGAGTTAATGGTAAATAAAGTTTTTCACCAATTTCACATCCTAACTATCGATTCTCCTTTTTCCCTATCTAAACTATCATCATCTATGTATTAAAACAGCCCTCAAAGTTGATTAGACTAACTATTAATTTTGTTCCTTTTTTCTACCTGAATTATCACCATCTACTCAATTAGATATGTTTTAATAAATAGATGGTGATAGTTTAGTTAGAAAAAGTACGTAGATGGTGATAGTTTAGTTAGAAAAAGTACGTAGATGGTGATAGTTCATGCATAAAAAGGGAACAACTGATAGTAGGAGTGTGAAACTCACTAAAAAGTGATAGTTAAGATGTGTTTTTTATCATTATCTCTAACAAAAAATTGGTAGAATATATTAGGACTTTTAAAATTATTTTTAGGGGCATGACTAGAGATGACAGTGGATCTTGTATTCGGTCCGGATCCGGTGGATCCAGATCCGTTTTATAGGATATGTATTTTCAAAATTTGAACCCGACGGATCTGGGTCGGACCCAGATCCGTTTCTGACAGATCTGGATCTGGATCTTGTATTTGAGATTTGTATCCGGTCCAGATCCGACCCGTTGATCCATTTTTTATTAAATATATTCATAACCTAGAATGTAATTTTATAAGTATTTTCTTAAAATTGCTAAGCACATCCTTGCAATTTTAATTCTCAAAATAAGTTTAATTTATCCTCGCATTAACTCAAAAACCAAAAAATAAAGAGGTAACTTCGATAATAAAATCAATGTTATATTAGTGAATGACTAACATCTCCATAAACAAGTAGTTAAAATTATATTCACTTCATTTGTGAAATTCCAAGCACATGCAAGTTCTACATTGTGAAAATACTAGTTAGCATTTTCCACAACTATTGTCATTGTCCAACATTTTCAATTAATAACTCACAATCAAAACGAGACAACGAACAAAATATCTCATATGAATATTTCAAAATTGAAACACAGTAAACTGTTAGCTAAGTAAAAATCATTTGTCAGTTCAAAAAAAAAATTCTTAGCAAGGTTACATTCTTAGCAAGACAATTTTTTTTACATGTGGATCCAAATCCGATCCGTGGACCCGATGGATCCGGATTTGGATCTGATTTTTATGGATCCGATGCATCTGGATCCAGATCTGGATTCAGGTATGAAAAATGAATTTGAATCTGGATCTAGTAGGATCCGGTCCAAATTCGATTCGTTGCCATCCTAGGCATGACCTTTTCAATTATTCATATGCATGATTCGTAAACCAATTTGATAATTTAGGTAAATGCAGATTTTTTGTTTGTTGGCATAACTTTATTGTGGTAAATGTCAAAGTCAAGCTGAATAGACGTTAAAGGGTATGAAACGGTGAGATAACAATGTGTGGCTTTTTTTTTTTTATCGAAAGTTGAACGTAAGACAAATTTAAGATAAATCGAATACTTTAGGCATAAAATTAAATTTCTTCCCTTAACTTAATAAATTATTGGGATAAAGATTGTAAATTTAAAGGGGGAAATGTTTAAAAAGGAGTAGGTATTACATTTTTCTTATAATTTAATGAATGGATTTAATCAATAACAATATACTCAGTGTAGTCCACAAGTGAGGCCTGTAGAGATTAAAATGTACGCAAATCTTATCCCTACCTTTGTAGGTTAGAGAGGACGTTTCCCATAAATAAATTAAGTTGTTAGTCCCCTTGACTTCTTTTTTTCCTTTTTTCTGGTTTATAATAAAACATAGCCAGTAGCTTTAGAAAAAGTATACCAAAAAAATAACTTAATTCGTAGACTATAACACTGCTTTTATATATGTGCATTCTTTGGGAAAAGTAATAGAAAATTGAATATCTCACAAAATTTTCATGCTTATAAAATTGTAGTTCTTTCATCTGACAAATTTGAAGTGGTGTTATTGTGTTTTCATATGCAAGTGGGGGGTAAAGAAGAAAATAAAACAGTTGAATAGGGTATTATTAATTACATTACGAGCTAATTAATTAATGATAACAAGTCAGATTAGGAATCTAAGTGACAATAAGTGATGATTACCTAATTGATTCATGCACCATTTGCTAGTCTTCTAATGCATCAATGCATAACGTGTCAAATATGGAATATAAGTGAAATTAAGTGATTATCTTATTTGATTCATTTGAAAACATACTGAAATTGGACAGTGATGACACGTTTTCCACGCAAAAATAATGAAATAAAAACCGTGTATTCGATAGCATACTTAAAATTTTGCGTGAGCAGTGTCGTCAATCAACTCGTAAGTGAGTTTGAGTTTAAAACTTTAGTGATTTTAAGGCTTTATTTGATATCCCAAATTGATACTTACTTTGTTTTACTTTAAATATTATCGGTCATGATATATACAAAAAAATATTAAAATACACTATTATTTTTGTTGGAAATTTGTCTTTGTTGGGAGGTGCGTCCACCCATATTTAATGAATTAAACACTAGTGTTTCGCATGTTGGAGGCTTTGTCTCTTCTCACATGCATGATCTACGAAGTGAGTAGATGACCGTAGGGCCAAGAATCGTCAAATTTCGTTGAGAAATGAAAGAGATATTGGTCCACGAAGTAAGGTGTTTGAGGCATGGAAATATGGTATGGGACAAATCTACCACATCGGTGGGAATAGGAAGAATTGCTCTCTATATAAGACTCTAATGTGGTAAAGGGTTTGGGACCCCAAGAGGTATCTCATGTGTTTAAAGCAGAGAGGACCTAGATGTGCTTGGGTTCAAGGCTAAGCCCACACGCGCACCGCCGCCGCCCGTCCCGTCTAGGCTCGGGTCGTGGGTCGTGGGCTGTGGGAACTTTCTGATATTATCTTTTTGGACCCCAAATTGCTTAATATTTACAGTTTGGTCAATATGATTTTTGGAAAGTTGATTTTGGGGTGACGGAAGGCAGAAAACGTTTTGCCTACCGTTAGACTGTTTTTTGGAGCATTAACCAGTCATTACTTGGCTGATTAACTCCTCCATAAACACCCTCCTTCAATGGCCATGAACAACCTCACTTATAGCCTTTAACATGCCACACTAATGGCCTTAAACCAGCCATTAACAGCCCTCCTAATAACTATTTACAGCAATATTTTGGGCAGTTGAACAACCCTCTTGTGATGCTATATATTGAGCTGTTTTGGCTCAATTGTGGAGACACATACGTGACTGAAAAACAGAACAGACAGACACAGAAATATAGCTCAAACAGACACAACACAGTGTGCAAAACTGTTACGAAAATCAGTAAGAAAGACTCACATATACACAAGATATACACAACAGAGATACACTATATACACAGAGACAAAACAGAAGAGAAGAAATAAACTCTTCCTTCCTTTTCCATATCTTCAGCAAGTCGATTCATATTTGTTTTATTCGCCAGGCTCAACCTATTGGCTTTGTAGCGTTGAGATTAAAATATTATTTTATCTTGGGAGACTATTACCCGCTAACGTAAAAGCATATATACGGGGCAATCTTGTCTTAATGATAGAGGGCAATCCCTCGACTCAACACACAACGTTGTGACCATCCAGATTTAGTTGTTTCTTGATTTCAGGTTATCAAGATTCAAGACACAACAAGCTTGCGACAGTTTTGAAGATTGGCCTATTTGTTCAACAAGATTCAATTTCTGAATATTGAATATTTGTTTATCCTTTCGAACACTTGTAATAGTTATTTACTTTTCGTACTGCTTTATAAAGTACAATAGAGTACCAACAATTTAAGACAAGATTGTATTGTAAGAGTATTAGTGTTCGAAAGATGTCGGTCAAAAGTTGTGTGACCAAATCTAGATATGGCTGTGGTTTTCTGGTAGAAGAAAGTGATGATGATGCCGTTGAAAGTCAACGTCTTCGTGGTGTCACCGCTCCCAAGAGTGGTGGGAACAAGCGCTAACGGGAGCCTGAGGATGTCAACTGGGACAAGAGGAGAAGGTTGAAGATGTGGTTCTATCTTGCAGCAGAAGGCCTATATTTGTCCCAGACAAAGAATCCGAAATTGAGATAAGTATTTTTTTTCTTACTTGTTAAGAATAAAGATTAAATGATGTCTGATTAAAAATGGATTAAAGTAAGGAGGAATATGAAAATATTTTCACTAAAAAAATTTATATTCCTTACGCTTTAAAATTAAAAGTTTAATCTCATCTTCTTTCCCGTTTAAAGATTGGATTTTGTAAACGACTTAAAAAGATCCGTTCTTTTAAGTGTAATTATTAAAAGTGTGTAAAGTATGTTCGCACATACGAGGGAGAAAAATCCACTAACTGTGCGAAAACTGTTACCACTCTTAAGTAAGCGCCAAGAATTATCTAGGCACCAATCATAACGGAAGAAGACTAAAAGCTAAAGACGTTGAGTCTGTCACACTATTTGGCAGAAGATCCTTCATAGGATGATATTGGACACTCAGTCATACAAAGCCTCCGGGCGACTGGAGTGGGCCAAAATTCCTTTGATATGATGATATTGGACACTCAGTCATACAAAGCCTACGGGCGACTGGAGTGGGGCCAGAATTCATTTCATAGGAAAAGTAATGGACACCTAGTATGGTAGGCCAGAGTTTCCAGGTCTTAAACGACCTGAAGGCCTAAAGAAAGGCAGAAAAGAAATTGGACACTCAGTCTGCCAAAGCAACTGGAGTGGGCCAGAGTATACATATCAAATATGATCCGATTACGCCCTAACCACGGGCAAGAGGTTGTTCATGTGAAGCAACGCCACCTCTAAAGTAGAAGGGGTTGGAGAGGTTGTCCTCAATAGGACTTCAGGGAATGAGATCACTCTAAGATGAGGTGATACATGTCCCAAACATAGTTAAGGGACGCTGTTGGTCAAGCTGGTTTGAGACTAGTCCAACAGGTCTGTAATAACTAAGAATGGTACAGTATGTCTGTAGCCAAATGAATGATATATTTGTAATCCGTACATCTATGTCATCATAGAATTAAGACACGTTAAATAGAAAGTCATTCAAAAGCTAGCGAAGTTGAGATTGTTGCCTTCTTTTGACATAAACCCTCAAAATGAATGTGAGGTAGGCGAAGAGGCAAAATCACCTTTCCAAATTTCGTCAAATGAATAGCGAAAGAAGCACCGCTCCTCTAGAACTTAGTCACACCTTTATGAGTGATTTAAAGTTTATACAAAATAGAGGGGGGAGACAAGTACTTTGTGACCTTCATAGATGATGGTACAACGTATGTAATCCTTTGTTTGTTGAAAAACAAAGATGAAGTTGTTGAAGCGGATAAGCGCTATAAAGCAGAAGTTGGAAATCAACTAAGCCTATGGATTGTGAAATTCGTAGTGATAGAGGGGGAGAATGTGAATCATCATTCATTAAACGACTGTTCATTTCTCACCTCAGTCCAACGGTGTTAGCCAAGCACAAAGTCGTACGCCCAAATTATGTGGGGTGGCTTGATAAAAGTTGGAATACTAAAATAGCTCAAGTTGTACCTAAGACTGTAGATTGCATATCCACTGGATCTGTAAATAACAGTAGTGCTGATTGCCTCTTGGTGTCAAAGAATGTTGAATTCTTTGAAGATAACTTTCCTTGAAAAGGAAAAAGAAGTAATTGCTCAAGGTTAATAAGAACCCACGAGGGCCTGACTGTCCGGAACTAGACGTTCCGTATCTACATGACTCGAGAGTTGTTGGCTATCCGAAACTTAATATTCCAGATCTGCAGAACTCAGAGATTCTAGATGTTGAACCGAGACGGAGCAAAGAAAGGGACAAAGACTTGTTCCAGTCCTTCTAGCGTGTATGATTGAGAATGAACCATGGCTAATTAACAAATAATTGTCATCTCCAAAAGCGCTGTTTTGGAAAGAAGCTACAAAGAGAGAAATAGATTTCATCATATAGAACCATACTTGCGTAATGGTTGATCTTCCTCCGCGAAAAGAACCTTTGGGTTGTGAAAATGGATACTCAAATGTGAGTACAAAGTAGATGGATCTACTGACGAATATAAAGCCTCGGTTACTTGTAGAAGTGCTCCCCTGTGAGTAGCTTAACATCCTGGGTCATTGCAGTCTTGCGTGGCATGGATGTTGAAATAGCCTTCCTAACCGGAGAGTTGGAAGAAGAGGATCAGAGTTGGTTTGCTGAACTGTTGGGCTTCTTCCTGAACTTTCATTTTGGTCCCTGAAATGTTTACATTTTGGTCTTGAAAGTTTCAGATAAAACAGAATCAATGAATCTGACAACAGAAACATTGACTCTGAAGTTAGAAAGCCAACAATTGGATAATCAACAATCTGAAAGTAAAAGTCATATTGAAACAAAGTCTCGATATGAAAGATATGGGTATCACATATGTCATCTTAGGAACTGGATTTCTAAGACATCTAACGGACTGGTCGATAGTTGACAGTCTCGTTGAAGCCACCAATAGATATGAATAATAGAACTGATTGGAATCATGGTGCACCCATAGACAAGGAGCGATATGCACAAGTCACGTGTAGTTCAATGTATTGTACACACTACAATTGACCTGGTATCAGCCTACAAACAAATTAGTTGAACTAAGGTTCACTGATGATCTTAATACATGATCAATAGAAGGCGTTAAGTCGGATATGACGATATCTGAATTATTCGCTTATCTACGAATTATAGTATTCTGGATGTCCAGCGGTTATGGGAGAACACAATGATGCAAACTGGACATCAGTTATGAAGAACACCAAAGCCACAAGTAAATGTGTATGGTGGGTCTTAGAAAATCCTCTAAGCAAACTTGCATCGGCCGATTCATGATGGAATCAGAGTTTATTGCTTTATACAAAGCATGAAAGAAGTTAAGTAACTTCATGACTCCTTAGAGGACGTCCCTTATTGGGAGAAACCCGTTCCTTCAGCAGTTATACACTGTGGCTAGCCGATCGGCTTCTGGAAGGACACGGATGACGGCATCTGGACATATCTGTCAGGATCTGTCAGGAGACATAAGACCGTATGGCAGTTGATCATCACGGGTGTCACTTCCTTACTAACTAAGGGACTACCCGGAGATCAAGTGTTCTGCATGTCTAGGGGAATGGGCTTAAAACCCAAATAATACGAACCATTGCGGTGGTAACCCAACCATACTGATTGGAGATCCCAAGAATTTGGTTCAATGGGAAAAATAAGCTGCAAAAGGTTCAGTTGAGCGCTTCGGTGGAAGCAAGAAGCACTTCGGATGATGATTTCTGTACGGAAACATGAATCTAAAGTTGTTCCCGCGATAGACATTAAAGTGCTACCTGCATGGTGGGTAAATGTTAAGCTTCCAAACCTTTAAACGATCCTCAAACGGTTGAAGTTAAGGTTGGGAAAACTTTTAATGATTCCTAACACTTGTGAAGTGGGGTATAACAGGATACCTTGTAGGAGAACACCTATTTAAGTGCGAGGATGACCGCCTCAAATGAACGCACTTAAGAATTCAAGTGTGTCCATGGCCACAACGGACAAAAATGTAAGAATGAAAACGGATAAGGAGAGTTATTGTGTTAGTATCATTGTCTTGGCTTACACTAAACACTGACGGTTCAAGACATCACGTTCACCGCGCAGTAAGTAAGTCCGATGGTATTCAACTAAGGAAGGTTCAAAGCGAAAGCTACCTCTCCTGATGCAATATATTTTCGCTGAAAGATTGCTGAAAGTAGGCACCTTGTGTGTGCGCCATAATCTCTCTTTCATAGAGGGGGTTGTTGGAAATTTGCCTTTGGCGGGGGAGGTGCGTCCACCCATATTTAATGAATTAAACACTAGTGTTCCGCATGTTAGAGGCTTTTTCTCTTCTCACATGCATGATCTACGAAGTGAGTAGATGACCGTAGGGCCAAGAATCGTCAAATTTCGTTGAGAAATGAAAGAGATATTGGTCCACGAAGTAATGTGTTTGAGGCATGTAAATATGGTGTGGGACAAATCTACCACATCAGTGAGAATATGAAGAATTGCTCTCTATATAAGTCTCTAATGTGGTAAAGGGTTTGGGACCCCAAGGGGTATTTCATGTGTTTAAAGCAGGGAGGACCTAGATGTGCTTGGGTTCAAGGCTAAGCCCACACGCGCACCGCCGCCCGCCCGTCCCGTCTGGGCTCGGGTGGTGGGTCGTGGGTCGTGGGCTGTGGGGACTTTCTGATATTATCTTTTTGGACCCCAAATTACTTAATATTTACAGTTTGGTCGCTAGAGTTTCTGGAAAGTTGATTTTGGGGTGACGGAAGGCAGAAAACTTTCTGCCTACCGTTGGACTATTTTTTTGGAGCATTAACCAGCCATTACTTGGCTGATTAACTCCTCCATAAACACCCTCCTTCAATGGCCATGAACATCCTCACTTATAGTCTTTAACATGCCATACTAATGGCCTTAAACCAACCATTAACATCCTTCCTAATGACTATTTACAGCAGTGTTTTGGGCAGATGAACGACCCTCTTGTGATGCTATATATTGAGCTATTTTGGCTCAATTGTGGAGACACATACGTGACTGAAAAACAGAACAGACAGACACAGAAATATAGCTTAAACAGACACAAAACAGTGAGCAAAACGGTGACGAAAATCAGTGAGGAAAGAATCACATATACACAAGATATACACAACAGAGACAAAACAGAAGAGAAGAAAGAAACTCTTCCTTCCTTTTTCATATCTTCAGCAAATCGATTCATATTTATTTTATTCGCCAGGCTCAACCTATTGGCTTTGTAGCGTTGAGATTAAAATGTTGTTTTATCTTTGGAGACTATTACCCGCCAACGTAAAAGCATATATACGGGGCAATCTTGTCTTAATGATAGAGGGCAATCCCTCGACTCAACACACAACGTTGTGACCATCCAGATTTAGTTGTTTCTTGATTTCAGGTTATCAAGATTCAAGACACAACAAGCTTGCGGCAGTTTCGAAGATTGGCCTATTTGTTCAACAAGATTCAATTTTTGAATATTGAATATTTGTTTATCCTTTCGAACACTTGTAATAGTTATTTACTTTTCGTACTGCTTTATAAAGTACAATAGAGTACCAACAATTTTTACACACTTCCAAATTAGGCCAGATAAGTCGGATGATAAACCTTACTAAATGCAAACAATATAGTAGAACACCAAAAAGAAAAATCTAAAATGTGGAGTCTAATCTTTATTTGATAATCAATTCACGTTCATAAAATTGTTAGTTATATTTTTTACATTATTAGAGAAAACAAGAGCACTTGTATAAAGAACTCGAGTGCAAAGGCGGGGATAGAAAGTTGTATAGGCTCGCCAAGACGAGAGAGAGAAAGTCTCGCGACCTGGACCAAGTGAAGTGCATCAAAGACAAAAATGATGAAGTGTTGGTAGATGAGGCACTCATTAGACGGAAATGGCAGACATACTTTTATAAGCTCTTAAATGGAGAAGTAGATAGAGATATTGTGTTGTGGGAGTTACAGTATTCCGAGAGCCGTAGAGATTTTGGGTATTGTAGGTGCATAAAGGCTACAGAGGTTAGGGGGCTATACGTAAGATGAGGAAGGGAGAGAGTCTGGGCCAGATGAGATCCCGATAGACTTTTGGAAGAGTGCATGTATAGAGTGGCTGACTAGGTTTTTTAATGTCATATTTAGGACGACTAAGATGCAGAGGATTGGAGGTGGAGTACAATGGTCCCGTTGTACAAGAACAAGGGCGATATTCAGAACTGCAATAATTATAGGGGTATCAAGCTACTAAGCCACACTATGAAAGTTTGGGAGAGGGTGGTTGAGATGAGGACGAGGAGGGATATTTTGATATCCGAGAACCAGTTCAGATTCATACGGGGGTGATCGACTACAGAAGTTATTTATCTTGTCATGATGGAGCAGTATAGGGACAAAATGAGAGACTTACATATGGTATTTATTGATCTGGAGAAGGCATATGATAGAGTCCCTAGGGAGGTACTTTAGAGATGCTTGGAGTCTAGGGGTGTGCATGTAGCTTATATCAGGACAATTAAAGACATGAACGAGGGTGCAAAGACCAGAGTTAGGACAGTGAGAGGTGACTTAGAACACTTTCCGATCGTGATGGGATTGCACCAGGGATCAGCCTTTAGCCCGTTTCTATTTGCCTTAGTGATGGACGAATTGACTTGACATATTCAAGAGCATGTGCCGTGGTGTATGTTATTTGCAGATGATATAGTTTTGAGTGATAAGACGCGTAGTGGAGTTAACGATAGGCTGGAAGTTTGGAGAATGGCCCTAGAATCTAAAGGTTTCAGGTTAAGTAGGATTAAGAAGGAGTACATAGAGTGCAAGTTCAGTGACGTGACGCATGACACAGATGTGGAAGTGAAGATCGAGGCACAAACTATACCTAAAAGAGAAAGCTTTAAGTATCTTGGGTCCATAAAATACAAGCGGATAGTGAGATTGACGATGATACCGCACACCGTATTGGAGCAGGGTAGATAAAATTGAGGCTCACTTCCGGGGTGCTTTGAGATAAGAAAGTATCGCCTAGGCTGAAGGGTAAATTCTACAGAGTTGTGGTTAGACCAACATTGTTGTATGGGGCAGAATGTTGTTAAGAACGGCCATGTACGTTCAGAAGCTGTAGGTGGCGGAGATGAGGATGCTCAGATAGATGTGTGGTCATACTGTAAGAGATATGATTAGAAATGAAATTATACGGGACAAGGTTGGAGTGGCATCGGTAACAGACAAGATGAGAAAAGTGCGATTGAGATGGTTCAGGCATGTGAAGAGGGGGTGTGAGGATACACCAGTTAGGAGGTGTGTGAGACTGACAGTCACAGGAGTTATGAGAGGTAGAAGTAGACCGAAGAAGAACTGGGGGGAGGTGATTAGATAGGACATGACGCAACTTCAACTGACTGAGTACATGTCCATAGATAGGAAGATTTGGAGGTTGAGGATTAGAATAGAAGGTTAGTAAGTAGTTGAGTGTTGTTGCGATGTGTGTGAGAGAGATGGGGGCTAGCCTTTCCATCTCCTTTTCTTAGTAGTAGTATTTACGTATCACGTAGAGTGTTATTCCTATATGTGTGTTACTCCATTCATCTATAACTGGATATTTTATTGTCTTATTTTTGTTGCAATCATGCATTGACTACATTCTTTTTAGCCGAGTGTCTGAAAACAGTCTCTCTGCCCCCACAAAGATAGATGTATGGTATGTGTACATCCTTCCTTATCCAGACCCCACTCTGTAGGATTACACTGGGTATGTTGTTGTTGTTGTGGAAACTATAAAACATGATAAGTTGCAATATTTAGGGTTAATTTACTAATAGTCACTCAACTTTTATGTTATTGCAATAAATTCGTGAAACTATTTTTATAACAAAAAGATCACTCGATTTTGTCTAAGTATCACAGAAAGTCATTAAACTATTTTTTGTAACATAAAAATCACTTAACTCTGCCTAAGTGTCACATAAAGTCATTATATTATATTTTGTAACAAAAAAGTCACTCAACTTTGTCTAAGCATCATATAAAAAGTCTCTTCTATTTCCTTCAAATAACTTTATGTGATACTTAAGGAAAATTGAGTGACTTTTTGGTAACAAAAAGTAGCTTAACAATTTTCCTGATACTTATTAGATAAAATTGAGTAGCTTTTTTATTTATAAAAAAAAATTAGTGACTTTAATGCAATAAATTGAAGGTTAAGTGATATCACTAATGAACTAATAATGCGTAAAATTGAACACGGACTTCTACAGACTGCAACAATATTTTCAAATGTTAAGATAATTATGGACTCCATCATATCAAATCATTCATTATGTAATTAAATCAAATATTATGTAATTAGTATTGTAAGTTGATTAACATATTCTTAAGATAGTCTTTCTAAATAGTAGTCATAGATTGATCTTATATGGTTGTATATACATTGTATTATTGGTGCGAAATAAAGCATGGAATTAATTTTATTCATGGTATCAAGAGCCACAATTTTTTTGTCCTACCCCCACCCCCCACCCCAACACATCGTCGACCTCATCATTAGCCGAAAATCACCACTTTTTTGGCCTCCTCAAAACCAAACCCTAACCCTAGCCGAAATACTACCCCCCTCCCCTACCTTTTTTTCCGATTTCTCTCAAACAAACCCTAATTAGGGTTCTTAATCTCCCTTCTTTTAATGACTTTCTCCTCCCATTTTCTTGTATTTTCTTGGGTAACAATGGCCGACAAACAAAAATTTTATCCTGCTCTTGCCGTAAACAACGTCAAGAAGTTTATTCCAATTACTCTTGAGATTAAAAAAAGGGCAATACTCTTCTTGGGCGGAGTTATTCAAAATCCATTGCCGAGCATACGAAGTAATAGACCATATTATTCCTCCCAAGTCTTCATCGGAGACCACCATTGTTGACTAAAATTTATGGTCTCGCTTAGATGATATACTCCTTCAATGAATTTATGGCACCATCTCAAATGACCTTTTGCACACCATTTTGGAACCGGACTCTACGACTCAACAAGCTTGGGAGCGTTTACACAATATTTTTCAAAATAATAAAAAATTTCGTGCGGTATATCTTGAAAACCAATTCACCAATGTAAAATTGGATGATTTTTCAAACGTCTCCGTATATTGTCAAGAGTTGAAAATGCTTGCCGATCAACTCTCAAATGTTGGTGCACCGGTGATGAATCAAAAGTTAGTTCTCCAATTGATTGCGGATTGAATGAATAATTTGATGGTGTTGCTACGTTCATTCAACAAAGAAATCCATTACCATCATTCTATAAGGCTCATTCGAGATTAATTCTTGAAGAAACCCGGAAGAAAAAATAGGCGACGGGGGCGGCAACCAATACCTGCACCGCTCTTATTTTCACCAACACTTATAATGATGATTTTGACACTCAAAATTCTGGTTCTGATAGTGGTTTGAACGACAAAATAATGGGTCAAAATCGTAACAATAACAAAGGAAAAAATAATTGTGGAAAGGGACGGGGTCGGGGTGGCGGACACGCCGCCCGTGGCGGCAACAGCCGCGGCCAGCAAGGCCAAAATAGACCCCACTAGCAGCAGCCCAACCAGCCAGCCGGCGGGTAGTGGGACAGTACCTACCGTGGGGTTAGCAGTCGCAACAGTGGGCTGCCCCTCCCTGCCCCTTCCTTACGGATCAGTGAGCCCGACCTCTTCCCGTTTCTAGACAGCCTGGGGTTCTCGATTCTCATCCGCAACAAGCTTTTGCAGCCCATGGACCATCTTCCGCAAGTTATGCTCCCGCGGATATTGAACAGGCCATGAACAACATAAATCTGAGTGATCCCGATGATTCATGGTACATGGACACAGGGGTAACATCACACACGACGGCATCTCATTTTAACCTAACAGCTTCAGTCCAACCATCACCACTTCTAAAAAAATCCTAAAGCAGCCCTATCAGACCCGAATTGGAAAGCTGTCATGTTGGATGAAATTGATGCTCTTATTAAAAATAAGACGTGGGAGTTAGTGCCCCATCCATCTAATGTGAACATAATACGTTCTATGTGGGTTTTCTGTCATAAAAAAATTCTGATGGCTCTTTTGCCAGACACAAAGCTCGTCTTGTTGGTAATGGTAGGTCTCAGCATGTTGACATGGATTGCGGTGAAATATTCAGTCCAGTAGTTAAACCAACAATTATCAGGATTGTTCTTAGTCTGGCTCTGTCCAAATCATGGTTCATTCATCAGTTGGACGTCAAGAATGTTTTTACATGATCACCTACAGGAAACAATTTACATGCACCAGCCTTTGGGTTTCCGAGATCCTACTCATCCAGATTATGTTTTCTTGTTGAAAAAAATATTATATGGTTTGAAATAGTCCCCCATGGTGTGGTATAACAGGTTTGCAGGGTTCGTATCCACATTGGGGTTCTCACACATCAAGTTTGGTCAGTCTTTGTTCATTTACAAGAAGGGAAATGACATGGCATATATTCCTCTCTATGTGGATGACATCATTCTCACAGCGTCATCTGAGTCACTTCGCCAGTCTATTATGTCCTTCCTTGCTTCAGAATTTTCTATGAAGGATTTGGGCCCTTTAAACTATTTTTTGGGCATTGCTGTAACTCAATATGCATGACGTATGTTTCTCTGTCAAAAGAAATAAGCAGAGTAGATCATTGACAAAGTCGGTATGTCCTCGTGCAAACCGTCACATACACAGGTTGGTACAAAGGTAAAATTGAGTAACTCTACAACTACTCCATATAGTGACCCAACACATTACCACATCTTAGCAGGGCATTGCAGTATCTCACCTTCACGAGACCTGATATCTCCTATGCAGTTCAACATGTTTGTTTGCATATGCATGATCTGAAGGAAGAGCATATGGGGGCTCTTTAACGAATTATGTGGTATGTTAAGGGTACTCTTGATTTTGGGTTGCATCTGTATAAGTCCACCATTTCTGGCCTCACATCTTATACAAATGCTGATTGGGGTGGTTGTCCGGACACACGACATTCCACCTCTGGTTATTGTGTGTTTTTAGAAGACAACCTCATTTCATGATCGTCAAAACGTCAGCCGACACTATCTCGGTCGAGTGCTGAAGCAGAATACCGAGAGGTAGCTAATGTGGTCTCTGAATCATGTTGGCTCCGTAATTTTCTTTTAGAACTTCATTGTCTGATCGAAAAAATAACTGTAGTTTATTGTAATAATGTGAGGGTGATATACTTATCAGGTAACCCTGTCCAGCATCAACGCACAAAACACATAGAAATGGATATCTTGTTTGTCCGTGAAAAGATTGCACGAGGACAAGTCCGGGTTCTCCATGTTCCGTCCCGTTATCAGATTGCAGATATTTTCATGAAAGGTCTTCCGCACGTACTGTTTGATGATTTCAGGGACAGTCTCAGCATACGAGGACCTCCCGCTAAGACTGTGAGGGACTGCTCCATCATATCAAATAATCCATTATGTAATTAAATCAAATATTATGTAATTAGTATTGTAAGATGATTAGCATATTCTTAGGATAGTCTTCCTAAATAGTAGTCATAGATTGATCTTATATGATTATTTATATATATATATATATATATATATATATATATATATATATATATATATATATATATATATTGTATTATTGGTATGAAGTAAAGGCATGGAATTAATTTCCTTCATCGAAGTTTATATTCGTGACGAATTCAATGAAATGTTTCCCAATCACTCCAGCAGAGACATTTAAGCAATATAATAAGTCAATTTAAACACAAGTACAAATAAATTGTCTCTTCTTTTTTCACAGAGAAAACTGTAAAACAGAGGACTAAACAGAACAGACCACCAAAAAATGTAATGCATTTGATAAGATTGTTCCTCCCTTAACTAGAGAAATCTCGGGTTTGAGCCTTGTGCATGAATTTTTTTTGTGTAGGGAGCGTTTTTCCTGAATAGACCCTACGCAGCGCGAACCCAAATATAGTCGATTTCTAATCGGGTAGCAGACACCGGATGAAAAAAGAAACAGAACTGCTTTTAGCCATGCCTGCTTCTTTCTCCAAATTGTTTAAATACAAAGTGTCCTTTATAAGTCTGTTTTAATACTGCTTTTGTTCTGCGAATGAAGAAATGACTCTCTTTCAGAATAGCAATGTGCGTGTGCTCCTCCACAATTCCATCTTCATGAATTTGTGTTATTCCATCTTCCACTTTACTTATGCCATCATTTTCCAGTGAATAGACCCTAGCACACCACAATGCAAAAGAGTAGACCAATCAAAATTACGAATAATTCTGACTTATAGTACTTCTTGTTGGGTATTTTTGCTCTATGGTACTTTATAAAGCAGTACGGGAAGTATATAACTATTACAAGTATTCGAAAGGCTAAACAAAGATTCAATAATTCAACTAGTATTCTGAAAATTACAATAGATCCACAAAACTGAAATTACATTTTTGTTGAAGACGGAAAAAATGGAGCGGTTTCTTTGAGTCAGTGTGGCACTACAAGACAATATTGCCTGTATGTATCCTTTATACGTCCTGGACAATTTGTCTCCCAAGATAAAACGAGCAATGGAACACTTGAGCAAAGAAACTCAAGAGCTATAGTGAAGAATATTGAGTAAACTAAATGATGCCTTAGAAGTTGTAGGAAGAAGAAAACTTTCGCTTGTGTAAGCTAATTTAGGTGTATATTATATGTGTGTTCTTAGTGCTCAACAATGGTGTAAGGGGTGTTTATATAGGTGATGGAGGGGCTGAAAAGCGCCTCCATAATGGCCAAATAATGGCCCATTATAGAGGTAGTAAAGTCACCAACATAAATGGTGAAAGACCAACGGATTTTGGCCATTATAGGAGGAGTAATTCAGCCAAAGTAAATGGGTGAATTGAAAGTGTCATTTACGAAACTTATGGGATCAAATGTACTTGGCAAAGTTTTACGGCCCAAAAGATAATATCGAAAGGCCCACACCGTGAGCCCGAGAACCGGAACCCTAACCTGACCAGGCGAGCGGCGGCGGCAAGGCCTTGGCGTGTGGTATTTCCTCGAACCAAGCACATCTATGTCCTCCCTCCTTTAAACACATGGGATACCCTTGGGTCCCAAACCCCAAACACATTTCGAGTCTTATATACACAAATTCTTTCTTCCTCTACCGATGAGGGAGAATTGAACACAACACCACACTTTTCATGCTTCAAACACCTCACTTCGTGAACTAATATCTCTTTCATTTCTCAATGAAATTTGACGATTCTTGGCCCTACGGTTATCTCGTATTACTTAGTACATCATCCATGTGTGAAGAACCTGATTCTCCAACATACGTAACACTAGTGTTTAAGCCGTTAAAGTTGGTCGGTCGCAACTCCCGCCAAAGGCTAATTTCCAACAATCCCTCTTGAAAGAGATTTTTGGCGCACTCACATGGTGTCTTTTCATTTCCACAATATTTATTGGACCGATGTTGCATAAGGAGAGGTAGCATCGACTTTGAACCTTCCATAGTTGAATACCATGGACTTACTTCACACGCTGAACGTGATGTCTTGAACACAAGTGTTTAGTGTAAGCCAAGACAATGATACCAACACAACAAATTCCCTTACTCTCTTCTTCGTAATGTTTTGTCCGTTTTGGCCATGTGGACAAGCGCCTTGGATTCTTAAGTTATGCGTTCATTTTGAGGCTGGCAGTCCTCGCACTTAAATAGGTGGTCTCCTACAAGGTATCTCGCTATACCCCACTTCACAAGTGTTAGGAACCATTAAAGTTTCCTAAAAAACCTAACCTCAACTGTTGAGGAGCATTATAGGTTTTGAAAACTTAACATTTACCCACACTGGCTGCAGATATCACTTAAAGTCTATCGCGGAACGCTGGATTTGGTATTTCTTTTCGAAATCACTATCCGAAGTGCTCATGCTTCCAGGCGATCAACCTGAACCTTCTGACTTAGTTTTCCCATTGAACCAAATTACCTGGGATCTCGGTTAGTAAGGTTGGGTTACCACCGTATTGGTCCGTATATTTTGGGTTTTAAGCCCATTCCACTGACAGTGAGAACACTTGATCTCGGGTAGTCCCTTAGTTAGTAAACAAGGAAGTGACACCCGTGATGATCAACCGCCATACTGATTTTATGTCTCATGACAAATCGACGGCGGATATGTCCAGGCAGCGCCATCCGTGTCCTTCCTAAAAGCCGACGGCTAGCCATAGTGTATAAGCTGGCACGCGAGTTTCTCCTGGTCAAAGGGACGCCTCTAAGAGTCGTGAAGTTACTTCAACTTCTTTCATGCTTTGTATGAAGCGATAAACTCGATTCCATCATGAATCGGCCGATGCAAGTTTGCTTAGAGGATTTTCCAAGAACCACCATACACATTTACTTGTGGCTTTGGTGTTCTTGATCGTCGATGTCGATTTGCATCATTGTGTTCTTCGTGAAGCCATTGGACATCCGTAATACTATAATCAGAAGATAGCGAATAATTCGAGGATATCGTCATATCCGACTTAACACTTTCTATTGATCATGTATTAAGATCATCGATGAAACTTAGTTCAAGCTGATCCGCTTTGCAGGGCGATACCAGTCGGTTGTAGTGTGTACAATACATTGAACTACGTGATCTGCGTATCGCTCCTTGTCTATGGGTGCATCGTGATTCCAATCAGTTCTATGATTCATATCCATTGATGGCTTCAACGAGGCTACTAACTATCGACCATCCGTTAGATGTCTTTAGAAATCCAATTCTCTAAGATGTCATCGTGATATCCATATCTTTCATATCGAGACTTTGTTTCAATATGACTTTTACTTCAGGCTGTTGATTCTCCAACTGCTGGCTTTCTAACCAGAGTCAATGTTTCGTGTCCGATTCATTGTTTACATTTTATCTAAAATCTCAGGACCAAAATGTAAACATTTCGGGGACCAAGATGAAAGTTAGAAGCCCAACAAATTGGTCGTAAAACCAACTCTCGATTCTCTTCTTCCAACTCTCTAGGTTGGAAAGGTCAGCTTAACATTCATGCCACACAAGATCGCAATGGCCCATGATGTTAAGCTACTTCTCCAGAGCACATGTACAAGTAGCGAGGCTTTGAACTTCGTCAAGATCCATCTACTTTGTACTCACTTTGAGTATCATTTTTCACAACCCAAAGGTTCTTTTCGGAGGAAGATCAACCATTACGCAATGTATGGTTCTATATGATGGAATATATTTCTCTCTTTAGCTTCTTTCCAAAGCGCGCTTTTTGGAGATAACAATTATTTGTTAATTGTCCATGGTTCGTTCTTAACCATACAAGCTAGAAGGAATGGAACAAGTCCATGTCCCTCTTTGCTCTCTTGCTCGTTCAACATCTAGAATCCCCAGTTCTGCAGATCTGGAATATTAAGTTCGGGATAGCTAAGAACTTTCGAGTCCTGTAGATACTTTAACGCTCTAGTTCAGGACAGTCGTAGCCCTCATGGTTCTTGTTAACCTTGAGCAATTACTCCTTTTTCCCTTTTCAAGAAAGTTATCTTATAAGAATTCAACATTCTTTCGACGCCGATAAAGGCGATAAGTATCATCATATTTATGTATCCGGTGGATATGCAATCTCACAGATCTTAGGTCGAACTTGATCTGCTTTGAGTCCAACTTCACCAAGCCACCCCATCACAACTTTTTTGTATGTGAGATCCTTTTTCATGTATCTCACGGAGAGTTATCCTTATCCTTATCCATGCGAGTTAGTTGAGGATCGCATTAGTGATAAGGATCGCCTTTGCCCCAATATAATTTAGGCGCAGGGTTTGCGCTATAAACACCGTTAGATCGAGGTGATTAATGACGATCGTTTAATGAACGCCGCTTCACATTCTTCCCTCTATCGCTATGAATTTCTAATCCATAGGCTTAGTTGATTTTCAACCGCTTTGTAGCGCTTCGCTTTCAACAACTTCATCTTTGCTTTTTAACAAACAAGGATTCCATACGTTGTACCATCATCGATGAAGATCACAACGTGCACTTGTCTCCCCCTACATTTTGTATAAACTTCAAATCACCCAAGTAGGTGTGACTAAGTTCTGAGAGAGCGGTGCTTATTTCGCCATTCCTCGACTTGAATTTGGAAAGGTGATTTTGCCTCTTCGCCACCTCACATTCATTTTGAGGGTTTATGTCGAAAGGAGGCAACAATCTCAACATCGTTAGCTTTTGAATGACTTACTATTTAACGTGTCTTAATCTATGATGGCATAGATGCCGGATTACAAATATATCATTCATCATTGGGCTATAGACATATTGTATCATTCTTAGTTATTATAGACTGTTGGACTAGTCTCAAAGCCAACTTGACCAACAACGTCCCCTTAAACCAAGTTAGAACATGTATCACCTCTTTTAGAGAGTGATCTCATTCTGAAGTCTTATTGAGGACAACCTCTCCACCCTTTGATTTTAGAGGTGGCGTTTCCACATGAACAACCTCTTTGCCAGTGGTTAAAGCATCCCATCATATGTGATCTCGATCTCAGCCCACTTCGCTTTGTGCCGAGTGTCCAATTTCTTGTCTTTCTTTAGGCCTTGATCATTAAGACACAGGAAACTCAGCCCACCACACTAGGTGTCCATTACTTTTCCTATGAAATGAATTTCGCCCCACTCGCCACCCGGAGGCTTTGTATGACCGAGTGTCCAATATCATCATATCAAAATTTTGGCCCACTCCAGTCTTAGGAGGCTTTGTATAGCGAGTGTCCAATATCATCCTATGAAGGATCTTCTCGCCAAATAGTATGACAAAGTTCTCGTCTTTAACTTTTAGACTTCTTCATTATGATCGTGCGATAATTCTTGGCGCTACTTAAGAGTTATGCAGTTTTACACGGTCGATGGATCTTACTTCCCTCGTTATGCCGAACATACTTTACCCACTTTTAATAATTACACTTAAAGGAAGCGGATCTTTTAAGATGCTTTACAATCCAATCTTTAAGCGGAAAAGAAGATGAGATTAAACTTCACGATTTTTAAAGCGTAAAGAATATAAATTATTTTCATATTCCTCCTCTACTTTAATCAATTTTTAATCGGGACCTCATTTAATCTTTATTCTGATAAGTAAGAAAAAACTACTTATCCCAATTCTAGGATTCTGCTCACTCAGCCACTTCATCAAACCTGAGTGTCGGTTCCTCTTCACGTGTCCCGGATCTTTGTCCTGGGATAGATACAGTCTTCTGCCACAACAGGTAGAAGTACATCTTGATCTTCTCTCTTGTCCCAGCTTGACATCCTCGGGCTCTCGAGGCGCTTGTTCCTTGCGTCTTGGTAGCGGTGACACTATGAATACATTCATCATCATCACTCTCTTCTACCAGAAAACCATTTCCATATCCAGATTTGGTCACACAACTTTTGACCGACATCTTTCAAACATTAATAGTAATACTATACAAATATTGTCTTAAGTTGTTGGGTATTTTTGCTCTATGGTACTTTATAAAGCAGTACGGGAAGTATATAACTATTACAAGTATTCGAAAGACTAAACAAAGATTCAATAATTCCACTAGTATTCTGAAAATTACAATAGATCCACAAATCCTAAAATTACATTTCTTGTTGAGCGGAAAAATGGAAAGCTGGTTTGCTTTGAGTCAGTGTGGCACTCGTCCTTAAGACAATATTGCCTCGTATGTATCCTTTATACGCCCCTGGACAATTTGTCTCCCCAAGATAAAGCAAAGAATGGAACACTTGAGCAAAGGAAACTCAAGAGCTACCGTGAAGAATATTGAGTAACGAAATGATGCCTTGGAAGTTGTAGGAAGAAGAAAACTTTACCTTGTGTAAGCCACGAATTTCGTGTATATTATATGTGTGTTCTTAGTGCTCAACAACAATGGTGTAAGGGGTGTTTATATAGGGTGATGGAGGGGGCTGAAAATCGCCTCATAATGGCCAAATAATGGCCATTATGGAGGTAGTAAAGTCACCAACATAAATGGTGAAAGACCAACTGATTTGGCCATTATGGGAGTAATTGACCAAAGTAAATGGTCAAATTAGCCGGACGCTTTACGCTCGATAGTCGAAATTTTGACTTTCGAAAACTTCAGGGGACCAAACTACATCTTGAAACTTCAGGGACCAAACTGTACATCTTGAAACTTGAGGATCAAATGCACATCTGAAAGAATTCTCGGTCCAAATCCAGATTTGAAACCACGGGATCAAACTGTATACGCAAAGTTTTCAGCCCAAAAGATAATATCAGAAGGCGTGGCCAGGACTGACCGTGAGCGGCATACAAGCGTGTGGTCTTTCCTCGAGCAAGCACATCTAGGTCCTCCCTCCTTTAAACACATTGGGATACCCCTTGGGGTCCCAAACCCCAAACACATTTCGAGTCTTATATACACAACAATTCTTTCTTCCTCTACCGATGAGGGAGAATTGAACACAACACCACACTTTCCATGCTTCAAACACCTCACTTCGTGAACCAATATTTCTTTCATTTCTCAATGAAATGTGACGATTCTTTGCCCTTATCATCTACGTACTTAGTACATCATGTATGTGTGAAGAACCGGATTCTCCAACATACGTAACACTAGTGTTTAAGCCGTTAAAGTTGGTCGGTCGCAACTCCCGCCAAAGGCTAATTTCCAACACTTCTTACCTAATTCCCAAATAAGTAAATTTTATTTTTAAGAAATAAAAATTTTATATTTGAATTTACGATCGAAATTAAGAAATTGGACTTTGAAAATTCAAACTATGCAGATAAATTGAAAGAGAGAGAGTATATGTTAAGATCGAACCTATTGGTACATGCACACTGAATGCAGATAAATTGAAACAGACCGAACCTATTGGTACACGCACACAGAAAGAAAGTTGTGGATGCATTAAGCGTAGTAGCATTGATTGATAATTAAAGTAACAGGTAAGAAAATTATACCGCTAATATATAAAAAAATTATTATACTATTCATGTATATATCTTAAACCATTAGTTATATAAGCACACTATCATGATCAACCATTAGGAATGCAACAGCATAAAATCTATAGCAAAGATTTTGTTTTCAAATAATTGTAAAAAAAGCATAAAATCTAGAACAAAGGACACTTGGTTTTTGAATTTCTCTAAAAGATCAAAAAGAAACCTAGTCTTTATGCTTTCATGGTTTCTGGCTGGATCACTTGGGCCAAACAATATGCCCACCATTTGACTTTACAGACAGAAAGCGATTAGTACATCTACTAAATTATTGCACCATAGAAATTGGACCTATTCGCATTTGACTAGTCTAATAGTTCAAACACAAACCTTCAAACTTTGTTTATTTTAAAAATTATTTTTTGTCTAAACTTTTGAAAAGTAGTTGTTTATGTTTAAAATACACTTTTGACAATATTAGAGCAACAATTTATACTCGCCTAAGATTCCAAAAATGTTTATGAGAAAGGGAAAAATCATCTTTTGATTTTTTTATATTTATAATAAATATATCAATTGAATCGTTATCAAAAAAATAAGGAAGGTAAGCGTAATATTGTAAATCACGAGGGACGGTGTTACGAAGTCAAATCTGAGGGACAACTCTGAAATAATCTCAAATAACTATTTCTACTACTCAAGAATTCCTACTTTTTTCTCTACAAAGTTGACTAAATACTTCAATTCTCGTAAACATATTTTGAAAAATAGCACTTTTAACTTCCAAAAAAGGACCAAATAGACTACTAAGTCACTAATAAACAAGATCAATTTTGAAATACAAAAAGAAAACAAACCACTAATTAACAGTGTGAGAAAAAAGTCAATACTCAGGGATTGGAATGTCCTCATCTGAAGGTGGTGCAAGAATCCATTCTCCATCTTCATCAAGAACCACCCCTTTATTCTTCTCAACCCACCATGATCCTGGAATCAATATCTCATCTTTCAATATTGAACTTGACTTGTTCACTAAAGCCAAACTTCTCTTCACTTTCAGCTCAAATTCTCCATCTTCCCCATTCCAACCAGCTACTATATGCAACATTGCCTGCAAATAGGGGGATAAAATTAGCCCATAAAAAATTATTCGTCCAATCCATTCAAATTTGATAGCTCAATTCATTTTGATTCGCTTAATTCAGTCCATACGTAGTATAAATTGACCCACGAAATTTTTTGTCAAAATATTTATAAAAAAATGCTTTTAATATGTTTGTTATATATATTCATAATAAAAAAATTAGACATTAAACAAAAAATAATAATTAAAATCTGTAAAATTGACGGGTTGAGTTATGATCAATTTTTTTAGCTTATTTCAGCTCAAATAATTTTTAGACGGGTTAATGACCTACTTATTTATTAACACAGTTCATTAACATTTTAACCGGCTCAAATACAGCACAACCCGCTAAGTTGATACCCTTACCTGCAAATTATGCCAGTCACTTGGATTTTTTGAGTCCTTCAAACTTGGGGATTTTCTTGTATCAATCACTAGCTCAATCCCTGAATTTACATACCCCAATAAAGAACTTGGATAACGAGTAATCAAATCAATCTTGTTCTTAACATGTAAGATCTTCAAATTTGGGAATTCCTTGAGCTTTTCATTGAATGCCTTGTTCCCCACCTGTGGACTACCAAAAATAATGGCGGATACCGGAATATCACTAACCCCATTTCCAACAAGATCAAATGCAGCTAAAATTGATAAACTTGCACCAAGACTGTGACCTGTAAAAGTTATACTTAAATTCTCATCTTTATATTGCTCTCTTAAATCTTCAATCATTATTTGAACCTGTGCTCTAGCACTTAATCTTGTAAATGACGAATTTGGGTCACTAGAAACATAAATCTTTAGCCACCCATTCATCACTTTGGGGGCATTTTCGTCATCATCGCTGCTACTTCCTTCTAAGGTTCTTGGATGAAGTAGCGGTTCGGCGGATTCGGGTCGGGCTCCAAGAACATTGACCCATTCATAATTCCTAGTTGTACCACGAAACGCTATATATATTTCCCTACGACCAAGTTTGTCACTAACTTCATCATTTGTTATAGCTATGTACCCGATCCAATTGGATTCGCGATCCCAAGATTCGCGAGAGAGGGAATGGAGGAATAACGCTTTGTGAGCACCAACACGGGCAGTAGCATAGATGAAACTGTAGATTTTGTAATTTGAAGCAGATTGGAACATGACTTTGTGGAAAAATAAACTTTTGCCATAGCGGCTACTGCCACAGTACTTGGAGTTTTCGTCATTGTTGAAGGCGTCGTATGTTGCCTGACAAAAGTCACCACACCGGAGAATGAGTTGACGGAGATTGAGGCCTAGTGGATCAAGAAGACCTTGCCAGTTGTTGCTACCTAATAATTCATGCCATGTTGGTTCTGTCCCCATTCTATGTAAAACAGATGTAGATAACTTCTTTGTGGTGGGAATTTGGTATTGATCTTTTTGATGTGAGATTATAGCCAGATGGATTTATGAAGAAAAACAGTCTTTTTCTTCCTAACTTTAATCAAATTGATGAGTAATACTAATATTAAAGAACAGATCTTGGGTTTAACTCGACTCCAAAAGTTAGCTTATAGGGTAAGGATTGTCCATGTCCATATAAAGAATCCATGTTCTTATTCTATTTCTGATATGAGACTCTCTTAACACTCCCCGCATGTCCAGATCCAAGTTAACTGAAGTTTGAATTATATAATTTGGGGACCCAACATTGATGAACATATAATTGAAATGAGTCTGACTCTCATACCATGTAAATAATGAATTTTGGTCTAATTCAACTCAAAAACTAACTTGTATGGTAAAAATTGTTCAAATCAGTTCATGTTTTTATTCTATTTTTGACGTAGACTCTATTAACACTAATGACTGTCTTAATACTTTTCCACGATCAGCAAATAGGAGTGGGATTTTGTTAGGTGATTGGACATCGAACTTTCCGTGTAGTTGTCCAAGCTAATTTAAGTTTAAACTAATCAGAGTTCATATAACAAATGTGGACCAAAAGGTGTGAATGCATGGTGTCAACGGGAGACTGCTCGACTTCTGTACAACAGTCACATTTCACAATAATAATCATATTTTCATTTCATATTATGTTTAATAATAAATTTGAAAAATGTGTGATTCATTAAGTGAAAGACGTTTACAACTGTCAAAACATATGAGTAGATCTAGATATGATGTTGTTATAGAAAATTTGACTATATATACTTGATTCAATTAAGAGTCTGTTTGGCCAAGCATTTGAGGTCAAGATTATTTTTTTTAGATGTTTGGTTAATTAGTAAAATTATGTTTAAATAGAAATAAAAATGGTTTTTCAGAAGCAGAAATTTATTTTCTTCAACATAAAAATAACCCTATCACAAATACATATTTACCAAGTATATCCCCCATTAACCCATTTAATATTTTTTTTGTTTTATTTTACGTTGTATTTTTGTGTTGAATTTTAATTTGTGGAATGATTATAAATTTTATTTTGGTTGTTCATATCAATATTTAATATTTTTTTGGTTTATCTATATATTATATTAATTGAAAATTTTAATATGAACTTTAAAATTTTAATTAAATAAAGGTAAAAATTTAATTAAAGTCTTTTATATAGATATTTAAAATAATTTCTCTCTATAAAATAATTTAATAACAAATGTTTATTGATACTTGTCTTTTTTTTATAATTTGACAATCAAAAATATTTTTTTAAAGAATATTAGCCAAATACAATCTGATTATCAAAAACACTTTTCAAATGAATTAGCCAAACACAAACGATTTTTCACTAAAAATACTTTTTCAAAAAGCACTTCTTAAAATAAGCAGTTTTTAGCCGCTTGGCCAAACATGATCTAACAACTAGTTTGGATGGTTGTTACCTATTGTATTGTGTAGTGTTGTTAGTTTAAATACAATATTTATTTTAATTATTATTTTAATTTTAATGTATCGTATCGTTAAATCTATCGTTATGAAACAATACGTGACAATCATCCAAACAGAGTATAAGAGTCATTTGGTTGCGGTGAACAGGGGTTATCCAGGGGCGCAACTAGGAGGGTGTAAGCACTCGAAATTCCTTTTCCTGAAAATTATATTGTATTAATGTTTAATTGTTGTGAATTTATTTCTCTATATTTTAAATTTTCTTAATAAAAATGATAATTCAATTATTCTAATATAAAAACTGGGTATTTGCTAAACCAGAATGAAACTTACGCCAAAACTTAGAATGATCTATTCCATATTTTTAACGTAGAAGGTGGGATTATAATCCTCCCAAGACATCTAAGTATATTTTTAAGATAAACTTTATTTTGAACCAAACCACAAGAGTTTAAGTTTACGCGTTTCTTTTTAAATTTCTCAGCAATCTATTACAGAATAAGTAAGAATCTTTTCATTAACCTTCTCTTAAGCCAAACTCAATTCAAAAGCTAATTTATAAAGTGTGAATTGTCCAAATAGTTCAGGGCTCTTGATATTTCTCCGTCCAAATTTTATTAACTGGAGCATGAATAATATAATTTGAAGTTCAACATCGGTGAACAAAGAATTTAAATGGACCTGGGTCTGATACAGAATGGATGTTAGACCTAATTCAACCCCAAAAAACTAATTTGTAGAGTGAGAATTGTACTATGTAGTTTCCCATTTCATATTACTTAACAAACAAAAAGATCATCATCAAATTGTGGCCTTCCCTAAATCCACTTGTAGTTACATTCTCCAAACGAACCACACAAGAATCGCACATCTGATGAAACCTGAAGATCTCCTTCAACAACTCACTTCTAACCCCACCCAGAAATGCACCCTCGGCTGCCCAATTCTCGACCGCGTTCTCGCCGGCGGCATTCCTTGCAATTCAATTACCGAATTAGTCGCCGAAAGTGGGTGTGGGAAGACCCAAATCTCCCTCCAACTCCTCCTCTCCGCTCAACTTCCCGCTTCACTCGGTGGCCTTAATGCTTCCTCCTTATACCTCTTCTCCGAATCACCATTCCCCCTCCGCCGCCTCCACCAACTCTCTTCCTCTTTCCCCACACTCCATAACCCCTCTGATAAGATTTTAACCCACCCTCTTCACTCTGCACACCACCTGTTCGACGTATTGTCCCAACTAGACTCTTTATTATTATCTCGTCAGTTAACCTCATCTCCCCCTATTAAGCTAATTGTGATTGATTCTATCGCTGCTTTGTTTCGCTATGAATTTGAAAACAACGCGCGTGATCTTAAGCAGAGGTCGGGTTTATTCTTTAAGATTTCGAGCAAATTGAAGGAGCAAGCTAGGCGTTTTGGGTTGGCTGTAGTGGTGATTAATCAGGTTGTTGATGTAATGGATGATTCGGATGGTTTAAGGATTGGGAATTCTGCATGTTTGTATACATCTGAGAGGAAAGTAAGTGCTGCTTTGGGCTTGTCATGGGCGAATTGTGTTAATACAAGGTTGTTCTTGTCAAGGAATGAAGAGAGAGTTGCTCAAGAGGTTGGGGATGATTGCTTTACTACACAAACTCGTAGGTTTATACGCGTTATTTTTGCTCCTCATCTGCCTGATTCTTACTGTGAGTTTGTTATTACTAGAGAAAAGGTTTTTGGTTTAGAAAGATAAATCATCGGCTTCAACAAGTCATGTACAGATTATCTATTTAACAGCAAAAAGAATCTCAATTTTTGCTACTCTGTTATGCATCCAAAGGGTCACTGCAATCACAATACTGGGCTTTGCCTTTCTTGCCATTGCTTCTTTGTTTGTTGCTTTCAGCTACTATTGCTATATCCGTAACAAAGTCGCCAAGCGTTTCAAGAACCGTACTTGTAAGTCTTTACTTTCTCAGCTTTTACAATTCTGTAAGTTGGTCACAAGTATTTCAAGAATTAGGTGCATGTGTTGGAGTTGTGGACAATTAGCAAACTTTTTGGCAGCTAAGTATATCTGACTGGTTTGGTTCTGTGGCTTTGGGGTTCTTCAATGCGTCGCAGAAAGTTTTGATCTTTATGAAGATATGGATCAAAAGGGGATTGCAGTAAGCAACGGGGAAAAAGAAGAAACATGATCACAAGAATACAATGTAATGAGGACCTCAGGCTGAAGGGTCGAAGGCCATATTTTGCTCAGACTTTTTGAAAAAAATAATTCCTGGATTATTTTCATTAATGAAGAGGTATATATACATGATATTATTTTCATTAATGAAGAGGTATATATACATGATATACAATCTCTAAATATGAAAAATAAATCTACTTTTTTCTAATACAATTCTAATACATTTTCCTAATACAAGAAGAATATCATAATTACACTTGTATAAGAATTTTACAACTATGGTAATAATATAGACAAAATTCAGCCCAATGATATACACGGTATATCACCATCTTTCACACCCCCGCAGTCATAGCGTGCGGTCGTCATACGCTGAGACTGTCCCTAAAATCTTCAAACAAAATCAAGGGAAGACCCTTAGTAAAGATGTCAGCAATTTGGTATCGCGAAGGGACATGCAAGACACATACTTGTCCACGAGCTACCTTTTCTCGAACAAAGTGAATATCCATCTCGATATGTTTAGTGCGCCAATGTTGGACCGGATTTTCAGAGAGATAGACCGCGCTAACATTATCACAATAGACCAAAGTAGCTTTCTAAATATGAAAGTGAAGCTCTAATAAAAGATTATGCATCCAACATGACTCAGACACCACATTGGCTACTCCTCGATACTCGGTCTCCGCATTGGATTGCGATAAAGTAGCCTGGAGTTTTGCTGATCAAGAGATTAAGTTATCGCCAATAAACATACAATAACCAGAAGTTGAACGTCTGGTATCTGGACATCCACCCCAATCGGCATATGTATATGACACGAGAGTAGAGACGAAGAGTGTATAAAAATGTAACTCATAATCAAGCGTGCCATGTATGTATCGTATAATGCATTTGAGCGCATGCATGTGCTTAATCCGCGGATCATGCATAAATAAACACACAGGCTGAACTGCATAAGTAATATCGGGTCTCGTGAATGTAAAATACTGAAGAGCATATGCAAGACTACGATACTGGGTGTGATCCTCATATGGTGTGCTAGATGTAGCACTCAACTTCGGTTTGGTATCAACCGGAGTAGCAAAGGACTTACAAGATGGCATGCCAACTCTCTCAATAATCTCAGCCGCATACTTCCTCTGTGATAAAAATAGACCACCTGCATGACGAGTGACAGTTACTCCCAAAAATAACTCAAGGGCGCCAAGTCTTTCATAGCAAATTCTGAACTGAGTAGGGTCATGATAGACTTGCGCAAATTATCAGAGGAGACAATCAAAATAATATCATCCACATATAACAGAATGTATGCTAGAGAAGTACCACGACGATAGATGAACATAGAATGATCAGACATGTTGTGAGAAAACTCAATAGTCGACACATAATCTGCAAACCTTTTATACCAAGCCCGTGGGGCCTGCTTAAGCTCATATAAGGACTTCTTGAGTAAACATACATGAGTAGGATAATCGGGGTCTTTAAAACCCAAGGATTGATGCATGTATACTGTCTCCTTGAGATCACCACGTAAGAAAGTATTTTCACATCCAACTGAGGGATGAGCCATGTTTGCGAGAGAGTTAGACTGAAAACAATGTGAATGGTAGCCGGTTTGACCACCTGACTAAATGTCTCTCCATAATCCACGCCAACCTGTTAATTTTTACCATCACTTACAAGACGGACATTATGCCTCTCAAAAGAACCATCAGAATTTTTTTTATGAGTAAAAATCCACATTGAACGAATAATATTAACACTAGGCGGACGGGACACTAACTCACACGTCTTATTTTCAATAAGAGCATTATATTTGTCATCCATGGCCATTTTTCAATTCGGGTCATGAAGGGCAGACATTGGGTTACGTGGTCGGGGTGATTTAATGACATTATAATTAAGATTAAAATGTCGTTTTAGTTTAAAAATACCATGTTGGCTATGAGTAACGGGCCCTTGACTCATGATAGAATTGGACGTGATTTGGGTAAGTGTCGGGTCAGCAGGCAGTGGGCCTACTAGCCCAATAACTGCTGGCTGAAACAATGGACTGGGGAAGGATTATGTGGGCCTGCTGGCTGAGACACTGTAGCTGAATGTTGTGAAATTGGGCCAGAAGACAGTGGGCCTGCTGGCCGTGAATCTGAAACTGGATTGGGTTCTGGAACCGTACCGAGACTTTGTGGGCCAGCATGTAGTGGGCCTGATGGTAGAACTGGATCACAGGCAGGTGGGGCTCACTGTTGGAGAATATACTGTGAGAGCCCATCATCCAAAATTTATAAGAACTAGACACAGAATTAGACAATTTAGCAAACAGAAATTGGGTTTAATAAAAAATGATGTGGCGACTAATTATGATTTTATTAGCAGATAAATCAAAACATTTATAACCATGATGATTAGACGGATAACCCAAAAACACACAAGCGGTAGAACGATCTTGAAGTATGTTAAGTTTAGTGGACGGGAAAAGCGGATAGCCCAAACACCCAAACACCCTAAGATGAGAATATGAGAGATCTTTATTATAAAGAATTTTTAGGGGTGATTGTTATGCTAAACCTTTGCTAGGGAGTATGTAAGGAGGTAGGTAGCCATTTGTAACGCATGATGCCAAAAAGATGGAGGTAAGGAAGCATGGGCTAGTAAGGTGCGGACAATATTATTAATGATATGAATTTTTCTTTCGGCCTTCCATTTTGTGAGGACGTATGAGGACAAGAAAACCGAAAAGATATGACATCACAAAACTCCTTAAATGACCCATTATCATATTTATCACATTGAATGTTTTTAATTTCACGTTCGAATTAGGTACGCTTGAAAGTTCTAAATTTTAAGAATGTGAAAAAAACTTGAGACTTTTTAGACAAAGGAAAAGTCCACAAAAAATTAGAATAATTATCCAAAAATAAAACATAATAATGATGGCCCAAAGAGGTCAAAATGGGAGATGTCCATAAATCACTATGAATAATGTCAAAAGGCATCGACGTACTAGAAGTAGAGGATACAAACGGTAATCTAACATGTTTACCTAGAAGACAAGAAGGACAAATATGAGTACTACGCGTACTCTTACAATCAATAAAATTATTATTTTTAAGAGAAGAAATAATAGACGACCCCGAATGACCCAAGCGTGCATGCCACAAAGAAGGAGCAAGAGCGGCAAATGTTGAAAGTGTGGCTTTACTTGTGCAAATGGTGGTGGTGGTGATTGGATAAAGCTCTCCCCGACTATTACATCTCATTAGAGATATCCTCGTCGTGAAATCCTTCACAGAAAATCCAAAAGGGTCAAAGTTAACAGAAACACAATTATCAGTCATGAATTTTCGGACAGACACCAAATTCTTAATTAAGCGAGGGGCATGAAGGACATTTTTAAGAACGAGAGGTGGATGTGGAGGGAGCAAATTTGTGTGACCATAACCAGGAATTGGAATTGAATTGCCATTACCAACAATTATGCCATGATTATTGCTCAAATTGAAATAAGACGAGAGATTACCTTGTGCGGACGTCAAATGAGAAATAGTGGTTCTGGTGTCCATGTACCAATTTGCGTCCGGGAGATTTAATCCAAGTGTATGCATCGCGGCCTCGATATCCAGCCTGCTGCCAAGGCCCAACATGTTTGGCCTGTGAATTCGGAAAATTGGGCCTCTGGAAATTTTGGAAACTGGCCTAGTTTGTTGGATAAGGTTGGAAAGGCACATTAGGCCACTGGCCCAGCCCTACGGCCAGTGGTGTTGCGGCCCAGCCGGCCCACTGCCACCACGTCCACCACTGACGCGGCCGCCGCCGCGGTTCTTGCCACTATTTTCCCGATTTTGACCCTTTTTGCCGCCACCGTTGTTACGGTTTTGGCTAGAATTATCCGAGAACAAGTGAGGGTTATCGGATGTGGCCATCATCATGATGGAATTAGATTCGGTAGCCGCCTTTTTAGCCAAGTCAGCCTCTTCTAATGTGAGCATGGAACGAGCCTGGTAGAACGTTGGAAGATGATTACTTTGACGAAGAAGCGTCCCAAGGCCATTATAAGCCTCGGATAGGCCTGCAACCATCTGAAGAACAAGACGATCATTGGTGACGGGCGCACCAACGTTCTTGAGTTGATCCGCCAATTCCTTCAGCCTTTTACAATAGGCTGAGACATTCGGAAAATCCTCCATGTTGACATGGGAAAATTCCTGCTCAAGAGTGACAACATGATAATTTTTGTTATCTTGGAATATATCACGCACCCTATTCCAAGTTTCCATCGTCGTGGCGTCGGGCTCAATAATCGTTTGGAAGAGGTCCGTAGAGATAGTGAAATAAATCCACTGGAGAACTATAACATCAAGTGTTGTCCATAACGCAGGGTCATCCTCGGTGGTAGGCACCTTCTCCGTGCCCGTTACCGAGGGGATGATGTGATGAAGGACTTGATGCGAGCGTGCGTGAACTTTAAATAATTCTACCCACGTTGCGTATTGGACGTTTTTCATCTCAAGAACGATAGAGATGTGGTTCTTGATATTGGAGACTGTAAGGACATGATGAAACATGTTCTTTGAGAAAGACATGAGGAAAGAACAAGAGGAGAATTAGAGATTTTTGGAAGAGAAAAAAAAACAAAAGTTGAAGGGAGGAGTTGCAAGTAGGGTAGCGGAAAGAGGGATTTTGGAGAAGAAAAAATTTGCCCTAGACTGCTGATACCATGAAAGAAAATAATAATCTCTTAATTATTTTCATTAATGAAGAGGTATGTATGCATGCTATACAATCTCTAAATATGAAAAATAAATCTACATTTTCCTAATAAAATTCTAATACCTTTTTCTAATACAATACTAATATCATAATTACATTTGTACAAGAATCTTACAACTATGGTAATAATATAGACAAAATTCGGTCCAATGATAACCGTGTATATCACCATCTTTCACTTTTCAAAAATAAATAGATAAGTGTGTGTCAGATTCTTCAAAGTAGTACATTTTTTAAGAATTTGACAATGACGTGACAACATTATTAAAGAATCTGAGCAAGATAGATCCGAAGTTAGGTACAGAGGAAAACCTCAGGCAAACAGGTCCCAGTTAGCTAAACTACAATTTTTTGTATAGCAACATCTTTAATGTAGTCAAGCTAACCTACCAAAAATTGTGTACAGCGGTTGCCTTACTAAGCATGTATTATAAGGAGGTTTCTCTTCTTAAAAAAATAATAACTTGCACCAGATATTTATCTCAAATGAATTAACATAGGCGATATGTTTCATATCCTATTTCAAAAAGATATGTGGTTTTGTATATATTTCATTTTATTTTATAAATGTTAAAGGTTAAATTACTTGATTTGATTTAACACAAGATGCGGATAAGTATTTTCTCTGCTTTCTAAATCCTTGGTCCATATGATTCATATTTAAGAGTCTCCTCTACATGCAGATAAGGGCACTAGTTGCCGCAACAAGGACCCGATTGAATATGCAGGGTGGACTTGAGCTTAGAAGTTATGGGTTGTTAACCTTTTGTCAAGACACTGTAAATGTATTAAATATCCATTAGGTATCTTTGTATATTTGATTGTACACACAATTATTATTGTACATTAACTTAAGATTGTTATAGAACATAAATTTCAAATTCTCGATTTCTCTCTAGTTCTCTTAGCTATTATTACATTTTTTGACTCGTGGAAAGTGGAAAGAATATAGGGTCAAGGCACAAGGGAGCATAGATCTCAATTCTATGCTCCACTTAGATACAATCATTAGTAGACCTGTCCAAAGCTCGGGTCGGGCTGGGTCGGGCCTGACCCCTAAGAAGGGGGACATGATTTGGCAGGCCGGGTCGGGTCAAGGAATTATTTTTTAAAAAAAAATTGAATTTCCAAAACTGAAATTGACATTCACACCTACACTATCATAAAATTTTGACGTTGAAATCTATTGTGTATCGTGAGATGTTTACTAAAGAAAAAGAAAAATTAGAAATCGATTTGGGGAAAAACATAAATTGATTGGGAAAACAGACATTTTTCTAATAATTGGCTGCGCCAAACGGCCTTGTGGGAGTTTGGGCCGGCCCCGTCTAAAAAAATACGCAAAATAAAAATAATCGGGTAAAACGAACATCCGAGCGTAGAGTTATGACCATTTAAAGTTTCACCAATTTACAACTAATTTCTTTCTCCCTACATTATGCTTCCGTGATATTAACAGAACGACTAATAATATAAACATATAATTAATAATCAGCTACAATTTTTATTTTATTTTATGTCTAGCTCAATATAGATTAGAGCAATACATATATTATAAAAACTTGCATTATATCACTTAAAATTTTATGTCAAGGTCGGGTCGGTGTTCGGGCCGGGTCAGACGGATAAAATATTATGAATCTGGTCCGACCCTACATAAGATCGAGTCCTCGGTTTTTCGGGTCAAGTGGCTCGCGGGAGTATAGGTAATGATCTATAATGCTTGCTATTTGGAGAATTCTATTGTGCTACTGTAGAAAAGGCTGCAATGACAGAACAAGAAATCTGACAAGAACCATGATATAAGGACAAAATAGGTATAAGGTAAAGTTAGCTAAAGACTTAGGGTATAGGGTAAAATATAAGTATCAAATAATAAAA
Organism: Anisodus acutangulus; assembly: GCA_029783415.1. NCBI lineage: Eukaryota > Viridiplantae > Streptophyta > Magnoliopsida > Solanales > Solanaceae > Anisodus > Anisodus acutangulus. Next base: position 48,870,122 of record CM056491.1, read on the forward strand.
CAGGATATAATGGAAAGAAAAATAAAGTAATTGTTGGAAATTACCCTTTGGCGGGAGTTGCGATCGACCAACTTTAACGGCTTAAACACTAGTGTTACGTAAGTTGGAGAATCCGGTTCTTCACACATGCATGATCTACTAAGTACGTAGATAATCGTAGGGCCAAGAATCGTCAAATTTCATTGAGAAATGAAAGAGATATTGGTTCACGAAGTGAGGTGTTTGAAGCATGGAAAAGTGTGGTATTGTGTTCAATTCTCCCTCATCGGTAGAGGAAGAAAGAATTGTTGTGTATATACGACCGAAATTGGTTTGGGGTTTGGGACCTGGGGGTATCCCATGTGTTTAAAGGAGGGAGGACCTAGATGTTTTGCCGGTTCGAGGAAAGACCACACGCTGCCTTGGCCGCCGCTCCGCCCGTCCCGCCGTCGGTTCGGGTCTCGGGTCACGGGTCACGGTCACGGTCACGAGTCACGGTCACGCCACGCCACGGTCACGGTCACGGGTCACTGGTGTGGTCTTCGATATTATCTTTTGGGCCGTAAAACTTTGCCGTAAGTACTGGTTTGATCCCGAAGTTTGGGATGTCTGATTTGGACCAGAATTCTTTCAGATGTACAGTTTGATTCCTAAAGTTTTCAGAAAGTCAGAATTTGGACGGTCAAAGCAGAAACACCATAGCACTCAATTCAGCCATTTATTTTGGCTGAATTACTCCTCCTATAATGGCCAATCCGTTGGTCTTTCACCATTTATGTTGGTGACTTTACTACCTCCATAATGGCCATTATTTGGCTGTTATGGAGGCAGTTTTTCAGTCCCTCCCTCACCTATATAAACACCCCCTTACACCATTGTTGAGGACTAACACTAAACACTTGATATACAGAAAATACACAAGCAGAAATCTCTTCTTCCTACAACTTCCAAGAATCATTTCGTTACTCAATATTCTTCACGGTAGCACTTGAATTTCCTTTGATCAAGTGTTCCATTGTTGTTTTATCTTGGGAGACAAATTGTCCAGGACGTATAAAGGATATATACGGGGCAATATTGTCTTAAGGACAGAGTGCCATACTCGACTCAGCAAAAAACAGTTTTCAGTTTTTTCTTGTGCAACAATTGTAATTTCAGATTTCTAGTTGAATTATTGAATCTTTGTTTATCCTTTCGAATACTTGTAATAGTCATATACTTCCCGTACTGCTTTATAAAGTACAAGAGTAAAATCTCCTAACAACTTAAGATAATATTGTATAGTATTACTATTAGTGTTCGAAAGATGTCGGTCAAAAGTTGTGTGACCAAATCTGAATATGGCAATGATTTTCTGGTAGAAGAGAGTGATGATGATGAACGTGTTCATGGTGTCACCGCTACCAAGACTGGTGGGAACAAGCACTCTCGAGAGCCTGAGGATTTCAACTGGGACAAGAGGAGAAGACTGAAGATGTTATTCTATCTTCGTGAAGGCCTATATCTGTCCTGCATACAAAGATCCGAATAATGGTGAGAAGGAAATGGACACTCAGTCGATGAAATGGCAAGTGAGCGAATCAAATTGGGATAAGTATTTTTCTTACTTGTCAAGAATAAAGATTAAATGATAAGTATTTTTCTTACTTGTCAAGAATAAAGATTAAATGATGTCTGATTAAAAATGGATTAAAGTAAGGAGGAATATGAAAATAATTTATATTCCTTACGCTTTAACAAATCAGAAGTTTAATCTCAACTTCTTTTCCGTTTAAAGATTGGATTTTGTAAACGACTTAAAAAAAGATCCGTTCTTTTAAGTGTAATTATTAAAGTATGTTCACACATACGAGGGAGAAAGATCAACTGACTGTGCGAAAACTATTACCACACTTAAGTAAGCGCCAAGAATTATCTGGGCAACAATCATAACGGAAGAAGTCTAAAAGTTAATGACGTTGAGCCTGTCATATTATTTGGCAGAAGATCCTTCATAGGATGATATTGGACACTCAGTCATACAAAGCCTCCGGGTGACTGGAGTGGGCCAAAATTCCTTTAATATGATAATATTGGACACTCAGTCATATAAAGCCTCCGGGCGACTAGAGTGGGGCCAGAATTCATTTCATAGGAAAAGTAATGGACACCTACCAAGGTGGGCCAGAGTTTCCAGGTCTGAAATGATCTGAAGGCCTAAAGAAAGGCAGAAAATAAATTGGACACTCAGTCTGCAAAACAACTGCAGTGGGCTAGAGTATCCAGATCACATATGATCTGGTTATGCCCTAACTACGGGTAAGAGGTTGTTCATGTGAAGCAACGCCACCTCTAAAGTAGAAGGGGTTGAAGAGGTTGTCCTCAATAGGACTTCAGGGAATGGGATCACTCTAAGATGAGGTGATACATGTTCCTAACTTGGTTTAAGGACGCTGTTGGTCAAGCCGGGTTTTGAGACTACTCCAACAGTGCCAGTAATAAATAAGAATGGTACAGTATGTCTGTAGCCGAATGAATGATATATTTGTAATCCGTGCATCTATGCCATCATATATTAAGACACGTTAAATAGCAAGTCATTTAAAAGCTAGCGAAGTTGAGATTGTTGCCTTCTTTCGATATAAACCCTCAAAATGATTGTGAGGTAGGCGAAGAGGCAAAATAACCTTTCCAAATTCCGTCAAAAGAATAGCGAAAGAAGCACCGCTCCTCTAAAACTTAGTCATACCTACTTGAGTGATTTGAAGTTTATACAAAATAGAGGGGGGAGACAAGTACGTTATGATCTTCATTGATGATGGTACAACGTATGAAATCCTTTGTTTGTTGAACAACAAAGATGAAGTTGTTGAAGCGGACAAGCGCTACAAAGCAGAAGTTGGAAATCAACTAAGCCTATGGATTGCGAAATGCATAGCGATAGAGGGGGAGAATGTGAAGCATCGTTCATTAAACAATTGTTCATTACTCACCTCAGTCTAACGGTGTTAGCCAAGCGCAAACCCGTACGCCCAAGTTAGGTGGGGCAAGACGATCCTTACCGCTAATGTGATTCTCAACAAAACTCCCCATAAGGATAAGGATAACCCTCTGTGTAAGACATGGAAAGGATCTCACATACAAATGTTGTGATGTGAGGTGGTTTCGTACCTAACGCTATAGATTGCATATCCACTAGATCTGCAAATAACAGTAGTGCTTATCGCCTATTGGCGTCAAAGAATACTGAATTCATTGAAGATAACTTTCCTTGAAATAGGAAAAATGAGTAATTGCTCAAGGTTAACAAGAACCCGCGAGGGCCTGACTGTTCGGAACTAGATGTTCCGTATCTACAGGACTCGAAAGTTGTTGGCTATCCAGAACGTAATATTCCAGATCTGCAGAACTCAGAAATTCTAGATGTTGAATCGAGACGGAGCAAAGAAGGGGACAAAGACTTGTTCCAATCCTTCTAGCTTGTATGGTTGAGAATGAACCATGGACAATTAACAAATAATTGTCATCTCCAAAAGCGTTGCTTTGGAAAGAAGCTACAAAGAAAGAAATAGTTTTCCTCATATAGAACCATACTTGCGTAATGGTTGATCTTCCTCCGGAAAAAGAACCTTTGGGTTGTGAAAAAGGATACTCAAAAGTGAGTACAAAGTAGATGGATCTACTGACGAGTTCAAAGCCTCGGCTACTTGTACATGTGCTCCCCTGGGAGTAGCTTAACATCATGGGCCATTGCAGTCTTGCGTGGCATGAATATTGAAACAGCCTTCCCAATCGGAGAGTTGGAAGAAGAGAATCAGAGTTGATTTTTTGGACTGTTGGGCTTCTTCCTGAACTTTCATCTTGGTCCCTGAAATGTTTACATTTTGGTCCTGAAAGTTTCAGATAAAACTGGAACAATGAATCTGACCGCAGAAACATTGACTCTGAAGTTAGAAAGCCAACAGTTGGAGAATCAACCGTCTGAAAGTAAAAGTCATATTGAAACAAAGTCTCGATATGAAAGATATGAGTATCACAGATGACATCTTAGGAATTGGATTTCTAAGACATCTAATGGACTGGTCGATAGTTGACAGTCTCGTTGAAGCCACCAATGAATATGAATCATAGAACTGATTGGAATCATGGTGCACCCATAGACAAGGAGCGATATGCACAGGTCATGTGTAGTTCAATGTATTGTACACACTACAATCGACTGATATCGCCCTATAAATGTATCATTTGAACTAAGTTTCACCGATGATCTTAATATATGATCAATAGAAGGCGTTAAGTCGGATATGACAATATCCGAATTATTCGCTTATCTACGGATTATAGTATTACGGATGTCCAAATGGTTCTCGGGAGAACACAAATGATGAAAGCGGGACATCGATGCGAAGAATACCAAAGCCACGAGTAAATGTGTATGGTGGATCTTGGAAAAACCTCTAAGCAAACTTGCATCGATCGATTCATGATGGTATCGGAGTTTATCGCTTTATACAAAGCATGAAAGAAGTTGAGTAACTTCATGACTCCTTAGAGGACGTCCCTTATTGGGAGAAACCCGTGCCTTCAGCAGTTATACACTATGGCTAGCCGGTCGGCTTCAGGAAGGACACAGATGACGGCGTCTAGACATATCTGTCAGGATCTGTCGGAGACATAAGACCGTATGACAGTTGATCATCACGGGTGTCACTTCCTTATTTACTAACTAAGGGACTACCCGAAGATCAAGTGTTCTGCATGTCTAGGGGAATGGACTTAAAACCCAAAATATACGGACCAATACAGTGGTAACCCAACCTTACTAACTGGAGATCCCAGTATTTTGGTTCAATAGGAAAACTAAGTTGTAAAGGTTCAGTTGATCGCTTCAGTAGAAGCATGAGTACTTCAGATAGTGATTTCTGAAAAGAAACACCAAATCCAAAGCCGTTCCCGCGATAGACGTTAAGTGCTATCTGCAGTATGGGTAAAGGTTAAGTTTTCAAAACCTGTAATGATCCTCAACAAGTTGAGGTTAGGTCTTTGGGAAACTTTTAATGGTTCCTAACACTTGTGAAGTGGGGTATAGCAGGATACCTTGTAGGAGACCACCTATTTAAGTGCGAGGACGGGCCGCCTCAAATGAACGCACTTAAGAATCCAAGACGTTGTCCATGGCCAAAACGGACAAAACATTACGAAGAAGAGAGTAAGGGAATTGTTGTGTTGGTACCATTGACTTGGCTTACACTAAACACTGACGGTTCAATACATCACGTTCACCGCGTAGTAAGTAAGTCCGATGGTATTTAACTATGGAAGGTTCAAAGCTGAAGCTACCTCTCCTTATGCAACATCGGTCCAAATATTGTGAAATGAAAAAGACACCATGTGAGTGCGCCAAAATCTCTTTCAAGAGGATTGTTGGAAATTAGCCTTTGGCGGAGTTGCGACGACCAACTTTAACGGCTTAAACACTAGTGTTACGTATGTTAGAGAATCCGGTTCTTCACACATGCATGATCTACTAAGCACGATAGACCGTAGGCCAAGAATCGCCAAATTTCATTGAGAAATGAAAGAGATATTGGTTCACGAGTGAGGTGTTTGAAGCATGGAAAAGTGTGGTATTGCGCTCAATTCTCCCTCACCTGCAGTAGGAAGAAATAATTGTTGTGTATATAAGACTCGAAATTGGTTTGGGGTTTGGGACCCCAAGGGGTATCCCATATGTTTAAAGGAGGGAGGACCTAGATGTGCTTCGGTTCGAGAAAAGACCACACGCTGGCTGCCGCCGCTCCGCCCGCCCGTCTCGCTCCGGTCTCGGTCACGTCACGTCACGGGTCACAGTCACGGTCGTAATGTGGGTCTTCGATATTATCTTTTGGGGCCGAAACTTTGCCGAAGTGCGGTTTGATCCCGAAGTTTGGGGATGTACAGTTTGGACCGGAATTCTTTCCGATGTACAGTTTGATTCCTAAAGTTTCAAGATGTACAATTTGGTCCCTGATGTTTCCAGAAAGTCAGAATTTGGACGGTCAAAGCAGAAATGCCACAACACTCAAATCAACCATTTATTTTGGCTGAATTACTCCTCCTATAATGGCCAATCCGTTGGTCTTTCACCTTTTATGTTGGTGACTTTACTACCTCCATAATGGCCATTATTTGGCTGTTATGGAGGCAGTTTTTCAGTCTCTCCCTCACCTAAATAAACACTCCCTTACACCATTGTTAAGGACTAACACTAAACACTTGATATACAGAAAATACACAAGAAGAAATCTCTTCTTCTTACAACTTCCAAGCATCATTTCGTTACTCAATATTCTTCACGGTAGCACTTGAGTTTCCTTTGCTCAAGTGTTCCATTGTTGTTTTATCTTGGGAGACAAATTGTCCAGGACGTATAAATGATACATACGGGGCAATATTGTCTTAAGGACAGAGTGCCACACTCGACTCAGCAAAAAACAGTTTCCAGTTTTTTCTTGTGCAACAATTGTAATTTCAGATTTCTAGTTGAATTATTGAATCTTTGTTTATCCTTTCGAATACTTGTAATAGTTATATACTTTCCGTACTGCTTTATAAAGTACAAGAGTAAAATCTCCCAACAGTAATAACATCGTCATACCTAATCGATTATACATAAAATAGGCTTTTTAATTATCTCGATAACAACAGTTTTAATAAGACAATACAATTTAAATTTAATGGGTTCAACCTTTAGATTTTTATAGCTGAAATTTTAATTTTTTGAGATTATGAATTCAGTTAACTTTTTTTGGAATCTTACACATAAATTTACACTTTGTAAAGTTGTATTGGAGCAACGGTAAAGTTGTCTTTCGTGTGATTTGTAGGTCACGAATTTGAGCCGTGAAAGTAGCCACCAATACTTATATTATAATAGGTTGTCTACATCACACCCTGGAGTGCGACCATTTCTCAAATCCTTCTAATGCAAAATACTTTGTGCTTGGGGCTACACTGTATTATAAATTTACACTTCATATAGAAGTAATACATACTGCTTCGGTTGAACTCGATAATCACATGCTATAGTCGCCCCTCCTGACAATATAAGAAATACGTATACTACTATCTTTAGAATTTAATACTCCCTCCGTTTCAATTTTTTTTTTTGATTTTAACTTGACATGAAGTTTAAGAATATAAAGATTTTTGAATTTTGTGGTCTTAAATTAAAGATACGAAGAATATATCAAAATGCTCTTTAATTTTGTGTTTTAAATATACTATGTGGAAAGTTGGAATTAAAGAGTTGTCAAAAAATAAGAAGCAAACATTTTGAAATGTATAAAAAAAGAAAGTAGGAAAAATATTTTGAAACGGAGGGAGTATGTGTTGGGTATTTTTGCTCTATGGTACTTTATAAAGCAGTACGGGAAGTATATAATTATTACAAGTATTCGAAAGGATAAACAAAGATTCAATAATTCAACTAGTAATCTGAAAATTACAATATAATCACAAAACTGAAATTACAATTTTGTTGAAGACGGAAAAATGGAAGCGGTTTCTTGAGTCGAGTGTGACACTCTGTCCTTAAGACAATATTGCCCCGTATGTATCATTTATACGTCCTGGACAATTTGTCTCCCAAGATAAAACATCAATGGAACACTTGAGCAAAGGAAACTCAAGAGCTACCGTGAAGAATATTGAGTAACGAAATGATGCCTTGGAAGTTGTAGGAAGAAGAAAACTTTCTGCTTGTGTAAGCTTCTGAATTTCGTGTATATTATATGTGTGTTCTTGGTGCTCAACAATGGTGTAAGGGGGTGTTTATATGGGTGATGGAGGGCTGAAAATCGCCTCCATAACAGCCAAATAATGGCCATTATGGAGGTAGTAAAGTCACCAACATAAATGGTGAAAGACCAACGGATTGGCCATTATAGGAGGAGTAATTCAGCCAAAATAAATGGCTGAATTGAGAGTTTGGCGTTTCAGCTTTGACTGTCCAAATTCTGACGTTCTGGAAACTTCAGGGACCAAACTGTACATTTTGAAACTTCAGGGACCAAACTGTACATCCAAAGAATTACAGTCCGAATCAGTACATCTGGAACACTGGGATCAAACTGTACTTCGGAAAAGTTCTCTCGCCCAAAAAGATAATATTAGAAGGCATGACTCGTGAACCGGAACCGAACCCGAATGACAGACGAGGCGGCGGCGCATGCAGCGTGTGGTCTTTCCTTGAACCGAAGCACATCTAGGTCCTCCCTCCTTTAAACACATGGGATACCCCTTGGGGTCCCAAACCCCAAACCAATTTCGAGTCTTATATACACAACAATTCTTTCTTCCTCTACCGATGAGGGAGAATTGAACACAATACCACACTTTCCATGCTTCAAACACCTTACTTCGTGGACCAATATCTCTTTCATTTCTCAATGAAATTTGACGATTCTTGGCCCTACGGTTATCTACGTACTTAGTAGATCATGCATGTGTGAAGAATCGGATTCTCCAACATACGTAACACTAGTGTTTAAGCCGTTAAAGTTGGTCGGTCGCAACTCCCGCCAAAGGCAAATTTCCAACAGTATGTTATATAGTAACATATAACTTATTTTATATTTCGGATTATCAATCAATATTTATTATAAAATGTACCCCTTACTATTTTTGTTGATCTAAATTTACCCACCCACCCACTCCCTCCTCCAAGTTTGCATTTGTCCTTTTCTGCTTTAAGATCCTCCTAGTTTTACCATTAGCTTCTTCACCGAAGCGCAAGTGACTTTAATTTCCAAAATAATCTTTAAATGTTACTTTTAATTTTTTAAACAAAATGGACAAACGGTACCCTAGCCATATAGTTTGGGACGGATGAGTAATTTTCAAGGGAATTCGAAGGGTTAGTAAAGCTAATCAAGGAGTTAATGTGGACAGCTTTTAAATTACATGGGACTTTCCTATGATAATAGCACGAGGTTTTTATATGAAACTAACAGTAATAAAGTTAATTTTTTATAGTTAAAAATTAAAATATATTATCTAAGGAGTATAATTTAGTGATAATATATAGGTAAAAGAACCTGCCTCGCATTTATTAATTTGATATAAATATTTAATACGATTAAATGTTTACCGCCTTTATTAATTTGATATAAATATTTGATCTTCCTATTATCCCTTTACAAGTGTTAAAGCAACTTGTAACTTTATAAAATACCGTAATCACTCTTCAATTATTTTTCAGAAAAGGCCAAAAATTATCCCTGAACTATCCGGAAAAGTTTAAAAATATCCTTTATTCATCTATTGGGCTAAAAATATCATTCCTCCACATATTTTAGCTCACTTATGTCCTTAAAATTAACTATCCTCTTTTTTATTTTTGTTTGTATTATTTATTACATGACGTCTCCCTATTGTTAAAATTAAAAGTTACCCCACCGGATCTTTTCTCTTCACCCCAACCCAACGACCCATGACCCAATTCCCTATCGAGTTCAGCCTTTCGGTATCAACAAACCTCCTCAGGAATTCAACCATAATTACCTAGAGAAGTATTATCGTTCCACTATCACAGCAAACAGTCTGGTCTTCAATATTCCATGGAATATGTTTTTCTTCTCCAAATTCCTTGCGTTGAACTCGTTAAAGACTTGACGGAGGACGAACATGTTGAAAATCAAGGTGTCTTTTACCTTCTTTGAAAGAGAATAATCTCTTGATTATTTTCATTAATGAAGATGTATATATACATGCTATACAATCTCTAATTATGAAAAATCATATTCCTATTATAATACTAATATCCTAATTACACTTGTACAATAATTCTACAAAATATGGTAAGTAACCTAAATATACACAATTCTTGGTTTGTCTGTGACATACACGGTTTCTATCACACCCAACAGTCATAGCGCGCGGTTGTCGTATGCTGAGACTGTCCCTAAAATCTTCAAACAGAACCAAAGAAGACCCTTAATAAAAATGTCAGCAATTTGGTACCTTGAAGGGACATGCAAGACACGTACTTGTCCACGAGCTACATTTTCACGAACAAAGTGAATATCCATCTCGATATGTTTAGTGCGCTGATGTTGGACCGAATTCCCAGATAGATAGACGGTACTAGCATTATCACAGTAAACCACGATAGCTTTCTGAATAGGAAAGTGAAGCTCCAATAAAAGATTACGCAGCCAACATGACTCATACACCACATTGGCTACTCCTCGATACTCGGCCTCCGCACTGGATCGCGATAAAGTAGCCGGGAGTTTTGCCGACCAAGAGACCAAGTTATCGCCAAGAAACAAATAATAACCAGAAGTTGAACGTCTGGTATCTGGACATCCACCCCAATCGACATATGTATACGACACGAGAGTAGAGACGAATGATGGATATAAATGCAACTCATAATCAAGTGTGCCCTGTATGTATCGTATAATACGTTTAAGCGCATGCATGTGCTCAATCCGCGGATCATGCATAAATAAACACACTGACTGAACTGCATAAGTAATATCGGGTCTCGTTAATGTAAGATACTGAACAGCCCCTGCAAGACTATGATAGTGGGTGAGATCCTCTTATGGTGTGCTAGATGTAGCACTCAACTTCAGTTTGGTATCAACCGGAGTAATAGAGGACTTACAAGATGACATGTCAGCTCTCTCAATAATCTTAGCTGCATACATTCTCTGTGATAAAAATAGACCACTTGTATGACGAGTGACAGTTATTCCCAAAAAATAACTCAAGGGCGCCAAGTCTTTCATAGCAAATTCTGAACTGGGAAGGGTCATGATAGACTCGCGCAAATATCAGATGAGGCAATCAAAATAATATCATCTACATATAACAGAATGTATGCTAGAGAAGAACCACAAAGATAGATGAACAGAGAATGATCAGACATGCTGTGAGAGAACCCAATAGTATACACATAATCTACAAACTTATTATACCAAGCCCGTGGGGCTTGTTTAAGCATATATAAGGACTTCTTCAGCAAACAGACATGGTGAAGATAATTGAGGTCCTTAAAATCCAAGGGTTGGTGCATGTATACTGTCTCATTAAGATCACCGTGTAAGAAAGCATTTTTTACATCCAGCTGATGAATGTGCCATACTTTCGAGAGAGCCAGACTAAGCATAGTGTGAATAGTTATCGGTTGCACCATCGAACTAAATGTCTCTCCATAATCAATAAGTGCATTATATTCGTCAACCATGGCCATTTTCCAATTTGGGTCATGAAGGTTAGACATTGGGTTATATGGTAGGGGTGATTTAGTGACATTAGAATTAAGATTAAAATGTCATTTTGGTTTAAAAATACCCCGTTGTCTACGCATAACGGGCCTTTGACTTTAGATAGAATTGGACGAGATTTGGGAAATTATTGGGTCAGTGGTGGACTGGTCAGCAGGCAGTGGGCCTGCTGGCCCAATATCGGCTGGCTGACGACCCGGAGGAGGCGGAGAAAAATTTAGGCCAGAAATTGGACCGAAAGTATGGGCCAGAAACTGTATCGAGACTGGACTAAGTCTCGGATCCAGAAACTGGACCAAGATCACCACTGGGTCAGGTGTCAGAACTGGCTGAGAGGCTGAAACATTGCCGAGAATGTTTGGGCCTGCTGGAAGATTTGACTCTCGGACCCACTGTTGTAGAATATACGAGGAGGGAGCATCGTCCAAAAGATTATAAGCACTCGACACGAATTTAGACACTTGAGCAAACGAAAATTGGATTTCATAAAAAATGACATGGTGACTAATTATGATTTTATTAGAAGATAGATCAAAACGTTTATAACCACGATGATTAGATGGAAAACCCAAAAATACACAAGCGGTATACCGAGCTTGAAGTTTATTAATTGTAGTGGACAAAAAAAGTGGATAGCACAAGCACCCAGACACCCTAAGATGAGAATACAATGGATATTTATTGTAAAAAAATTTAAGTGGGGATTGATATGCTAAACCTTTATTAGGGAGATTTGTTAAAGAGGTAGGTCACCATTTGTAATGCATGATACCAAAAAGATGGGGGTAATGAAGCATGGGCTAGTAAGGTGCGGACAATATTATTAATGGTACAAAATTTTCTTTCGGCCTTCCCATTTTGCGAGGACGTATGAGGACAAGAAAACTGAAAAGATATGCTATGAGTGTCACAAAATTCCCGAAGTGACCCATTATCATATTCCCTACCATTATCACGTTGAATGTTTTTAATTTTCCATTCAAATTGAGTACGAATGATAGCTCTAAATTTTAAGAATATGGAAAAAAACTTGAGATTTTTTGGACAAAGGAAAGGTCCACAAAAAATTAGAATAATCATCCAACAATAAAATATAATAATGATGGCCCAAAGAACTCAAAATGGGAGATGTCCATAAATCACTATGAATAATGTCAAAAGGCATCGACGTACTAGAAGTAGAGGCGACAAACGGTAATCTAACATGCTTCCCTAGAGGACAAGAAGGACAGATATGAGTACTACGCGTACTCTTACAATCAATGAAACTATTATTTTTAAGAGAAAAAATAATAGACGACCCCGGATGACCAAAACGTGCATGCCACAAAGAAGGAGCAAGAGTGGCAAACGTTGAAGGTGTGGCTAGACTCGTGGAAATGGTGGTGGTGGTGATTGGATAAAGTTCTCCCCGACTATTACATCTCATTAGGGTATCCTCGTCTTGAAATCCTTCACATAAAATTCAAAAGGGTCAAAGTTAACAGAAACACAATTATCAGTTGTGAATTTTCGGACAGACACTAAATTTTTAATTAAGTGAGGGGCATGATGGACATTTTTAAGGACTAGAGGTGGATGTAGGGGGAATTTGTGTGACCATAACCACGAATTGGAATTGAATTGTCATTACCAACAATTATGCCACGATTATTGCTCAAATTAAAATAAAATGAGAGATTACCTGGTGCAGATGTCATGTGAGAAGTGGCATTGGTGTCCATATATCAATTTATGTCCGGGAGATTTAATCTAAGTGTATGCATCGCAACCTCGATATATGTGGGCATCGGAATTGCCGTTGGGCCTTCAGCAGCGAAGGCCTCTTGAGGCCGAGGCCCAAGCAGGCCAACCTGCTGCCACGACCCAGTAGGTCATACATTCGGGATCGGAAAACTGGGCCTGGTTGTAATATGGAATTGGGCCCAATATCCTGGAAAATTTGACGGGGGGTAAGGTGAGTTGGGTCACTGGCCGCTGGCCTAGCCCCACGGCCAGTTGGCCCAAGGTTACGGCTAATGGTCTGCGGCCTACTGCTCCGACCACCGCCACTGTTCCGACCACTGCCACCGCCGCCGCACCGATTCTTGCCATTATTTTTTTGAATGTGACCCTTTTTGTCACCACCGTTGTTATGGTTTTGGCTAGAATTATTCGAGAACGAGTGAGGGTCATCGGATGTGGCCATCATCATGACAAAATTAGATTTGGTAGCCATCTTTTTAGCCAAGCTGGCCCTTTCTAACGTGAGCATAGAACGGGCCTGGTAGAACGACGAAAGTAGATTACTTTGACGAAGAAGTGTCCCAACGCCAGTATAAGCCTCGGATAGGCCTGCAACCATCTGAAGAACAAGGCGATCATTGGTGACGTGTGCACCAACGTTCTTGAGTTGATCGGCCAATTCCTTTAGCCTTTTACAGTAGGTTGAGACATTCGGGAAATCCTCCATGTTAACATGGGAAAATTCCTGCTTAAGAGTGACCGCAAGAGAATTTTTGTTATCTTGGAATATATCACGCACCCTATTCCAAGTTTCCATCACCGTGGCGTCGGGCTCAATAATCGTCTGTAAGAGGGCCGTAGAGATAGTGGAATAAATCAACTGGAGAACTGTAGCATCAAGAGTTGTCCATAACGCAGGGTCATCCTCGGTGGTAGGCACCTTCTCCGTGCCTGTTACTGAGAGGATGATGTGATGAAGGACTTGATGCGAGCGTGCGTGAACTTTAAATAATTCTACCCACGGTGCGTATTGGACGTTTTCCATCTCAAGAACAATTGGGATGTGGTTCTTGATGTTGGAGACTGTAAGGGCAAGATGAAACTATAGCTGGACAGTGGGCCGGTCTCGGGTCTAGCGGGCCGGGTTTGGTGGGGTCGGGGTCGGGATGGGCGAAGAGGGCGGGGTCGGGTTTGGCGGGACTTGCTCTAGTCCCGTCCCGATCCCGATCCCGATCCCGTCGGAATCGGGTAGGGTCGGGGTCGGGGTCGGGGTGGGTTCCGGCGGGTTTTCCTTTTTTTGTTTTTTAATAACATATGTATAAAAAAACTCAATAAACAAGATAAGATAATGTAATAAAAACATCTCAAGACTGTTTTTGTGCCTCTTATATTATTTAATAAACATATGATTTTTTGTAATACAAATACAATTGTCTAAATTGCAACTTTGTGGTGTTGTCCAAAAGTTGCAAATTACATAATAAAATTGCAATTAAAAAAATTACATTCTCAAAAAATCATATTCTAATTGCTTGATAATTTCCTGTGGTTCTTCGGTTGGAATTGGTATTTGTTGGTCAAATTGATCCATGTCGCTTCCACCACCTTCAGATAAGATTTCGTTGTAGTTTTCGTCTTCTTCTTCGTTGATCTCCGGTTGACCGCACATTCTCATCTCCGCTCCGCTCGTATCCAATCTCTGAATAATACTATAATTTCTAAGTTGTCTCCGGCTAATGAGTGTCTGTGGTCTCCTATTTGATATCTGCCGGCAGAAAAAGCGCTTTCAGACACAGTTGATGATACTTGAATGTTCAAAACATCTCGGGCCATCATTGAAAGTGTCGGAAAGGTCTTCTCATTCCCCCTCCAGTATTTCAGCAAGTCTTCATGTCCATCTTCATTGATAACTTCTTGGTATGGTACAGAATCCTACAAAACAAAAATATCCAACTCGCTAATTTGGTTAGTAGCAGTACGACCGCACATTCTATTTATGAGGCTTTCAATACTAGCCGCAGAAACATCATTGCTTTTGTGAGGTTGTGTTGAAGATGAAAAAGATGGTATGGAAGCCGGTAAGTTACTAGCATTTTCTTGTTTAAAACCTATATATTTTTTGCATTGGTCTTCTACGCTAGACACCACTTCTTCTTTAGTTTGTTCAATAGGTGGTGGGTGATTTAGATTTTTTGGACTTGGAGGTGGTAGTACTTCTATACAATCGTAAATAGTTTCAATAAGTGATTTAGTACTGTCTATTTTAATAGTCGGATTTAATACAACACCAATAATATAAATAGTGGGAATAGGAATAAAATATTTTTTTATTTTGATAAACATTTTTTTAATATCTGCCATATAAGCTGGTTTTTCCATATATTCACTAAGTAATAAAAATATTAGAGTTATATAAAACAACATAGTTGAAATAGTAGGATAATATATACCGGAAAATTTTTTGTTGCTTGAAAACATTTCTCTAAAAATATAATAAGTTCGAAAATTTTTACCCAATCACTATCTACAATCACATCAGCTGGATTTTGATTATGAGAGTTAAAAAATAAAGTTATAGGTTTTCTATAGTCATAAGCAACAAGTAGTTGCTCGTATAAAGAATTTCACCTAGTGGATACTTCTTCTGGAATTTTTCTATAATGTAGTCCACAATCGTGACAAGTTTTTTTATATTCTTTTCTTCGTTGTACTCGATTACTTTTAAAAATAAAGTTTATAGCAAATTGTATTTTACTAAGAATGTTTTCAAAAAGTGATAGACCATCCTTTACAATTAAGTTATATATATGACACGCGCATTTTATATGAAAATGATCTGGAAAAGATGGAGTTAAACTATTTTTTAAAATTGTAATAGCGTAATTGTTAGAAGAAGCGTTATCTAATGTAATAGTCATAATTTTATCGGTTATTCCATAATAATGGCACACTTGATAAATATTTTCTGCAATAAAAGTACTAGTGTGCTTATCATCTATATATCTATACGCTAAGATACGTTTTTGCATAGACCATTTATAATATATCCAATGACAAGTTACCGTTAAATAATCATGGCCGTTAGTACTACGACCTATATCATACGTGATAGATACTTTGCCATTAAAATTATATAATGAATAACGTAAATATTGTTGATATTCATGTGCGAATTTAAATACATCTCTCTTAACAGTTGATCTAGGAAAACCGTTAAAAGTAGGATTATATATATCTCTAATGTAATGAATAAAATCGGGAGATGAAGGAAATGAAAAAGGCAAACCCTCCACAACAACTAATTTTGATATTGCTTCCCTATCTCTATATTTATTATATTTAGGGCCTACAATTCCCCCCGTCGTGGGGTTAATTTGACTTTGTACTTGGTTCGGGACAATATGTGAACCTTGTTCCGATGGAGTGGACGTTTGCGCACCCGGTTTTGAAGCCTGCTATTTGGCATACCTAGCTGGATGAGCACTTACTACGTGTCTAATTAAACCCTCCGTCCCACCGTGACCTTTTCCAGTTTTAAATTTTAAAACATTTTTACAAATTTTACATCTAGCTACTTGATTCTCTACGTCTCTATCAAAAAATATCCATGCATCTGATTTTAATGGTCATTTTGTTGGACCTCGTCTCATACTAGGGGGAATATGAGGCATTTCAGTTGAAGGTGCACTAGTGGGTGTGTTGTCATGAACATTAGTGGGTGTATCATCTAGATCATCATCTAAATTAAAGTTTTCTTGAGTTCCAGAAAATAGCTCCTCGTCTAAATCTAATGGTATTGTAGGAAAATGTTGAGTATCAACAAAATCATCCTGTGTAGGAATAAGATGACTAGAAGAAGTACCCTTGCCCTGGTTGCCCCTACTAGAAGAAGCACCTTACCCTTAAACATACCTCTTAATCCTTCCATTTTAATTATGATAATAAATAATTAAAGATAATAAAATTAAGTGCGCTAAGTAAAATAAACAAACAATAATAATTTAATGAAGGAACGAATGTACCAAACATCGACGTGTAATCGAGAGGTTGAAAATTGAAACTTTGCTCGATGGAAGATCCTCAAGCTAGTTGTCAACTTCACTCTCAATTCCCAAATGAATAAATAAAATTGAATATTTAGTAAACAATGTAGACTTGTAGAGAGATATATTGAGAGATAAGAGATATTGTAGGAAGATTTGTGAGAAAGATGAAGAGAAAATGAGTTATTTATAGTTGGAAATTAGGTTAAAGTGTAAATATAATAATTTATGGTTTAAAAATAAATATTAAGGGGGTAGGGGTAGGGGGAGGGGGGAGGCCAAAAATGGTCGTTGCCCAACGGCCAAAATCTAAAATGGTCGTTGGTGCAACGATTATATTTGCAAAGGGGGGCTTTCGGGCCGGCTCGGGGCGGGCTCGGGACGGGTCGGAACGAGACATTGTCCCGTCCCGGTTCGAGTCCCGCTACCATTTTTTTTATACTAATCGGGGTCGGGCCGTTCCTGCCCACTGACCAGCCTTAGATGAAACATGTTCTTTGAGGTAGATATAACGTAAGAACAAGAGGAGAATCATGGATTTAGAAGAGAATTTGGGAAGAGGGGAGGAAAGGGCTCGGATTCTGAAGACAGAAAAGGCTCGGATATCAGGGACAGAAACGGGCAGCAGAAGCTTGTTGTGGAGAAGGCATTTTAGCCCTAGACTTTTGATACCATGAAAGAGAATAATCCCTTGATTATTTTCATTAATGAAGAGGTATATATATACAATCTCTAAATATGGAAAATCATATTCCTACTATAATACTAATATCATAATTACACTTGTACAAGAATTTTACAAAATATGATAAGGAACCTAAATATACACAATTCATTGGTTTGTCCGTGATATACACGGTTTCTATCATTTTTTTATATCCAGCTCTCGGCTTACGACAGACTATTCCTGCAGATAGTAGTCTCGGTCCCTCAACACTACTACCAGTAAATCGCGGAATGTTCCTGAATGACCAGGGTTTGAGAACAGAGCAACTGATATCACCTACAAGGTCCTACCCTAGAAGAGAGCAAATTGCTCCCACTAGGGTTTGAACTCACGCTGCAGGCCTCCAGCTGAATTTTAAGTTCCCTGAAATAAATAATCCCTTCATTATTTTCATTAATGAAAGAGTATATATACAATTTACAATTTCTATAATAGAAAAATCCTATTCATATTCTACTCCTAAAACCTTATTCTACTTGTACAATAATTATACAATTATGGTAAGTGTACAACTCTAATGTAATTACAACAAATCATAACCTAAAATAGACTACTAAACCGTGATTTACACGATATGCATATACCATGTATATCATAGGATTTAACAGCCCATTATGCAATAATCTGCTCGTGATATACATATCGTATATACCGTGTATATCACAGGTATTTATCACACCCCCGTAGTTATAGCGGGCGGTCTTCGTACGCTGAGACTATCCCTAAAATATTCAAATAGGACCGAGAGAAGACCCTTAGTGAAGATGTCTGCAATTTGATACCTGGAAGGAACATGTAGGACGCGTACTTGTCCACGAGCTACTTTTTCGCGAACAAAATGGATATACATCTCAATATGTTTAGTGCGCTGGTGTTGAACCAGATTCCCAGAAAGATAAACGACACTAATATTATCACAATATACCAATGTAGTTTTTTGAACGGGAAAGTGAATTTCCAAGAGAAGATTACATAACCAACATGATTCAGAAACTACATTGGCTACCCCTCGATACTCGGCCTCGGCACTGGAGCGTGATAAAGTAGCTTGTCATTTGGCAGACCACAAGACCAAGTTATCACCAAGAAATATGCAAAAACCGGACGTGGAGTGTCTGGTATCTAGATAGCCACCCCAATCAGCATTTGTATACGAGACAAGTGTAGAGGCTGAAGATGGATATAGATGCAAGCCATAGTCAATTGTCCCATGGATGTATCTGATAATGTGTTTGAGCGCATTCATGTGCTCCATCCTAGGATCATGCATAAACAAACACACCTGTTCTACGGCATACGTAATATCCGATCTCGTGAAAGTAAGATACTGTAGAGCTCCAGAAAGACTGCGATAGTGAGTGGGATCCTCATAAGGTGAGCTAGTCGCAGCACCCAGCTTGAGTTTAGTATCAACTAGAGTGGAAGTAAACTTGCACAAGGACATACCAGTTGGCTCAATGATCTCAGTTGCATATTTTCATTGTGATAAGAATAACCCTCCGGCATGACGAGTGACAACAATCCCCAAAAAGTAACTCAATGGCCCCAAGTCTTTCATAGCAAACTCAGAACTGAGCATTGTCATTGTCGCGCCCGTTTTTCGACCCTGCTCGGGTCAAAGCGGAGCGCGGACGTGTTCGGTGATTCCTGGGTAAAAGGGGTTGAGGAGTCGCCACCTAATTATTTTTACGGTGAATTAGGACACCTAAATATTAAACTAAGTGCTGCAATGTAAACTCCAATTTTAAGATGCTGAAACTAGCGAGATTAGAGTAAAGGGTTCTTTATTATCCTAAAGGGAAGGGGTTAGGCATCCTTTAAGATCCGCTAACTTGCTGGTTACCTCGGTCAAACTTCGGAGTTAATTATTGCTAGAAAAATGCATGTTTGATGTATGAAGTTAAAGATGTTTGCAAATAATTAGTAAATGATGCATTTTTTAAAAGAAAGATACATGTAGAGAAAAAATATGCATTTGTATGGTATTTAAAGAGAAATACATGTAGAGTTGGAAAAAATATGCATTTGTCTATTGAGAGTAGAAACAAAATTATTTATAACGCCAAAGAAGCGAATTTTTCGGAAATCATCGAGTTGCAAAAATAATAAAAAAGATAAACTTACTCGATATGATTAATAAAGCAAATAAAAGATGACAAAAGTTGTTTTGAAAATCTTGAATACGCGTGACGAGCCTAAAATAAATAACTAGCGAAGGATTTCTAAGTTTGAATTTAACCGAGCCTACAAATAAATAAGCTAGCGACGGGTTTCAAATCTTAAACTAACCTATGAATTAATCCTAAGTTTGTCAATTCTAAGCATTTCAATAATTACATAAGTGCGATAAATAATATTATAATACAAAGCGGGATAAAAGCTGAATTAAAGAAAGAAATAAAATAAATAAACTCCGAGGAATAATTCATCGTTTTTTACTTTAATCACATATTTGTCAAAAACAAGCGGTTAGAAGCAGGTTAAATACAAATAACTCCATATCCGCATTCAAAAGCGGTGAATGTTTTGATCACGGAGACTCAGAACTTAAATTTTGAAAGAACATTCCAATCACGTCGTGGTACGCAAACATATGACTAATGTAGTTATTTTGATTGCCTCGCCTACTAAAAGCGTGTTGGTCTCTCGGGTGAAATAGAAAAAGATCACTATAATCACGTAGTGGCTGCGAATATATAACTTGTTGGTTATTTTAGTCACCTCGCCTACTAAACATGTTGATCTCGGATGAAATAAAGGTTTAAGTCTTCATCATTGCCCAGTTATATTTCCGTCTTTTTTGTGGAGGCCTCAAAATCGACGGATATTTTCATCGGCAGTGTAGTATCGTGTTCAAATCGTAAAATTAAAATGAAGCGATGCGATGATGACAAGCGGGGAAAGCGGCGAGAGAAGAAAAAAAGTTTGAAAATGTAGCGGTGTTTAGTTTAAAGCAGGTAAAAAGTAGAACAATAATTTGGAACCGGCGGTGGCGAAATAGAAAGCGATTACCGAAAAGGCGCGATATTTATTCAAAGCGATAAAAATAGTAAAAGCAGTGAGAGATATCCGTTGCCGGATACTTAAAGCGATGCTAAAAAGCGAGCGAAGCGAAAAGAAAAGCGCGGCTTGAAGTTAATTTCGCCGACCTTAATGCAATATTAATAAAACAATAAGCGATAAAAAAGCAGCGTTGAGCAATTAAAGTATCCGACCCAAATTACGAAATGTTGGGCAGAAACGGGGAATAAAAGTAATTATGGAAAATCAGGCCGGATCGTGACGATGACGAATGAAATCGAGGGTCGGACTTTTTGGATAACCCGACCATGAATATGAAAAAATGCCATAATCTGGAATATACCAAGGCAGATTGACCGGCCCAGTCGATGACCCGACGAATCGAGGCCGACCAGATCGATTTTTCATTTTTGAGATAACGATATACAAGATATGAAATGCAAGAAATTTGGGAAATCAAGCGGTCGACCCGAGGCAGTCGTGACTCGCCCCGAATCATGTGTTGACCGGAATCCGTGATTTCATCCGATTTGAATAACGATAATATAGCGGCAACAATCACGAGAAATTTGGAAATTGAAATCGGGTCGACCCAGGCCAGGTGGAAGATGACCGAGCATCAAATAATTCCATCAATTCGGATAACCAACATACAAAAATATGAAATGCAAAAGTTACGAAAATATTACTCAAGCAAGATTCGACGGGCACTGGGTCGATGTTGACCGAATCAGATTTTAACACCAAATTCGGATAACGATAACATGAAAAATGAAATGCAAAATTACGAAAATAATACCCAAACGGGTCGGCCGACCGAAAATAGTGAAGAACAACAAGAAATGCAAAGCAGACTTTGGACTCGGTTTTGAGAAGCGAATAGAGGCATTTAAAACCCAAGTTCAAGAGCGAAACTCACCTCCTTTCTTTGAATCTTGGGCCTATTTGACTTGTATCTTGAACAACAAAGAGCGAATGTTTTAAAATCAAGAACCACGACAAATATTTTATGTATATATGGAATAATCTTACGAAAAATCCTTCAAAAAATCTGTTTCAATCAGAAAAATCTCTCCCCAAAATGAAGAACAACATGGGAGTATTTATAGGTGGATTTCCCCCGAAACGAGTTTGAAATTTGAATTAAAGGTAAAGGTTCGAATTTTGGAGCGGATTTTAGGGAGGTATGGGCGTGGGTCAAGTAGCGGAGGGGTGTGGTGGTGTCGAGGGGGTTGGTGGCGAGTGGGTGGTGGCGGTGGGTGGTGGCGGTGGGCGAGGTGGCCAGGTCGGATGGGGGTATGGGGTGTCACGGTGGTTGAAGGTTTTTAGGTTTAGGGTTTTTTTGTTTTGGGTTTTGGTTTGGGGAATTAAAAGGGGAGGTCGGCCAGGGTCGGTTTTAGAGTGGTGGGCGGTTCGGGTGTGGGATTGGGCTCATGAATTGGGGAGATAAATTTGGTGGGTATTTTATTTGTGGGTTATTTTTTGGTTAGGGAAAGGTATGGGCTTTGGTTGGGTATTGGGGAAATTTATTGGGGAGTTAAATTTGGTCAGGTTGGGCTTAGGAATTGGGGGGAAATAAAGGGAAGGGACTAAGGGAATGGGTTTGGGCTTGGTGAATTTTGTTTGGGTAGAATTTGTATTGGGTTGGGAAAATGAAATGGGTTAGAAATTCTTTTTGGGTTAGGAAAATAAAAAAAATGGGTTATGGGTTTAAAAATATAAAAGGGGTTTAATATTAAAATATTATTTTTGTTTTGTAAAAGATGTGAATTATTTAAAATAACATAACGACGTGATAAATAATAAAAATATAATATTTGTGAAATGTTTAATGCTTAAAAAAATAATAAAAAAAAAAAGAAATGCGATGCCATTTTGCGAAAAAATAAAATAACACAGAATATTATGGATAAAACTGATTATTATAAAATGCAAAATGATATAAAAAATGTGAATAATAATAATAATGAGATATATACACATATATATATATACGCATGTATGTATATAGATTTAAAATTATTTTGAGGTGCTAAAAATATTTAAAACTGCAAATAAATTGGAAAAGACGGGACAAAATTGGGTGTCAACAGTCATGATGGACTTTCGCAATGCATCAGAAGAGGCAGTCAAGATAATATCATCTACATATAGTAGTAAATAAGCCAGGGAAGTACCATGACGATGTATGAACAATGAATTATCAGACCTGTTGTGTGAAAACCCAATAGAGGAAACATAGTCTGCAAATCTCTTATACCAAGCCTGTGGGGCCTGCTTAAGCCCATACAAGGACTTCTTCAATAAACAGACATGATGAGGATATTTGGGGTCTCGAAAACCCTAGGGCTGATGCATGTAAACGGTCTCCTTAAGATCTCCATGTAAGACAACATTCTTTACATATTTAACTGATGAATGGGCCAATCTTTTGAAAGAGTCAGACTAAGAACAATGTGAATGGTAGTCGGTTTGACCAGCGGACTAAATGTCTCACCACAATCCACGCAAACATGCTGAGTCTTACCATCACCTACAAAATGAGCTTTATGCCTCGCAAAAGAACCATTAAAATTATCCTTCTGAGTAAAAATCCACATAGACTGAATAATATTAACACTAGAAGGACGGGGTACCAACTCCCACGTCTTATTTGCAATAAGAGCATCATGTTCATCGTTCATAGCCAATTTTCAATTCGGGTCATTTAATGCGGACATTGAGTTACGGGGGGGGGGGGATTTAAGAACATTAGAATGTAAATTAAAATGTCTTTTTGATTTAAAAATACCCTGTTGACTACGAGTGACCTGTCCTGACTCGGGGGAGAATTAGGTGGATTTTAAGAAAAAATCAGAGGGGGTGGCGGACTGGCCAACAGGCAGTGGCCCTGCTGGCCCAACACTGGAAGCAGAAACTGGGCCTGGATCGAGAGCAGAAGCAGGGGCAACACTGGGCTGGATATTCGGCCAGTTGCTGGAACCGTGACGGGATGATTGGGCTAAGGCAACGATACTGTAGGTCCAACGGGCAGTGGGCCCGCTGGCTGATTTTGGGTGCGGGACCAATCCGAAAAATGGTGGATAATATACGGGGAGACGTTGTCATCCAAAAAATTATACGAATTAGGCACGAGACTACTATCTTTAGCAAACGGAAATTGGGTTTCATAAAAAATAACATGACGACTAATGATGATTTTATTAGATGATAAATCAAAACATTTGTAACCACGATGATTAGATGGATAACCCAAAAACACACAAGGGGTAGAACGAGCCTGAAGTTTGTTAATTGTAGTTGACGGAAATAGCAGATAACATAAGCACCCAAAGACCCTAAGATGTGCATACAAAACAGTCTTATTATATAGTATTTGAAGAGGTGATGAATATGTCAAACCTTTGATAGAAAGTATGTTAAGAAGATAAATAGCCATTTATAGAGCATGATGCCAAAATGAACGGTGTACGGAAGCATGGACCAATAAAGTTCGGACAATATTATTAATGGTACGAATTTTTCATTCGGCTTTCCCATTCTGTGAGGACGTATGAGGACAAGAGAAATGAAAACTATGCCATTATTTTCACAAAATTCCCGAAACAACTCATTATCATATTTTTTGTCATTATCACATTCAATATTTTTTATTTTCCGTTTGAATTTGGTACAGATGAATACTCGAAATTTTAAGAATATGAAAAAAATGTGAGATTTTTTCGCTAACGGAAATGCCCATAAAAAATTAGAATAATCATCCAAGAATAGAACATAATAACGATGGATTGGGTCAAAACACACAGACTCTAGACTGAATCAGGTCAACAACATATATCATGCCTCGAAAATCATGAACAACATGCAATATAATATTCAGGAACATTCTAGCCACTAATTCGCTATCTAGAATTTCAAGTCAGATATTCCTCAAATTTGCTTAAATTTATTAATACTTATGACCACTCAACCATGATTATCGACTTAAACAAGTATTCAATATTCGTTCATGCACAACTAATTCTCATCAACAATCCATCATGTCCAAGTTCTATAGGCTTGCTAACTTGTTATTCTCCACTAATTTAGACAACACATTCTCAAGAATCAATAGGACTTTTATAGGTTATGACGATAGGCTTAGGCACGGGTAGATGAAATGTCATTTAGGCTCAAAGTTACCATAAGCATAGAAACCAATCAACCCAACTCTATATGCACGTTATAAACCAAAAGCAATTCCCAATTTTTCTTTACCCAATTTTTTTTTCTTTTCGAACTACACCCCAAACTTGTTTTTCAATGTATGTACAATGGAAGTGTAGTGTATTCATTTTTTTTCTTTGCTCTTCTATTGATAACAGTCAATTTAAAATACCAATTACAAAGTGTCAATCCCTCAATCATATACTTATATGCTCATGGAATTCAAGGGAAGGAAAATATTTGTAAAGGGTTTCAAGTAGGCTCAGAATAAATGTCATTCAAAGAAGGGTTACTTAAGGCTTGAAAAGGGTAACTAGGGATTAAATTAGTCAATGTTGGCTTGAAAGGCTCAATCGTTCCAAAAATATCCTAAATCATCTTCCTAAGCATGCATCATCTATGATTTCGTCTCAAATAGCAAGCAAGCAAGTTCTAAGACTTTCCACCATCTTTCCTCAAACAAAAATTCAATCATGCATAAACCAATATTCAAGTACAAGAAATTCACCAATCATGATCAAGTTTTCATACTTGTTAATAATTGAAAACAACTCAGGACCTATCCAACTTAAGCACATAGATTTATGCATTTCATGGCTATCAATTTCATTCAACTCTATCACATGTGTTCACTCAATCTCATAGGCTATTATTATTAACTTGATTCATTGACACAAGACACTCAAACACTGACACTAAAACAAAAACACTAACAAAAAATAATCAACTGAACACAAATAATTAACACAAAATAGTTAACACAGAACAGTAAGACTCCCCCCAAACCTATTCAACACATTATCCCCAATGTGATAAGTAAAGCAAGAGTAAGATGACTTACCGAAACTGCAGCTAAGTGATTCAGAATGGTGGCGGCGGCGGTGGTGGGTGGTAAGGCGGCTGGTACTGTGGAGGATAGTCAAAGTAGGGCTCATTCGCGATGCTTTTTCACCCCAAGAGTTGGCTCACAATTCACCTAACATAAAAAAAACACAGACCAAGAAACAACAAGACACTGAGATTGTTCAAAAATAACACAAAATAAAAATAAACTATTAAGATGTTGGGTTGCCTCCCAATAGCGTTGTCGTTTAACGTCAATTAGTCGGACGTAGATTTCATGTTCATTTCAGGATCTCTTTTCTCATCACCTCCTTCATAGTTGGGTTCAACCTCCTTTGCGCCTCAATTGAAGGTCTGCTCCCATCGTTCTCGCATTGTGTTAATGCTACTTCAAGAGCATCAGTACTCTTGAAGCTTTCCTCAGCAACCGCTTTATCAATTACATCAATGGCAAAACAGTCGTCACTTGCTCTTGGATAAGTTGTTGCCATGAATACATTAAAAATCACTTCTTCTCCCTAGACTCGGAGTTTTAGTTCGCCCTTCTGAACATCTATAAGTGCTTTCCCTATAGCTAAGAATGGTCTCCCCAGGATGATGGACACATTTTCATCTTCTTCCTTATCCAGAATAATGAAGTCAACGGGAAATATGAACTTATCCACTTTTACTAGCACATCTTCGATAATACCTCGTGGATGTTTGATCGAATGATTTCCTAACTGCAAGGTAATTGTCGTAGGCCTAACTTTACCTAAACCAAGTCTACGAAACACAGTTAAGGGCATCAGGTTGATACTTGCCACCAAATCACACAGAGCATGCTGACACTCAAAGTTTCCGATAGTGCAGGGAATAGTGAAGCTCCCTGGATCTCTCAACTTCTAGGGAAACTTCTTTTGCAAAATGGTGCTGCACTCTTCAGTTAAAGCCACAGTCTCATAATCTCCCAACTTTATCTTTTTAGAGAGAATTTCCTTCATAAATTTCACGTAACTGGGCATTTGTTATAGGGCCTCAGCAAAGGGAATATTGATGTGCAATTTCTTGAACACCTCTAAAAACTTGGAAAATTATTTATCAAGAGAAGTTTTCCGAAGTCTTTGGGAAGAATAGAATTTTGGTTTGAGGATCAACCATACCCGCGGGTGGTGCCTTCTCTGTACTCGGGTGGTCTTCAGTAACCCTCTTTTTCTCTAAACCTGATATCTCTCCTAAGTCATCATTCTTTTCAACAGGTGGTTGGGTTACAGACTGCTCCACTTGCTTACCACTTCTCAAGGTGATGGCCTGACACTGCTCCTTCGGGTTCACAATGGTATTGCTAGGCAGATTCCCTTGAGGTTTGTTATTCAACATGTTTGCTAACTAGCCAACTTGCGTCTCTAAATTTCGAATAGAGGATCTTGTCTCTGTCATGAACTGTGTTTGGGAATTGGCGAGGGTCAACAAAACTGCTCTCAATTCATTAGGATTCTCTTGTGGGACTTGTGGCGTAG
Organism: Anisodus acutangulus; assembly: GCA_029783415.1. Lineage (NCBI taxonomy): Eukaryota > Viridiplantae > Streptophyta > Magnoliopsida > Solanales > Solanaceae > Anisodus > Anisodus acutangulus. The sequence goes on from CM056491.1 coordinate 48,897,420, forward strand.
ACTGATGAAAATATGAAGCTTGATTCATTGGCTGTTGTGGACTGTTCTGCTGATATTGCCCTTGAAACTGTGGCAGTTAGTTCTGATATTACCCTTGAAACTGTGACTGTAGGCCTTGGTCGTTTCTCCATGAAAAGTTAGGGTGATTCCTCCACCTAAGATTATAAGTGTTGGAGAACGGATTGTTGTAGGGCCTCTGAAAATTTCCAACTGCTTAAACTTGAGCTTGGTCCATAGGAACATTATTTGGATCCATTGTTGTGCACCGATCAAAAGTATGTGGACCCCCGCAAATTTCACAAATCACTTGCATCTTAACATCATTTGCGGACACAGTGTTCTGTTGCAATTGCTTTATCAAGAAAACAACTTGAGCAGTTAATGCAGTGATGACATCTAACTCATGAACCCCTGTTGTTTTTCTACTGCTCGTTGATCTCTCATCAGACCATTGATGGTTGTTTGTGGCCATATCTTCTAACAATTCATACGCCTCATTAGCATTTTTACTCATAAATGCCCCTCCAGCTGTAACATAAATTATGGTACGAGTAGTACCACACAACCCATTGTAGAAATTGTGGACCAACATCCACTGTTAAATTCCATGGTGAGTACATCTCCTTTGCAACTCCTTAAACCTCTCTCAAGCATCATACAAAGACTCCCCATCAAGCTGATAAAAAATATTCATTTCTCCCCTTAACTTCACGGCCTTTGATGGAGGAAAGAACTTGGAAAGAAATTTCTAAGCCAAATCTTGCCAAGTAGTAATAGAATTTGCCTAAAGAGAGTTCAACCAACTTTTGGCTCGGTCCCTTAGTGAGAATGGAAAGAGACTCAACCTAATGACATCATCAGTAACACCATTGTACTTAAATGTAGCACATAACTCCAAGAAGTTCGCCAAATGCATATGTGGATCTTCAAAGGGCAACCCACCAAACTGGATTGTGCTATGTACCATATGCAGGATTGCTGGCTTAATCTCGAAATTATTTATCTCCACGGCTGGTGGCCTTATGCATATCTGCACACATGTAACAGTTGTCAATATGTAGTCCCGTTAGCTCCTCGCCGCAGGATTCTGAGCTTATGCCTGCACAAATTCTGGCACCCCTCCATTCAACCCATCATTATTATGTTAGTTTGCCATAACAGTTGAATCAACAATTCTTCTATTCTTTTGATTCTGCTTACACGTTTTCTCAATCTCCGAATTTAGAGGAACAAGGTTGTCTGCTCTTCTCCTGCTTCGCATATACCAAAACTACATGAAAAATAATTAAAAATTGCACGCAAGTCAAGTTATAAACTTGTTCTTGGAGCAACCAAATTAGAAATAAAAATAATTATTTTGATATTGATAATACTTCAGTACCCGGCAACGACACCAAAAACTTATTGTGGTATTTCTAAATGCTACGCAAGTGTACGTATCGCAATTTGTAATAAATTTTGGTAAGACCGAGTATCGTCCACAGAGACTGATTTATCAAGTACCAATTAATTAATCTTTAGTTTCTATTTGGCCAACGAATATAAGTGGTGATTTCTAAACTAACGAATTAACAACTAAAATAGATTGCAGGAATAAAATAGTAGTGAAAACACACGAAATTTAATTCAGTAATGAAAGAAATTAGGATTTTCAATCTCATCAACAATCCACTCTATCATTCATTAATGCAAGACTAGCGATTCTTCTTCTTGTTAAGATAGCAGGTTAACTGAGATGTTCTATATTCCGGTTAGGACATATAAAAACTCAACCTAAATGAGAATTTTCTATATTTCTATGATAAATTTGATCACATAGGAGGATTAAGATCAATAACCTAAAAAGCTACACATGCAATCGTGATACTCTCGTTCAAGATTAAACCTACGTCTAATCAACTATAGTATATTCAAATCTCCCTTTTCAGATCTCGATTTGAAATCATATAGGTAATGAAAACTAATGGCCAATTAATTCTCATTCAATAAACACAAGTTGAAGAGATCTTAATAGATGAAGAAGAACATTAGCAATGCATTAAATCATAATAGAGTTTCAAGTGATTCAACGGAAAATCCTAGTAGAAGTAATTAGCTCATAGTCATGCTAAGAACTAATTAACTTAATATCCAACATGAACTGAATTCAAGTAAAGAAAAGGAAAAGAACTTGAACAATAGATGTCTCTAATGACTTCTTGTTCTCTTGTTCCTTGCCTCCAAAGTGTCATCCTTTTCCAAATGCGCCTCCCCCAGCATATATCATGAACCCCCCCCCCCCAGAATGAACCTTTTTGCCCTTGTTAAATTTAGGTTTTTCGCGGCCCTGACGTCGTCGGCGCCACGACTCAGCTATTAGAGCGCCGCGACGCTAATTCGCTTCTTAAAGTAGCTCACTTTCTGCCAGTGGGGCACCGCGGCTCCATGCTGTGTTGCACCACGACCCTTCAGCGTCGCGGCTCCATGCTGTGTTGCGCATCGGCTCTTCAGCATTCTTCATCTGGAATTTGTTTAGACTGCTTTCCAAGCTTCCCAGGGCTTCTTTGACTCATTTCTTGTGACTAACTATGCATTTTTGTCCTTAATAACCGCCTATTTCATTTGGATTCACCTTAATCCTTTCTGAATTGCTTAAAGCCTAAAAACACAAAACAACATGCATAATACTGCACAAGACAAATAAGGGAAAAACAAAAGACTCCCTAAAACATACTCTAAAACAGTACTAAAATCTACCTAACACCCACTGCCCCGAGGCCCATTGCCATCGGTCCGGTTTCCACCCCCGTTATTGCCACTTCAGTTGCCACCATGGTTTTTACCATTATTTTTCTGATTTTTCTTGCTTCCACCGTGAGTATGGTTTTGGCCCGAAGTATCAACAAAATCCTAATAATTAGTGGATGACATCATCATTACCACAGGACTAGCGCCGGTAACCGCCTTTTTGGCCAAGCCGACTTCTTCTAACGTGAGCATTAAACGAGCTTGATAAAATGGTGGAAGTGGATTACTTTGACGGAGAAAAGTCCCAACGCCATTATAGGCCTCAGATAGGTCTGCAACCATTTGTAGAATAAAACGATTATTGGTAACTGGAGCTCTGACATTACAGAGTTGGTCCGCCAATTCCTTGAGTTGTTTACAATAAGCGGAAACATTCGGGAAATCTTTCATGCTGACTTGGGAAATTCCTGCTCAAGGGTAACAATACGAGAATGTTGGTTATCCTGGAATATATCACGCAATCTATTCCATGTAGCCATAGTCGTAGTGTCTGGTTCAATGATCATCTGTAAGAGGCCGGTAGAAATAGTAGAGTAAATCTACTGAAGAACAGTAGCATCAAGAGTAATCCATAACTGAGGTTCCTCCACGGGAGGAGGGATAGCAGAAGAAATTATGTGATGGAGGACTTGATGAGAGATTACGTGAATTTTAAACAACTCTGCCCACGTCGCGTATTGGACGTTTTCCATCTCAAGAACAATAGGGATGATGTTCTTGATTTTAGAAACAGTAAGGGTAGGATGAAATAGGTTCTTTGACGTTGACATAACGAAAGACCAAAGGGATTGAGAAGAAAATTTGGGAAGAGATAAGGTAAATTGGCACGAAATACGAAAAGGGGCACGAATTCTGAGGCGGTCTCGGCCGAGAAGGGTGGTCGGAAAACCGAGAGGAAATTTAGGAGAGGAGCGGAAGTAATTTAGTCCTAGACTTATGATACCATGAAATAAATAATTCTTTCATTATTTTCATTAATGAAATAGTATATATATAATTTACAATTTTCATAATAGGAAAATCTTATTTCTATTCTACTCCTAAAACCTTATTCTACTTGTACAATAATTCTACAATTATGGTAAGTGTACAACACTAATGTAATTACAACAAATCATAACCTAAAATAGACTACTAAACCGTGATATACACAACATGCATACACCGTGTATATCACGGGATTTAACAGCCTATTATGCAATAATCTGCCCGTGATATACACAACGTATATACCGTGTATATCACGAGTATTTATCATTCCCCCATTTGCCATCCTGCTATGCCCGGGGGACCGATTTCTATCATTCTTATTCACATAAAAGATGGCACTTCCTTTGAACGGCAGAATCAAGAGCATTGTTACTTGGTACAAGGCTTGAGCAAGGATCCCTCGACATCACAAGTTATCAGAGGTTCAATTCGTTCAACTGGTTTAAGTAGCCCTTAAATCATTGGATTTTTTCTATAATGGAAATTGGGTCACGAGTCGTCGGGTCGGGGTGATGGTTGGGTGATTTTTAATTTTAACCAATAGAGATGCGTCGCATAAAAAATAATAAAAATGAAAAATAAAAAGGAGGGCTGTTAATTTTAAGGTTATAAGTGAACCAAAATAGACGGAGGAAGGGTATTTTTAGCCCAATAGATGGAGGAAAAGTATTTTTAAACCTTTTTGGATAGTTTAGGGGTATTTTTGGCCCTTTTTTGATTATTTTTTTACTACTCACCATGTCCAATTTATGTGACACACTTTCCTTCTTTATTTGTTAAAAAAAATATCATATTTCTATATTTATAAATAATCTAATTTTATAAAATAATTTACATGCACATATTTATATAAGATTTATTTTTGAATCATATATTTTAAAAGTCTTACATTTATTTTTAAATTTTGTAGATAATGAAATGATGTCACATAAATAAATTGATACTAATAAAATAGTAAAGACAAACATTACTTTTTTTTTAGACTCACAATGATCCTAGCAAAAACATTGCCCCTTTTTATGTACATTGTTCAGCTATTCCCCGCACGCACACAACAAGACAAATACAAACCTGGGAAAAATCAGACATTAGAGAGGAGAGAGAGAAAAAAAGACAGTTTCACTCCCATTAGTCTTGTGAACATCACAGGAGTACCTCTTAACTTCTCTCTCCAATGGCTTCTCTATAACCCCTCTTTAGTTCCTTTTTTTGCGAACATTTGCACCAATGGAAGCTGAAAATGATGATTACCAGAAGAAAGAAAGGGCCACTGCAGTCACTATACTAGTGTTTGCTTCTCTTTCCATTGCTTCTTTGTTTGTTGCTTTCAGCTACTATTGCTATATCCGTAACCAAGTTGCCAAGCGTTTCAAGAACCGTACTTGTAAGTATTTAAACTACTCAGCTTTACATTTCTCGAAGTTGGTCACAAGTATTTCAAGAATTAGGTGCATTTGTTAAGGGTTCTTGAATGTATTGTAGAGAGTTTTGATCTTTATGAAAATATGGGTCAAAATGGGATTAAGCAAAGGGCCAAGAGAAGATGGGGTGGGGGTGGGGGTGGGGGGGGGGGGGGGGGTGGGGTTTTAGTTTTTTTCTATTTTTAGGAAAGAAAAGAATAAACTTGCATTGTCACTGTGACAAATGGAAAAGAGTTTAATGTTGGTTACAGACTGTTGAAATTCTGAGTAAAATGTGCTAATAACTGGAAACAGATAGTTAGTTGAAGAGTAGTTTCCTCAACTTAATGTAAAAGATTCATCTAACAGACCTCAACTATTTTGGAATTGAGCCTTAGTTGTAGTAATAGTTGTTGTTAATGAATTTAGCACTAACTGTCTGACCTGTTTGTTGGAAATTTGCCTTTGGTGGGAGTTGCGTCCACCCATATTTAATGACTTAAACACTAGGGTTCCGCATGTTGGAGATTTTGATTCTTCACACGTGCATAATCTACTAAGTGAGTAGATGACCGTAGGGCTAAAGATCGTCAAATTTCGTTGAGAAATGAAAGAGATATTGATCCACGAAGTGAGGTGTTTGAAGCATGAAAACGTGGTATAGACCAATTCTCCCTCATCGGTGGGGGAAGGAAGATTTGTTTAGTTTATAAGTCTCAAAATTGGCTAAGGGTTTGGGACCCCAAGGGATAACCCATGTGTTTGAAGGAGGGAGGACCTAGATGTGCTTTGGTTCGAGGCTAAGTCCACACGCGCGCCGCCGCCGCCCGCCTGTCCCATCCGGGCTCGAGTCTCGGGCTTTGGGCTTCTTCTGATATTATCTTTTTTGACCCAAATTGCTTCATATTTACAGTTTGGTCCCTGAAGTCTCAGAAGAGATAAAATTGAAAAGAGAACTTGTGCCTTTTGGATTGGTTTTTGGAACGTTAAACCTCCATTAATCTGCACATCAATTCAGTATGGGTGAATGTATGCTTAACAAGTCTAGCATAAGCATGTTCACTTGGCATGTCGCCTATGTCATTGCATGTTGGCTTATGTTGTCGGACGTCGACATATGTCGCTAGACGCGGAAAGTCCGTCCTCCTTTGGCACACACCAAACGTGTCACCATGGTAGACCACTACTACCACTACAAATGTCGTTTGTCATTCATCTTACAAGTCATCTACTCGCTCATGTCGTTGGACGTCCTCCTATGTCGCTGGATGTCCGTTTATTTCGCTGCACGTCGGATGTCCGTTTATGTCATTGGACGTCGGGCTAGGACGTCGGCATTTTTCTATGCACGTCGGCCTACGTCGCTGCACGTCGGCCTAGAACGTCGGCCTATGTTGCTTCACGTCGACCTATGTCGTTGCATGTTGGCCTAGGTCACTGCACGTCGGGCTAGGACGTCGGCCTACGTTGTTGCACGTCGGCCTAGGACATTAACCTATGTCGCTGGTCGTTGGCCTACGTCGCTGCACGTCGAGCTAGGACGAATGTCTATGTCGCTGTACGTTGGGCTAGGACGAAGGCCTATGTCACTTCACGTCGACATATGTTGCTGCACGTCGGGCCTAGGATATTGGCCTATGTCGCTGGTCGTCGGCCTATGTTGCTGCACGTCGGGCTAGGACAACGCCTATGTTGCTGCCCATCGGCCTATGTTGTTGCACGTCGGGCTAGGTATCTACACGTCGTACTAGGACGTCGGCTTATGTTTCTTCACGTCGACCTATGTCACTGCACGTCGGCATAGGACGTCAACCTATGTCGCTGCACGTCGTGCTAGGACGTCGGCCTATGTTTGTTGCACGTTGGCATAGGACTTGTAAGATGAATGCCAAACGTGTCACCATGGTAGGCCACTACTAGCGCTACGAATGTCGTTTGCCAATCATCTTACAAGTCAACTACTCGCACATGTTGTTGGACGCCCGCTTATGTCGCTGCACGTTGGACGTCGACCTATGTCATTGCACGTCGGCCTAGAACATTGTCCTATGTCGCTGGTCAGAGGCCTATGTTGCTGCACGTCGGGCTAGGACGTCGCCTATGTTGCTGCCCGTCGGCCTATGACGTTGGCCTATGTCGCTGCACGTTGTGCTAGGACGTCGGCCTATGTCGCTGCACGTTGGCATAGGTCGTCAGCCTATGTCGCAGCACGTCGGGCTAACGAACATTTTCCTGAATTATGTCGCTGCACGTCGGACGTCGGACGTCGGCATATGTTGCTGCACTTTGACCTAGGACATCGGCCTATGTCGCTGGTCATCGGCCTATGTCGCTGCACGTTGGCATAGGTCGTTGGCCTATGTCGCAGCACATCGGGCTAACAGACGTTTTCCTGAATTATGTCGCTGCACGTCGGACGTCGGCATATGTTGCTGCATTTCGGCCTAGGACATTGGCCTATGTCGCTGGTCATCAGCCTATGTTGCTGCACGTCTGGCTAGGACGTTGCCTATGTTGCTGCCCGTCGGCCTATGTCGCTGCACATCGGGCTAGGACGTCGGCCTATGTCGCTGCACGTCGAGCCAGGACGTCGACCTATGTCACTGCACTCTCGGGCTAGGACGGCGGCCTATGTTGCTGCCAGTCGGCCTAAGTCATTGCACGCCGGGCTAGGACGTCGGGCATAGCATGTCACTATGTGTCAGTCATGCACTATATATTGAAGCCGTTGGCTCAATTGTTTTGACTACACTCAGAAATGAAAAACAAAAAATCTTCCTTACTCTCCAGCATCATTTCATTACACTAAGTTCTTCAAAGTAATACTTGAGTTTTCTTTTCTCATTTTGTTGAGTTGCTGTTTTATCTTGGGAGACTATTGTCCAGAAACGTAAAAAGATATATACGGGACAATCTTGTCTTAAAGACAGAGTGTCATCACTTGACCCAGCAAATCAAAGTGCTTGTAATCTCAGTTTCTTGTTTCAGTTTATAAAAATTTCAGTTTGTTGTAATTTCATTTTGTTGTAATAGTTAGCAGTTACTTATTTTCGTTTCCTGCAACGATTGTAATCTACAATTTTAAGACAAGATTGACTTGTTGTAACTGCTTAGAAACATGACTGGAACACTTATGATTCTGTTGCTGCTGCTGCTACTACTCAAGGCAACCCTTCTGCCTTCCCTTCTGCTGCTGCTACTGCTCAAGGCAACTCATCTGCCTTTCCCACTGCTGCCCAAGGCACATCCAATTCCTTTGCTGCTCTTCAAGGGAACGTGACAGTTCCTCCACCCTCTGCATTTCACCATGAACGCCCAGAAAAATTCATGGGCTCCAACTTTCAGAGATGGCAGCAGAAGATGCTGTTCTATTTGACGATTATGGGGATGGCTCAGTTCCTAACAGAAGATCCTCCACAATCTGGAGATGAAATGGACCCTTCGCCTACTGAAACGGTTGAAGGGGGCCAAGGTATCCATGTCATTAATGACATGAAGATGGTTCTTGATGCATGGAATCATAGTGATTTCATGTGTAAGAATTATATTTTGAATTGCTTGGCAGACCCTCTCTACACGGTGTATTGCACCGTAGGCACTGCCAAAGAGCTGTGGGAAAAACTGCAAAAGAAGTACAACGCACAAGATGCATGTACTAAGAAATTCATCGTTGAGAAATTTCTGAAATTTCAAATGGTGGATAGTAAAGCAGTGATGTCCCAAGTCCAGGAATTCCAAATGATTCTACATCACCTGGATTTGGAAGGTATGGAACCAAATGAGCAATTTTTGGTTGCATCACTGATTGAAAAATTACATCCCTCGTGGAATGAGTTACTTAAAACTCAAGACAAAGGAGATGACCTTTGAAGAACTTATTATCAAATTCCAGATTCAGGAAGATAATAAGAAGGCCTTGCCTAAGGGAAAACAACCTTTTGAGGCAAAGACAAATCTGGCTGAGGCCAAAGGGAACCCAAGCAAGAAGCGCAAGTTCCAGAAAGACGGCAAGACCTAAGCGATGGAGAAGTTCAAATGAAACTGTCACACTGTGGGAAACCTGGTCATATGATCAAGGACTGCCGCAAGCTCAAGACTGAGCAACAAGAGAAAGCCAAGGCTAAAGGCAAGACACATGCTAACGTCGTCAAAGACACGTTTCTGGACGACATGATTGAGGAGTTCTCGGCGGTGGTGCTTGAAACAAACCTGGTTGAGAATCCCATGCAGTGGTGGATGGACACGGGTGGTACCAGACACATTTGTTCCAATAAATTTGCCTTCTCCACGTATACGCCAGTCACCGACAAGAAGCTGTTCATGGGTAACAACGCTTCCTCTGACGTGCTGGGGGTAGGAAAGGTGGTCCTGAAGATGACTTCTGGAAAGGAGCTCACTCTGAAGGAAGTGATGCATGTCCTTGAGATTAGGAGGAATTTAATTTCAGGTCCTTTATTGGTTAATGCTGGTTTTAGGCTAGTGTTTGAGTTCAATAAATTTGTAATCACTAAGAATGACACTTTTGTGGGGAGAGGCTTCGTCTGTGAAGGCCTCTTCAAAGTTAACGCCATGTCTGTAATGCGTCCAAGCAATAATATTGAAGCTTCTTCTTACTTGCTTGAGCCATCTAATTTATGGCATCATAGATTAGGGCATATTAACTACAAGTCCATCCAAAGGTTAGTCAAGTTGGAGTTGTTGCCGTCTATCGACGTAAACCCTCAACATAAGTGTGAGGTGTGCGTAGAGGCAAAACTCACAAAGCTTCCTTTTCGATTCGTCGAAAAGAATACCGCTCCTCTAGAACTTATTCACACAGATATATGTGATTTGAAGTTTGCACAAACTAGAGGGGGGAACAAGTACTTTGTGACATTCATTGATGATAGCACAAGGTATTGTTACTTTTACTTGTTGAAAAGTAAAGATGAAGCCTTTGAAGCGTTCTGACGCTACAAAGCAGAAGTTGAGAACCAACTAAGCATGCGGATTTAAGCAATACGTAGCGATAAAGGGGGAGAATAGGTAGCACCATTTGAGGAATATTGTGCCGAATCAGGCATTGTTCAAATGACTGCTCCATACTCACCTCAGTTGAACGATGTTGCTGAACGCAAGAACCGCACATTGAAGGAAATGATGAATGCTTTGCTCATCAATTCCGGTCTTCCCCAAAACATGTGGGGAGAAGCTGTCCTTACCGCTAATACGATTCTTAATAGAGTCCCACATAAGGGTAAGGACAAAACTCCATATGAATCACGGAAAGAAAAGAAACTCACCTATAAATATTTAAAGGTGTGGGGTTGTTTGACAAAGGTCGAAGTGCCTAAGCCAAAGCAGGTCAAGATTGGGCCTAAGATTGTAGATTGTATTTTCATCGGATATGCAAATAACAGTAGTGTTTATCGCTTCTTAGTGCATAAGTCAGATATTCCAGATATCCACGGGGTACAATCATGGAATCAAGGAATGCTCAATTCTTTGAGGATCTTTTCCTAGAAAGGAAAAAGACATAACCTCTCGCAAACGAAGTTATGAACAGAGCTCTCAGAAACCAGGAGTCATTGACTGCCCGGATCTAGATGGTTCAGGTCTAGTGGACTTCGAAGTGGCTAAATAACCGGAATCTAGTATTCCAGATCCTCAGAACTTGGAGACTCCAGAGATAGAACCAAGGCGAAGTAAAAGGGCTAGGAAGGATAAAACCTTCGGTCCTGACTTTGTAGCTTATATGGTTGATGACGAACCAAGGACAATTGCTGAAGCATTGTCAACTCCAGAGGCACCGCTCTGGAAAGAAGCTATTGAGAGTGAAATAGACTCCATCCTGCATAACCATACTTGGGAGTTGGTTGATCTTCCTCCGGGAAATAAACCGTTAGGTTGTAAATGGATACTCAAACGGAAGTATAAAGTAGATGGGTCTATAGATAAGTACAAGGCCAGGTTGGTAGTTAAGGGCTATCGACAGAAGGAAGGCCTTGACTATTTTGACACGTACTCCCCGATGTCTAGGATGACGTCCATACGAGTATTCATTGCGATCGCAGCGTTGCGTGACCTTGAGATACATCAAATGGATGTCAAGACAGCCTTCCTAAATGGTGATTTGGAAGAAGAAATTTATATGGAACAACCCGAAGGGTATGTGGTTCCAGGGCAAGAGAAGAAAGTCTGTCGGCTTGTCAAATCTTTGTACGGGCTGAAACAAGCCCCGAAGGAATGGCACAAAAAAATTGATAGTACTCTACTATCGAAGGGTTTCTCCATTAATGAGTGTGACAAATGTGTCTACATGAATGGTAATTCTGACTCGTTCGTCATGATATGCATGTACGTAGATGACATGTTGATCACATGGAGCAGTCCTAGCTTGATTCTAGAGACTAAGAACATGTTGAAACAATGCTTCGACATGAAGGATATGAGTATTACAGATGTCATCTTAGGGATAAAAATATCTAAGACGTCTGACGGACTGGTCTTGTCTCAATCTCACTACATCGAGGATGTTTTGAGAAAGTTTGAGGTGTTTGACAGTTCGTCTATGAAGTCACCACTGGATAGAAATAAAAAAACTTGATAAAAATCATGGTGCACCCGTATGCTAGGATCAATATGCACAGGTTATTGGGAGTTTGATGTACGTAACAAACTGCACCCGACCTGATATTGCTTATGCAGTTAACAAGTTGGCTAGGTTTACCCGTAATCCAAGTAATGATCGTTGGAAAGCGTTGAATTGGGTGCTACGTTACCTGAAGTACACGCTAAATTACGAATTACATTATTCGAGATATCCAGCTGTACTAGAGGGGTACAGTGATGCAAACTAGATATCTGATATAGAGAACACCAAGTCCACTAGTGGATATATATTTTCAATTGGTGGTGGGGCTGTATCTTGGAAATCCTTTAAGCAAACTTGCATCGCCCGATCCACGATGGAATCGGAGTTTATCGCTTTAAACAAAGCAGGAGAAGAAGCCGAGTGGCTTCACGACTAATTAGAGGATGTCCTGTGTTGGGACAAACCCGTACCTTCAGTGATGATTCACTGCGACAGCCAATCGGCTTTAGGAAGGGCACGAAGTTCTATGTACAATGGCAAATCTCGTCATATTCGACGGAGACATAAGACCGTTAGGCAGCTGATCACCACGTGTATAATATCCATTGATTATATAAAATCAAAGGATAACATAGCAGACCCACTGACAAAGGGCATATCCAGAAATCAGATATTCTGATTGTCTAGGGGAATGGACTTAAACCCCAAGCTTTAAGGACCAATACGGTGGTAACCCAACCTTACTGACTGGAGATCTCAGGAATGTGGTTCAATGGGAAAACTAAGTTGTAAAGGTTCAGTTGAGCGCTTCGGTGGAAGAAAGAGCACTTCGGGTTATGATTTCTGTAAGGAACATAAACCCAAAGCCGTTCCCGCGATAGACATTAAGTGCTATCTGCAGTGTGGGTAAAGGTTAATTTTTCAAAACCTTTAATGATCCTCAACGGTTGAGGTTAGGTTTGTGGAAACTTTTAATGGTTCCTAACACTTGTGAAGTGGGGTATAGTAGGATACCTTGTAGGAGACCACCTATTTAAGTGCGAGGACAGATCGCCTCAAATGAACACACTTAAGAATTCAAGAAGTGTCCACGGCCACAACGGACAAAACATTACGAAGAAAAGAGTAAGGGAATTTGTTGTGTTGGTACTATTGACTTGGCTTACACTAAACACTGACTGTTCAAGACATCACGTTCACTGCGCAGTAAGTAAGTCCGATGGTATTTAACTATGGAAGGTACAAAGCTGAAACTACCTCTCCTTATGCAACATCGATCCGCTGAAATATTGCTGGAAATAGGCACCCTGTGGGTGCACCAAAATCTCTTTCAAGAGGGGATTGTTGGAAATTTGCCTTTGGTGGGAGTTGCGTCCACCCATCTTTAATGACTTAAACACTAGGGTTCCGCATGTTGGAGACTTTGATTCTTCATACGTGCATAATCTACTAAGTGAGTAGATGACCGTAGGGCCAATGATCGTCAAATTTCGTTGAGAAATGAAAGAGATATTGGTCCACGAAGTGAGGTATTTGAAGCATGAAAACGAAGTATAGATCAATTCTCCTCATCGGTGGGGGAAGGAAGATTTGTTTAGTTTATAAGTCTCAAAATTGGCTAAGGGTTTGGGACCCCAGAGGGTAACCCATGTGTTTGAAGGAGTGAGGATCTAGATGTACTTTGGTTCGAGGCTAAGTCCACACGCGCGTCGCCGCCGCCCGCCGGTTTGGTCCGGGCTCGGGTAGTGGGCCTTGGGCTTCTTCTGATATTATCTTTTTTGACCCAAATTGCTTCATATTTACAGTTTCGTCCCTGAAGTTTTAGAAGAGATAAAATTGGAAAGAGAACTTGTGCCTTTTGGATTGTTTTTTTGAACGTTAAACCTCCATTAATCTGCACATCAATTCAATCATTTACTTGGCTGAATAACTCCTCACTAATGCTCCAATACGTTGCACATTAATTCAGTCATTTACTTAGCTGAATTACTCCTCGCTAATTGCCATTAAATGACCATTAACAACAATTAGTTGGGCAGTTGACAAGTCCCCTCCATGCACTATATATTGAAGCCTTTGACTCAATTGTTGTGACTACACTCAGAAACGTAAAACAGAAAATCTTCCTTACTCTCCAGCATCATTTCATTACAGTAAGTTCTTCAAAGTAACACTTGAGTCTCCTTTGCTCATTTTATTGAGTTGTTGTTTTATCTTGGGAGACTATTGTCCAGAAAAGTAAAAGGATATATACGGGGCAATCTTGTCTTAAAGAAAGAGTGTCATCACTCGACCCAGCAAATCAAAGTGCTTGTAATCTCAGTTTCTTGTTTCAGTTTATAGAAATTTCAGTTTGTTGTAATAGTTAGCAGTTACTTATTTCCCGTTTCCTGCAACGATTGTAATCTACACTGTTTTACTGAGAAAATGCTGTCTAATGCACAAATTTACACCCTGCTCACTGCGCTTTAGTTGTTAATAAAATCAGCACCAATGTTCGGCTTGTTTTACGGAGAAAATGCTTCCCAAGGCACAAATTTTCACTGTGTTTTGGTAGTTGTTAATAAATTATCCGGTTTGTTTTACTGGGAGAATGCTTCCTAACACACAAATTTTCACCCAGGCAGTGTGCTCTAGTAGTTATTTATAAAATTAGCACTAATTGTTCAGCTTGTTTTACAGAGAAAATACTTCCTAATGCACAAATTTATACCCTGCAAATTGTGTTTCCACTCTATAAGTTCAAGTTTTCGGAAAGTTGAAGTCTTGATACGTTTTTGTTACTCCATCCAGATACCGAGAGTTCTTGTGAGGACAAGGGAAACAGTTTTGCCAATCTGAAAGTCATTGCCGAGAAGGGATTTCAGGTTTTCACATTCAAGCAGCTGCAGTCAGCCACTGGTGGATTTGAAAAATCTAATGTGATTGGACACGGTGCTTTCGGGTCAGTGTACAGAGGAGTGCTTCAAGATGGAAGGAAGGTTGCAATTAAGATGATGGATCAGGCTGGAAAACAAGGGGAGGAAGAATTCAAAGTGGAGGTAAGATATCAGCCAATACTTTTTCGACACAATGTAGTGAAGTCTATAATGTTGAAAGGGAAAAATATTTCCACAACCCTTAAATTTTCCTCTTCAAAGTCTCAGTTAACCTTGTTTTTCACCCTACATCAATGGAAAAATTCAAGCCAATAGAAAGTATTTTTCCCTCAAATTTTAACCCTTAACACAAGGGCTTAAATGTTATCAAGTGAAAATCTAAAGGGTTTTATTGAGTCTAACCTAAATTCAATTAAGGGCATTGTTAAAAATTGTATTTGTGTGAAATTTATGATCTGTAGATTGAATAACATATTTTTTATTATTTAATAAAAGGTTTGTAACCTCTCAGATATTAAGATAGATACATGGATATTCTTTTTATTACTTCACCAAAAAAAGAAGATATATGTATATTCTTTGTTGCCCTAGGGGGGAAAACAAAGCATCATAATCTTGTGAATTTTAGTTTGAAATGTATCTTCATTCATGTTTTGAAGCATTCAGCAAAACCAATTGTTAGGTTGATTAGAGCCATAGACGTGTTGGTCTAATTTACCTGCAAACAAGTTTTACTAAGTAATTGCAAATATAAATTGAATACAATCCAAAAGAAGATGTGTGTTTATCGTTGTCATCATTAGAAAGAAAACAAGTATACAAATGTCCTGATGTCGGAAGGTTACACGTTAAGATGAAGCAATAAAACATATAATGCAAATTGCAGATTATGAATTAAACACAAGTTACAAAGTCTCAACAAATCCCTTCCGTTGTTATATGATTTTCTAAGTATTTCAACCTTTGTGTCAAACAGTTATAAATTGCACAGTTTCAGTGAAAACCTTAAACTCTTTTTGAAACTTCAAGAAAAGTTAAAGGACTCTGATTATTCTTTTACATGTACTTTTGTTGCATCTCCTTTACTTTGATGATCGATTTCTGGCATCAAATATCAGGTGGAGTTGCTATGCCGCTTGCGCTCACCATATTTGCTGTCATTGATTGGCTATTGTTCAGAAACTAGCCATAAATTGCTTGTTTATGAGTTCACGGCAAATGGTGGTTTGCAGGAACACTTGTATCCACTCAAAGGTATGTAGTGGTTTTCAGTTGTATATGGTTTTGGGCCTTTTTGGTATCTAGTAGCAGTCTTTGCATAATTATCAACTGCTATTATGGTCCCTGCGAAAAGCCAACATGTGTAGAAATACTTCATCCATAAGAAAGTGATGAATGGATATACTCATCAAATGACATTCTTAGACATATGGAAGTTTGTCATATTGGCTTAGCTACACTTGGCTGGTAAATTGTCAGCAGAAAATAATGAGGTGATACATCTCTTTGTACTGTAAAGTTCAGATAAAGAGTTTTTCTTAATGCAGTAAGACACCAAAATCTGCTAGTTATTACATAAGAAGTTGGATACCGATAAATAGAACATGGGAAGATAGTCAATGTCCAACCTGAGAAGCAAATTCAATGTATATTGTCTGCTCTACATCAGCCTAGAAAGAGCATTGCTCACTGCTGGTTTTTCCAAATCTGATAGATATTATCTGAACATCCAGTCCCATTTTCACCCCCTACCGTTTCTTACCTGCAAGGAGCAATAATTAAAAATCCATTCATTACAGCTTTTAATCCCGTTGTAAAAAGGAAGCTCAGTTTATCATGGCTATTGATCTCCCTTATTTGGGTAAAAGAATTCACTGAGCAATAACCAATTCATTTTCTGCAACTTGAAGGAAAGCAGGTCTTTTCCTGAAATTCTACTGACATGTGGAATTCCTGCTTATTGTGCACTGATCCAAGTTGTGCCAAATGGGCTAATTCCTATTCTTATACCTTATTTCACATTGTTTCAAGTTTCTCTTTTGAAGTCGTCAACTCATTAATGAAAGTGTTACACTTCAATTGTAGGTTCCAATAACTTTTGTCCAAAGTTGGACTGGAAGACCCGGTTCAGAATAGCTTTGGAGGCTGCTAAAGGTTTGGAATATCTCCATGAACATGTCAATCCCCCAGTTATACAGAGATCTCAAAAGTAGCAATATTCTTTTGGACAAAAATTTCCATGCCAAAGTTTCTGATTTTGGATTGGCCAAGCTTGGATCTGATAAAGCAGGTGGACATGTCTCTACCCGAGTTTTGGGGACACAGGGATATGTTGCTCCAGAGTATGAACCCTTCATTTGGCTGAATTATGCAGATTAAAGCAGTACCTTCTTATCTTAGATATTAATGTGTCAATGCCAATTTCTTCCGTTAAACCATTGCAGATATGCATTAACAGGACACTTAACCACCAAATCAGATGTTTACAGTTATGGGGTTCCAGTTGATATAAAGAGATCTCCTGGCGAAGGCGTTCTTGTTTCTTGGGTAGGTTCACTTAATTGTTTCTTATTTTTGTTCACAAGTAGGATTCTCTAATTGTTTTAAGACATATTATCTTAAGTAATTATATTTTTGGTCCACTCAAAAGAATAATTGCCAGCAAATGTATAGGTTTTGTACATTAAATATAAATATACATGTTGTATACATAAAATATACTTAATTAGTTATAGATTTTGTATATTTTGGCTAGCACCTGTAATTAATTTCAGCGGATGGGTCAATTGAAAAAAGCCCTTTAGATAATGCCCCCAGCCCCTGCTAATGAATACTCCCTCCGTCCCATAATAAGTGTCACCTTAGCCAAAAACACGCATATTAAGAAACCAATAATGCATTATGAAGTTTATCAAATTACCCCTATATAATAAAAATAAATTACTTTTCCTCTTGATTAGAGCATGCATAGTAGTAAACCTTTGACATTGGGAATCAACAATACCAAGTTACTCCTATGTGGTTTTTCCAATCATCATTTAGATGTTTCTTTAACTTGTCAATTTTTGTCTAAGGGTAGAATTGGAAAACACTAGCCAATTTATGTCTTGATTTCCTAAGGTGACACTTATTATGGGATAATTTTTTTTAGCTAAGGTGACTTGTTATGGGACAGAGGGAGTATTAACATTACTCAGTTGAACAATATAAGGTCTTACTGAACTCTTCCTACTCCCATTTGTTTGTTAGGCATTGCCCCGTCTCACTGATAGGGAAAAAGTTGTAGAGATAATGGATCCAGCGCTGAAGGGTCAGTATTCAATGAAAGAAGTTATTCAAGTTGCTGCTATTGCTGCAATGTGTGTACAACCGGAGGCTGATTATAGACCACTGATGGCTGATGTTGTGCAGTCATTGGTTCCACTGGTGAAACAACCTCGACCAACGGCGAAGGCTGGTAGCTGCTCTAGCTTTCACGCCACACAACCCCCCCCCCCCAATGCTACACAATCTCCCAAGGCTTAGACTTTCTTTAAGCGAAACGGGCATATCTTGATCCTTAATTCTACTCCAACTTTAATAGCCACTTAGTTTGTCTACTATGGACTATCTAGCTTATGAACACCTTCCATGAGTAACTTTAATCTAACAAGCCAGCTGATGTAATCATTTCTCATGCTAAACCAGGTGGAGGAACTATTAGTATAGTAGTTTCTGTATTTAATACTTATATGTTAAAGCTCTGGAGGATTTGAGTACTGGTTTCTGTTCCTAAAACTAGTCTAATAACTTGTCAAAATGTTCTAGTGAATTTATTTTCCTTATATAAAATGGTATTCAAGGCCATTGTTCACTAATTCAGAGTATTCAAGATTTGAAATTTATGGTTCCTTACAATAATTTTAAATTAATATAGGATAACTAGATTCATAGTCAAATATGTATAGATATTTAGTGAATATTTTAATACATATTGTTTCCCTTCGAAGTGTTTGCCGTTTTATTGGCTGACGAAATCGGACAACAAATTGATTAGGGCAGGATGCAGAACTCTAACTTCCGGCAATGAGTTCCGCAATTACTCCAGAAAGCATTAGGATGGTGATTGAGTAGACTAAATGGTAAGAAACATAAATACAGCTAGAGTGCAATAAATGGGATAAAGTAGAATGAAGATATGTAAACATTAGATTTTTAATTGATTGTGTGGGTCCTTCTCTGTACAAATGATTCCTTTATTTATAGTACAAGAAAAATAAACGTGACCCCCTATGTTAACCACCGAACTACCCACTAAATCCACTAGCCAACTATGAGGATGTGGTGCCAATTTTTTCGCCTGAACCTCTAGCACGATCGATGACACTCCCTTTTGGTTGTTGCTGGTTGCTACCTTTTCTAGAAGGTTCTTTGACTAGGTCTTCAAGGCGTCCGAGTATGTGTGGGTCTCGGCTATTCCTCGGAATTATGACTCGGTCACACTACTATAATAGCCGATGATGCTTTTCTAGCCGAGGGTGAGGACTAACGGATTCGGCTATGATTCTGCTCGGTTACCGACTTAGAATCCTTTTCTAACTTCGCCTGTCACTTGATTCGGCTAAACACTTTTGAGTGTTAACAATTGCCCTCTTGTATTAACTCGAGTGCGACTGTCGAGTTGATGTATTCCAAAATGGCCGTCATTTCGTGTGCCAGTTGTAGGTGTCATTTCAATCACTTTTGCCTTAAATGCATGCAATGATGGTTTTTAAAAAGTTCTTTTTTCCTTCCACAGAAACGTCTCGGCTTCCACAATTAATTTCTAACGGATTTTTAGCCGCACGTTTTGGATGAAAAAACTCCCAATAGAGAGTCAATCATATCTCCAAGAAAAAGGAAATACTTAGGAGAGACATCCCCCCACCAAAAGGTTTCTCATTCAATCTTCTCGGTCATTCCCAAATTTCTCGCCTTCTTCAGAAAACCCTATTTCTTCATCAAAGAAAGAAAAACCATGTCTTCATCTTCTTCTCTATCTCTGGATCGGATAGCACCGATTTGGCTGTTGATGACCTAATCCCCACTTTTTCCTTCATAGATAAGCAACTAGTTCTCGCCCCTTTTCGTACATCTGAACAAGGTGACCTCCTTCTTTCTCAGTATCTAAGCCCGACGAACTACGACCTTCCGATTACCTGTGACTGGTTCATCGGCGACCGTTGTCCGGCTAGTCTGCGTACCTGGCCGACCAAGATTACTAACTATCTTGTTTGGTTGGACCGAGTGAAGTCAGCCAAAGAAGCCAAATTGAGGCGCACAGGTCTCTACGACGCCATTGTGCTATCGGAGTTTGACTCCTCCTGCAACATCGGTCTTATATATGCCTTTCTTGGTTACTGGCCGACTGCTGCCAATGCCTTTGTTTTCCCTTGGGGAATGATAAGCCCCACACTACTTGATGTGACGACGATACTTGGCCTTCCGATTCCGGGAGCCGAGGTGCCTGTCCTAAGCGATATAGATGTTGCCTATTTAGGCATCAAAGTCTCAAAGACTTCTTCAGGCTACAACCAGTTTATAACCAACAACCGTCGACTATCGCCTTTCCAACTCGATAATGCCGAGCATCATGCTTTTCTGCTTTCTTGGTTTAGCCGATACTTTGTTTGTGCGGGCTCTTGTACAGTTGTGAAAGCGCTGGAAAT
Source organism: Anisodus acutangulus (assembly GCA_029783415.1). Classification (NCBI taxonomy): domain Eukaryota; kingdom Viridiplantae; phylum Streptophyta; class Magnoliopsida; order Solanales; family Solanaceae; genus Anisodus; species Anisodus acutangulus. The sequence continues at coordinate 48,917,737 of CM056491.1, forward strand.
TTATGCGGCGTTAGCCGTTTCGGGGAGGGATGTCAGCTGGGCATCTATCTTCTTGACCTATCTTTACATGGCTCTAGGTGATGCCCAGGCGAGGTTAAGGGATTCCAGAAACCTGGATACCTTAGTCGGTCCCCTGTGGTTCCTTCAGTTTTGGATCACCTTCTATTTTCCTGAGTTTATCCCCAATAGATTTGATGATCGCCGCTTTCCGTTAAACCCGCCAGTATTAACCGATACTCTTCGGAGAACACCCTTTGTGCCCCAAGATGCTCTTGCCGCACTCTTCACCCTGCATGGTCTATCTAGATACCATTATATAGATTGACAATCGGTCCTAAAGAGATGGGCCACCCCTGATTGGGTCCGTCAAGTAGTCGATGAGGACCTTACTTTCTCCCAGCGGAGGACTATGGTTCTCATATGGGGGCAGATTCTCACTGACAGGGTCTTGTTTGGGTGGTTTGAAGCCCACTTCTAGGAATAATAAATTGATCGCGGAGCCTTATCGGCCAAACTTTGTAGCAAGGCAATTCGGCCTTACTCAGCACGTGCCGTGGCCGTACCGCAGTATTGTCAGTTCAACCCGACGCTACATTCTTGATACAGAACAAGAAAAGAAGTTAGTCAATCATAATCTTGACAGGCTTGCCCTGTTTGACTGATATCTGTTTCCCCTGAGAGCGAATACTACCGTCTCTTTTGATGATTGGTGGGATACGACTAAGGAAAAAAAATTTCAATCTCCTTTAGATGTCTATTGTGATTGACTGATTCTGTCGAGAAAAAGGAAGAACCCGGAAACCTCTAAACCGTGGCCAAAAGAAGCCACTCTGAAAGTTGCTTTCTCTAAATCGGCTAGGCCTGTTGCCTCAAGGTCTTCCGTCCGGTTGCAGTAAACGAAGAGAAAAGGTAAATTGTATTCTACATATGTGTAGGCCAGATTATTCTTGTGAATTTTCGGGTAACATCTCTTATGTATCTTTCAGCAATCCCATCTCCTCTAGTGTTTATTGATCTGGAGACTACTTTTGACAACGAGTCCCCATTACCCAGAAAACCAATACCCAAGAAACCTCGACGAAGTGGAGGGGTTGTCATTCGAGATTATAGTGAGGAAGACCCCCACAGACCCGGAGTTCCTGTTCCTGCTGAGGAAGAGGAGGAAATTGATAAGGCGTAGACGGCTGCATAAAGCGTGTGATGCTCCCCTTCATATTGGTGGATCGTCTTCCCTGGATCATGCTCCCATGTATTCGCACGACCCATCGCCGGCTGCCCTCAAAGCCACAGTTTCTCCTGCCAAGGCAGCCGAGGTTTCCTATGCTGGAGCAGCCATAGAGGTATACCTTTTTTTCTTATGCTTGGTATTTCATTATCTCCTTGATTTTGCCTCTATACTGAATTTTCCTTTCTGTACAGGAGACCGCTAGAGATAATCCTTCAGCTGAAGCCCACCAAACTGACGACTCGGAGGTACCAGCCGAAATCATCCCGGAAGATGTGCTTTTACACTACTTTGGTTCAGTCGACATTGCATCTCCACCAGCTTCGCCTGTTGGCATCCATCAAGAACGAGTCGAGGAGTCTCTCACTAGGGGAATTCCAATCAACAAAGAAGAGTGTCATGCTTTGAGGGCCTCTTTGCTCCGATTGTCAAAAGAAACAACAGATTCCATGGTTCTGGCAACCACTTACAATGGTATGGCTTTGGCTATGAATGATTTAGTTGCTTTACATAGAACGGCCAAAGATAGCCATGATGAGGTTGTCGCTGCTTTGCAACACTTAGGGTCTCTTCGATAAGAGAAGAACTGCATTCAGACTTCTTTCAATGAGATGAATGCAGAAAGGCAACAAAATGTCAGCCGAATAAATGACTTGCAGGAGCAATTATCCAAACTATGGGTTGAGTTGGAGCAGATCCATGCGGAGATATGGGCTATTACTCCGGCCATAGGCGCCTTAGACTCGGCTATCAGTGCCCACGACTCCTCCCGTTCTTCTTTGTTTCGGCAAAGCCTTCAATTGGATAACAATATCTGGGAACTCGGTAACCAGTATGTGGTTTGGGAACTAGATCAGAAAGCGGGTAGCGAACGGCTGGTCAAACTGGAAAATGAATAGTCTGCGTGGAAAAGTTGTCTAGTTCAAGAAATGCCGATAATCACTACTCCCTTGCCATCTGATCATGTTGCTGACTTATCAGCCGATACCCTTATGGACTTGCAATCTGAAACCATCGTTGCTTATGTTGTTCAAGAGGTATCGACCGATACTTAGGCTTTTACCGAGGCCCCATCGACTATAGTGGCTGAGCCTTTGCTGGGTGCTGAAAGGGAGGTCCAAGCAGGAGAGTGAGCGGCTGAGGTAGTAGCCGTTGTTGCAGCTGAGAGAGAAAGGGAGATTGTAGGTACCCAAGATGCCCAAGCAGCCGTGGACTCGGCTAATCCCGAGACTTCAGTTACTGGTGATATATTGCAACCTCTAGATGGTGGAATGCCGACCAACTCAGCTCCCTAACTTTATCGACCCCAAATTGAAGGGTCTGTTTTTGTGATTAAGCAATCTGTCTGTGGCTATTGTTTACTCTTGTCTTCCCCAAATCAAAGGGAAGTACTCTTCATGTGACTGTGACCAGGCCATTTCTTTACCCCAAATCGAAGGGTCTGTTTTTTTTTGTGACTAGGCAGCCGGTCTGTGGTTGTTGTTTACTCTTGCATACCCCAAATCGAGGGGTAGTATCTCTTTAAGTATTTGTCGTTTACATTTCTGTCAAGCTCTTCATCATGCATGCCTATCAGTCGATACGTATTGCCAGCAATCCTTTGGCTTACTACGAAGGGTCCTTCCCAGTTTAGTGACCATTTGTCGATTTTGTGATCTTTCCTTCCAAGTGGTAACACACTTTTCCAAACCAGGTCTCCTTCAGCGAACCTCTTAGGCTTAACATGTTTGTTGTATGCTTTGGCCATTTTTCGTTTGCCGACTTCGATTCTTTTTAGGGCCATCAATCGATCTTCATCTAACTAATCTAACTCTATTAGCATGGCCTGCTGATATTCTCCTAAGCTTAAAGAATTTTGCTTGGCCACTCGTAATGACTTAACATTAATCTCTAAGGGCAACACTGCATCTTGGCCATAGGTAAGCCGATAAGGTGTCGTCCCAGTAGCTGTAGACTTAGATTTCCTGATTGCCCAAATAGCTTCATCCAGAATGAGATGACATACTGCCGGTTTATCTTCCATATTTTTACTGATTATGTCCACAATAAGCTTGTTGGCTGCCTCGGCTTGCCCATTCGCATGTGCGTAATAAGGCGAGGATGTGATCATTTTGATCCCAAATTTCTCAGCAAAGGCTGCCACCTTAGAACCAGTGAACACCGTCCCTTGGTCTGGTGTTGGATAAACTGAATGACATATGTATGATGAACCTTCTTCATCGGCTATGCCTCTACCCATTTAGTGAAATAATCGGTAGCCACAATAATAAAATTGTGTCCTTTAGCCGATTGTGGGTGAATCTTTCCGATGAGGTCTATAGCCCACCCTCTTAAAGGTCAGGGCTTCACAATCGGGTGCAATACCTCGGTTGATACCCGTTGGATTGGTCTATGTCTCTGACACTCTTCACAATATTTTGCGTATTGAAAGTAATCGGCCGTGATGGTAGGCCAATAATAGTCATGGCGATAAATCAACCACTTCATCGTTGGCCCGGCTCTGTGTGATCCGCAGATTCCTTCATGAACTTCTCCCATGACTCTTAAGGCCTCTGCTTTATCAATGCACTTGAGTAGCACCCAATTTACACTCATTTTGTAAAGATCATCATCAATGAGCACATACTTCAAGGCCCTCCTCTTAACCTTAAGGTCTTTGTACGTGGAAAGATCTTTTAAGTAGCCGATTAATACCTGTTTCCACGAGTCGATCTGGTCCATGGCTAACACTTCGGTTGGCAGCTCATCATACTCTAGAGTGAGTAGAGACTTCCTAAAGCCAGAAGCTTCTTGTGCTAAATCGTTAGCCTCAACATTCATGCCTCTGGAACATAACTTAACATAGACGATGTGAACCTACTAAGTAATCTGCTAGTTGTTTCGTAACGGGCCAACAAATTTGGATCTTTGCAGTCATATTCCCCGGCTAGTTGCTTGATAACCAATTGAGAGTCTCTATGAATCTTGATGCACTTTGATTTTATAGAAACTAGGAGTTTGAGTTCAATGATGAGAGCATCGTATTTAGCTTGGTTATTTGTCAAGTCTGAATCTAACCGATAACAGAACCTCCACGTCTCATTTCTAGGATCGGTTATCGTTATTCCGGCTCCGACTCCCTTCTGGGTTCTTGACCCATCGAAAGTTAGCGTCCAGGGGACGACGTCCATACATGTGGTAGAGGGGGCGCATGAGTCCTCAATATCTACACAATGGTGGTCTACCAAGAAATCGGCTACCGCCTGACCTTTGACAGCCCTGAGTGGCCTGTACTCGAGAGAAAACGCAGTGAGCTTGATTGCCCATTTCATTAGTCGTCCTTATAAAACAGGTCTATTCAATAAGTACCGGATGATGTCAATCTTGCACAAAATGTGAACCACGTATGTCATTAAATAATGTTCAAGTTTTGTACAAGCATAGAATAAGGACAAACAAAGCTTCTCTATAGGAGTATATCTAGTTTCAGCTTCATTTAACATTCGGCTAAGGTAGTACATTGCCCTTTCGGTTCCATCATCGGCATCCTGCGCTAACAGGCAGCCGATAGACAACTATGCGGCCGAGATGTACAATTTCAGTGGTTTCCCTGGCATGGGAGGCACCAGCACAGGAGGCGTTGCTAAGGCCTTTTTAATTTGGTCGAATGCCTCTTGCTGTTCTGGACCTCATACTAGTTCTTCTGACCCTTTAAGCCTAAGCAAATGTGAGAACGCCTTTATTTTTCCAGCCGAATTAGATATGAACCTCTTTAGAAAGTTGATCTTCCCTAATAGACTTTGTTATTCCTTCTTTGTTCTGGGTGGTGCCGACTTCATTACTGTCAGGGCCTTGTTATGATCTATCTCAATACCTTTCTTGTGTACCAAGAAGCCAAGGAAGTTGCCAGCCGATACTCCGAACATGCACTTGGCTGGATTCATTTTAAGGTTATGAATCCTCATTCTTTTCAGCGCTTGTTCCAGATCGGCTAAATGATCTTTGAAGTTCTTAGACCTCACCACCACATCATCAATGTAGACTTCCACAGTCTTGCCGATCGAATCATGAAAGATGGTGTTCATTGCCCTCTGATAAGTAGCACCAGCATTCTTCAGACCAAACGGCATAACTACCCACTCGTAAAATGCCCAAGGCTCCTGGACACCTAAAATAGTCTTGTGAATGTCCTCCTCGGCTACTGCTATTTGATTATAGCCGGAGTATCCATCCATGAATGTCAACACACCATTAGCGGCTGCCCAATCGACTAGCATGTCGGCTATAGGCATGACATATTCATCTTTGAGAGTGGCTAGATTTAGGTTTCTGTAATCATTACATACCCGAACCTTGCCATTCTTCTTCTTAACTGGCACAATATTTGCCAACCATTCTACATACCTAGCCGTTCTGATAAACTCGGCCTTCAGCAACCGTTTAATCTCAGCTTTAATGTGAGGCATTAGTTGAGGGTGATATCTTCTGGCCGGTTGTTTATGAGATGTGAAACCCTCCTTAATTGGCAATCTATGCTCTACCAAAGTACGTGCCAACCCAGTCATCTCGTGATAATTCCACTCGAAGCAGTCCTTATACTGTAGCAGAAGAGCCGTTATGCTTTGTTTATCCTCCCCCTTCAGCAAACCACTAATATGTGTTAGTCGAGGGACTTCCTCAGTACCCAAATTGATATCTTCCAAGGGATCCTGAGACTCAAAACTAGGCATAGCCCTTCTGATGGGCGATTCCAGTTCCATCGGCAACTCAATGTTATCGGTCGCCAGTGTTGGTTCTCTGTTGTAGTCTTCTACCTGTGATGCCTCGGCTATCCTTGCTTCTAAACTTAAAACAGTCAGCCGATGTCACAGATCACGTATGATTTGGGTCTCCTCAATCATTTAACTCTTCCAATGTAAGCCGTGGTTCGACTAATTATTTTATTTCAAAACCTCGTGAAGTAAGATTGAAGTATTCCCGAGATCCTTCTTCATACTGCTCAGCAACAGCTATGGGAGCCACATAAGGTGAATATAAGACATCATCTAAGTTTTTCACCCCTTCTTGAAATGGGTTATCGTCGGCTGGGACGATTTCTATCTTGTCTCCTTCCCAGAAAATGAGCTTTTGATGCATGGTAGAAGGAAGGCATTAGCTGCTGTGAATCCAGTCTCTGCCCAACAGGATGGCGTAGGACGGCTTGCCATCTATCATAAAGAAGGCAGATCTGACCGTCTTACGACCTACGGTGATTTCTGCTACTAAGATCCCCAAAGCTTCAGAGGCTTCTCCTATAAAGCTAGTCATTTTCATGTTAGTTGCGATGAGATCCTCCCTGATTTTGTTGAGGCTTTTCAAAGTAAGCAGCGGAATCACATTCAGCACATCCTCATTATCGACGAACACTCGGCTAAAAGCTTTGCAGTTAATGTAAGCCTTAACATAAAAGGGTTTGAGGTGTTTAACCATCTCCTCAGTAGGTGCACCAAATACAGTGCTCAAAGTTTCCTTAGCCGTGGTATCGACTAATGTCTCTCATTCAGTGTCTGCCACACACACATCGCTTTCTAGGCTATCCAGCTTAGAGCAGTGGGCCCAGAACTCTCATGGAATCAGGCTGACCATTTCAATGGCTGCCCAAATCTCATTGACTGAATCTTGCTTAAATAAATCAAGGATGGAGTCTCCTTCCTCGTCCAATTCGGTTGACGAGAAGTTAATATCTTCAATCTCATGTAGGCATACAGGAACCGACTGGGGCTCTAATGCCTGAATCCTTTGTGCGACTTGTGAACCGTCTCGATTAGGGATTCCTTCAGAATATTAGTCTCTCATCGAGGTTCCTCTGTCGGGTTGTCATCGGGCTCTATATTCGATTTTGGTTGGTCCAAAACCTTGCCTTCATACAGCAATGTCTCTAAAGGTAAGATACTGAATGGCCCATGCAAGACTGCGATAGCGGGTCGGATCCTCATAAGATGAGTCAGTCTTAGTACCCAACATAGGTTTAGTATCAACCGGAGTGGAAGTGGACTTACAGGATGACATCTCAGCCCTCTCAATGATCTCAGTTGCATACTTCCTTTGAGATAAGAATAACCCACCTACATGATGAGTGACAACAATCCCCAAAAAATAACTCAAGGGCCCCAAGTCTTTCATAGCAAACTCAGAACTGTGCATCGTCCTGATAGACTGGCGTAGTGCATCAGAAGAGGCAGTCAAGATAATATCATCCACATATAAGAGTATATAAGCCACGGAAGAACTACGACGATATAGGAATAATGAATTATCAGACCTACTGTGAGATAACCCAATAGTCGAAACATAGTCTGCAAACCTCTTATACCAAGCCCATGGAGACTGCTTAAGCCCATACAAGAACTTCTTCAACAAACAGACATGATGAGGATATTTGGGATCCCTAAACCCCAAAGGCTGATACATATAGACTGTCTCCTTGAGATCACCATGTAAGAAAGCATTCTTCACATTTAGCTGATGAATGGGTCATGCTTTTGAAAGAGCCAAGCTGAGCACAGTGCGAATGGTAGCCGTCTTGACCATCGAACTAAAAGTCTCACCACAATCCACACCAACCCGCTGAGTCATACTATCACCTACCAAACAAGTCTTATGCCTCGCAAAAGAACCGTTAGAATTGTCCTTATGAGCGAAAATCCACATAGACCAACTAATATTAACACTAGAAGAACGGGGCACCAACTCCTACGTCTTATTATCAATAAGAGCATTATATTCGTCGGTCATAACAATTTTCTAATTCGGGTCATTTAAAGCGGACGCAGGGTTACGGGGTAAAGGGGATTTAAGGACATTAGAATTTAAATTAAAATATCTTTTTGGTTTAAAAATATCTTGTTGACTACCAGTGACGGGTCTATGAATCAGGGAAGAATTAGGCGGATTTTGGGAATTATCGGGACTTGTGACTGACTGGCCAGCAGGCAATGAGCCTGCTGGCCCAGAACGATAATCTGAAGCAGTCGATAGTGCAGGAACTGGACCAGTTCCAGTATTGGGCTGGACTGTTCCAATTGCTTAAACTGACCCAGTGACGAGACTGGGAACCATGGCGTGCGACAGACCAGTGGAGACATCGGGTAGTGGACCCGCTAGTGGATTTTGGGTGTGGGACCCTTTCGAAAAATAGTGAATAATATACGGGGATATACCATCATCCAAAAAATTATACGAACTAGGCACGGGATTACTAACCTTAGCGAACGGAAATTGAAATTCATCAAAAATTATATGGCGACTAATTATGATTTTATTAGATGATAAATCAAAACATTTGTAACCACGATGATCTGATGGATAACCCAAAAACACACAAGGGGTAGACCGGACATGAAGTTTGTTAATTTTGGAGGACGGAAAGAGTGGATAACACAAGCATCCAAAGATCCTAAGATGTGAATACGAATTAGTCTTATTATATAAAATTTGAAGAGGGGATGAATATGTCAAACCTTTGGAAGGAAGAATGTTAAGGAGATATGTAGTCATTTGTAGAGCATGATGCCAAAAAGAAGGGGGTACAGAAGCATGAATCAATAAAGTCCGGACAATGTTATTAATGATATAAATTTTGCGTTCTGCTTTCCCATTTTGTGAAGACGTATGAGGATAAGAAAAGCGAAAATTGATCACATTATTAGCATAAAATTTCTGAAACACTCCATTGTCATATTATTTGCCATTATGACGTTGAATATTTTTTATTTCCCGTTCGAATTAAGTTCTAATGAATGCTCTAAATTTTAAAAATATGGAAAAACATGAGATTTTTTCGCAATCGGAAAAGTCCATAAAAACTTAGAATAATCATCCAAAAAGATAACATAATACCGATGACCCAAAGAACTAAGAACATGAGACGTCCATAAATCACTATGAATAATATCAAATGGCATTAAAGTATGAGAATTAGGGTCTACAAATGGCAACTTAACAATTTTTCTAGAGAACAAGATTGACAATTCGGAGTACTACGCGTACCCTTATAAGAAATAAAATTGTTTTTATCTAAGGAAGACAAAATAGACGATTCCGGATGACTTAGACGAGCATGCCACAAGGAAGGAGCCAGAGATGCAAAAGTTGATAGCAATGTTACGACTCGAGAAACCGAAACTTGGCATGATAGGATAAAGATCTCCACTACTATCACACCTCATGAGAGGACTCCCCGTCTTGAAATCCTTCACAGAAAACCCAAATGGATCAAATTCGACAGAAACGGACTTATCAGTAGTGAATTTACGGGCAGACACCAAATTTTTAATCAATTTAGGAGCGTGAATGGCATTTTTCAAAATAAGGGGTGGATGGGGGGGGAGACAAAATTTTATGACCTTAACCACGAATTGTAATTGAATTACCATTACCAATAATTATACCACGAGTATTGCTCAAATTGGAATAAGACGAGAGAGTACCTTGGTCGAATGTCATGTGGGTAGTGGTGCCGGTATCCATGTACCAATTAGCGTCTGGTGGATTTAATTCAAGTTTGTGCATCGCGACTTCAATATAAATTTGTGTGGGCCCCGCTGCATGATGGGCTTGCGGAGGCTGAGGCCCAAGCACCCCTGCTTGCTGCCCCGGCCCAGATGAGTTACGGTAACTGGACCACTGCATATTGGGCCGAGACATGGGCTGGCCAGCCCACTGATCAGGAGCTAGAAACACTGGACATCATGACTAATTGGGCCACTGCCCACTGGACCAGGCCCATTGCCAGGGGCCCCAGGGCTGGGAACAGTGGGGATGTGGCCCACTGTTACCGTGTCGGGACCCACCACCAGAGTTCTGTCCACCGTCACCGCCACCGGAACCACCGCGTTTGCCCCCGCGGTTTTTGCCATTATTTTTCCGATTATTCTTGCCACCACCGTGAGCACAGGTCTGGCTCGAATGATTAACAAACCCCGAAGAATTTGTGGAGGACGTCATCATGACTACGGGACTAGTACCGGTAGCCGCCTTTTTGGCCAAACTGGCTTCTTCAAGCGTAAGCATAGAACGAGCCTGATAAAATTGCGGAAGAGGGCTGCTCTGAAGAAGAAGCGTGCCAACACCATTATAGGCCTCAGATAGGCCTGCGACCATCTGAAGGACAAGACAATCGTTTGTAACGGGCGCACCAACATTGCGAAGTTGGTCCGCCAATTCCTTCAACCTTTTGCAATATGCTGAAACGTTAGGAAAATCGTTCATATTGACGTGGGAGAATTCCTGCTCCAAAGTAACCGCACGAGAATTTTGATTATCTTGAAATATATCACGTACTCTATTCCAAGCTTCCATCGTCGTAGCGTCTGGTTCGATTATCGTTTGCAATAGGTCGATAGAAATAGTGGAATAAATCCACTAAAGAATAATAGCATCAAGTGTCGTCCATAACTTAGAATCATCCTCGGGTTTGGGCACTTCAGTATCCGTAGGAGCCGCGGGGATAATATGATGGAGGACTTGATGCGAGCCTGCATGAACTTTGAACAGTTCGGCCCACGTCGCGTATTGGACGTTTTCTATTTCAAGAATGATAGGGATGTGATTCTTGATGTTAGAAACAGTGAGGGCTGAGTGAAACGTGTCCTTAGCCATAATAGCAACGCAAGGTGTGAAGTAGGGATTGGGAAGAAAAATTGGAGAAGAGGAAGTAATTTCCGGGCACGGAAACCGAGAATGAGAGATCGGAACCGGGCAGTTTTGGACGGAAATTTGGAGAATTTGGAGAGAGAATTTTATCACATAGACTTCTGATACCATGAAAGAAATAATTCCTTGAATATTTTCATTAATAAAAGAGTATATATACAATTTACAATTTTCATAATATAAAAATCATATTCCTATTCTAATCACAAAATCCTATTCTACTTATACAAGAATCCTATAACTATGGTAAGTATACACTTCTAATTATGAACAAAACTTAACCAAAACCGTGTACACTAAACTTGACCAAAACCGTGATATACCATATATGTATATCACGGGATACCATATATTTAACAGTTTGAAGTTAGAATTTTCTTTTTATTATTAATTTTGTGCGACTCTCCTCTACAAAGGCAACCATGTTATTACAAAGAATGCCTTCATAGAAGAGCTCTACACGTGTATTTCTACGAGGATTTAAATTATATATATTGATAATGTAATGAACTTTTTACAATATTAGTGTAAGTGAACCTTTTATATAAAAAGATTATTTACCATTTATTCCAAATTATCAACTAATGCTATTAAATAACTCCGTAAATATCTTTTAGGCTAGCACTTACTCATTTTAAAATAGAAAAGAAAATAATATATGCACTCCATGGTCCACCCGTTAAAAAAGACTGATAAGAGTTTTGACAGAAGGCGTGATACACACGGACAAATCGTGTATATCAAGGACCGGTTTTTGATATATTATTTGTAGAAATCTTGTACAAGTGTAATTATGGTATTAGTCTTGTATTAGGAAAAATTATTAGAATTATAGTAGGAAAAGGTAGATTTATTTTTCATATTTAGATATTTTATATTTGTATATATACCTCTTCATTAATGAAAATAATCAAGGGATTATTCTCTTTCATGGTATCAGAAGTCTAGGGCTAAAATACCTTCTCACAAACCAGTTTTCGCTGCCATTCTCGATTCTCGAATTCCGTGCCCTTTCCTCATCTCTTCCTAAAATTCTCCTCCAACTCCCTACTTCTCTTCTTGTTCTTTCATTATGTCTACCTCAAATAATACGTTTCATCTTGCCCTTACCGTCTCCAACATCAAGAACCACATCCATATCGTTCTTGAGATGGAAAATGTTCAATATGCGATGTGGGCAGAATTATTTAAAGTTCACGCACGCTCTCATCAAGTCCTTCATCACATCATCCCCGCGGATACAGGTAAGGAAAATGTGCCTACCGCCTATAATGACCCTGTGTTATGGACGGCTCTTGATGCCACCGTCCTCCAGTGGATATATTTCACTATCTCTACGAAACTTTTACAGACGATTATTGAACCCAACGCCACGACGATGGACACTTGGAATAGGGTGCGTGATATATTCCAAGTAACAAAAATTCTTGTGTCGTCACTCTTGAGCAGAAATTCTCCTATGTCAATATAGAAGATTTTCCGAATGTCTCAGCTTATTGTAAAGGCTGAAGGAATTGGCGGATCAACTCAAGAACATTGGTGCGTCCGTCACGAATGATCGTCTTATTTTTCAGATGGTTACAGGTCTATCTAAGGCCTATAATGGTGTTGGGACTCTTCTTCATCAAAGCAACCCTCTTCCTCTATTTTACCAAGCTCGATCTATGCTCACCCTTGAAGAGGCGGGGTTAGATAAAAAGGCCGCAACTGGAGCAAATTCCGCCATGATGGTGGCCTCGCCACAAAATTACTACTCTCTATCATCTTCGGCTAATTCCACTCCAAATTGGAACAACGGGGGTGGAAAATGGGGTCAAAATCAAAAATCTGGCAGAAAAGGCGGCAACGGTGGTCAGTGTGGCAGCCGACAAGGGCAACCGCAGGTCGACCTAGGGCAATGGCATGGGAAGTGGCCCAATAGTGCCACTAGTTAATGGGCCTGGCAGTGGCCCAGTTACCCCTTTCCAGTCTCAGCAGTTTACCCATCGAATTGGGCCAGCCAGCAGAGGCCCAATTCGCAGTAGTTTTAGTCCAGACAGTCGGTTGTTGGGCCTTGGTAGCAGGCTGGCCTACTTGGGCCTCGATCTCAGCAGGCCTTCGCGGTTGCGGGCCCAACAGCAGTCCAGACACCCACGGATATCGAGGTTGCGATTCATATACTTGGATTAAATCCCCCGGACATAAATTGGTACATGGACATCGGAGCCACTTCTCATATGACGTCCGAATAAGGTAATCTCTCGTCTTATTTCAATTTGAGCAAAAATTGTGGCATAATTGTTGGTAATGGAAATTCAATTCCAACTCGTAGTTATGGTCACACAAATTTATCCCCCCCCCACACACACATCCACCTCTCGTCCTAAAAATGTCCTTCATGCCCCTCACTTAATTAAAAATTTGGTGTATGTCCGAAAATTTACAACTGGTAATTGGGTTTCTGTTAACTTTGACCTTTTTGGATTTTTTGTGAAGGATTTCAAGACGGAGATACCTATAATGATATGTAATAGTCGGGAAGAACTTTATCCAATCACCACCACCGCCACCATTTCCACGAGTCAAGCCACACCTTCAACATTTGCCGCCCTTGCACATTCCTTGTGGCATGCACGTTTGGATCATCCGGGGTCATCTATTATTTTTTCTCTTCATAATAATAATTTTATTGATTGTAAGAGTACACGTAGTACTCATATTTGTCCTTCGCGTCCATTAGGAAAACATGTTAGATTACCGTTTATAGCCTCTACTTCTAGTACGTCGATTCCTTTTGATATTATTCATAGTGATTTATGGACATCTCCCGTTTTGAGTTCTTTAGGCCATCGATATTATATTTTATTTTTGGATGATTATTCTATTTTTTATGGACTTTTCCATTGTCTAAAAACTCTCAAGTTTTTTCCACATTCTTAAAAATTTAGAGCTTTCATCCGTATCCAATTTGAACGGAAAATTAAAAATATTCAATGTGATAATTGTAGGGAATATGATAATGGGTCATTTCGGGAATTTTGTGACACTCATGGCATATTTTTTTGGTTTTCTTGTCCTCATACTTCCTTACAAAATAGGAAGGTCGAATGAAAAAATTGTACCATTAATAACATTGTCCGAACCTTACTAGCCCATTCTTCATTACCCCCATCTTTTTGGCATCATGCATTACAAATGGCTACTTACCTCTTAAACATACTCCCTAGCAAAGGTTTAGCATGTCAATCACCCCTAAAAATTCTTTATCATAAAGACCCCTCGTATTCTCATCTTAGTGTGTTTGTGTTATCCGCTTTTTCCATCCACTACAATTAACAAACTTCAAGTCTGTTCTACCGCTTGTGTGTTTTTGGGTTATCCGTCTAACCATCATGGCTACAAATGTTTTGATTTGTCCGCTAATAAAATCATCATTAGTCGTCATGTTATTTTTTATTAAATGCAATTTCTGTTTGCTAAATTGTCTAATTCCGTGTCTAGTGCTTATATTTTTTTGAATGATGGGCTCTCTCCGTACGTCGTCCATCATTTAGCCCAACAACCCAATGTTCCAGCGTCTCGACCCAATGACGATCTGGGTCCTATTTCTACTTCCGAGCCTCAGACCAGTCTCGGTCCAGTTTCTGGCCTAAATATTTCTTCCCCAACTCCATGTCATCAGCCAACCGTTATTGGGTTCCCCTGCTGACCCGACACCTACCCAAATCCCGTCCAATTGTATCATGAGTCAAGGGCCCGTTACTCGTAGCCAACAGGGTATTTTTAAACCAAACCGATATTTTAATCTTAATTCTAATGTCACTAAATCACCCCTACCACGTAACCCAGTGTCTGCCCTTCATGACCCGAATTGGAAATTGGCAATGGATGACGAATATAATGCTCTTATTAAAAATAAGACGTGGGAGTTGGTGCCCCGTCTTCCTGGTGTTAATAATCGATCTATGTGGATTTTTACTCATAAAGAAAAATCTGACGGTTCTTTTGAGATGCATAAGGCCCATCTTGTAGGTGATGGTAAAACACAACAGGTTGGCGTGGATTGTGGAGAGACATTTAGTCTGGTGGTCAAACCGGCAACCATTCGCACTGTACTTAGTCTGGCTCTCTCAAAAGCATGGCTCATTCATCACCTGGATGTGAAAAATACTTTCTTACACGGTGATCTTAAGGAGATAGTATACATGCATCAGCCTTTGGATTTTAAGGACCCCAATTATCCTCACCATGTCTGTTTGCTGAAGAAGTCCTTATATGGGCTTAAGCATGCCCCACGGGCTTGGTATAAGTGGTTTGCAGATTATGTGTCTACTATTGAATTTTCTCACAACAGGTCTGATCATTCTCTGTTCATCTATCGGCGTGGTACTTCTCTGGAATACATTATGTTATATGTAGATGATATAATTTTGACTGCCTCCTCTGATAATTTGCGCAAGTCTATCATGTCCCTTCTCGGTTCAGAATTTGCTATGAAAGACTTGGGACCCTTGAGTTATTTTTTGGCATAGCTGTCACTTGTCATGCAAGTGGTCTATTTTTATCATAGAAGAAGTATGCGGCTGAGAATATTGAGAGAGGTGGCATGTCGTCTTGTAAGTCCTCTTCTACTCCGGTTGATACCAAACCGAAGATGAGTGCTACCTCTAGCACACCATATGAGGATCTCACCCACTATCGCAGTCTTGTAGAGGCTCTTCGATATCTTATTTTCACGAGACCAGATATTACTTATGCAGTACAGCAAGTGTGTTTATTTATGCATGATCTGCGGATTGAGCACATGCATGCGCTCAAACGCATTATACGATACATACAGGGCACACTTGATTATGGGTGCATTTATATCCATCCTACATCTCTACTCTCGTGTCGTAGACAGATGTTGATTGGGGTGGATGTCCAGATACCAGACGGTCAACATCTGGTTATTGTATGTTTCTTGGTGATAACTTGGTCTCTTGGTCTGCAAAATGCCAGGCTGCGTTATCGCGATCCAGTGCAGAGGCCGAGTATCGAGGAGTAGCTAATGTGGTGTCTGAGTCATGTTGGTTGTGTAATCTTTTATTAGAGCTTCACTTTTCTATTCAAAAAGTTACATTGGTCTATTGTGATAATGTTAGTGTCGTCTATCTCTCTGGTAATCCGGTCCAACATCAGCGCACTAAACATATCATGATGGATATTCACTTTGTTCGCGAAAAGATAGCTCGTGGACAAGTAAGTGTCTTGCATGTCCCTTTAATGTACCAAATTGCCGACATCTTTACTAAGGGTCTTCCCTTGGTTCTGTTTGAAGATTTTAGGGACAGTCTCAGCGTACGACAACCGTCCGCTATGACTGCGGGGGTGTGACAGAAGGCGTGATACACAGTTACAAAATATTTGAATAATCCATAATAAAATGGCTATTTAAATAGTATAATAAAATAAACAATGGCGTCAAATAAAGTAAGTCGCAGAACTACGAAGAAACGTGTACGTGTTTCGATTTCTTTCACAAAATGTTGTACTAATATCTTTACAGACGTATTTCTATGGAAGTATTTGAGCAGCTAAAAGGTTCACACTTGAACATAGTCAATTTGCTTATTCAAATAACGAAAAAGATTTGGTCCAATATATGTAAATAAGTCCCTAAAATAAGGAAATTAGAGGTTTGACAAAAAGTGCCGAGTTTGTCAAAATATACTCCTATCTAGAAACCAAGAAGCACACAATAAGATCTCTCTATTTGCATGCACGGAGATCCTGCCTAATGTTGCATTTTCCAACAATATCATATCAGATTTAAGTTATAAGCACGGATAGTATATATATATTTTTTAATTTAACCTATTATTATCATTTCTTATAAATTACTAATTAATACTATTAAATAGTTACTTGATACTTCTTCTGTCTTTATGTGGCACTTTTTTCTTTTCGGGATTCAAACTACATGAACTTTGATCAATATTTTAAGATGTATTTTTTCACCAAATTGATATGAGAAAAGTTGTAACTTATAGTACTTTTCATGTAGTTTTCAAATATATAAATTTTAATGTTAAAATGTTGAGTTAATCTAATTCAATTTAGTTTCAAAATTTAGTCAAATTGACTCTCTAAAAGCGAAAAGTGTCACATACACACATTGAGACGGAGGGAGTATTACCTTTTTAGTACCTGATAATGTAAATACTTTTTGCATTGTCAACGTATGTATAATATTGACTCCTTCCCACTTAAGAAATATTATTCTCCCTCATTGTATTATATGGTATTTTTAGTTTGAGTACACCCTTTAAGAAATTACTCACTTCTAAAAAATAAAATGTATTTTCACTAAATTATTCTTAATTAAATAATACATATTTAATAAGATTTCTTAGTTATGTAAAAACTAGTACTTATCTAAATAAGAATAATTTTGAAAGAAAAAATTAACATCTTCTTGATTATTTTAAAAAATCAATTATTTTAAAGTTTAAATTATGTGTAAAAGCGAAAAACATCATTTGATGAGTACTTAACTTAGTTAGATTTTCAGATATTCATATGAGTTGTAAAGCTGGCGCACCCGTTGTGGGTGGTTAAAAAAAGTTAGATTTGAATATTACGATAGTAGTCGACAACAATTAATAGCTAGATTGACGATATATCAATATGTCAGTTGGGGATGAAATTAGTCAACTCGCTTGTGATGTTTGCTTTTCTGAAAAAGTGGAAGAATTAAATTAAGTGAGGAAATTGTAACAAATCAAAGCGACATGCAGCTGGAACACTTCTTTTGAATAAAAAGGCATCTCATTAATTTCTGGAAAATGAAACATAACTATAACTTTTGGTCTTTTGCAATTTTTCCTCTTCTTTAGATTTGTAATTTCCAAAGATAGAAGTCAAACCGGATTTCTACGTAAATTTATTTTGTTTTTACAATTTCCTTCTACTCTCTTGATTTTCTTCTTTTGTTTATTTCTACGTAAAAATGGATTCAAAATTTAAAATTTATGAATTTTTATGGTGATATCAAGTTAATAATAATTGGGTAAAGTGCACGTACGATACTCAATTTTGACGTTAACTTGTGCCCCTTTTTTTTTACACGTGTATCCACTTCGAGACAACTTCAGACATATGGTATGTGATCAAGTTGATCTTGCCAAAGTCTAAATTCAAATATAATATCTGAAGTTTTATATAGCTGAAGTTCAGGTACATATAGCTGAAGTTCAGCCGATTTTGTCTGAACTATGGCTAAAGTCCAATCATTTTTACTTTACTTCAGCCAATTTTGCATGAACTACGGCTGAAGTCCAATTATTTTTACATTACTTCAACCAATTTTGCATGAACTATGGCTGAAGTTCGATCATTTTTGCTTCACTTCAGCCAATTTTGCTTGAACTTCAACCATATATATAGCTGAAGATTAGTCATTTTTGTCTGACATCAATCATTTTTTCTCAAACTTCAACCATATATATGTAGCTTAAGTTCAATCTTTGTGCCTTGATTTCAGCCATGTCTATCTGAAGTTCGTGCACATATATGACTGAAGTTCAATCATTTTTGGTGAACTTTTGGCAAAAATGAATCAACTTCACCATATATATGTAATTTCAGACACAATATCTGGAGTTGTCATGTCTAACTTGAGAAACTGCATGTTTCAAGTGAGTGTATATGCAAAAAAAAAAAATGGGTATAAGTTAAGTGGCAGTATTAAAATAGTTTGTCTCATGAAACTTTTATATAATAATTAAATTTACAATAAAATGTTTATTAGATACTGATACGCCCAAATTACACCTTCGAAAAGGATGGAAAGCGTTTGTTGACAAATATAAAACTCAACGAAGGTTGGGGTCGAATCCCACAGGAAATACGATGAGAAAAAGTATAATTTAACTTCAAACCTCAATACTTAGTCTAGATTTCAAAGATGATAGAAAAATATTATTTGTTTGATTATAATCTACTACTTAATTCAAGTACGGACTAATTACAAATTCGGTAATTCAAGTAAGGAAAGGACTAGGATTGTGTTCCCTCTAGGTGAATTAATGTAATTGGGGCTAGGCTTAATTTCTATTGAATACCTATTATACTAGATTATGGGCTAATTAAAGGTTCATCCCTAGTTTTCCAACCTAGGTGACAAATTTCATCACTAGGCTTTTCCAAGCCCTATGATGTGCAAATCAATACACCCATCAATTCTCACATTACCCATTCTATTTCTAGTTTTGGGTATTAGATAGGAGTAAAATTCCTAAATCTATGACATTAATATTTTTCCAACCAAATATATTATTTTCCAAGCAATAAATGACTATATGCACTATCAAAGTTGACCATCATTGGTATCATAACATAATGAAGCATTAATGAAATATAACATTGATACCAAATCTAATCAAGCATTAAAACACCCAATACATTAATACCACCCTTTGAGGTCCACAACCTTAGCTAAGTATTTAGATACTCATGACAAATGGAATAAAAGCATGAAATATATAAGAACTCATTATTACTTACAAAGTAATTGAAAATGAAATTTAATTTTAATCCAAGGTTGTTGTTAAATCCTCCTCAAAATCTTAAAAACAAGAACAATGAAATGTTGGTGTATTGAGAATACAAAATCGATCTTGAATAATGAGGCACAAAATCCTAGAAAGTTATTTAAAGCCCCCCCAAATTCGTGCACACAGTTTGGATAAAAATACCCCTGCATCAGCATCGGCGAACCGCAGACCATGTCGCAGACATGCCTGCGGTTCGCAGGTCGTGCATTTGCATCACATGTCTTGCAATTTCTTGTTCTTCAATGACAGGGTTTGCGGCTTGATATGCGGTTCACAAGTCATGTCGCAAATAATGCATCTGTGTTGTTGATATTGTCTAACTCCCTGATGTGGTTTGCAAGTCATGTTTCTGACCTTTTTCCTCCCTTTCACATGTATTTCATCCCCACACTCCTTGTCACATATACGTAAGAAATAGCGTAAAATATACTTTAAGATAAATAAAAGTGTAAGTAAAAGATATCAAATGTACCGTGATTTCATAGTATTTCAGATATTTAATAATTTTTAAATATATATACTGAATTTGAACAAAAACTATCGTGAACATAAAAACAATATTTTAGATGCGCCTGTGTTGCATGCCAACTAGAGATGGTACTGGATCCTGGACCCGGTCCGAATTCGGTGGATCCAGATCCTTTTTATAGGATATGGATCTTCAAAATTTGGACTCGACGGATCCGGATCGGATCTGGATATGGATCTTGTATTTGAGATCCGTATCCGGTCCAGATCCGACCCGTTGATTCATTTTTTATTAAATATATCCATAACCTAGAATGTAATTTTATAAGTATTTTCTTTAAAAAAAAAATCATAATTTCTGATATGTAAATGATATGTTTAATCATAAATATTTATTGAGATGAACATTTATTGAGATGAATTTTTTTAGTTATCTCTTTTTTAAAAGTAATATTTTTTCATATTGGAGAGGTGATGAAAGGGATCAAAAGATGTCTCTAACAAATAACAATTGTGTTGTAGAACTGTAAAGGATGTGATTACTAGCTTTTGTCACATATATATGTCTAGAAGTTGGTTTGCAGAAATTAAAAATTATCTCGTACCATGCGAGTAAAAAGGCTTCCTTCTCTTTTAACTCGTGGCATTTAAGTGTTTAATTAAAGATTGATCCTTACTAGAAAATTAGTAGCACATTAAATAAATTAGCATGCTGGATAGCATATAGTTGGTAAGCAAAGATGTCTTCATATATAATCAAGTAAGAAAAATAAAATTCTAAAAGACTTAAAGAAAATAAAAAATAACAAAATCCAGTAGAGAGTTGTAACTACTCTGTTGTTTTAGCTCTCTTCTCCCAACAAACCCTCATCCTCCAAAGTTGTTTCCCGATCATACCACCGAGCTGGTCGTCTCTTGGTTTATTCCTACACTTGTAATTTTTGATGTCATTGAATTTTAAGCTATTGCAATATATAGGTTATTTCACAAAAAAATTAAGAAAAATAAGTCACATGTGATCAATGAAACTATTATTTTGTTTAACATGGTTGTAGAGTCTGGAGTGGCCTAGAGGTGCTAATTGACTACTGTTACTTCAGGTTTTGATGTAATTTATTTGGGTATTGACATTTTCTCAAAAGTAAAAGCAAAATATCAAATCTATCTCAGGCAAACAGAGAATTAGACATGTCTTGGAATGACCAAAGATGAACTTCAAAGTCTTAGAATTAGACATGTTAAAGGACAATATATTTTTTGCTTAAATCTGTCTATGAATTTTATAAACTTTAATTTGTTTTCTTATGTTTTTTCTAGCATAGGTTGATTGAATGTAAATTAGTATGAGAAAATATGTTAAAGTAGTCAAAATGAATGAACACGTTCAATTCAATAAAAAAAGAAATCCGTTTTTCCTATTCATTTTTTTTCTTACGACACGATACTCAAATCTAGATTCACTCAAATATAGATTCTTGTAATTATGATTCAAGTGAAGAAAAAGTAAGCCTAAGCCTATTTATTTTGAGATTTAAAACCAGTAGTTCTAGCGGTCGACTCGGTTCTTTCAAAACTTATTGCAACTACGAACGTGAATAGATGCTTTCTCATTAGACTATTTTAACCGATTGTTTATGTCGACCCTACGCTACGATTCTTCTTCTCTTATGAAATTTCTAGTTAGAGAAATCAATCATTTTTTTCAATCAGATTGGGTTTTATTTTGTCAAAAAAGTTTCAACATGTGGGAATATTATTCAAGACAAATTTTTTTACATTTGAATCCAGATCCGATCCGTGAACCCGGTGGATCCGATGAATTCGAATTTGGATCTGATTTTTATGAACCCGATGGATCTGGATCCAGATATGAAAAACGAATCTGGATCTAATAGGATCCGGTCCAGATCCGATCCATTGTCATCCCTAATGCCAACCAAATCAAAGTATAAAACGGCTCGGCAGCTAAGTTTGAATATATAGTATATACTAGAATTTAATTTGTACACATGAGATTTTCTCTAGCTAGTACTTGCTTACTCAAAAAAGTAAACGCCAAAATTTAAAGTAAAGAAGACTTGCACTTTTTGTGACTCTCAATGCACGTAGCTTACTTGTATATAAAGGGCCTCGTGCATGGTCATAGTATACAATCATTCAATTGCTTCTGTCTTTGCATTAGAAGAAGTTATATTTCAATTATGGCATCTCTAATTAGGAACATTCTTATGACATTTTTGTGTGTTTTATTGGGCTTTGTTTGCTTTAGCAATGCCCAATTGTCGGGCAATTTTTATGGGACGTCGTGCCGTAATCTGCAGACAATTGTGAGCAATGGAATGAGACAAGCTGTGAATAGAGAGCCAAGACTTGGTGCATCTATTCTTCGCTTGTTCTTCCATGATTGCTTTGTTAATGTAAGATTACTTCTTCATTACCATTTATTGGTATTGTATCTTAACCCCATTTAATCGATTATATGTCTTATTTTTTAAATTACTAATCCTGCTTATTATGATAATTACATGTATCACTATTAAGAAAATGAGACTTTTCGATGGAGTTGGAAATCCGTAAAAATTTTGTTTGTTTGTGATGTTTCTAATGAATTTTAACCACATCCATCGGAAACATCGATCAAGAAATCTCATCATTTAATATATAGTGTATTAATGATCGTTTAAATAATGTGATAGTGAAAAAAATCTTTTACCCCGTCATTTATAAAACTAGTGAACTTTTTTAAGGCAAACGGATTGCTAAGTGGGGCCAACATATTCCTGATAGCATTATTCGTTTATCGAGGGCCAAAGCTAAAGTTCTAGCTACGGGTTAGGCAGAACTTAGTACTTTCGCCTAAAATTTTGTGTCTTTGTCAACAAATTTATTTAATATATGTCAATAATTTATTCAGAGCTCAATAAATTTTCTTTTCTAGAATCCAAAATTCATAAACACAAAATTCTTAATCCACCTATGCATTTATCCTAAGCAAGTCATAATTGTATATGCAAGGAGTGTTTAATGGACGTAATATCCAGCTTAAAATTTGAAGGAATGTTCGAAGATTTGTACATTCTAATATTGTCTTTTTCTATGGTTATAATTGCTTTAGGGGTGCGATGCATCAATATTACTGGATGACACAGCAACATTGACAGGAGAAAAGAATGCAAATCCAAACAGGAACTCAGCAAGAGGATTTGAAGTGATAGACACCATTAAAACTCAAGTTGAAGCTGCTTGTCCTAATGCTGTCTCTTGTGCCGACATCCTTGCTCTTGCTGCCCGAGAAGGCGTTGTGTTGGTAAATTCACTACTTAACTCCACCGGCACCATGCATGCTTCCATCAATTATTTCATTCTTATATGCCATATTAACTTGAAAAAATAAGACATATTTCCAGTTAAAATGGGTTGAAATACACTAAGTGTATAAAAGTTCTTTATATTGTTAAAGTATATTATATACTTCATCTGTTCCAGTTTATGTGACATTGTTTTTATATTAATTTATTTCAAAAATAATGTCACATTTCTATATTTGAATAAAAATTAACTTTAAACTTATCATTTTATCCTTGGTAAGAGTTTTTGTAGCCACACAAATTTTATACTCTATTGGTCCTAATTTATGTGACATATTTTCCTTTTTAGTCCGTTTACAAAAAAATGTCATACCTCCTTATTATAGAAATAATTTAACTTTAATATTACATTCTTTATTAAATTATTTGCCTAATCAAACACCGTCACATAAATTAGAATGAAAGAATAGCAAAATCAAGATCACTAATTTTAAAAATCTTTATTTTTTTCTTAAATTTGATAGTTGAGTCAAAATATGTTACAAAAATTGGAACGAAGTGAGTAAAATCCTAACTATAAAATCTCCTTGTGGCAACATATATATGCAGCTAGGAGGACCATCGTGGGCAGTGCCATTGGGCCGAAGAGACGCAAGGACGGCAAGTCAAAGCGCGGCCAACACCCAAATCCCCGCACCAACTGCCAGCCTTTCAACTTTAATCTCCATGTTCGCTGCCAAAGGCCTAAACGCTCGCGACATGACGGCCCTCTCAGGTAGCCACACAATCGGCCAAGCACGGTGCACCGGTTTTCGAAACCGCATCTACAACGAGACCAACATCGACGCGCAGTTCGCCGCCACCCGCAGAGCCACATGCCCTGCATCTGGCGGCGATACAAATTTGGCCCCGTTGGATATTCAAACGCCGAGCCGGTTCGATAATAATTATTATCAGAACCTAGTGGCTCGGCGTGGGTTGCTTCACTCGGATCAGGAATTGTTTAATGGTGGGTCCCAGGATGCGTTAGTAAGGAGTTATAGTACTAATGGTGTGGCTTTTAGAAATGATTTTGCTGCAGCTATGGTGAAGATGGGGAATATTAGCCCACTTATTGGAACTAATGGAGAGATTAGAAGGAACTGCAGGGCTATTAATTAATTACAAAATTATTAATTATATAGTGCTAGTAATTAAATTGTCATATATAGACTTTGATTGCTAGCAAGTTGTAGTAGTTATGTTATGGTACTTAAGCTAATTAAGTTTGTAGAAGTATAACAATGTCAGTCGCTATGATTATAAACTGTAACATGTGGAAGACATTCATAATTATTCAATATAAACTATGTTGGTATTTATAACGTGCGAGTAAGTATTTACGTTCCATTATTTCTATTTCGTCAAGTAACGACTTAATCAAATTGAGTTTGAGCAATTAACACTTTTAGTCCCTTAACTATGGATAAATATTGAGTTTGGTCCTTGTGATTTATAGTTAAGTATTTTTAATCTTCAATTAATTAATGTGTCTTTTTAATTTCTAAGATTGTGAATCTTCATAAATTTAATAAATTATTAAGTGCTAAATTATTTAGTTGTCGATGCTATACAATTAAGTTTACTACTATTTTGGCCTCCTGAAATTACTCTAGACATTACTTTTATAGCAGCAAATGCAATAATTTAAAATATGTTTATGAGCAATTTAAAAGGTTCAAACTTAACTCTAAACAAGGTATAATTAAATATATCCCGATGTAGTTTCGGTTGTTAGTGCGAAGGGCACATTTGAATCCTTTTAATTGTTTAGAGTAAATTTAAGATAGAAGATAACATTGATATTTTTATAAGCCCATAAGTTAATAGATGACATATAGAAAATAAATCACAAACATTAGAACATTTGCGGTCGTTTTCAAGTTGTTAAATCTTGTGATATAAAGAATTTACAGATATTTCACTTCTCGCCTGAAAATTTGATAAAATGTCAACAGATTTAAGCAAAAACCTCTAGACAGGTAAATTGCCGGAAAAAAATAAAAAATAGAACTCCATATAGACTATACTCTAATAGCAGGGGCGGACCTATGTGGATTTTGGTAGTGCTCCAGCACTCATTAAACCCGACGGGTCTGACTCTGAGAAAAGAAATTCCTGTGTTTAGGAATCAATCTTTTCGTTACATATCGTGGACAGGGAATCAGCCCAGCGAACTCGATTTCCCGAAGACGCAGATTATGTATAGTTATATAAGAAATATATTAGAATTGAGTATAAATATTTAAAAAGCACCCTAGAAAACAAAAAGACAGTTCGGTGCTTTGATTTGCATGTGGAACTTAAAGGGTTTGGGTGCGTGGGGGGACCTGAGTTCTCAAACCTCTATCCCACCATTTTGTTTTTAAAATTTTAATGATGCTCAAAGTACAGTTTTTGGTCCCATCTTTTCTTTGTATGTAATATGTTGTATGTAGCAACTTATGTTAAACAACATGAAGCACTCACGATCCTTAAATTCTGGGTCTGTCACTGTCTAATAAATAGGTGCTGACGATTCTAGTTGATAAATGTAATTATTAGAAAGAAACTTAAATCTTCTCTTGTCGATCTTCATCTTTGATTTAAATTGACGAAATTAAAGAATGATCAATTAAAGAGAAAAAAAGAAGAAGATGAAGACGTATGAAAAAAGAATTAAACAGTGTGATTATACACAAGTGACGTGTATTTCCCGAAAGTACTATAATTTGAAATTTATCAAAATCTTTTGACAAGTTAAAGAGCAAAAGTAGAATAGCGTTTAATGTTCATTTTTCGATCTTTCTTTACAAAAGTTTAAAATAACTATTTGAGAAATTTAACTGGAGGAATGCATGCTTTAATTAGTCCAATCACAATGCATATTTGTGAAACTAAATTAAATTTAAAAAAATCATGTAATGGCACGTTTAGAGTGAGAATTTAAGTCCAAGATTTAGCCGCCTATTTGGTTGAGTTAGCAAAATGTACATTATCTTAAAAAGTGAATATAAATAGTGGATTAAAATAATTAGTTACTTATGTGACAGTTAGTTATAGTTGGATAGCCAAATAATCTAGTCACAATGATGGAAACTAACTTAATAAGAAATTTAAAAAAATCTTCTAAAATAATCCAAAAAAAGGTCCTGAACTATGTCCATCGTATTGTTTTGGATATCCTTAAATAGAGTACTATACATGCAACCTGAGAATGATTTTTTTATAGTCATACTTAATTCTCCCTAATCCTATATATCTTCCGTGAATAATTTTATTGGAAATTGATTATTTGAGTATTTCATTCCAATCATAGAATATATATACAATAATAGAATGTAGTACTAATTTAGTTTACCTAAAATATAAGATACTAATTACATACAATCATCCTACTAATTAATTCTAATTTATTACAATTCTAATTACAATATAATCATATCTTGATTAATGGAGAATAATAATAATTATGGGATTTCCCCATAATTATTATTATAACAGTCCCCCGCAGTCTTAGCGGGAGGTTCTCGTATGCTAAGAATGTCCCTAAATCATCAAAGAGTACGCGCGGAAGACCTTTTGTGAAGATATCTGCAATTTGATAGTGGGACGGTACATGAAGAACACGAACTTGTCCACGAGCAACCTTTTCTCGGACAAATAGGATATGCATTTCAATGTGTTTCGTGCGCTGATCTCGAACATGATTTTCGGATAAGTATATCGCACTCACATTGTCACAATAGACCACTGTTACCTTTTCAATCGGACAATGTAACTCTAACAGTAGGTTACGAAGCCAACATGATTCAGCCACCACATTGGCTACCCCTCGGTATTCTGCCTCAGCACTTGACCGAGACGGTGTGGATTGTCTTTTTGACAACCATGAAATGAGATTGTCCCCCAAGAACACGCAATAGCCGGACGTGGAACGGCGTGCATCTGGGCAGCCACTCCAATCTGCATCTGTGTAGGATGAGAGTCTCGACTTATATAGATGTAAACTGAAATGAAGAGTACCCTTAACATACCACATAATTCTTTTGAGAGCCCTCATATGTGCTTCCTTCGGATCATGCATGTGTAAACAAACTTGCTGAACCGCATAGGAAATATCAGGTCTCGTAAAAGTCAGATACTGTAAGGCCCTAGATAGGCTGCGGTAATGTGTAGAATCGATGTATGGTGTACCGACAACGTTACTCAATTTCGCCTTTGTGTCAACTGGAGTATGTGATGGTTTGCAAGAAGACATCCATGTTTTTTCAATTATTTCTTCGGCATATTTCTATTGATTGAGAAATAGACCACCTGTATATTTTGTCACAACAATGCCACAAAAATATTTCAATGGACTCAAATCCTTCATTGCAAATTCAGCAGCCAGAAGGGACATAATAGACTGGCGCAATGAAGATGATGATGTCTTGAGAATAATGTCATCGACATACAGGAGTATATATGCCATGTCAGTGCCCTTCTGATAAATGAACAATAACTTATCCGACTTGCTGTTAGAGAAACCCAACTTGGAAATAAATCCTGCAAACCTGTTATACCACGCCCGATGAGCTTGTTTCAAACCATATAAGGATTTCTTCAACAAGCAAACATGATCTGGACTGGTATAATCTCGGAAACCCAACGGTTGATGCATGTACATTGTTTCCTGTAAGTAGCCATGTAAGAATGCATTTTTAACATCCAACTGATGGATGGACCAAGATTGGAAAGTGCTAGGCTGAGAACAGTCCGTATAGTTACTGGCTTAACTACCGGACTGAATGTTTCACCACAATCCACTCCAACCTGCTGAGACATGCCATCACCAATAAGATGAGCTTTGTATCTCGCAAAAGAACCATCAAAATTCTTTTTGTGAAAAAAAACCCACATAGATCGAATGATGTTCACATTAGATGGACGTGGTACTAATTTCCACGTTTTATTTGTAATAAGAGCATTAAATTCATCTAACATGGCAGTTTTCCAATTCGGATCGGATAAGACAACTTTGGGATTTTTTGGTATGGGTGATGGTTGGACAGAGATGGTTAGGTTAAACTGGTGCTTAGGTCAAAACATTTCGTGCATTGCACGGATTTCAATGGTCCGAGGTTGGATAGTTGGACTTGCATGGGTTTCAATTGCATGTGTATTGGGTTGTGTCACGGCTGAGGTTGTAGGGTTTTCCCCTGGTGGATGCTGCCCGATACCCACGACGGATTGGGCTGAGGCTGAGGGAAGAGTGACATCTGCCCCTCGGACCGGCTCATTCTCATTTCAGGGTTGGGTCAGGGGGTTTTGGGTTGGGGAAAGTCCTATATTGTTTTGAGTGTGTAGATGATACCTCAGAATTAGATGTACTCCATTGTCCAGAAAATTATATGAATGTGAGGATGCCACTCGAGATGTTGCAAACGGGAATGTCGATTCATAAAAAATGACGTGATGAGAAATTATGATTTTCCCATTTGCCATATCATAAAACTTATATCCCCTATTTTTTTATGGGTATTCCAAAAATACACAATGAGTGGAACGGGCCTGAAGTTTGTTAATTGTGGTGGATTGAAACAAAGGATAACACAAACACCAAAAAATTCGTAAATGTGTAAATGATGGAAGACGGTGGTACAACATTTGTGTGGGTGACACATTGGAGAGTAGTTTACTAGGAAGAATATTAAAAGATATGTGGTCATTTGAAGTGCATGGTGCCAAAACTTTGGTTGTGTGGACGAATGCACAAGGAGAGTATGAATCATATTGTTAATTGTTTGAATTTTCCTTTCGGCTTTCCCATTTTTTGAAGAGGTATGTGGACATGAAACACGCAAAGATATCCCAGTTTGGTGACAAAAATCCTTAAAATGGGCATTTATGAATTCTCCCCCGTTGTCACATTGAAAACATTTAATGGATTTTTCAAAATGAGTTTTGATAAAAACACTAAATTATTTTAAAATGGCATATGTTTGCGATTTATTCCCCAATGGAAATGTCCATAGAAAATTTGAATAATCATCCAAAATCAGCAGATAATATTTATGACATGCAGAACTCAAAATAGGTGATGTCCACAAATCACAATGCAACATATCAAATGGCATAAGAGTACTGGAGGTAGAAGATGCAAAATGAAGTTTAACATGTTTACCAGACACGCACGTTTGGTAAACAGAAGAGTCCAAAAGTTTATTACAATAAATAAATTTATTCTTCCTAAAATTATCAAAAACTAGTGCTCCCGGTGTCCCAAGCGGTTGTGCCACAAAGTAGGAGAAATGGCTGCAAAAGTAGATGGTTTGGTCGCGCAATTATTGGAAACAGTCGTGAGAGGATACAATTCCCTCATGCTATTGCATCTCATTAGTGGCATCCCCGTCTGAAAATCCTTCACAGAAAAACCAAACGGATCAAAATTCATAGAAACATTATTGTCAGTTGTAAAACGTCGCACATATATCAAATTTTTAATTAGTTTTGGTGCGTGTAAAACGTTTTTCAATTTTAATGGGGGTGTGGATGTGATAGGTTTACCTGACCAATACCACGAATTGAAATTTCTTGTCCACTGCAAATAACAATATTTTTATTAGTGCTCAAATTATAATAAGACGAGAGATTACCTTGAGACGTCGTCGTGTGAGACGTAGCTCATGTATCCATATACCACGACTCATCTGAAACTATTAGGTTCATATTGTTCATAGCATGTTCAAGATCTGTGGGAGCATAGCCAATAGATGATGGTGCTTGGGCTGCAAATGCATGTTGTGGATGAGGCTGAGGACTCCGGACTGGCGGTTTGAAGAGGTGGGCCTGGCCCAATTTGAGGTTGGGTTCGAGAATTGCGGAGAAGTCCATTGTGGGGCCCAGGCCCACGGTGGGTACTGCCCTGACTGACTTTCGACGGATTGGGCAGTGGGCTGCCACTGGTTGGGCCGTCACTGCCAAATTTGGTTATTACCGGCGGTTGGCTGCCCGCCACCTCTGCCCCGTCCCTTTCCACCATTATTTTTTCCTTTGTTATTATTACAGTTTGAGCCATATTTTTACCATTATTGTTTCGGTTTCCACCGCATCCTGAACTAGAATTTTGTTGTTGAAAATAGATGGAAAAGGAATTTGTGGAAACAAGGGCGGTTCCGGCATTGACTGCTCCAGATGATGCATATTTTGCTTTTCGTGTTTCTTCAAGAATCAACCTTGACCGAGCCTCGTGGAATGGAGGCAATGGATTGCTCTGTTAAATAAACATAGCAACTCCATCATATTGTTCATTCAATCCGGCAATTAATTGAAGGACTTGCCTTTGATTTGTGACCGGCGAACCAACGTTGGATAGTTGGTTTGCAAGCACCTTCAATTCCTGGCAATAGGCGGAAACATTGGAGAAGTCATCCAATTTAACATTAGTAAATTGGTGTTCAAGATATACGGTCCGAGAAAGTTTGTTATCTTAAAATATGTTTTGTAACTGTTCCAATGCATGTTGAGCCGTAGAATTCGGCTCTAATATGGTATGTAGAAGATCATTTGATATGGTGTCATAAATCCATTGAAAGACTATATCATCTAACCGAGACCATAATTTTTTGTCCACCGTAGTGGTATCCGACGATGACTCGGACGGTATGATATGGTCTATGACCTCAAAAGCGCGGCAATGAATTTTGAACAATTCTGCCCAAGAGGTGTATTGCCCTTTCTCCATTTCAAGTGTTATGGAGATAAAGTTCTTGACGTTATTTACGGCAAGAACATGATGAAAAGTTTATTTTTCGGCCATAGTTTCTACTAGAAATCAAACAAAAAAAGGAGAGAAATTGTTTTGTTTTGAGGGAAGTAGAGTAAAGAACCCTAATTTTTTTTAGAGGGAATTATTGTAGCTGAGGTTGGGGGGGGGGGGTATATTTGTCGGCTAGAATTTGTAGTAGATGAGTTTAGGGTTTAGGAAGTTGTTTTATGATTAGGGTTCTTTATTGGTTTGGTCGAGAAACAAAGTAAATGGAGAAAAAAAAAGAATGCTGATGACAACTAGGAGAAGTAGCCGAGAGAAGAAGAGAAAATTTTAGGGCAAAGAATTTTAGGCTCTTGATACCTTGAGTATTTCATTCTAATCATAGAAAATATATACAACAATAGGATGTAGTACTAATCTAGTTTATCTAAAATATAAGATACTAATTACTTACCATCATCCTACTAATTGATTCTAATTTATTACAATTCTAATTACAATATAATCATATCTTGATTAATGGAGAATAATAATAATTATGGGATTTCCCCATAATTATTATTCTAACAAATTTATCTATGCTCTATTTCTTTGTAATTGTGCTTGCGTTTGTGAAGTTGTGAAGTACTTTATATAAGGATTATAAGTACTTGTCATTTATTCATTTTACTCTTGAATTGGCCATTAAAAGACACTTTATATAAGGTTTATATATTTCTCATATACTCCAGACTTTGTATTTTATATCCAATGTCATCTTTGATCTATAATCTCAATTGACACTACAATAAATTTGGCCTAAGGCCATATTAGCTTTAGGCAACGTGTAAAAAGCGTTGTCAAAAAACATTTGTAGGAACAATATTGTTCTTTCTTGGCAGCTTTTGACTACGGAATTTAGGGCACACTTATAAAGTGTTCTTTTTAAATTAAAAGGGCAATAAATTGGATTTCATGTATTTGCTTGACGACATCACTCATATTTTGAGAGTTTTTATGTTAATCATAAATTTGAACATTAAAATCTTTAAGTTTTAAAAATGAGATTTATATATTTGAAAATTATATAAAAAATATTATAAATTAAAATAATTGACAATTTCAAAATATTTGAAAACTCGTTTGACCCTCTCCGAATGATGCTACAGAAGAAATACCATTAGAAGAAGTAAAAGTTGTATAATTCCTAACTAAATATTTCCTACACGACTTTCTTTTCTTTGTAAAATCATATAATATTACTCAAGGTAATAGAAAAAAACATATTATATTTCTACACAATAATAATATACTTAGTGTAATTAATTCCATAAGTAAATTTGGGGAGGGCGGTGTGTACGCAACCTTACCCCTACCTTGTGAATGTAGTGTTGGAAATTTGTCTTTGGCGGGAATTGCGACCGACCAACTTTAACGGCTTAAACACTAGTGTTACGTATGTTGGAGAATCCGGTTCTTCACACATGCATGATCTACTAAGTACGTAGATAACCGTAGGGCCAAGAATCGTCAAATTTCATTGAGAAATGAAAGAGATATTGGTCCACGAAGTAAGGTGTTTGAAGCATGGAAAGTGTGGTATTGTGTTCAATTCTCCCTCATCGGTAGAGGAAGAAAGAATTGTTGTGTATCTTTTTGGGCCAGAAAACTGTGGGCCCATGGGCTGTGGGCTGTGGGCCTTCTGATATTATCTTTTTGGGCCAGAAAACTTTGCCAGAAGTACAGTTTGGTCCCTAAAGTTTTCAGAAAGTTGGAATTTCGTTTGGCTGAATTACTCCTCCTATAATGGCCAAATCGTTGGTGGCTTTACTACCTCCATAATGGCCATTATTTGGCTGTTATGGAGGGCAGTAATCAGCCCCCTCCCTCACCTATTTAAACACCCCCTTACACCATTGTTGAGCACACAAAAGAATGACCAAGAGTCAACAGTAAGAGATGCAGCAAAACAGTGCACGAAAATACACAACCAAAATAGCTTTCTTCCTACAACTTCCAAGCATCATTTCGTTACTCAATATTCTTCACGGTAGCTCTTGAGTTTCCTTTGCTCAAGTGTTCCATTGCTGTTTTATCTTGGGAGACAAATTGTCCAGGACGTATAAAGGATACATACGGGGCAATATTGTCTTAAGGACAGAGTGCTACACTCGACTCAAAGAAAACAATTTACATTTTTTCGCCTTCTACAAAGCTGGAATTTCTAGTTTTTACTTGTGTAACAATTGTAATTTCAGATTCCATGTTGAATTATTGAATCTCTGTTTATCCTTTTGAATAATTGTAATAGTTATATACTTCCTGCATCGCTTTATAAAGTACCATAGAGCAAAAATACCCACCAACTTAAGACAATATTTGTATAGTATTACTATTAGTGTTCGAAAGATGTCGGTCAAAAGTTGTGTGACCACATCGGGATATGGAAATGGTTTTCTGGTAGAAGAGAGTGATGATGATGAACGTATTCATAGTGTCACCGATTACACAAGATCGGTGGGAACAAGCGCTCTCGAGAGCCTGAGGATGTCAATCGGGACAAGAGGAGAAGATCAAGATGTACTTCTATCTTGCAGTGAAGGCACTGTATCTATCCTGCATAAAAGATCCGAATAATGGTAAGAAGGAACTGGACACTACCACGATGAAGTGACTGAAGTGAGCCAGAATCCGAAATTGGGATAAGTATTTTTCTTACTTGTCAAGAATAAAGATTAGATGATAAGTATTTTTCTTACTTATCAAGAATAAAGATTAGATGATGAGTATTTTTCTTACTTGTCAAGAATAAAAATTAAATGATGTCTGATTAAAAATGGATTAAAGTAAGGAGGAATATGAAAATAATTTATATTCCTTACGCTTTAACAAATCAGAAGTTTAATCTCATCTTTTTTTTTCCGTTTAAAGATTGGAGTTTGTAAACGACTTAAAAGATCCGTTCTTTTAAGTGTAAATTATTAAAAGCGTGTAAAGTATGTTCGCACATACGATGGAGAAAGATCCATTGGCGTAAAGCGTTACCACACTTAAGTAAGCGCCAAGAATTATCTGGGCACCAATCATAACGGAAGAAGTCTAAAAGTTAATGACGTTGAGCCTGTCATATTATTTGGCAGAAGATCCTTCATAGGATGATATTGGACACTCAGTCATACAAAGCCTCCGGGCGACTGGAGTGGGCCAAAACTCTTTTGATATGATGATATTGGACACTCAGTCATATAAAGCCTCCGGGCGACTGGAGTGGGGCCGGAATTCATTTCATAGAAAAAGTAATGGACACCTAGCAAGGTGGGCCAGAGTTTCCAGGTCTTAATGATCTGAAGGCCTAAAGAAAGGCAGTAAAGAAATTGGACACTCAGTCTGCTAAAGCAACTAGAGTGGGCCAGAGTATCGAGATCACATATGATCCGGTTGCGCCCTAACCACGGGCAAGAGGTTGTTCATGTGAAGCAACGCCACCTCTAAAATCAAAGGGGCTGGAGAGGTTGTCCTCAATAGGACTTCAAGGAATGAGATCACTCTAAAAAGAGGTGTTACAGATTCCTAACTTGGTTTAAGGGACGCTGTTGGTCAAGCTGGTTTGAGACTACTCCAACAGGTCTGTAATAACTAAGAATGGTACAGTACGTCTGTAGCCGAATGAATGATATATTTGTAATCCGTGCATCTATGCCATCTTAGATTAAGACACGTTAAATAGCAAGTCATTCAAAAGCTAGCGAAGTTGAGATTGTTGCCTTCTTTCGACATAAACCCTCAAAATGTGATGTGAGGTAGGCGAAGAGGCAAAATCACCTTTCCAAATTCCGTCAAGGGAATAGCGAAAGAAGCCCCGCTCCTCTAGAACTTAGTCACACCTACTTGGGTGATTTGAAGTTTATACAAAATAGAGGGGGGAGACAAGTACGTTGTGATCTTCATTGATGATGGTACAACGTATGGAATCCTTTGTTTGTTAAAAAGCAAAGATGAAGTTGTTGAAGCGGATAGGCGCTACAGCGTAAGTTGAAAATCAACTAAGCCTATGGATTGCGAAATTCATAACGATAGAGGGAGAATGTGAAGCGGCGTTCATTAACCGACCGCTCATTACTCACCTCGCCTAATCGGTGTTAGCCAAGCGCAAACCCGTACGCCTAAATTATGTGGGGCAAGGCGATCCTTACCGCTAATGCGATTCTCAACGGAACTCCGCATAAGGATAAGGATAACTCTCCGTGTGAGACATGAAAAGGATCTCACATACAAAAGTTGTGATGGGGGGTGGGTTGGTAGAAGTTGGACTACAAAAGCAGGTCAAGTTCGACCTAAGATCGTAGATTACATATCCACCGGATACGTAGAATAACAAGAGTACTTATCGCCTCTTGGCGTCAAAGAATGCTGAATTCTTAAAAGATAACTTTCCTTGAAGAGGAAAAAGGAGTAATTGGTCAAGGTTAACAAGAACGCGCGAGGGCCTGTCTGTCCGGAACTAGGCGTTAAAGTATCTACAGACTCGAAAGTTGCTGGCTATCCGGAACTTAATATTCCAGATCTGCAGAACTCAGGGATTCTAGATGTTGAACCAAGACGGAGCAAAGAGGGGACAAGGACTTGTTCCAGTCCTTCTAGCTTGTATGGTTAAGAACGAACCATGGACAATTAACTATTAATTGTTATCTCCAAAAGCGCTGCTTTGGAAAGAAGCTAAAGAGAGAAATATATTCCATCATATAGAACCATACTTGCGTAATGGTTGATCTTCCTCCGGGAAAAGAACCTTTGGGTTGTGAAAAAGGATACTCAAAAGTGAGTACAAAGTAGATGGATCTACTGACGAGTTCAAAGCCTCGGCTACTTGTACATGTGCTCCCCTGGGAGTAGCTTAACATCATGGGCCATTGCAGTCTTGCGTGGCATGAATGTTAAAACACCCTCCCCCACCGGAGAGTTGGAAGAAGAGAATCAGAGTTGGTTTTCTGGACTGTTGGGCTTCTTCCTGAACTTTCATCTTGGTCCCTGAAATGTTTACATTTTGGTCCTGAAAGTTTCAGATAAAACAGAAACAATGAATCTGAGCACAGAAACATTGAATCTGAAGTTAGAAAGCCAACAGTTGGAGAATCAACAGCCTGAAAGTAAAAGTCATATTGAAACAAAGTCTCGATATGAAAGATATGTGTATCACAGATGACATCTTAGGAATTGGATTTCTAAGACATCTAACGGACTGGCCTATAGTTGACAGTCTCGTTGAAGACACCAATGGATATGAATCATAGAATCGATTGGAATCATGGTGCACTCCATAGACAAGGAGCGATATGCACAGTCATGTGTAGTTCAATGTATTGTACACACTACAACCGACTGGTATCGTCCTATTTAACGCATCGATTGAACTAAGGTTCACCGATAATCTTAATACATGATCAATAGAAGGCGTTAAGTCGGATATGACGATATCCGAATTATTCGCTTATCTTCTGATTATAGTATTACGGATGTCCAGCGGTTCTGGGAGAACACATTGATGCAAACTGACATCGATTCAAGAACACCAAAGCCACAAGTAAATGTGTATGGTGGGTCTTGGAAAATCCTCTAAGCAAACTGCATCACCCGATTCATGATGGAATCGGAGTTTATCGCTTTATACAAAGCATGAAAGAAGTTGAGTAACTTCACGGCTCCCAGAGGACGCCCTTATTGGGAGATACGTGTCTTGGCCAGCTTATACATCGTGGGCTAGCCGGTCGGGCTTCAGGAAGAACACGGATGACGGCGTCTGGACATATCTTTTAGGATCTGTCGGAGACATAAGACCGTATGGCAGTTGATCATCACGGGTGTCACTTCCTTTTTTACTAACTAAGGGACTACCCGGAGAGCAAGTGTTCGCTGTCTAGGGAATGGGCTTAAAACCCAAAATATACGGACCAATACAATGGAAACCCAACCTTTAACCTGAGATCCCAAAGAATTTGGTTCAATGGGAAAACTAAGTTGTAAAGGTTCAGTTGATCGCTTCAGTGGAAGCATGAGCACTTCAGATAGTGATTTCTGAAAAGAAACACCAAATCCAAAGCCGTTCCCGCGATAGACTTTAAGTGCTATCTGCAGTGTGGGTAAAGGTTAAGTTTTCAAAACCTGTAATGCTCCTCAACAGTTGAGGTTAGATTTTTGGGAAACTTTTAATGGTTCCTAACACTTGTGAAGTGGGGTATAGCAGGATACCTTGTAGGAGACCACCTATTTAAGTGCGAGGACGGGCCGCCTCAAAATGAACGCACTTAAGAATCTAAGACGTTGTCCATGGCCAAAACGGACAAAACATTACGAAGAAGAGAGTAAGGGAATTTGTTGTGTTGGTATCATTGTCTTGGCTTACACTAAACACTGACGGTTCAAGACATCACGTTCACCGCGCAGTAAGTAAGTCCGATGGTATTCAACTATGGAAGGTTCAAAGTCGAGGCTACCTCTCCTTATGCAACATCGGTCCATTGAAAATATTGCCGAAATGGAAAAGACACCATGTGAGTGCAAAAATCTCTTTCAAGAGGGATTGTTGGAAATTTGCCTTTGGCGGGAATTATGACCGACCAACTTTAACGGCTTAAACACTAGTGTTACGTATGTTGGAGAATCCGGTTCTTCACACATGCATGATCTACTAAGCACGTAGATAACCGTAGGGCCAAGAATCGCCAAATTTCATTGAGAAATGAAAGAGATATTGGTCCACGAAGTAAGGTGTTTGAAGCATGGAAAGTGTGGTATTGTGTTCAATTCTCCCTCATCGGTAGAGGAAGAAAGAATTGTTGTGTATATAAGACTCGAAATTGGTTTGGGGTTTGGGACCCCAAGGGGTATCCCATGTGTTTAAAGGAGGGAGGACCTAGATGTGCTTCGGTTCAAGGAAAGACCACACGCGCGCCGCCGCCGCCCGCCCGTCCGGTCCGATTCCGGTTCTGAGTTCCGGGTTCCGGGTTCCGGGTTCACGGGTCCTCGGGTCCTCGGGTCCTCGGGTCCTCGGGTCCATGGGTCCTGGGCTGTGGGCCTTCTGATATTATCTTTTTGGGCCAGAAAACTTTGCCAGAAGTACAGTTTGATCCCAGAAGTTTCAGATGTGCAGTTTGGACAAGAATTCTTTCAGTTGTGCAGTTTGATCCCTGAAGTTTTAATATGTACAGTTTGGTCCCTGAAGTTTCAAGATGTACAGTTTGGTTTTGGTCCCTGAAGTTTTCAGAAAGTTGGAATTTCGACGGTCAGAACAGAAACGTCCAAGCTCTCAATTCAGTCATTTATTTTGGCTGAATTACTCCTCCTATAATGGCCAAATCCGTTGGTCTTTCTCCCATTAATGTTGGTGGCTTTACTACCTCCATAATGGCCATTATTTGTGTTATGGAGGCGAATCGACCCCTCCCTCACCTATTTAAACACCCCCTTACACCATTGTTGAGCACACAAAAGAATGACCAAGAGTCAACAGTAAGAGATGCAGCAAAACAGTGCACGAAAATACACAACCAAAATAGCTTTCTTCCTACAACTTCCAAGCATCATTTCGTTACTCAATATTCTTCACGGTAGCTCTTGAGTTTCCTTTGCTCAAGTGTTCCATTGTTGTTTTATCTTGGGAGACAAATTGTCCAGGACGTATAAAGGATACATACGGGGCAATATTGTCTTAAGGACAGAGTGCTACACTCGACTCAGCAAAAACAATTTACATTTTTCCGTCTTCTACAAAACTGGAATTTCTAGTTTTTACTTGTGTAACAATTGTAATTTCAGATTCCATGTTGAATTATTGAATCTCTGTTTATCCTTTTGAATACCTGTAATAGTTATATACTTCCCGTACTGCTTTATAAAGTACCATAGAGCAAAAATACCCAACATGTAGAGATATTATTTTGTCCATTTAAAAGTTCTATAATTTGATTAATAATAATGCATGTTTCCGACTTTTTTCCCCTGGTTATGTTAATTGGGGTATATATATATATATTTATGAATAAAATGACTAATTTAAGTGGGGTTATAAAATGGACCTTTATATATGTTGTTGGATTTTAAATTAGTCACTCTTTGCCAACTAGGAGATAGATAGGTCCCAGGCCCAATGCTATGGCACATGCAATGGACCTTAAAAAACACTCATCCTCAAAAGCTTTGGTCTTAATTCCCTGTTCCTATATTGTCTGCTCGTCTCTATCCAAATAACTTTCCCTATGAATTTATTGTTTTGTTTGTGTACAATAGTTTTAAAATTTTCGAAATGTTTATACCCTCATACCAATTAATTATTCCTAAACATTAAAAAAGCTGAGTTTGGGAGTACCCAGAAGCCGTTAATAGTTTCTCATGGGTCGTTTGATGGGTGAACAAGCTATATCAAAATCAGTATGACTAAATTATATATGGAATTATTTAGTGAAGATATTTTATTAGATATTTGTTTTATTGGAATAAAAATGATATATACAAGACAAAATTTAAATAGATGTTTGGTTTTACACTAGCTAGGTTGGGATTCTTTTTGTTTTTAATTTTAACTTAGATTTTTGTTAGGACTATGAGAGAAGAGTTTTGAAAACGGCATCTTAGTAACCCCATATTGTTATCCCGTAATGATAATGGTATAACTAATTTCAAAATAAAAAATCAACAAATATTTCACGTTTTATCTCAAGATTATTATTCTTACCCACAAATCAAACGGCCCCTTAGAGTGTTAGTTCTCAATGTTTTTCCTATCAAGTTTAGTTTCCCTTCAGTCCTATTTACTTGTTATGTTTATAAAAAAATATAACAAGTCAACACAGCCCCTTAGAGTGTTAGTTCTCAATGTTTTTCCTATCAAGTTTTGTTTCCCTTCAGTCCTATTTACTTGTTATGTTTATAAAAAAAATAGTTGTTTCAAGATTCTTGTCATGTTAATAATGTTGGAAATTTGTCTTTGGCGGGAGTTGTGTCCGACCAACTTTAACGGCTTAAACACTAGTGTTCCGCATGTTGGAGAATTCGGTTCTTCACACGTGCATAATCTACTAAGTAAGTAGATGACCGTAGGGCCAAGGATCGTCAAATTTCGTTGAGAAATAAAAGAGATATTGGTCCACGAAGTGAGGTGTTTGAAGCATGGAAAAGTGTGGTATTGAGACCAATTCTCCCTCATCGGTGGGAGAAGAAAGAATTGTTTTGTTTATAAGTCTCAAAGTTGGCTTGGGGTTTGGGACCCCAAGGGGTATCCCATGTGTTTAAAGGAGGGAGGACCTAGACGTGCTTCGGTTCGAGGAAAGCCCACACGCGCGCCGCCGCCCGCCCGTCCGGGTCGTGGGTCGTGGGACTGTGCTTCTTCTGATATTATCTTTTTGGATCAGAATTGTTTAATTTATTTTGGCTGAATTACTCTTCCTAAATGTCAATCCGTTGCACATCAATTCACTATTTATTTTGGTGAATTACTACCTCCATAATTGACATTACTTGGTCAGTAACAACAACAATTATGTGGGTAGTTGGTAAGTCTCTCCTTCAACTATATAAAGGACCATTTGCCAATTGTTGAGACACACGAAAACTTGCAAACGAAATCAGTTCTTCCTACTACCTTCCAGCATCATTTCGTTACTCAAAATTCTTCACGGTAGCACTTGAGTTTCCTTTGCTCATTTGTTCATTTGCTGTTTTATCTTGGGAGACAATTGTCCAGGACGTAGAAAGGATACATACGGGGCAATATTGTCTTAAAGACAGAGTGCAATCACTCGACTCAGCATACCAAAAACTGTTCCAGTTTCTTGTTTAAGTTTATTGTAATTTCAGTTTGTTGTAATACTTAGCAGTTACTTATTTCCGTTTTCTGCACCATTGTAACCAACAAGTTTAAGACAATATTTTGCTTAATGTAACTGCTGCAACATGGCTGGAAACATGACTGGTTCTGCTGCTGCTGCTGCCACTCAAGGCAACAATTTCAGCATTCCTCACGCCGTCGCATCGTCCAAGGCAAAGAACTCGCCGCTTTCATCGCCGCCGCCAAGGCACGCCCATCGCTTTGCTGCTCCACCCTCCGCATTCTACCATGAACGCCCTGATAAATTCATGAGCTCAAACTTTAAGAGATGGCAGCAGAAGATGCTGTTCTACTTAACTGTTATGGGCATGGCCCGGTTTCTAACGGAAGATCCTCCACAAGCTGGAGATGAAATGGACCCTTCGCCTTCTGAAACGGGTGAAGGGGGCCTTGGTGTCCATGTCATTAATGGCATGAAGATGGCTCTTGATGCACAGAATCATAGCGATTTCATGTGTAAGAATTACATATTGAACTGCTTGGCAGAACCTCTCTACACGGTCTATGGCACCGTTGGCACTACCAAAGAGCTGTGGGAAAAACTGCAAAAGAAGTACAACGCAAAAAATACGGGTACTAGGAAGTTCATCGTTGGGAAATTTCTAAAATTCCAAATGGTGGATAGTAAGACAGTGATGTCCCAAGTCCAGGAATTTCAAATGATTCTACATCACCTGGATTTGGAAGGAATGAAACCAAATGAGCAGTTTTTTGTTGCATCGCTGATTGAAAAGTTACCTCCTTCGTGAAATGAGTTTATGAGTTACTTAAAACTCAAGACAAAAGAGATGACCTTTGAAGAGCTTATTATCAAACTCCAAATCCAGGAAGATAATAAGAAGGCCTTGCCTAGGGGTAAACAACCTACTGAAGCAAAGGCAAATCTGGCTGAGGCCAAAAGGAACCCAAGCAAGAAGCGGAAGTTTCAGAAAGACGGCAAGGCCCACGCAGCGAAGATGTTCAGAGGTAACTGTCACCGCTGTGGGAAACCTGGTCATAAGATCAAGGAATGTCGCAAGCTCAATACTGAGCAACAACAGAAAGCCAAGGCTAAAGGCAAGGTGCATGCTAACGTCGTCAAGGACACGCTCCTGGATGACATGATTGAGGAGTTCTCGCTAGTGGTGCTAGAAGCAAACCTGGTTGAGAATACGATGCAGTGGTGGATGGACACAGGTGCTACCAGACATATTTGTTCCAACAGATATGCCTTCTCCACGTACACACCGGTCACCGACAAGAAGCTATTCATGGGCAACAATGCTTCGTTTGATGTGCTGGGGGTAGGAAAGGTGGTCCTGAAGATGACTTCCGGAAAGGAGCTCACTCTGAAGGAAGTGATGCACGTCCCTAAGATTAGAAGAAATTTAATTTCAGGACATTTATTGGTTAATGCTGGTTTTAGGCTAGTGTTTGAATCC
Organism: Anisodus acutangulus; assembly: GCA_029783415.1. Classification (NCBI taxonomy): domain Eukaryota; kingdom Viridiplantae; phylum Streptophyta; class Magnoliopsida; order Solanales; family Solanaceae; genus Anisodus; species Anisodus acutangulus. Next base: position 48,960,037 of record CM056491.1, read on the forward strand.
AATAAGTTTGTACTCACTAAGAATGGCACTTTTGTGGGGAGAGGCATCGTCTGTGAAGGCCTCTTCAAAGTGAATGACATGTCTGTAATGCGTCCAAGTAATAAAGTTGAACCTTCTTCTTCTTTGCTTGAGTCTTCTAATTTATGACATCATAGATTATGACACGTTAACTACAAGTCTATCCAAAGGCTGGTAAAGATGGAGTTGTTGCCGTCTATCGACGTAAACCCTCAACATAAGTGTGAGGTGTGCGTAGAGGCAAAACTCACCAAGCTTCCTTTTCGATCCGTCGAAAGGAATACCGCTCCTCTAGAACTTATTCACACAGATATATGTGATTTGAAGTTCGCACAAACTAGAGGGGGGAACAAGTAATTTGTCACATTCATTGATGATAGCACAAGGTATTGTTACCTTTACTTGTTGAAAAGTAAAAATGAAGCCTTTGAAGCGTTCCAACGTTACAAAGCAGAAGTTGAGAACCAACTAAACATGTGAATTAAATCCATTTGTAGCGATAGAGGGGAGAATATGTAGCGCCATTTGAGGATTATTGTGTCAAATCGGGCATTGTTCATCAAACGACGGCTCCATTCAGTCGAACGGTGAGGCGGAACATAAGAATCGCACATTAAAGGAAATGATGAATGCATTGCTCATCAATTCCGGTCTTTCCCAAAACATGTGGGTATAAGTCGTCCTTTTTCTAATACGATTCTTAACAGAGTCCCACATAAGGGTAAGGACAAAACTCCATATGAATCACGGAAGGGAAAGAAACCCACCTATAAATATTTAAAGGTGTGGTGTTATTTGGCAAAGGTCGAAGTACCCAAGCCAAAGCAGGTCAAGATTGAGCCTAAGACTGTAGATTGCATTTTCATCAGATATGTAAATAACAGTAGTGCTTATCGCTTCTTAGTGCATAAGTCAGATATTTCAGATATCCACGGGGGTACAATCATGGAATCAAGGAATGCTCAATTCTTTGAGGATACTTTTCTTAGAAAGGAAAAAGACATAACCTCTCGCAAACGAAGTTATGAACAAAGCTTTCAGGAACCAGGAGTCGTTGACTGCCCGGATCTAGATGGTTCAGATCTAGTGGACTTCGAAGTGGCTGAATATCCGGAATCTAGTGTTCCAGATTCTCAGAACTTGGAGACTCCATAGATGAAACCAAGGCGAAGTAAAAGGGCCAGGAAGGATAAATCCTTCGGTCCTGACTTTGTAGCTTATATGGTAAATGATGAACCAAGGACAATTGCTGAAGCATAGTCAACTCTAGAGACACCACTCTGGAAAGAAGCTATTGAGAGTGAAATAGGCTTCATCTTGCATAACCAAACTTGGGAGTTGGTTGATCTTTCTTAGGGAAATAAATCGTTGGGTTGTAAATGGATACTCAAACGGAAGTATAAAATAGATGGGTCTATAGATAAGTACAAGGCTAGGTTGGTAGTCAAAGGCTATCGGCAGAAGGAAGGCCTTGACTATTTTGACACGTACCACCCGATGTCTAGGATAACGTCCATATGAATATTCATTGCGATCGCAGCGTTGCGTGACCTTGAGATACATCAAATGGATGTCAAGACAGCCTTCCTAAATTGTGATTTGGAAGAAGAAATTTATATGGACCAACGCGAGAGATATGTGGTTCAAGGGCAAGAGAAGAAAGTCTGTCGGCTTGTCAATCTCTATACGGGCTGAAACAAGCCCCGAAGCAATGGCACAAAAAGTTTGATAGTATTTTACTATCAAAGGGTTTCTCCATTAACGAGTGTGACAAATGTGTCTACACGAAAGGTAACTCTAACTCGTTCGTCATGATATGCCTGTATGTAGATGAGATATTGATCACATGAAGCAGTCCTAGGGTAATCCTAGAGACTAAGAACATGTTGAAACAATGCTTCGACATGAAGGATATGGGTATCACAGATGTCATCTTAGGGATAAAAATCTCTAAGACGTCTGACGGACTGGTCTTATCTCAGTCTCACTACATCGAGGATGTTTTGAGAAAGTTCGAGATGTTTGACAGTTCACCGATAAAGTCAACAATTGATACAAATCAAAAGCTTGATAAAAATCTTGGTGCACCCGTATACCAGGGCGATATGCACAGGTGATCGGTAGTTTGACGTATATAACAAACTGCACCCGACCTAAATAGCTTATGCAGTCAATAAGTTGGCTAGGTTTACCCGTAATCCGAGTGATGATCACTGGAAGGCGTTGAATCGGGTATTACAATACCTGAAATACACGTTAACTTTCGAGTTACATTATTTGAGATATCCAGCTGTACTAGAGGGGTACAGTGATGCAAACTGATATCTGATATAGAGAACACCAAGTCCACTAGTGGGTATGTATTTACAATTGGTGGTGGGGCTGTGTCTTGAAAATCCTCTAAGCAAACTTGCATCTCCCGATCCACAATGGAATCGGAGTTTATCGTTTTAGACAAAACAGGAGAAGAAGTTGAGTGGCTTCATGACTTTTTAGAGGATGTTCCGTGTTGGAACAAACCCGTACCTTCGGTAATGATCCAATGCGACAGCCAATCGGCTCTAGGAAAGGCACGGAATGCTATGTACAACGGCAAGTCTCGTCATATTCGACGGAGGCATAAGACCGTTAGGCAACTGATCACCACGGGTATAATATCCATTGATTACATTAAGTCAAAGGATAATATAGCAGACCCGCTGACAAATGGCTTACCCAAGGATCAGATGGTGCACTCGTTGTCAGGGAATGGGCTTAAAACCCAAAGTATAAGGACCAATACGGTGGTAACCCAACCTTACTAACTGGAGATCCCAGTAATTTGGTTCAATGGGAAAACTAAGCTGTAAAGGTTCAATTGATCGCTTCAGTGGAAGCATGAGCACTTCGGATAATGATTTCTATAAAGAAACACCAAATCCAAAGCCGTTTCCACGATAGACATTAAGTGCTATCTGCAGTATGGGTAAAGGTTAAGTTTCCAAAACCTTTAATGATCCTCAACAGTTGAGGTTAGGTTTGGGGAAATTTTTAATGGTTCCTAACACTTGTGAAATGGGGTATAGCAAGATACCTTGTAGGAGACCATCTATTTAAGTGCGAGGACGGGCCGCCTCAAATGAACGCACTTAAGAATCCAAGAAGTTGTCCATGGCTACAACAGACAAAACATTACGAAGAAGAGAGTAAAGGAATTTGTTGTGTTGGTACTATTGACTTGGCTTACACTAAACACTGACGGTTCAAGACATCACGTTCACCGCGCAGTAAGTAAGTCCGATGGTATTTAATATGGAAGGTTCAAAGCTGAAGCTACCTCTCCTTATGCAACATCGGTCCGCTGAAATATTGCTGGAAATGAAAAGGCACCATGTGAGTGCGCCAAAATCTCTTTCAAGAGGGGATTGTTGGAAATTTGCCTTTGGCGGGAGTTGCGTCCGACCAATTTTAACGGCTTAAACATTAGTGTTCTGCATGTTGGAGAATTCGGTTCTTCACACGTGCATAATCTACTAAGTAAGTAGATGACTGTAGGGCCAAGGATCGTCAAATTTCATTGAGAAATGAAAGAGATATTGGTCCACGAAGTGAGGTGTTTGAAGCATGGAAAAGTGTGGTATTGAGACCAATTTTCCCTCATCGGTGGGGGAAGAAAGAATTGTTTTGTTTATAACTCTCAAAGTTGGCTTGGGATTTGGGACCCCAAGGGGTATCCCATGTGTTTAAAGGGGGGAGGACCTAGATGTGCTTCGGTTCGAGGAAAGCCCACACGCACGCCGCCGCCGCCCGTCTGGTCCGGGTCTCGGGTTGTGGGACTATGCTTCTTCTGATATTATCTTTTTGGACCAGAATTGTTTAATATATACAGTTTGGTCCCTGAAGTTTTAAGATGTACAGTTTGGTCCCTGAAGTTTTAAGAAAGTCAAATTGGGCAGAGAACTTTGTGGAACGTCAACCAGCACTCAATTCAGTCATTTATTTTGGCTGAATTACTCTTCCTAAATGTCAATCCGTTGCACATCAATTCACCATTTATTTTGGTGAATTACTACCTCCATAATTGACATTACTTGGTTAGTAACAACAACAATTATGTGGGTAGTTGGTAAGCCTCTCCTTCAACTATATAAAGGACCCTTTGCCAATTGTTTAGACACACGGAAACTTGCAAACGAAATAAGTTCTTCCTACTACCTTCCAGCATCATTTCATTACTCAAAATTCTTCACGATAGCACTTGAGTTTCCTTTGCTCATTTGTTCATTTGCTGTTTTATCTTGGGAGACAATTGTCCAGGACGTAGAAAGGATACATACGGGGCAATATTGTCTTAAAGACAGAGTGCAATCACTCGACTCAACATACCAAAAACTGTTCCAGTTTCTTGTTTAAGTTTATTGTAATTTCAGTTTGTTGTAATACTTAGCAGCTACTTATTTCCGTTTCCTGCACCATTGTAACCAACAAATAAATCAAGAAAGATAAATTTGGTGAAAGATAAAAAATAGATAGGGTTAATTAGTCAATTATCTATTATTATTGATGTTTTCTTAAAAGATTAATATGACAAGTAAATAGGATTGGAGGAAGTACAATATAAATCTTTTTTCAATTGTTAACGTAGTTTCAAAAATTAGCTCTTGTATTTGCTAATTGTTAACGTAGTTTCAAAATTAGTTCTTGGCACTCCTACTCTCTTTTCATTATAACGTTGATGAACAAACGATATATAAGAAACATAAATATAATAACAACATTGGTTATGCAGAAAAAAAATTGATTGGTTATTTAAACAACTACTGACTTTTCAGGAACAGATCACATGCAATACTAATAAAAATTCGTCCTATGTACTTGGGGATGTTTTTGCCCCAAATTCATATATAAGATGAAAATATTAGTTACAAATAAGAACTAAGTAGTAATTAGTTGTTAACTAAGACAATTTCAGACATAGTTACAAATAAAACTAGTTACTTATTAACTTGGACAAATTAAGACATATAAACAAAGGTATACATATCGTAAAGAAACCAAAGGTCAAATGATTAAAATTAATGGTAACAAACAAAGGAGAGATTTAATTAAAGAGAAAATACCAACTAGTACAATGTCATTAGGATTATATGATTAATTGAAATATTATTATTCAGATAGTTGCTTATGGTCGACTCTACTTCATAATTATTTGTTATTAGTGATAGAACTAAAGGAATATCTTATTTGATTTTATTCATCAATAATGTATAATATATATAGTAGTACAAGAATATCTAAACTAGGTAATTAATCAACCTAATTATAATAGAAAATATAATTCTACCTAAAATATGAGACATAATTACAATAGGAATACAATTCTACATAAAATAAGAGATATACAATTAATGTAAGAATATTTGGTGAATATTCTATTACACCCCCGCAGTCGAAGCGGGAGGCTCACGAACACTGAGACTGGCTCAAAAATCATCAAACAATATGCGCGGAAGCCCTTTGGTGAAGATATCGGCAATATGATAGCTGGAAGGAACATGAAGGACACGAACTTGACCACGAGCCACTTTTTCACGAACAAAATGAATGTCCATCTCAATGTGTTTGGTGCGCTGATGTTGGACGGGATTGCCAGAAATATATATGTCATTAATATTGTCACAGTAGACCAATGTTGCCTTTTGAATCGGGCAGTGAAGCTCAAGTAAAAGGTTACGGATCCAACAAGACTCAAAGACAACGTTGGCTACACCTCTGTACTCTGCTTCGTCACTGGATCGGGATAGTGTAGGTTGTCAATTGGAAGACCAAGACAATAGGTTATCTCTGAGGAAAATGCAGTAACCAGACGTGAAGCGTCGAGTGTCAGGACATCCACCCCAGTCAGCATCAGAATAAGCAGTGAGACCAGTGAGCATGGACCTGTATAGATGTAAGCCGAAATGAAGTGTGCCTGGACGTATCGTAAAATACGTTTGAGGGCATGCGTGTGTGCTTCTGTCGGATTGGTGAAACTAGTTGGTTTCGTAGTTTTAGAATTCTACAGATCCCAAGTACTCCATCTCTATCATTGCATTGCATGTGCAAATAAATTTGTTGCACGGCATAGGATATGTCTGGTCTCATGAATGTGAGGTACTGCAGGGTTCCAACCAGGCTACGATAGTGAGTCGGGTCTGAATACGGAGGGCCGGAATCAGCGCTGAGATTGGAATTGGTGTCCACTGGCATGTGGGATGGCTTACAAGACGTCATGCCTGCACGATCAAGGATCTCTTCGGTGTATTTTTTCTGACATAGAAATAGGCCGAAAGAATGGCGAGTGACAGAGAAGCCCAAGAAATAACTCAGGAGGCCCATATCCTTTATAGCAAACTCAGATGAAATGAGAGACATAATGGACCGACAGAGGGCATCAGATAATGTGGTGAGGATGATGTCATCAACATATAATAAGAGGTAAGCCATGTCTGGACCCTTGTTGTAGATGAATAGTGAATGATCGGATTTGCTGTATGAAAAACTGATAGAGGAGACATAATCGGTGAACCGCTAGTACCATGCTCGAGGAGCCTGTTTCAGTTCATAGAGCAAATTCCGTAATAGACACACATACTCCGGAAAAATACGATCCCTAAAACCCATAGGTTGATGCATATATACAGTTTCATAAAGATCCCCATCTAAGAAAGCATTCTTGACATCAAGATGATGAATGAGCCAAGATTTGGATAAGGCAATGCTGAGGACGGTCTGGATGGTTTCCGGCTTTACGACCGGACTGAATGTTTCATCGCAATCCACTCCCACCTATTGAGACCTGCCATCACCTACAATATGGGCCTTGTACCTCTCAAAAGAACCATCAGATTTTTTTTATGTCTAAAAATCCATATAGAATGAATAATGTTACCATCAGGTGGACGGGGTACTAGGTCCCACGTCTTATTATCAATAAGAGCATTATATTCGTCAATCATTTCAGTTTTTCAATTTGGGTCGGACAAGACATCCTTCAGATTACGAGCGACAAGGGAAGGGACAATTGAAATGGATAGGTTAAACAACTGTTTAGGTTTGGAAATTTCATTTCATGGCACAGGTTTTCATTATCCGAGAGCGTGCCTCGGGATGCGGGATTGGAGGATGGGGGTGCCATGGAATTGCCGGGAAGAGGAGGAAGGTAGGGTGGTGGGATCGGTTGGCCGAGAGGTGGCTGTGGTATCACCCTGAGATGGGTTGTTCCGAGACACCATCGACGGAACCGGGAGGGCAGCGTGTCCTGGACTGACCGTGGTGGGTTTGGGTGCCGGGGACTGGGACATCGAATTATGTAAATAATGAATTAGAAGGGGTCTAGGTCATCATTTAGGAAGTCGTAGGAATGTCGAGGTGGCGAGTTTAGTGAGGTAAAAGGAAATTGAGACTCATCAAATAGGACATGACGTGAAATAATTATTTTACGGCTTGATAATTCATAGCAAGAGTAACCACGATGATTGGTGGGATAACCTAGAAATACACACGGAGAAGACCAAAGTTGGAGTTTGTGAGTGGTCGGATGGAGAGGATAGTAGAGACATCCAAAAATACGTAAGTGTTGGTAGGAGGGGTTCCTACGAAACAGAACTCGAGTGGGCGATCGTAGAGCTAGAGACTTGTTTGGGATTAGGTTGAGAAGATAGGTGGACATGGAGAGTGCGTAATGTCAGAATTGAGGGGGAATTGAAGCGTGAGAAAGTAGGGCACGAATTAGGATATTTATGGTTCGGATTTTTCGTTCGGCTTTACTATTTTGGGAGGAGGTGTGAGGGAAGGAAAAATGAAAGGTAAGACCGTTTTTGGAGCAAAAATGTTTGAATTGGTTATTATCGAATTCCATGTCATTGAAAACATTTAATGCTCTTTTCAAATTGTATTTTTACGAAAGCACTAAATGAGGAAAAAATGGGGTAGACCTCTGATTTATTACCAATTGAAAAAGTCCATAGAAAATTGAAATAATCATCCAAAAACAACACATAATACCGATGGTCAACCGTACTTAAAACAGGGGAAGTCCACAAATCACTATGTATTATATTGAGAGGCATTAAAGTACAATTTATGGATGCATAAAATGGTAATTTAATATGTTTCCCAAAAACACAGGATTCACATATAGGAGTCTTATAAATACAGTTGCATTGAATAAAATTATTATTCTTAAGGGAGCGTAAAATAGAATCTCCCGGATGTCCTAATTTAGAATGTCATAAGGAAGACGAAAGAGCGACAAAGGTTGATGGAACTGAGGCTGGTTTGTTGACGGCGTTTGAAATAGGGTAGATCTTTGGTGCTGTCACATCTCATTATTTGTCTTCCTGTCGTAAAATCCTTTACCGAAAAACCAAAAGGATCAAAGTCAAGGAAAATATTATTATCAGTTGTGAAACGTCGCACATAGATTAGAAATTAGTTTAGGGGCATGGAGGACATTTTTTAAAATTAGTAGTGGATGTAGTGGGGATAAGGATGAATGACCAAAACCACGAATAAGAATGTCTTGTCCACTACCAACAATAATATTTCGATTTAAATTGCTCAAATTGAAATAAGACGAGAGAGTACCTTGTGATGCCGTCATGTGAGATGTAGCGCCTGTGTCCATATACCAATTTTGTTTGGAGCGTTGAGTGACATTGTGTTCATAGCTGCCTCAATGTCAGTTGGTGCATAAGTTAAGAGCGGGGGGGCATGTGCTGTGTAGGCCTGTTGTGAACGTGCGTCGAGTATGCCAGGTTGGACCTGTCGGGTCGAAGGTGGAGTCCGTGAGGATGTCGAATACGGGAAAAGAGGGAGATGCCCATTACGGTAGGGCCCACGCGGCCCACGATGAGTAGGCAGCTCACGGTAGAGGCTGCTGCCACTGCCTCGGTCGATGCTGATTGTTTCCTACCGGCGGGGACTGTCCCTTGTCGTTGCCGTTGCTGTTGGAATTTCGACCAACGCGACCCTTGCCGGATTGCCGCACTTGGCGGTTGTTGCAGGTCGATCCGGCCTGCTATGGGTCCTCGGGTTGGCGATTCTGGCTGCCATAATTGGAGGCCCTGCCGTCGGCAGAGGGCCCGACCGCGGTGGTGAGGGCAGCCTTTGCAATGCTGGCATGAGTGGTGCTGCGTTTGATTTTCAGGGTTTCCTTAAGAATTAGCTTCGAACGGACATCATAAAGTGGTGGTAATGGCGTGCATTGCTGAAGGATGATAGCAACACCGTTATAAGATTCGTTCAAGCCTGCAATAAGTTGCATGACCAATCATTGATTAGTGAATAGTGCGCCAACGTTGGAGAGTTGGTCGGCAAATATCTTGAGTTCTTGACAATATGCGGATACGTTTGGGAAATCGTCCTGATGAACGTCCTTGAACTGATTTTCAAGGTATAACGCACGTTGAGTTTTGTTGTCGTGAAAAATACTTTTCAAACGTTCCCACGTTTGGTGGGCAGTGGCATCGGTCTCAATGATTATATGCAACATATAATTAGAGATCGTGTCGTATATCCACTGGAGGACAACGACATCCAAACGAGACCAAAGTGCATTATCAGAAGTCGAGGATGGGTCTATGGGCTTCAATTTAGGAGGGATGATATGGTCGATAACTTCATAGACACGACAATGAATTTTGAAGTGTTCCGCCCACGAGAAGTATTGACCATTTTCCATCTCAAGAGTCATAGGGATGTAATTTTTAATGTTGTTGACTGCAAATGCATGATGGAATTTGATTTTGTCAGCCATAGAGGATGAAATTTATGAGGATAAGGGAGAGGGAGTGGCCATAAAACTAGGGTTGGGGGGGCGGAGAGGGGGTCGGCGATGTGGTGGGTATTTTTGTGTAAGGTTAGACTACTGATATCATAAAAGAATATGTTACTTGATTTTATTCATCAATAACGTACAATATATATAGTAGTACAAGAATATCTAAACTAGGTAACTAATCAACCTAATTACAATAAGAAATATAATTCTACATAAAATAGGAGACCTAATTACAATAGGAATATAATTCTACCTAAAATAAGAGATATACAATTAATGTAAGAATATTTTGTGAATATTCTATTAAGAACCACAATTTAAACTTGATGAATTTGATGGGATCGAATAATCAGGGCGTCATGCGGAAGCTAATAATTGCATACCTCGAACGACGATAAATCAGAAACAAAGATAACTATACTAAAAAAGACATAATATATTGATATGGTTTGGCCAATTGGCCTATATAAAAAAATATAAAAGAAAATCATAAAAACTATTGGGAGAAAAATCTCCCCCTAAACAAAACTCTTTAGTGACTACGTTGTGGATGTTATTGTGTTGTCTATGAGAAGAAAAAATCTTTTATTTATAGAAGTCTAAAACTTCTCTAAGAAATGGATAAATATGGTAGAGTACTTTTATGCAAAGAAACATTTTCCACTAAATTTTTTTTTGAAGTAAAACACAATCATGATAAAATTCAAATAAGGTAAGAAATTCAGAGCAAATCCTAACCGAATGAACTATTGGTATTTTTAGCTCGAACAACTACGGAATCATAATTTAATACTTGCATCCGTCTTTGACTGGCATAGAAATATGCAATTATTTTCATTTTTTGGATTGAAAATGAAATATTACATTATAAAGATTATTTTATTTGTAGAAAAATAAATACACTTTTTAGACGATATAAAAATAAAAAAGTCGCAAACATAATTTAGGATAAAAAAAATCAATGCTCAATATGACTTTTTTCTCCATAATATATTATTTTTTTGAGGGACAAACTATTCGCATAGTGCTATTAAATGATTGGAATTGAAAGTTAGAAAAGCTAAAGGTATGCAGTCCACTGCCAAACAAAAGAGCCAAAATTTTAAAAAGGTGAAGAATTATTACTATTGCTAGTCAAAAAAGCTAAAAGCTCAAAAGACTGTGTTGTACTGTACGCTTCTATGGGTGTACCTTAAAATAGCAGCAAAAGTTGATGAGGCACTGATGTTCTAAAATTGCAATAGATAGAAATGTGTATATACTGTGGAACATTAACTAAAACTAAGGATAAATTTAATGCATGCCTAAATGATTACGGCTAGAAAAGTTCTAAATAAATATAACTTTTTTTCAATGTTGATTGGTGGATATATACTCGCTAATACCTTATTATTTGAATTTAAATTTAGTTGAGTCCATATCAATTTATATGTGTAAATTTATCGTGAATTGATTAGTTTTATGTTTATCATCAATCTGTAGCAATTTTCCTCCTTTATTTTGATATGAGACCTATAATATATCCCATATGTATTATAAAAACTCATCATTAATTGATTTGTTTTATGCAAATTGTCATATTAAAATTGCAATTAAATAGCATATATATGTGTGCGCGCGCGTGTGTTATGAAACTTTAACTAAAACTTTAAAATGGTAAATGTTGTTGAAAATTCACTAATGTGGAATTAAGTATATCCCATTATTTATGACTCAAACAATTGGGGCCTCGCACGTCGGAAACGTCTTTTTCACACACGTGCACACGTAGTGCCAAGTATCGCAAATTTCATTAGTGAAAGAGATATTGGTACGTATGTAATACGTTTGCGACATAGAATGATGGACGGTTATTGGCCAAATGACAAAGTATTCCACGTTGGTAAACGAAGGAAGAAGTATACGAAGTGTAAGATGAAACGAGTCGAAAATCATCGCGGAGCCGTGAAGGGACGCGTCGCTACACCGTCGGAGCCACGACGCTAATTGGGTGGCCAGTCACTGGAGCCGCGGCGCTAATTCACAGAGCCGCGGCGCTTCGGAGGCAGAATGCTGCGATGAAAAGTTGAAAAGTTCTGACCTTTGGGCTGGTTTTAGAGCATTGAATCTCCATTACTTGGCACATGAATTCAGCCATTATTTGGCTGAATGTAACCCCTCAATAAGTGTCATTACATTGGCTATTGAAGGCCATTAGTTGGCTAGTTGATGGGTCATCTCCTTACACTATAAATTGAGGCCTTTGGCTCAATTGTTGAACACTACACTTAGAAAATACTACAGAATTTTTGATTCATCTTCTTTCTCTCTAGCAAGTTTACTATACTCAAAGTTCTTCAAGAGTAACACTTGAGTTTCCTTTACTCAATTGTTAAGTTGATGTTGTATCTTGGGAGACTATTGCCCGACAATATAAAAGGAGATATACGGGGCAATCTTGTCTTAAAGACAGAGTGCCATCATTTGACTAAGCAAATCACACAAGGAGTTTGTTTCGTTCTTGATTTTCAGATTTGTTGTAATCTTTAGTTTATCCTTTCTAGCAATTGTAATATTTACTTACTTCTCGTTCCCTGCTATTTTTGTATCCCACAATTTTAAGACAAGATCTGTTGTAAGTGTTTAGAAAGATGACTGGAAGAAACAACTCGCTTCTGATTCTGTTGTTGCTGCTACTCAAGGCAACCCCTCTGCTCAAGGCACACCCAATGTCTTTCCGGCTGCTCAAGGCTCATCAACCCCTTTTCTGCTGCTCAAGGGAACGTTGTCGTTCCTCCACCCACTGGATTCCACCATTAACGCCCTGAAAAATTCATGGGCTCCAACTTCAAGAGATGACAACAAAAGATATTATTCTATCTGACTGTTATGGGAATGACTCATTTCTTAACAGAAGATCCTCCATAAGCTGGAGATGAAATGGACCCTTCGCCTACTGAAATGGCTGAAGGGGGCCAAGGTATCCATGTCATTAATGGCATGAAGATGGTTCTTGATGCATGGAGTCATAGTGATTTCATGTGTAAGAACTATATTTTGAACTGCTTGTCAGACCCTTTTTACATGGTGTATTGCACCGTAGGCACTGCCAAAGAGCTGTGGGAAAAACTACAAAAGAAGTACAACGCACAAGATGCAAGTACTAATAAATTCATCGTTGGGAAATTTCTGAAATTTCAAATGGTGGATAGTAAAACAGTGATGTCCCAAGTCCAGGAATTCCAAATGATTCTACATCACCTGGATTTGGAAGGTATGAAACCAAATGAGCAGTTTTTGGTTGCATAACTGATTGAAAAGTTACTTCCTTCGTGGAATGAGTTTATGAGTTACTTAAAACTCAAAAAAAAGGAAATGACCTTTGAAGAACTTATTATCAAACTCCAGATTCAGGAAGATAATAAGAAGGCCTTGCCTAAGGGTAAACAACCCGCTGAGGCAAAGGCAAATCTGGCTGAGGCCAAAGGGAACCCAAGCAAGAAGCGCAAGTTCCAGAAACACGGCAAGACCCATGCAGCGGAGAAGTTCAAAGGTAATTGTCACCACTGTGGGAAACCTGGTCACATGATCAAGGACTGCCGTAAGCTCAAGACTGAGCAACAAGAGAAGGCCAAGGCTAAGGGCAATGTACAAGTTAACGTCGTCAAAGACATATTTCTAGACGACATGATTGAGGAGTTCTCAGCGGTGGTGCTTGAAGCAAACCTTGTTGAGAATCATATGCAATGATGGATGGACACAGGTGCTACGAGACACATCTGTTCCAATAGAGATGCCTTCTCCACTTATACACCAGTTACAAACAAGAAGTTGTTCATGGGTAACAACGCTTCCTCTGACGTGCTGGGGGTAGGAAAGGTAGTCTTGAAGATGACTTTTGGAAATGAGCTCACTCTGAAGGAGGTGATGCATGTCCCTAAGATTAGAAGATTTAATTTCAGGTCATTTATTGGTTAATACTGATTTTAGGCTAGTGTTTAAGTCTAATAAATTTGTAATCACCAAGAATGAAACGTTTGTGGGAAGGGGCTTTGTCTGTGAAGGCCTCTTCAAAGTTAACGCCATGTTTGTATTACGTGCAAGCAATAATATTGAAGCTTCTTCTTACTTGCTTGAGTCCTCTAATTTATGGCATCATAGATTAGGACATGTTAACTACAAGTCCATCCAAAAGTTGGTAAAGTTAGAGTTGTTGTCGTCTATCGACATAAACCCTCAACATAAGTGTGAGGTGTGCGTAGAGGTAAAACTCACAAAGATTCATTTTCGATCCGTCGAAAGGAATACCGCTCCTCTAGAACTTATTCACACAGATATATGTTATTTGAAGTTTGCACAAATTAGAGGGGGGAACAAGTACTTTGTAACATTCATTGATGATAGCACAAGGTATTGTTATCTTTACTTGTTAAAAAGTAAAAATGAAGCTTTGAAGCATTCCGACGTTACAAAGCAAAAGTTGAGAACCAACTAAGCATGCAGATTAAATCCATTCGTAGCGATAGAGGGGAGAATATGTATCGCCATTTGAGGATTATTATGCCAAATCGGGCATTGTTCATCAAACGACGGCTCCATACTCACCTCAGTCGAACGGTGTGACGGAACATAAGAATCGCACGGTGAAGGAAACGATGAATGTTTTGCTCATCAATTCCGGTCTTTCCCAAAACATGTGGGGATAAGTCGTCCTTACCGCTAATACGATTCTTAACAGAGTCCCACATAAGGGTAAGGACAAAACTCCATATGAATCATGAAAGGGAAAGAAACCCACCTATAAATATTTAAAGGTGTGGGGTTGTTTGGCAAAGGTCAAAGTACCCAAGCCAAAGCAGGTCAAGATTAAGCCTAAGATTGTAGATTGCATTTTCATCAGATATGCAAATAACAGTAGTGCTTATCGCTTCTTAGTGCATAAGTCAGATATTCCAGATATCCACGGGGGTACAATCATGGAATCAAGGAATGCTCAATTCTTTGAGGATACTTTTCCTAGAAAGGAAAAAGACATAACCTCTAGCAAACGAAGTTATGAACAAAGCTCTCAGGAACCGGGATTCGTTGACTGCCCGGATCTAGATGGTTCAGATCTAGTGGACTTCGAAGTGACTGAATATCCGGAATCTAGTGTTTCAGATTCTCAGAACTTGGAGACTCCATAGATGAAACCAAGGCGAAGTAAAAGGGCCAGGAAGGATAAATCCTTCGGTCATGACTTTGTAGCTTATATGGTTGATGACGAACCAAGGACAATTGCTGAAGCATAGTCAACTCTAGAGACACCACTCTGGAAAGAAGCTATTGAGAGTGAAATAGACTCCATCCTGCATAACCAAACTTGAGAGTTGATTGATCTTTCTCCGGAAAATAAACCGTTGTATTGTAAATGGATACTCAAACGGAAGTATAAAGTAGATGGGTCTATAGATAAGTACAAGGCTAGGTTGGTAGTCAAAGGCTATCAGCAGAAGGAAGGCCTTGACTATTTTGACACGTACTCCCCGGTGTCTAGAATAACGTCCATACGAATATTCATTGCGATCGCAGTGTTGCGTGACCTTGAGATACATCAAATGGATGTCAAGACAGTCTTCCTAAATAGTGATTTGGAAGAAGAAATTTATATGGAACAACCTGAAGGGTATGTGATTCCACGGCAAGAGAAGAAAGTCTGTCGGCTTGTCAAATCTCTGTACGGGCTGAAACAAGATTGTCAACCTATTACATTCCCTCGTTCTCAGACTTATATAAGAAATCGACAATATTAATAAACTCACGCAAGAGAAGTTAGTCTATATTAATTTATCCAAATAAGAAAATTATTCACATTCAATGTTTTTTATCAAAGCAAAAATTGTTAGTATATATTAAATAATAATCACAATATGGAATATTAATAATTTTAATTAAATATAATTACTTCTAATGTAAAAGACAAGAGTTTACTGTATTATCTGGGGAAAATATTTCCTCAAAGCTTAGGGATCGCTTAGTATGATATATTAGAAAAAATAATATATGTATTAGATTTGGTATTGTTAATTTCTTGTTCGGCATGTTTTATAAAGTAACTAATTATATTTCATCCGTCATAAAAAAATTGTCTTACTTTTCTTATTTGTTTGTCCAAAAAAAATTGACTTATTTATATATTTAAAAATAATTTAATTTATGAGATGATTTACAACCACACAAATATATAAGACTTATTTTTGGTACATATTTCAAAAGTCTTTATTTACATCTTAAATTCCATGTTAAGTCAAACTAAGATAATTTTTTTTGGAACGGTGAATACGCAATATCATACTATTCTTATACATAACAAATCATGAGTTAACAATACAAAAATTATTATATAGATAAGTATGGTTAAAGATAAAACTTCACTTGATCGAACAATGGATAAAAACTAATTTCAACATAACTAATTTCAATACTATCATAATATGACTTCTCCCTCTATTTTAATTTGTTTGGCTTAATTCAGAGTATAAATGTCAAACTAACTAATGTTCGGTGTGAATTTTGATATGAATTTTTTTCGAAATAAAATCTACATATTTAGGAACTACATAAAAAGTATTATAAGTCACAATAGTTAACAATTCAAAATATTTAAATAACATTTGAAAATATTATAGTAAAAAAAATATGATTTGACTGTCCAAATAGTACTCCCTCCGAATTAAAAAGAGTGTCTACTTAGTCTTTATTTTTTGAGTAAAAAATAGTATTCACTTACCAAATAAAGAAAAAATTAACCTTACTTTTAGAGATTTGCCCTTATTAAGTGTTAGATGATCAAATCTCAATACCTATTTAATTAGAGATATTTTAGTTAAATTATTTATTTTTATCTAAAAATTAATATTTTCTTAAAGAGTATGCGAATGACTAAGTAAACGCTCTTTTTTATTGGGAGGAATAACTAACACAAATATTTTGAAACTGAGGGAGTATTTAAAGTAATATTCTTCTTATACAATTGACCAAACTATCCCTTAATGGTATATTTAAATAACAGAGAGAATAGTAGTGGGGTTAAGGGGGAAATAAAGCAATTATTGTTCCTATTGGAGAAACAACTAGTAAGTGTGGTAGTAGTAGCATTGATACAAGGAGAAGAGAGCACATGGCCTCTTTATCCCTGGGTCCTCAGTCCCATATTCCGCCGGATAATCACCACCACCACCACCACCACCACCCTCAGCCGCATGCCAATCATAACCAAGGCGGAGTAGCCGCCGTATCCGGCGCACGACCCGAAATGGAATCCGGAAAGGTACTACTGCTACTACTTTAATGTTCTTTGTGCTTCGATCTAGCTCGATCACTTTGTGTTCATTTCTTCCCCGGTCATCGGAAAGTTCGCCGGAGAATTTTCCGACGACTATATTTTTGAGTTTCTTAGCTGGGCTTGAGGTCATTCAAGAAAATATTGTATTCATTTTGTTTTATTTTCCTGTTAAATTTTTTCATTTAGCTATTTAACATGTAAAAAAAAGTTGTATTTTTAAGTAGCTTATGCTTAAGGTTTTTGGTTTAATTTACAAGAAAAGAATTTGTTAGGGTATTAAGTGAATATTTAGGGTTAGATCCATGAGTTTTTTTTGTGGGTTAATGACATTTTTACCCTTTTATGTTGCTTGTGTGTTTGGGATTACATGGGACATGTTTTCTTGAATTGATTAAAAAAATAAAAGCTTTTTAACTGCTTTTCTTCATCTTTAGGTAAATTGTGGTTCAATCTTTAGTGGGGTTTGCTTTATATGAATTGTGATGGTTGATTCTTCTTAAATAGTGTATTTGTCTTAGTTACAAGTCTCTAACATGTGATGCTTTGTTAAAGCCTATTTATATGCTATTTGCTGCTTTTCTGTTGAACAATCTGTAAGGTTTGTCTTACAGGTTATGGTAACTGCAGGTTCTTATTATTTTTTCTAAATGAGTTGGAGTTGTTTCGGTTTTGTAATTGATCTTGCTTGGTTTGCTTTGTAGGAAATGTCAGCTACTGTTGTTGAGGGTAATGGTGCGGTCACTGGTCACATAATTTCCACCACAATTGGAGGCAAGAATGGAGAACCGAAAAGGGTGTGTAACTGATAAACAACAGTTTCTTTGGTTCTCATTCTTCTGGAGATTCAACGTTTTGTAATGTCTTGGTTCTTAGATATTGTGATTCTAATCTTTGTTGTGAATGCTCGCGATAGTTTTAAGTGAAAGAATTTGATGTGATCTTTTTCTGCGATCTCCTTTGCTAAGCAAGCTAATTTCAGAAATATTGATACTTTGTTCATATTACTTTTCTGCAGACCATAAGTTATATGGCAGAGCGAGTTGTCGGTACAGGATCATTTGGGATAGTGTTCCAGGTTTGTGAGCTGGCTTGATTGTAATTTGCATCAGTCCTCTTGTACATAGCAATGATCTAACGTTGTTGTCTCTAGGCAAAATGCTTGGAAACTGGAGAGTCTCTGGCCATAAAGAAAGTTTTGCAGGACAAACGGTATAAGAATCGTGAACTACAGCTGATGCGCTTGATGGATCACCCAAATGTCATTACTCTAAAGCATTGCTTCTTTTCCACGACAAGTAGAGATGAGCTTTTTCTGAATTTGGTCATGGATTATGTCCCTGAAAGTTTATACAAGGTTTTAAAGCATTATAGCAATTCAAATCAAAGGATGCCGCTCATATATGTCAAACTTTACATGTATCAGGTTTACATCTCTCCTTCTCTTTATGGCTCTTCTGCAACTGGATATTATGTGATTCTGATAAGTTGTTATTGTCAGATATTCAGGGGGCTGGCTTACATTCATAATGTTCCAAGGATTTGCCATAGAGATGTGAAACCTCAAAATCTTTTGGTATGTGAACAGGAATCCACTTCATTGCTATTGTATGATAACATTGACCTAAATTTACATTGTATGTCATTTGAAGGTTGATCCTCTGACTCATCAAGTCAAGCTGTGTGACTTTGGAAGTGCAAAAGTCCTGGTATGTTTGTTATTTCATATATCATTTCATCCTTAAGTGCTGCATTATGGAGATATAAGGTTGCCATCTTCGATTCTGTTGAGCATGAGCGAAACTAGTTTCTAGCATTTCAGAATTCTCAGCTCAAAAGCTGCAATACTTTCATCCATATTCTTTTTTCTTTTTGCGCATAACATGAACTGAAGCATTTCATTTTGATGCATTTGATACTAATGAACTTACCG
The DNA here is from genome assembly GCA_029783415.1 of Anisodus acutangulus. Lineage (NCBI taxonomy): Eukaryota > Viridiplantae > Streptophyta > Magnoliopsida > Solanales > Solanaceae > Anisodus > Anisodus acutangulus. Next base: position 48,979,090 of record CM056491.1, read on the forward strand.
ATGTACAGGTGAATGGTGAAGCAAATATTTCCTACATTTGCTCTCGCTACTACAGAGCTCCAGAACTCATATTTGGTGCCACAGAATATACAACATCAATTGATATCTGGTCAGCAGGCTGTGTCCTTGCCGAGCTTCTTCTGGGGCAGGTTTGTGTTGTATGTCATTTGTTTTCAAGTGAATAAGTTTCCATCTATTACTTCATTAAAGTTTGTTACTTTATTGAGCTTTCATCAATCATAAACTATGACAGCCGCTCTTTCCTGGTGAAAATGCAGTAGACCAACTTGTAGAGATCATCAAGGTGTGTCTTTGTACTTCATTTAGGCATCCTAGTTATCTCAGACAACACTTGCATGGGTCTCTTTTACTAATGAGAAACCTTGTCACAGGTCCTTGGTACTCCTACTAGGGAAGAAATTCGATGTATGAACCCAAACTACACGGATTTCAGATTCCCCCAGATAAAAGCTCATCCTTGGCACAAGGTATTGTGTGTTATTGTTATACTTTGATAGCTATTCTGCACTAGATCATTCTCTTGTTGAAATATTTTTACGTTAACTACCCCTAAAATCAGTTTAGTTGAAAAGAGAGCTAAAAGACTTCCATGATTTCAGGTATTCCATAAAAGAATGCCTCCCGAAGCAATTGATCTTGCCTCACGGCTTCTCCAATATTCACCAAGTCTTCGCTGTACTGCGGTGAGTTATCTCATTTTACAAGTGATAATCTTTGAATTATTGTTATTTCATCTACAAACCATTTGTTGTATCAGTCTATTTACTGGCTTTTACTCCTTGCAGCTAGAAGCATGTGCACATCCATTCTTTGATGAGCTTCGTGAGCCTAATGCCCATCTCCCAAATGGACGTCCATTTCCACCTCTTTTCAACTTTAAACAAGAGGTAGGATTTTTGAAATCTTCTCTTACTTTACTGATATTATCATATTTTTCCGTAACTATTTTCTAGAAAGTTATCTTTTGAGTTTTTGAAGACTTTGTTGGCTTACTAGTTGAATTTACGATCATGCGGCTCTATGCTACCATCTAAAGATCTCTTTCATTAATTAGTGCATTTTTTCCCTTATCCATTATTTGGATGTTTGTTATGAATGAAAAGGGAAAGAGGTTGGACTGGGGGTGGAGCGGCACATGTAGTTCTCGTGTGAAGGGATAAATACAAGAAACAAACTATTAAAGTAACAAAGGATTTTCAAAGGCAATGATACAGGAAAATGATGCGTTACGTATTAGCTCATGATTTCTGCGTGTTGTCCCTTTCTTCTTGTACTTTTAAGTGCGTCGTGTGTCTTGTCGTTTATCTTCTTTCTTCGGTTGCTTTTGATAATGAATTGTCTTTTCCTCTCAAATAACAATCACTCACATATCTTCTGTCCTTCCGCTGCTTCAAAACGTTAGACCTTAAGATTGTCTACACGTGCATGAGTCTAAGCAATCATATTAATAGTGTTGCCAATTATTGTGGAACCATTTAATGAAACTGGTTTTGTTGATTGGTTGTCATCTCGAGTAATTGATGGTTTTAGAAAGTCATCACTTGGTAAAAGCTTCTCTTTCCCAACACGTAACAGAAATATATTGACCAGTAACAGAGGTCCCCCATTATTATCCAATGATTATTCTCGTAGGCATTTTATTTATTTTACTAGGCTGCATTGGGTATTTATTCTCATTATCACTAGTTGGACTCTTTGAACCTTTCTTTTTTTGCGATTAAGAGGATCATTTAATAACTTTGATTCAAGAGTCAAAACTTCCCTTGCAAGACATTGAAGATCATGATAGTTGAGTTTATGTTCTGTCTGTTCAAGACTAGTTGGACTATTTGGATGTTTGTTATGAATGAAAAGAGAAAGAGGTTGGACTGGGGGTGGGGCGGCACATGTAGTTCTCGTGTGAAAAGACAAATACAAGAAACAAACTATTAAAGTAACAAAGGATTTTCAAAGGGAATGATACAGGAAAATGCTGCGTTACATATTTGCTCATGATTTCTGCGTGTTACCCTTTCTTCTTGTCCTTGTAAGTGCGTCATGTGTCTTGTCGTTTATCTTCTTTCTTCGGTTGCTTTTGATAATCAATTGTATTTTCCTCTCAAATAACAATCACTCACGGATTCTTCTGTCCTTCCGCCGCTTCAAAATGTGAGACCTAAAGATTGTCAACATGTGCATGGATCTAAGCAATCATAAAAATAGTATTGCCAATTATTGTGGAACCATTTAATAGAATTGGTTTTGGTGATTGGTTGTCACGAGAATTCATCTCCAGTAATTGATGGTTTTAGAAAGTTATCACTTGGTAAAATCTTCTATTACCCTACATGTAGTAGAAATATATTGGCCAATGACAGAGGTCCCATTATTATCCAATGATTCTTCTCCCAGGCATTGTATACTTTAATTTTTTTTATAAGGCTGCATTGGATATTTATTCTCATTATTACTAGTTGGATTCTTTGTGGTAACTGGTAAAGATGAGCATTTAAACCCTTTTTTCTTTGCGTGTAAGAGTTGATTCAAGAGTCAAAACTTCCCTTCTTGCATGATATTGGGGATCATGAAAGTTATGTTTATGTTCTGCCTGTTGCTTGCAGTTAACTGGAGCTTCACCTGATTTGGTCAACAAGCTGATCCCTGAGCATGTGTGGAGGCAAATTGGTTTGAATTTTCCCTTGCCCAGTGCAACGTAATTTAACTAATGTAATATAGACTTGGTGTATCAGAAAATACAGGGGGTCCTTGTGAATTAATGTAACCATGCATTTTGGCTTAACCAGCGGCTACGTACGTAAGTATAAGTTGTATGCCTGTAGTCGCTGTATGGCTTACTAGGAAGTCATCCTGTCTACTTATGTCATCTTAGCTAATAGCAAACTTGTTGCCTCTTCTGTACATTGTTTTTGATAAGAAGATTTCAGTAGGAGTATAAAATGATAAATATTGTAATGTCTAGTTAAACAGATTTCCTTGAGAGAGTTCTGGAGCACTAGGACTTGTAGCTTTTGGTTGTAGTTATTTATATGCAGTTGTTTTTAGATCTTTTCTTTATTTGAATGTAAGGCATATATGCTATTCGAATCTCTGCAACCTTCGGTTTGTTTTTTGCGATCAATTTGATTGTTTCTCATACACTGAAGATGGTTAAATTCACTTCCGGAAGTACCAACTTGAAATTTAAAATTTGTAGGTATTGCAAGATATAATCAATCTTTCTCAATTTTCATACTTGTATGTTATTAGAGCAAAATTGCCGAAGTTCAGAAAGAAGAATACGTTTTGAATAATCTAGAAGGGAAATATAGCTCCCTCCCAAAAATTGTCTAGTTATGTTATTTTTTGCGAGTAATCAGAAATCACGGTGTTAGAAAAGATCCATATGTTTGGAAATCTTTAAGATCAGGACCAAATTTGAGATTCTTATTTATGTAATGTTGGTATGATATTTATAGTGAGAGTTTAGTGTATCGGGCTGTGGTATGATATTGATATATTTAGTTTGGTCTAATTTGCGTTTAATCTTTGTCCGGTAATCAAAAAAATCTTTTTGGTAGAAGTGGGTGTTAAATTAGGCTATCTTTATTTGGTAATTTCTATGGTGATTTTTTTCAAAAAGTTGGCATGCTATACCTTTTTAAAGAATATACAACATATACTGCTGAAATTCATCTAACAATTGTGATATGTTTACATGTAAAAGTTTAGCAAACCAAGCCTAGAGTTTGTTTGATCCAAATACATTAGCAAGCTCAAATCTCGTTAAGGCTCTGGTGTCTACATTAGAAAACCTTCCTGAATTCGGAAATCTCAATATTGTATCCTATTGTTTAGCAATTTCCTTCATTAATACTTACTGAATAACTGAATTTTATATGACAGCAACAATACTTCAATACTAGGCATAGATATCGTGTAAATATGATGTATACGGAAAACAGAAGTTCCTTCAAACAGTAGTATGTATATAAACTACTTTACCTCAACGTCGTTGCTAATTAGTCTACACCTCAAAATTCTCAGTCATTGCTCTAGTTTGTCCTTCTGTCAGTACGATTATTTTAACTTAGCTATTACAACAATGTTGTTATCTCAATTTACTTTTCCAAAAACAGAAAAGAAATTCACAAAATGTTTTTTCCACAGCCTCCTCCTAGTTGGTTATTCGAATTGAATCCATCATATTAGGCCTTAAGCAGATTTAGTAACCTCATGAATAGCCTTTGCCAAGTAACCAACATTTCCAGTAGTAACTCCTGCCATACTGCACATACAAGACATAAAGAACAGTGGAAACACAATCAGATATAACTTCTATTAGAACACAGGAGTATTAAGCAGAACTTGGTGACTGGATAACTGTACCTGATACGACCATTACGAGTCATGTAGATGTGATACTCTTTTGTGAATCGGTCAACTTGTTCGGGTGTCATCCCACTATAGCAGAACATGCCAATCTGTAGGAAGTATTGAACGTTAATGGGGCAGTAGGTGAACCATAGTAATTTTCTTATAGTTGCATACATACAAGAACAGAAAATGACAGTCATTGATTTCAATACCTGATTGGTTATGTGCTCCCAGGATAGAGGTGAACCCAACTTCTCAAGGTTTTCTCTTAAAGAAGTTCTCATCCCGATGATGCGATCAGCCATGCCCTGGAAAAAGAACTCTTAGTCAAACTTCGGCTTTAAGATATGATGCTCCGAAAATGGTACAAAGCTAAAGAGTAGCCACACAACACCAACAACTTGACCTTGGAGAAATACGAGGTTTAACAATATTTCTACCTTCACCTCCCCAAGCCATAGATTTTTCAAGTTTGGATCTCCAAGGATGGTAGAAACAACGAGAGCACCATGAACAGGTGGATTACTGTACATGGGCCTGGCAAGTTGCTGCAACTTTCTTTTCACTGCCACTGCTTGTTTATCATCCTCACAGACAACACTACAGTGAATTGAGGCATCACAGCAAAAGCATTAGAGGTCTTTTAGCTTTGAGTGTTTTAAACGACAAATGAAATTTACCTAGTAATCCAAAAATTTCTCCTATTTTCTTTGAATGTAAACAAAATTGATGCATAGAACAAAAGTTTTCTGCTTCAGGCCATCATATACACAATGGAAGCAACATATCCATATAAGTGATACCAACTAGTTTGGATTAAAGATTAGTCGTTGTTACACTGATATCAGATCCTGTGTTTGACCGTAGACCTTTTTGTCTAGTAAGAGACTTGTACGGACACTGATATCAGATCCGGTGGTTTGACAGTAGACCTTTTTGTCTAGTAAGAGACTTGTACGGGAAATATAGGGACAAGTACGAGATTTTATTTAGGTGTGTTAGATACTGCTCCCTTTTGTTCGAATGCACTTTATACTGTTTTAATTCCTTATCGGAGTCTGACCGTTAATCTTGCTTTGTTTTGAGTGTCTTGCTTGTGATTATGCTTTGTCTTGAGCCGAGGGTCTCCCGGAAACAACCGCTCTACCTAACAAGGTGGAGGTAAGGTTTGTGTACACTCTACCCCAGACCCTACGGTGTGTGATTTCACTGGGTATGTTGTTGTTGTATGTCAGATTTATGACAGATATGATTAAATGGTATAATTAATTAGTGAGTGTAAATAATGAGGTATAAGAAAAAGTTAAGTTTTGGTTATTTGAAAGAGAAAAGGATAGATCTAGAAACTACATGAAGATAGTAGTACTGCTAATTTTGGAATTAGAAGATAATTTTAAAAGGTAAACCAACTATGATTTTAAAAAAAAGTTAGTTTTACTCTCCAGATTATAACTAGGCCAAATAATATATGATCTTGGGAGTAGTATTTTACCTTAGGCAACCAACTCTCTGGCCATATAGCCCCATATTTTTTTGCATATGATTGGGCACATCCTATCGGATGACCATCCTCAAGAAATATCCTGATAGCCTTAGCATCCTTCTCTGGATTCCCACTTGCAAATCCTTGATCGGCCATGTCAAAGAAAGCAAAATGTCCCTTCACCTGGAACCAGCTGAGGAAGAACACCATATCATGAAACAGTGGAACCAAGCAACAAGGAAAACACCTCAACTGCCTGCTTTCTTACCTTTATATCATCCATCATTTTGCAGCAAAGTCCAAACCCTTTGTTTCATGATGATAATAATGATATGTTCTCTGAGGGACCTGAGCATCACTCCAAATGTTATGATGACTGCCAAGAATCTCATATTAGTAAATGACATGAAATTAGGAAATTTTGAAGGCAAATCGAGGAAGATGCAGCAAAATGTACTTACTTAGACCATGTAGGAACAGGAATATATATCTGTGAATCAGGACAAAAGCGTTTTTTGGAAGTCCACAAAGATAATTATTGAATTGCAGCAATGCGTTTATCTTTTATCAAGTCTGAGTTCTCTCCATAGGCCAACTTTAGCGAGTCCTCGATCATGTTGACACTACCTCCCATAGGAAGATATTCCCTGGTAAATGATAAATTGTCAACGTGAGCATGTCACTGAACTAAAATATCCGCATAATATCAACATTTTGTCTTTTAAGTAACAATCTTGGCCTTTTTTCTGCAATATAGAAAATACTTTGATTCTTAACCTTTCAAATTCATTGTCATGTTTCCATATAAAGCACTTTAATAAATGTTGTGTTAAATTAATCAAATAGACTAAAGACAATATCAGACCATTGACATAGAGAAGTTAGCATAGTACTGTCTTGTTTAGGACACTACAAAATGTGATTGATTATTCTCATTAATGAAAAGGTATTTATATACAATATACAATCCCTAATTATGGAAAATTATATTCCTACTATAACAATAAATGGAAAGTCCTATTCCTATTATAAGAATAAATCCTAATTACACTTTTACAAGAATTCTTCAACTATGGTAAGTTTACACTAAAACTTGAAAGCGGATACACGTGTATATCATGTGTATACTCCTTTTATCACACCTCGCAGTCATAGAGGGCGGTTGTCGTACACTGAGACTGTCCCTAAAATCTTCAAATAGAACCGAGGGAAGACCCTTAGTAAAACTGTCAGCAGTTTGGTACCTGAAAGGGACATGCAAGACGCGTACTTGTCCACGAGCTACCTTTTCGCGAACAAAGTGAATATCCATCTCGATATGCTTAGTGCGCTGATGTTGGACCGGATTTTCAGAAAGATAGACTGCACTAACATTATCACAATAGACCAAGGTAGCTTTCTGAATAGGAAAGTGAAGTTCTAATAGAAGATAACACAACCAACATGATTTAGACACCACATTGGCTACCCATCGATACTCGGCCTCTGCACTGGATCGCGATAATGTAGCCTGACATTTTGCAGACCAAGAGACCAAGTTATCACCCAGAAACATACAATAACCAGAGGTCGAGCGTCTGGTATCAGGACAGCCACCCCAATCATCATCTGTATAAGACACGAGAGTAGAAACGACGGACAGATATAAATGCAATCCATAATCAAGTGTGCCCTGTATGTATTGTATAATGCGTTTGAGCGCATGCATGTGCTCAATCCGTGGATCATGCATAAACAAACACACCTACTGCACTGCATAAGTAATATCAGGTCTCGTGAAAGTCAGATACTGAAGTACTCTTGCAAGACTGCGATAGTGGGTGGGATCGTCGTATGGGGTGCCAGACATAGTACTCAGCTTCGGTTTGGTATCCACCGGAGTAGAAGTAGACTTACAAGATGACATGTCAGCTCTGCCGCATACTTTTTCTGAGATAAAAATAGACCATCTGCATGACGAGTGATTGCTATGCCAAAAAAATAGCTTAAGGGCCCCAAGTCTTTCATAGCAAATTCTGAACTGAGAAGGGACATGATAGACTTGCGTAGAATATCCGATGAGGCAGTCAATATAATATCATCAACATATAACAGAATGTATGCTAGAGAATTACCACGCCGATAGATGAACAGTGAATGATCAAACCTGCCGTGAGAAAACTCAATAGTAGACACATAATCTGCAAACCCTTTATACCAAGCCCGTGGGGCCTGCTTAAGCCTATACAAGGACTTTTTCAGCAAACAAACATGATGAGGATAATTGGGGTCCCTAAAACCCAAGGGCTGATGCATGTAAACTAGGGTTGTCCAACGAGGCGGGGCGGCCCCCCGACGGGACGGGACCCGGCGGGACGGGGAGGGTCGGGATGCGGGCTCCTACGGGCCGGGATAGGCGGGACGGGAAGAGGTCCCATCCTATCCCACATCCCACCGGAAGAGGGGCCGGGATTTGGGGGGACGTGTCGGGTTGGGATCGGGATTTGGAGTTTTTTTTTCACTTAATTTTAAAAAATAATATATATAAACACTTCAATAATTGAACAAGACAGTGTAATAAAAATATCTCAATGCTATTTTTGTGCCTCTTATATTATTTAATAGAAATATAATTTTTTTGTAATACAATTTCAAAATTGCAACTTTGTGGTGTTGTTCAAAAGTTGCAAATCACATAGTAAAATTACAACAAAAAAATTACATAGTTAACCATACTTTTCTAATTTCTTCACAATGTCTTGAGTATCTTCGGTTGGAATTGAAATTTGTTGGTCAAATTATTCGACGTCGCTTCATGTTCCCTCGGACAAGATTTCGTTGTAGTTGTAGTCTTCTTCTTCGTTGATCTCCGGTTGACCGCACCTTCTACGCTCTGCTCGAATCCAATCTCTGAATAGAACTGCAATCTCCAATGTGTCTCCCGCTAATAAATATACGTGCTCTCCTATTTGAAATCTTTCAGTAGAAAAAACGCTTTCAGACGCTGTTGATGACGCTTGAATGTTCAACACATCTCGGGCCATCTTTCCTAGTGTGGGAAATGTATTCTCATTCTGCCTCAAGTATTTCAGTAAGTCTTCATGTCCTTCATCATTGACAATTAATTCGTACGGTACAACACCCTGCAAAACATAAATATCAAATTCGCTAACTTGTGAAGAAGTTGAACCACTAAACATTTTATTTCTAAGGCCTTGAATACTAGTAGCAGAAATCGCATATTTTTTATAAGGTTGCAGCGAAGTAGTAGAAGATGGTACAGAAGCCGATTGATTATTTGCACTTTGTTGTTGGTAATACATATATACTTATTTGCATTCATTGTGTATGCTAGACGTAACTTCTTCTTTAGTTGGTTTGTGAGTTGATTTTTCAGTTTGGTCTGTTGGAAGTATTTCTATACAATCATAAATCGTTTCTACAAGTGTTTTACAACTGTCTACTTTAATAGTCGGATTTAATACAATACCAATAACATAAATAGTGCTAATAGGAAAAAAGTTTTTTTTTTAAATTTTATAAATATTTTTTTAATAGATGGAGTGTAAGATGGGTTTTTCATATATTCATTAAGTAACAAAAATATTATAGCTATATAAAATAACATATTTTAAATAGTAGGATATAATAAATACCGGAAAATTCTTTAGTAGCTTGAAAAAATTTATCTAGAAATCCATTAAGTTCTAAAAAAATTTCCAATCATTATCTACAAGCATATCCCTTGGATTTTTATTATGGACGTTAAATAATAAAGTTATAGATTGTCTATAATCGTAAGCAACAAGTAGTTGCTCATACAGAGAATTCCACCTAGTCGAAACTTCTTCTAAGATTTTTCTATAAGGTAATCCACAATCATGATAAGTTTTTTATACTCTTTGCGTCTTTGTATTTTATTACCTTTAAAAATAAAATTATAGCAAATTATATTTTATCAAGAATGCTTTCAAAAAGTTTTAGGCCATCATTTACAACTAAGTTATAAATATGGCATGCACATCTTATATGAAAATAATTAGGAAAACATGGAGTTAATCGAACGTTTAAAAGTCTTATAGCATAATCATTAGAAGTAGCATTATCTAATGTAATAGTCATAATTTTATCAATTATTCCATAATAAACACAAATTTCATTAATCTTTTGTGCAATAAAACTTCCAGTGTGCTTATCATCAATATATCTATATGCTAAAATACGTTTGTGCATAGACCAATTTTGATCTATCCAAGGACATGTTACCGTTAAATAATCATTACCATTAGTACTACGACCAATGTCAGAAGTGATAGCCACTTTGCCATTAAAATGATACAATGCATAATGTAAATATTGTTGATATTCACTTGCAAATTTAAAAACATCCCTTCTAACAGTTGATCTAGCAAAACCATTAAAAGCAGGATTATATGTTTCTCGAATGTAATGAATAAAATCAGGAGATGAAGGAAATGAAAAGGGCAAACCCTCCACCGCAACTAATTTTGCCATATTTCCCCTATCTTTGTTTTTATCATATATAGGACCAAAAATTCCCCCTGTGGTCGGGTTAATTTGACCCTGTACTTGGTCGGGGACACTTTGTGAACCTTGTCCCGACTCAGATGGCATTGACACACCCGGTTTTTAGCCTGGTATTGATTTCACCTAGTTGTGTGCTCGCCTTATACATGTCTCAATAAACCTCCCGTTCCACCTTGACCTTTTCCGATTTTAAATTTATAAATATTTTTACAAATTTTATATCTAGCTAGTTGATTCTCTTGGTCCCTATCAAAAAAATTCCATGCAGCTGATTTTAATTTTCGTTGTATGGGGCCTCGACTCATACTAGGGGAAATAAGAGGCATTCCAGTTTCAGTTTGAGGCTGAGACTCAGTCTGAGCATGAGGTTGAGGTGCACCAGTGGGTGTGTCATCTAGATTATCGTCTAAATTAAAATTTGGTTCATTTACCTCATCATCTAATGGTATATCATTAAAAAAAACATTTTCATCTATATGAGTGAAATTAATGAAATCATCGAGACTAGGAATATGATTACTAGAAGAAGTACCCTTACTCTTGTTACCCATACTAGAAGAAGCACTCTTACCCTTAATCATACATCCAAAGCGTTCCATTATAATTATGCAAATAAATAATTAAAGTAAATAAAATTAAGTGCGATAATTAAAATTAAGTAACAATAATAATTTAAAGAAGGAACGAAGGTACCAAACGCCGACGTAACGTCGACATGTAATCGAGATTGAAAATTGAAACTTTGCTCGATGGATGATCCTCAAGCTAGTTGCCAACTTCACTCCCAATTTTTTAACTTTGATATAAATGAACAAAAAAAATATAATATTTAGTAGGCAGTGTAGAATTGTAGAGAGATAAATTGAGAGATTAGAGAGATGGTAGGAAGATTTGTGAGAAAAATAAAGAGGAAAATGAGGTATTTATAATTGAGAAATAGGGTTAAAGTGTAAATATATTAACTTAGGGGTTAAAAAAATATTAAGGGGGTAGGGGGTTTATGGGATAGGGGGAAAACGACAGTTATAGCCGTTGCACAACGGCCAAAATTGAAATTTGACCGTTGTTGCAACAACTATTTTTGCAAAGGGGGAGGGGGGCTGGCGGGGCGGGATCGGGACGGCCGGTACGATCCTAGTCCCCGTCCTGAGTTCGAACCCCGACACCGACAATTTTTTTTATGGGGGATCAGGGCGTGGCAGGTAGCGGGCCGGGTGGGGATAGGGCAGACCCAGCCCACTGGACAACCCTAATGTAAACTGTCTCATTAAGATCACCGTGTTAGAAAGTATTTTTATATCCAGCTGGTGAATGGGCCATGCTTTCGAGAGAGCTAGACTGAGCACAGTGCGAATGGTTACCGGTTTGACCACCGGACCTCATGTCTCTCCACAATCCACGCCAACCTGTTGTGTTTTACCATCACCTACAAGACGGGACTTATGTCTCTCAAAAGAACCGTCAGAATTTTCTTTATGAGTAAAAAAATTAACATAGACCGAATAATATTAACACCAGGTGGACGGGGCACCAACTCCCACGTCTTATTTTCAATAAGAGCATTATATTCGTCATCCATGGCCAATTTCTAATTTGGGTTATGAAGGCTAGACACTGGGTTACGTGATAGGGGAGATTTAGTGACATTAGAATTAAGTTTAAAATATCATTTTGGTTTAATAATACCCCTTTGTCTACGAGTAACGGGCTCTTGACGTGAGGTAGAATTGGATGGGAGTTGGGCGTTTCTCGGGTTGGCAGTGGACTGGCCAGAAGGCAGTGGACCTGCTGGCCCAACAACTGAGTGAGCAGTAGTTATCGGATCGAAATGAGTAGTGGGTCGTGTCGCTGGAATAGTATTGTTACCTGGACTGGGCTGAGACACTGGACTGGGCCGAGACTCTGGATCGACAATTTGTGGGCCAGCAGGCAGTGGGCCTACTGGCGAATTAGGGTCACGGGACATCTCAGACAAATAGTAGATAATATACGGTGAGATCCCATCATAAAAAAAGTATATGAACTAGACACGAAACTACACAATTTAGTAAACGGAAATTGGGTTTCATCAAAGATAACATGGCGACTAATGATGATTTTGTTAGAGGATAAATCAAAACATTTGTAACCACGATGATTAGATGGATTAACCCAAAAACATACAAGCGGTAGAACGAGCTTGAAGTTTGTTAATTGTAGTAGACGGAAAAAGTGGATAACATAAACACTCAAACACCCTAAGATGAGAATACGAAGGATCTTTATTGTAAAGAATTTTAAGTGGGGATTGATATGCTAAGCCTTTATGAGGGAAGATGTTAAGTAGATATGTAGCCATTTGTAATGCATGATGCCAAAAGGAAGGTGGTAATGAAGCGTGGGCGAGCAAGGTACGAACAATATTATTTATGGAATAATTTTTTCTCTCGACCGTCCCATTTTGTGAGGACGTATGTGGACAAGAAAACTGAAAAAATATGCCATTAGTGTCACAAAACTCTCGAACGACCCATTATCACATTGAATATTTTTAATTTCTTGTTCGAATTGGGTACGGATGAATGCTCTAAATTTTAAGAAGGTGGAAAATACCTGAGATTTTTTGGATAAAGGAAAGGTCCACAAAAAGTTAGAATAATCATCCAAAAATAAGACATAATAACGATGGCCCAAAGAACTTAAAACGGGAGATGTCCATAAATCACTATGAATAATGTCAAAAGGTATCAAAGTACGAGAAGTAGAGACTACAAATGGTAATCTAACATGTTTTCCTAATGGACAAGAATGGCAAAGTGGAGTACTACGCGTACCCTTACAAGTAATAAAATTATTTTTATGCAGAGAAGAAATAATAGATGACCCCGGATGTTCCAAGCGTGCATGACACAATGAAGGAGCAAGAGCGGCAAATGTAGAAGGTGTGGCTTGACTCGTGGAAATGGTGGTGACTGGATACAACTCCCCCTACTATTGTATCTCATTAGAAGTATCCACATCGTGAAATCCTTCACAAAAAATTCAAACGGATCAAAATTAACAAAAACTCAATTATCAGTGGTGAATTTTTGGACAGACACCAATTTTTTAATTAAGTTAGGGGCATGAAGAACATTTTTTAAGACAATATGTGGATGTGGGGGAGACAAATTCGTATGACCATAACCGTGAATTGGAATTGAGTTGTCATTACCAACAATAATGCCACATTTTTTGCTCAAATTGAAATAAGACGAGAGATTACCTTGTGCGGACGTCCTATGAGAAGTGACTCCGGTGTCCATGTACCAATTCAGGTCCGGGAGATGTAATCCGAGTGTATGCATTGCGGCCTCAATATCCGTAGGTGTCAGGACTGGAGCCGGACCCGCAACGGTGAAGGCCTGCTGAGGTCGAGACCCAAGCAGGCCGACATGTTGCCCCGGCCCAACACTGTATCGTGATGCACTGTCCGAGAAACTGGGCCTGGAAGCCGACTGGAATTGGGCCCAGTTTCCAGGATATGGCGTTGGTGGATAATAAGGGCTATTGGGCCAATGGCCAATGGCTCAGCCCCACGGCCAGGAGGCCCAAGGCTGCGACCAGTTGACCTGCGGTCCACTGTTTCGAGCCCTACTACTGCTGTCGCCGCCACTGTTCTGGCCACCACCACCGCCGATGTTACCACCGCGACTGCCACCGAGATTCTTGCCATTATTTTTACGATTTTAACCCCTTTTCCCGCTACCGTTGGTATAGTTTTGGCCCGAATTTTTGAAGAATGAGTGAGGGTTGTCTTACGTGGCCATCATCATGACGGAATTTGCGCCGATAGTCGCCTTCTTAGCCAAACCAGCTTCTTCCAACGTGAGCATGGAACGGGCCTGATAAAATGGCGGGAAAAGATTACTTTGACGAAGCAGTGTCCCAACTCCATTATAGGCCTCGGATAGGTCTGCAACCATCTGAAGAACAAAACGATCATTGGTAACGGGCGCACCAACGTTTCGGAGTTGATCCGCTAATATCTTCAACCTTTTACAATAGGCTGAGACGTTCGGAAAATGCCTGCTCAAGTGTGATATCACGAGAAATTTTTTTATCTTGGAATATATCACGCACCCTATTCAAAGTTTCCATTGCCGTAGCGTCGGGTTCAATAATCGTCTGCAAGAGGTCTGTAGAGATAGTGGAATAAATTCACTGGAGAACAGTAGCATCAAGGGTCGTCCATAACGTAGGATCATCCTCGGGGGTAGGAACCTTCTCCTTGCCACTGATCGAGGGGGTGATGTGATGGAGGACTTGATGCGAGCGTGCGTGAACTTTGAATAATTTCGCCCACGTCGCGTATTGGACGTTTTTCATCTCAAGAACAATAGGGATGTGGTTCTTGATGCTGGAGACTGTAAGGGCAGAATGAAACATGTTCTTTGATGTAGACATAACGAAAGAACAGTAGGTGAATTAGGAAGTTGGAAGAAAATTTGGGAAGAGAGGAAGAATTCGCATGGAAACCGAGGATGAATCACGGAATCTGAGATGGGAGAAAAAGGCATCGGAAGTGTTTTTGTGAGAATGTATTTTAGCCCTAGACTTCTGATACCATGAAAAGAATGAATATAACAATAATTTATAATTACATTTGTACAAGAATTCTTCAACTATAGTAAGTTTACACTAAAACTTGAACTCTGATACACGTGTATATCACGTGTATACTCCTTCTGTCAAAATGTTAGTTAAAAAATATTATTATACAGACAGTTTCAAAAATTTAAGAAGTCAATCCATTTAAGTTTTCAAATTTAAACGAATATTTTTTCCATAAAAAAAAGGACCTTTCACTTGTTATTTTAATTATTCTTTTATTACAACGAATAAAATACACAAGTCCGATGAAAATTTATTCCATGTCTAATCAAACTTCGTAATTATAAAGGGGAAGTCAGGAACAGAAATTTTCAAAATTAAACGCCATTGTATTGTGCAACAGTAAATTTGGTATTAATAATTCATCTTGGGAGAAAGGTTGATGTAATACTTTTTCCATTAAAAATAAGAACCTTTTCACTTGTTAGTTTAATTACTCTTCTACTACAACGAATAAAATACACAAGTCCGATGAAAATTAATTCCATCTCTAATCAAACTTCGTAACTAAAAATGGGACGTCAGTAACAGCAATTTTCAAAATTGAACTGTGCAATGGTAAATTTGGTATTAATAATTCATCTTGGGAGAAAGGTTCTGCAAAAGCAGAATAGAATTAGTGAAGGGATCCATCTCCACTACTGAGAATATAAAGGACTAGTATCACCAAGATGCGAAAGGAGAGGAGGGAAACCTAAAGAATCAAACTGGTTAGTGGAACTGACGGGTGGAAGACTAAAAAAAGATGCTTTATACAAATTAAAATACTAGATGCTTTACAAATGTAAAATAGATATATGTTAAATATATACACAATATACACGTGTATATCGTATGTATAGTGGTTCTCGGATTACTGTAGCAAAGCCCACGGTTGGGCAGTTTTTGTATATAAGGTGTATATGTCTTGTACATTAATTAATCTTGTACACTTACTATAATTGAATAGTTAGTATCCAAGTAGAATAAGGTTTTAAGAGTAGAATATGAATAAGATTCCTATTATGTAAATATGTAAATTGTATATATACTCTTTCAATTAATGAATATAATCAAGAGATTATTTCTTTCATGGTATCAGAAGTCTAGGTTATTTTTCCAACCTCTTTTCCGTCGAGCTTGTGCTCGGTTTCCGCCCCCCTTCCCGGATTCTGTGACCGTCGGTGGTGTTTCTTTTATTTTCTCCTCAAATCACCTATTGTTCTTTCGTTATGTCGACGACAAAGAGCAGGTTTTATCCGGCCCTTGTTGTTTCTAACATCAAGAATCACATACCTCTCATTCTTGAAATAGAAAACGTCCAATACGCGATGTGGGCCGGGTTGTTTAAAATTCACGCTCGCTCGCATCAAGTCATCCATCACATAATCCCCACGGCTCCTGAGGATACGGAGGTGCCTCAACGTGAGGATGATCCTAAGTTATGGACAACGCTTGATGCCGCCGTCCTTCAGTGGATTTATTTAACTATCTCTACTGACCTGTTGCAGATGATTATTGAGCCAGACGCTACGGCGATGACTGCTTGGGATAGGGTGCACGACATATTCGAAGATAATCAAAATTCCAGAGCTGCTACTCTTGAGCAGGATTTTTCCCACGTCAACATGGAAAATTTCCCGAATGTTTCAGCGTATTGCAAAAGGTTGAAGGAATTGGCGAACCAACTTCGCAACGTTGGTGCGCCCGTTAGTGAAGATCGTCTTGTTTTACAGGTGGTTGCTGGCCTCTCCGAGGCATTTAGTGGCGTTGGGACCCTACTTCGTCAGAGCAACTCTCTTCCAAAGTTCTATCAAGTCCGCTCCATGCTTACTTTGGAAGAAGCCGGATTGGCTAAGAAGGCGGCTACTGGGCAAGTCACGTGGTCATGATGACGTCCTCCATAAATTTTCCAGGGTTTGTTGATAATTCGGGCCAAAACCGTGCCCCCAGTGGCGGCAAGAATGCTAGGAAAAATAATGGAAGAAACCGCGGTGGTAACGTCAGCAGTACCGGCGGTAGTGGGCCCCGATACATCAACAGTGGGCCACAGCCCAACTGGTCCCAGCCTTGGGCCCCCTGTTTGTGGGCCTGGGCCAATGGGCAGTGGCCCAACACTAGGGATGGCAACGGATCGGATCTGGATCGGGATCTATCTGGACCGGATCCTACTAGATCCAGATCCAGATCCAGTTTTCATACCTGAATCCAGATCCAGATCCAGATCCGTCGGGTCCATAAAAATTAGATCCAAATTCGGATCCACCGGGTCCACGGATCGGATCTGGATCCACATGTAAAAAAAATTATCTTGCTAAGAATGTAGCCTTGCTAAGATTTTTTTTTAAAACTGACAAACGATTTTTAGTTAGCTAACAGTTTACTGTGTTTCAATTTTGAAATGTTCATATGAGATATTTTGTTCGTTGTCTCGTTTTGATTGTGAGCTATTAATTGAAAATGTTGGACAATGACAATAGTTGTGGAAAATGCCGACTAGTATTTCCACAATGCAGAATTTGTATGTGCTTGGAATCTTCACAAATGAAGTGAATATAATTTTAACTACTTGTCTATGGAGATGTTAGTCATTCACTAATGTAACATTGATTTTATTATCGAAGTTACCTATTTATTTTTGGATTTTTGAGTTAACGCGGGGATAAATTAAACTTTTTTTTAGAATTAAACTTGCAAGGATGTGCTTAGCAATTTAAAAAAATACTTATAAATTACATTCTAGGTTATGAATATATTTAATTAAAAATGGATCCACGGGTCGGATCTGGACCGGATACAGATCTCAAATACAAGATCCAGATCCAGATCCGATCTGTCAGAAATGGATCCGGGTCCGATCCGTTAGAAATGGATCCGGGTCCGATCCGGATCCGTCGGGTCCAAATTTTGAAGATTCATATCCTATAAAACGGATCTGGATCCACCGGATCCGGACCGGGTTCAAGATCCATTGCCATCTCTACCCAACACTCTCAGCTTTTCAGCGCCTCCAACCTACGGTAATTGGGCCCAATTTCAGCCTTCTTTTTGGCCCAGCTACTCCAGCCCAGTCTCGATCCAGTGATCCAGTGAGGTACCGAGTCAACAGGGAGGCAGACCTGGGCCCCACCAGGCCCATCATGCAACGGGCCCCACTTCTACCGACATCGAAGCCGCGATGCTCACGCTTGGAATAAATCCTTCGGACCCAAATTGGTACATGGACACCGGCGCCACTACTCACATGACATCCGATTCAGGTACTCTCTTATCTTATTCCAATTTGAGCAACAATCATGGTATAATTGTTGGTAATGGTAATTCAATTCCAATTCGTGATTATGGTCATAAAACATTGTCTCCCCCCATCCACCATTTATTTTGAAAAATACCCTTCACACTCCAAAATTGATTAAAAAATTGGTGTTTGTCCGAAAATTCACCACTGATAATTTCATGTCCATAAAATTTGATCCATTTGGTTTCTCTGTGAAGGATTTCAAAATGGGGAGTCCTCTCATGAGGTGAGATAGTAGGGGAGATCTTTATCCTATCACGTCATATTCTGGTCTATCGAATCAAGCCTTGCCGTCAGCGTTTGCAGCCCTTGCTCCTTAATTGTGGCATGCTCGTCTAGGTCATCCGGGATCGTCTATTTTGTCTTCCTTAGATAAAAACAATTTTATTTCTTGTAAGGGTGCGCGTAGTACTCCGAATTGTCAATCTTATTCTTTAGGAAAAATTGTTAAGTTGTCATTTGTAGACTCTACTTCTCATACTTTAATGTCATTTGATATTATTCATAGTGGTCTATGGACATCTCATGTTCTTAGTTCTTTGGGTCATCGTTATTATGTTCTTTTTTTGGATGATTATTCTAAATTTTTATGGACTTTTCCAATTGCGAAAAAATCTCAGGTTTTTTCCATCTTCTTAAAATTTAGAGCATTCATTATAACCCAATTCGAACGTGAAATAAAAAATATCCAATGTGATAATGGCAAAGAATATGATAATGGGGTATTTCGGGAATTTTGTGCAAATAATGGGATCAATTTTCATTTTTTCTTGCCCTCATAAGTCTTCACAAAATGGGAAAGCCGAACGCAAAATTCGTACAATTAATAACATTGTCGGCACTTTACTAATTCATGCTTCCATACCCCCGTCATTTTGGCATCATGCTCTACAAATGGCTACATATCTCTTCAACATTCTTCATTCCAAAGGTTTGACATATTCGTCCCCCCTTCACATTTTATACAATAAGACTCATTCGTATTCACCTCTTAGGGTCTTTGGGTGCTTGTGTTATCCATTCTTTCCGTCCACCACAATTAACAAAATTCAGGCCCGTTCTACCCCATGTGTATTCTTGGGTTATCCGTCCAATCATCGTGGTTACAAATGTTTTGATTTATATTCTAATAAAATCATCATTCGTCGCCATGTAATTTTTTATGAATTCCAATTTCCGTTTGCTAAGGTTAGTAATCCCGTGCCGAGTTCGTCTAATTTTTTGGATGATGGTATATCCCCGTATATTATTCACCAGTTTTTGGACATATCCCGCACCCTAAATCCTCCAGTGAACCCACTGCCCGTTGGTCTCACTGGTCCGCCATCGGCCCCTGTCCCAGTCTCGTCACTGGGCCAATTTCAGCATTTGGGCCAATCCAGCCCAATACTGAAACTGGTCCAGTTCCTGCATTCGAGGCTGCTTCTGCTTCCCGTGTTGGGCCAGCAGGCCCACTGCCTGCTGGCCAGTCCGTCCCGAGTCCAAAAAATTCCCAAAATCCACCCAATTCTTTCCCGAGTCATAGACCAGTCACTCGTAGTCAACGGGGTATTTTTAAACCAAAAAGGCATTTTTATTTACATTCTAATGCTCTTAAATTACCCTTGCCCCGTAATCCTGTGTCTGCATTAAATGACCCGAATTGGAAAATTGCTATGACCGATGAATATAATGCTCTTATTGATAATAAGACTTGGGAGTTGGTGCCCCGTCCATCTGATATTAATATTATTAGGTCTATGTGGATCTTTGCTCATAAGGACAATTCAGACGGTTAATTTGCAAGGCATAAGGTGCGGCTTGTAGGTGATGGTAAGACTCAGCAGGTTGGTGTGGATTATGTAGAGACATTTAGTCCGGTGGTCAAACCGGCTACCATTCGCATTGTGCTCAGCTTGGCTCTTTCGAAAGCATGGCCCATTCATCAGTTAGATGTGAAGAATGTTTTCTTACATGGTGATCTCAAGAAAACAATCTATATGCATCAACCCTTGGGGTTTAGGGATCCCCAATATCCTCATCATGTATGTTTGTTGAAAAAGTCCTTATATGGGCTTAAGCAGTCTCCACGGGCTTGGTATACGAGATTTACCGACTATGTTTCGACTATTGGGTTCACTCACAGCAGGTCGGATAATTTCTTATTCATATATCGTCGTGGTTCTTCCTTAGCTTATATTCTATTATATGTGGATGATATTATCTTGACTGCCTCTTCCGATGCATTACGCCTGTCTATCATGACAATGCTCAGTTCTGAGTTTGCTATGAAAGACTTGGGGCCCTTGAGTTATTTTTTGGGGATTGTTGTCACTCGTCATGCATGTGGGTTGTTCTTATCTCAAAGAAAGTATGCAACTAAGATCACTGAGAGGGATGAGATGTCATCCTGTAAGTCCACTTCCACTCCAGTTGATACTAAGCCCAAGCTTAGTGCCGCGGCCGGCGCCCCATACGAGGATCCGACCCGCTATCGCAGTCTTGTAGGGGCCCTTCAGTAGCTTACATTCAAGAGACCAGATATTACGTATGTTGTCCAGCAGATGTGTTTGTTTATGCATGATCCCAGAGTTGAGCACATGAATGCACTCAAACGCATCATTCGGTATATTCAGGGTACACTTGACTATGACTTGCATTTATATTCTTCTTCAACGTCCACACTTGTCTCATATACAAATGTTGATTGGGGTGGTTGTCCGAACACCAAACGGTCTACGTCTGGTTATTGTATGTTTCTTGGCAATAACTTGGTCTCATGGTCTGCGAAACGTCAGTCGACTTTATCCCGCTCCAGTGCCAAGGCCGAGTATCGAGGGGTAGCTAATATGGTCTCGGAATTATGTTGATTACGTAATTTGTTGTTAGAGCTTCATTGTCCTATTCAGAAAGCGACCTTGGTTTATTGTGATAATATTAGTGCCATCTACCTTTCTGGTAATTCGGTTCAGCACCAGCGCACTAAACATATCTAGATGGACATTCACTTTGTTCGCGAAAAAGTTGCTCGTGGTCAGGTACGCGTCTGTCATGTCCCGTCCAGATATCAAATTGCCGACATCTTTACAAATGGTCTTCCCTCGGTCCTTTTTGAAGATTTTAGGGACAGTCTCACAGATTTAAGACCGCCTTCGCTATGATCAAGTGGGGTGTGTTAAATATACATACGATATACACAATATACACGTGTATATCGTATGTATAGTGATTCTCGGATTACTGTAGCAAAGCCCACGGTTGGGAAGTTTTTGTATATAAGGTGTATATGTCTTGTACCTTAATTAGTCTTGTACACTTACCATAATTGTATAGTTAGTATCCAAGTAGAATAAGATTTTAGGAGTAGAATAGGAATAAGATTCCTATTATGAAAATATGTAAATTGTATATATACTCTTTCAATTAATGAAAATAATCAAGGGATTATTTCTTTCAATATATACACATATATGCACAAAAACCAACATCAAGTGGCTATATATTAAAAGAAAATAAAGAACAATCAGCCGTCACAAGCAATGTTTTAAAAGGCTTTTTGGGACTCGCCCAAGACGGGGCACCCAAAACGCCTTGAGGCTCATGGGATTTTGTTCTATGAGGCTTACGCCATAAGAATTTATTGTGCATCTTAAACACACTTAACGTTCAGGGGCACTCGTCCTACAATTCTTGTAAAAAATCATGTGTGAAATTGCCTAATTGATACTATTTTGACACTCAAAAATCTTGAACGAAAATGATAAAAATTAAAATCATCTAAGAAATATGAAGATTGAGAATAATTCAAACGACGAACCATAGTATTGTATATTTACTAATTGAAACATGATGATTAATATCATTTGAATCTTTCTACTAAAAATAGATGGCCGAATTTATATATTCACTTGTTATTGGTCTTCATGTATTAGCTCTATAGATGTCTCTCAAAATAATGAGACTTACATTAATGTCCTATTTAATTAATTTATGAAGGAAATATTTTAAATTATAATGCTGATAAAATTTTATCGATTATTTACTCTTTGCGTGATAAGATGTGTGCTTGATAACATTTTTCTAAAAATTGAGAATTTTCATTGTTTGAAAGTTAAAGACATTGTTATGATTTGTATTTCATGATAACTTTACACGATTGCATTATTCTAGATATTTTGTTTTCCATTAGTTTCTTGAATTCTTTTTTATTTTCTTAAAGTTGTAATGTATTTTTTTTTAATTTATGTTATTATATTATTTATTAATTTATAAATTAAAAATTTAAAGATGGCGTCTCGTCCCATATTTTATTAAACGTCTTGTGTCATGCCTTATCCTTTTAAAACAAGGCCACAAGACACCAAAATTTATTTAGAAGCAGATTCTATACATAAGTAGTCAGACCCATTTTCTCATACTCAAATTATATAGCTTACACATAAATATGCTTTTAATACTTTTTAAATAGTCGAAGTATTATGCAAAATCTATTAAATCATAGATTAGTCGGCAACTATTGGGCCTCCTACCTGAGTTTCTATTTTTATACGAAATAAATTAAACGCACCTATCGTAATTAAGTTATAAAATAGCAAAAAACTTAAGAATTTTTTACCAAGGAGGAAGGAAAAATTCAAATCCTCTTCTTAGAGAAACAAAATAGAGAGAAATGAGGAGAAGCACTCACATATTGAAAGTGTAAAATTGTATTAATCTCCCTTGGAGTCTTTCTCATTAATACAAAATATATATAAGTGTACAATGTTGAATCCTTCTATAATAAGGATCTCGATTCTACCATAATTATACAATACAAAATATGGTAAATATGTGCATTGTTACACGTGCTAATACACCCCCTCAGTCTGAGCGGGAGGAGGCCGGACGCTAAGACTGGATCTGAAGTTAAGGAAGAGCTGTCTAGGGAAACCTTTTGTGAATATATCTGCATACTGATAAGAGGAAGGCACATGTAATACTTTAACATGACCGAGAGCAACCTTCTCACGAACAAAGTGGATGTCCATCTCAATATGTTTGGTTCACTGATGTTGAACCGAATTATGAGATAGATAGATGGCGGATATCTTATCACAATAAACCAAAGACTCGTTATGCAAGGGACACTAAAGCTCCAACAGAAGGTTATGAAGCCAACAGATCTCAGAAACTGCATTTGCAACACATCTATACTCAGCTTCTACACTTGAACGGGATAGGGTGGCTTGTCTCTTGGCATACCATGAAATGAGGTTATCCCCTAAGAACACACAGTAGCCGGAAGTGGAGCATCGCTTGTCCGGACAACCTGCCCAATCAATATCCGTATATGATAACAATCTGGTCGATGCTGAGGGGTATAGATGCAATTCATAATCAAGTGTGTCCTTAACGTATCGAATGATACGCTTGAGGGCAGTAAAATGAGGCTCTCTGGGGGCATGCATAAATAAGCACACCTGCTGAACAACATAAGCAATATCAGGCCTGGTGAAAGTAAGATATTGTAGTGCACCTGCAAGACTCCTGTAAAGGGTGGGATCGGTCACTGGATTACCATCAACATCACTAAGCTTTGATTTAGAGTCAACCGGAGTAGACATTATCTTGCAGTTCGTCATTTTAGCCATGTATACTATCTCCTTTGCATACTTGCACTGACACAAAAACATAGAACCTGCAGATCTAGTCACTGATATCCCCAAAAAATAACTCAACTTCCCCAAGTTAGTCATAGCAAATTCGGTTTTAAGCAATGTAATAATCTCATTTTTCAACAACTCAGATGAGGCAGTAAGAACAATATCATCAACATACAACAATAAATACGCAATGCTACTACCTCTATGAAATATAAATAGAGAATTATCACACTTGTTGCATACAAACCCAATCTGCATGATATACTGTGCAAAGCGATCATACTACGCTCTAAGGGCCTGTTTCAAATCATAAAGTGACTTATGGAGATGACATACATACTTAGGGGCTGCTAGAAAACCAGGCAGTTGATGCATATAAACTGTCTCTTTCAAATTCCTATGTAGAAACACATTTTTCACATCAAGTTGATGAATATGACAATGCTTACCCATAGCCATATTCAGAACTATGCAAATGGTGGCCGGTTTAACAACCGGATTGAATGTCTCACCACAATTTATACCCTCCTGCTGATTAGTGCCATTAGCCACAAGTCGTGCATTGTATCTCTCTAGATCACCATTGTTTCTGTATTTGTGACGAAAAAGCCACATGCATCAGATCACATTCACCCCCTCCGGTCTAGGAACCAAATCCCAAGTGTGTTGTTTTGTTAAAGCATTAAATTCCTCACACATGGTTGCATTCCAATTGGGGTCTAGTTTGGATAATTTTGGGTTTTTGGAAATTGGTAACACGGTTTGGATGGACAAATTGAAGTGGACTTTGGGTTGAAAATACGGTGTTGGGCACGGGTTTCCATGCGGTGGGTTGGGGTAGGGGCATTTTTGGTATTTGGTGGCAGAGTCTGGTTCTGGGTGTTGGTCGACGGGATTTGAGGTGTGTCGGGACTGGGTGTGATGACAGGTTGGGTGGTTTGGATGACTGAATCGGGGCTTGACAGTGGTTGGGTTGTCGGCGTCATTCTGGGTAGGTCGACTGGGGTTAGGTAAAGCGCTTTGGGGTACGATGTCGGCGGTGGGGTGGGGATGGGTTACATTTATGGTGGTGTTGTGTCGGTCTGTGTTGCGGGAACTGGGGGTTGGGGATGCAGGGTGGCGCTGTGACGGTGACTAGATGGGTTGTAGTCGACCAGGGACTGGGTTTATTGAGTGGTGGTGTGATGGTGATTGAGAGTTTTAGGGTTGATCGGGAACTAGAACAGTGACTGGATGTGGTGGCACAGTAGACCGTGGTTGTGGTTGACGGAGACGGGAAGATGGGGCGACCGATAGAGAAATCGGCGGTAACATAGGTTGACCTGTCGAACTGCTGACATTGGCAGTGGTGAAATCTGTGTGAGGCAGAGAGGAGGTCAATCGATTAGCGTCGGTAGGATGGACTATCGGCGGTGGCCGTTGCACGGCAGAGATACTGCCGGTAGTGGCAGTGTCACATGGGGATGACAAGGACAGTGGAGGAAGGTGAAGTTTGCGGCCGCCGGAGATGTCGACCGGACGGCCGACGATTGCAGTTGGTGCGGTGGCTGCTGTCGGAACGGAGGGAGCATGGCGGAATGCTTGTTGGATAAGCGGTGATAGGTCCGAATCTTCGAGGAATTGGTAATTAGTGACTCAAATTTTTTTGATGTTGTCAAACGAGAAGACATATTCGACAAAGGTGACGTGGCGAGAAATTATAATTTTGTCTGTGGAGAGCTCATAGCACAAGTACCCCCTATGGTTTGACGGAAAATCTAGGAAGGCGCACGGAATAGACCGGGGTGCTAATTTGTGAGGTGTCGTGGATGTCATATTTGGGTAACACATACAACTGAAAATTCTAAGGTGGTCATAGGTGGGGATCCGACGGTAGAGAATTTCAGTGAGTTTCCTACTTTGAATCGCACGGGTAGGTAAAATATTGAGAATGTTTTCTACCATTTTCAATGCATATACCCAAAAAATAAGGGGGAGAGACGCATGAAAAAAGAGGGTACGAATCATATTATTAATGGTTCGGAGAATTCTTTCGGCTTTTCCATTTTGAGGGGAGGTATGGGGGCATGAGAAACGAAAAATCATGTCGTTAGCCGCACAAAATCTATGAAAGAAAGAATTATTAAACTCACGCCCATTATCACATTGAAACAATTTTGTCTTTTTCAAATTGTGTTTTAACCAGGGTACGAAACTCAACAAATTTGGAGAACACTTGAGATTTGAGTTTGAGTGGATAGACCCAAAGAAAGTGAGAGAAATCATCAAAAAATACCAGATAGTATTTGTGGCCTAAGTTGATGGTTATGGGAGATGTCCATATATCAGCGTGAATAATATCAAATGGAGAGAAAGTAGTACTCATAGAAGTCGTAAATGGTAGTCTAACGTGTTTCCCTAACTGACACGAGGAGCAACTATGAGAAAGATTCGCTTTGTTGCATTGGATTAAGTTTCGATTTCTAAGAGAATAAAAAACGTGAGAACCCGGATGACCAAATCTATTATGCCACGTAGAGGGAGATATGGTTGTTAAAACGATGGGAGGAGTGATATTGTTTCTCGTGCAGTGTGCTGTCACGAGGGAAAGTAAAAGGGGGAAAGCAGGCACGGAACCCGAGTAGAGAAACACTTCAGTTTGTTTCTCGAGCAGTGAGGCCTCTGCAAAGGTCTCAGGTAACAGAAGAAGGAAGGCTGAAAAGTGCGCAGAACCCAAGGGACTGCGGCGGCAGAGAAAAGAAGATATGGTTTAAGTTTTGACCTCTGATACCATGTAAGATTATATTAATCTCTCTTGGTGAGTTTTTCTCATTAATATAAAATATATATAGGTGTACAATAATTTTTCTATAATAAGGATCTCAATTTTATCATAATTATACAACACAAAATATGATAAATATGTGCATTGTTACAGGTGCTAATAGAAAG
Source organism: Anisodus acutangulus (assembly GCA_029783415.1). Lineage (NCBI taxonomy): Eukaryota > Viridiplantae > Streptophyta > Magnoliopsida > Solanales > Solanaceae > Anisodus > Anisodus acutangulus. The sequence continues at coordinate 49,005,935 of CM056491.1, forward strand.
TGCCACCAATCCTCCTCTCTGCTTCTCTGACACACTCCAGTACCACGGGTTTTCCATGGTCGTCCCTGTAAGCTCCCTTAAAATCACAACAAAAATTCATTCTTTTTTGCTCAAAAGGGGAATTTTAACTCAATGAACTACATATCTCAACCCCAAATCCATTGAGATCCACCATGTGAATAGAATACTCTAATATCATTTTCAGATTACATGCACAAGTATTTATAAGACTCACTTCTTTTAAATCTCCTCTTAATAAAACTCACATAAACAGAGACAGAACTGAGCATACAAAATTTTCAAGGAAGAAAAGAGAAGGTAACTTACAACGCCAACATTGACTTTATCGGGGCGAGGATAGGATCTTTAGGAGTCGGCTCAAAGTTTCACCACCTCCCAGAGACGAGGCACTAAGCGGACGTTATTTCTATTGGTTGGCTCAAAGGTTAGGGGCAAAAGACTGAAAACATTCCTATGTATTTATGATAATAATCTGCCCAATCTATCAATGTGGAGTAGATAGAGATAGCATCAATTAGGCACTTTTCGATTATTTTGAAAAATTATTATTGGTTTTGAAATTTTATTTGAGATTTTTATATTATAGAATTTTATTGAAATAGTAATCGATAAATATATACTTTATTTATATATAATTAATATATGTTATATTTTTTTAACATATATAATTATCTTTGTCGAGCGGCCAAACATGCGAAATACCCTTTAAATTTTGTGTTTTACTTGTAAGATTAAAAATTCAAAATAATGACTATCTTATAATTATAGGGGTTGAGAAGTTGTTATTTATGAATTTTGGACTAGGGATAATACTTACTATATTATTAGTGACTAATTTTCAAGTATGGAGATTAAATTATTTTACCATTGAATGAATTTAGACATTAATACTTTTTTGAAAATAATAATAATAATAATACCATGTTAAGATTACATAAAAAATATATGTAGAAAAATTTAGGCATTTAAAAGTATTTGAATTAAATTCATAATGAAAAAAGTTATTTGACTGAGAAAATATAGCGTAGCATAAAGTAGGACATTATAATAGTAATAGGCTAAAATACATTAGCATAAAAGTATTTTAGACAATGATGAACCAACAAAACGAAGTGAGACTGCTGGTATAGAATTTATTGCATGTTAGGCTAATAGTTTAAAGATGATATTTTCTTTTTCGTTTAAAAAAAGGAGTCAAATTTTCTGATGAACTTTAATATAGCATAATTTGATAATCTTCTTTTTGGAATTAACCATTTTCGCCCCAGAGGGTAGATAAATTAGTAAAATATGAAAGTATGTATGTCCTAGAGTCTAGAGACAATCATTATTAGGGACAAATATACTTAAACACATTTGTATTATTAATAAGATTAATATTTATTGCATTTGCGATTATTGAACTATTATTTGATTGTTTGTAATTATTCATTAATGTGCATCCATTGAGCTTACGTTGTCATTAATAGAGTGAGTTATTGATAATATAGCGTAACTCTAAAATAGCATCAACTAATGATCATCGAGAATGAGATATCGATGATATGTTATAAGTCGACATGTGGTCTGCATCACATTCTTAGAGAATGTAGTATGTCTCACCTGCTACTAGTAATGGTTACTAGTGATAGACACATGGATACTTTTTGAAAGTATTGGTATACCCTGTTGATAAACTATTTGTTATACATGTCTCTAAAGTGTTATCAACTTGTGGGAGATGAAGGTCCTTTGACTTGAGGTCAATATGCACCTTGTTTGCAGAGTAATGTACTTTGACCATGTCCTAAGCTTAAACTCCTTATAGGATAAGATACGGCTTGTGTTGGGTGCATTATAATGTAAATTAAGGTGGTAGTTGAGCCAAGAATAGGATTCATTCCTCGATTGGATATTCGAGAGAACACTCAACTTCTCAGTGATATTAGGTCGACCAAGTCATTGGCCAATGCAAGAGACATATTTAGAATATGGTCTAGTTGTCGACTAATATGGATGAGATAAAGTGATCAAGTTATTTTGATAGACACATGACAAATCCTAAGCTTGATCTAGTGTGTCGCGAATGAAAGGAATTTATCATCTCACATAAATGTTATATTTGTTGGATTCATATAAACGTACTTCACATATTGAGTTCGTCATATGGCACAGTCTAGGAGTTCTGTATGGACCTTAATTGGATTAGTGTCGATATGTGAAGGTTTATAGGGTCACACTATGTCGATTGTCTTTTCGGTCTAAAGGTGTATTGAGAGAATATTAAATATTCGGTTTGGAACCGAGATATTTAAATTGATAATAATTATGTGATAATTTCTATTAGATGGAAATTATTTAATTAAATCAAATTTGGATTTTGGATTTAATGTGCTGAATATATATATATATATATATATATATATATTACGTAGGGCGTCGCGACGCCGACCCGGCAGTGAGCGCAGTCAGACTGGCCCACTGCACCTCGGGTTTTGGGACAGGCTTAAGCCTAACCCTAAAACATTTTATGACCTAATTATAACTATAAATACATCATTAAACCATTGTTATAATACACTAATTCTATAAACTTTCTAGACTTAGAGTCTAGGACGAAACTCTCTCAAACCTCTGCCAAGATTTCCTGGCTTTCTTGACAGAGGAATACACCGTAGCATAGTGCTTGCAGTCGAATGGATAGTCGCATGTACTCCCTAAGTAAAGACTCCAGATTCATTAACTTGTAAGTGTTCATGTTTTATGTTACAGGTTTTCAATTGTCATATAATCATACCATAAACAATTGTTGGGGTAAGTAAGAATAAAATTTTAAACTCCGTTTTGCCTTACTTATGTGTTTTGAACCCAACAAAATCCTACAAAATATTATTCCTAATCAGTAAGCACTTGCATCTCAACAAGGAATTGAAGGGACAGTAGCAATCTCAACCATGCAAAAAAAAAAACTATCTTAATCGACCCACACATAACGTTGATAAAAGCTCTTGTTATCACGAAAGGTCGAGGTCAAGGGAGTTAAAGGAATACGAGGGGTTCATCTAAATTTTAATCGTAAGTAAATGACACTATATATATATAACGTTAAAGAATTTTTATTTATTATAAAGAATTTTCATGACGTCTAAATAAATTCACTTCGTTATACTTTGAATCCATTAATAAAATTTCGATCGTGAGGAGTAAGCAGCCTTCGTCCTTAACTAAATTATAAATAATTAGAAAATTAATTGTATCAAATTCAATTGTAGAGAGGGTTTTTTAACTTATAACAAGAATTTGAATATATCTTAGCTAAACTTTTAAGACCAAGGAATGCACAGGGGCAACTAAAATAATAGACATAATTAAAATAAACTATATTTAATCTTGTACTACAATCATATTGATGTTGTGTCCAACTTAAGCTTCATAAAGGAACACACCATCATACAAATGATCTATTTAGTGCAACACTTTATTAAATTAATAATCAATATATATATATATATATATATATATATATATATATATATATATATATATATATATATATATATATATAAATATTGTTTATGATTTTGATTTGTTAATAGTTGAGCTTCATTATGGTAACTTAGTTAACCTAATAAATTTGATGACAAGTATATTCATTATGTGAAATAAAAATTTCTTAATAAAATCCATGATTCAGTTAGATATTGATAATACTTTTTTTTAAGAAGCTTATCATTGTATAAATCCTGTGAATTTCATATCCGACATATGAAATAAATTGACTGATAGTCTAGAAGAATTTATTTAATCAATTAATTAAATAATCAATAATTTAATAATTGATTGATACTTGTAATCTTTAACGTGGGATTCAAAATTAATAAGAAGTGTAATCACGAATGTTTAGTGAGATAATATAGTTTATTATGATAGGGACTAACTCAGATTGAAAGGAAATTCTACTTATCCTTATCTATTGTATTGAGATTCTGATAAACACCCGTGATATACACGGTATATTTGTCATGTATATCACAGGCTGACTTAGCAAAAATGGGTTGTTAAACCCGTGATATACACGGTGTATACATACTATGTATATCACGGTTTAGTGGTCTATTTTAGGTAATGTTTTGTGTAGTTAAAATAGAATTGTACACTTACCATAATTGTAATAATTATTGTACAAGTAAAATAAAATTTTAGGAGTAGAATATGAATATGATTTTCCTATTATGAAAATTGTAAATTGTATATATACTCTTTCATTAATGAAAATAATGAAGGGATTATATTCTTTCATGTATAAGAAGTCTAGGTCAAATATTTTCTCTCCCAAACTATCTTCTCTCGTGCCTCGATTTCCGAGAACTTCCCATCGGTTTCTGTGCACTTAGCACTCTTCTATCTTCCCAAAAATTTCTTCCAAATCCCTCCGTCACGTCTTGCGTTGGTTGTGATGGCTAAGAACACGTTTCACCCTGCCCTTACTGTTTCTAACATCAAGAACCACATCCCTATCATTCTTGAAATAGAAAACGTCCAATACGCGACGTGGGCCGAACTGTTCAAAGTTCACGCACGCTCGCATCAAGTCCACCATCACATAATTTCCTCGGCCTATGCTGATACGGAGGTGCCTACACCCGAGGATGATTGCAAATGATTATCGAACCAGACGCTACGGCGATGGATACTTGGAATAGAGTGTATGATATATTCCAAGATAATCAAAATTTTCGTGTTGTTACCCTTGAGCAGGAATTCTCCCGTGTCAATATGGAAGACTTCCCTAACGTCTCAGCTAACTACAAAAGGTTGAAAGAATTGGTGAACCAACTCCGCAATGTTGGTGCGCCCGTTACCAACGATCGTCTTGTCCTTCAAATGGTTGCAGGCCTATTTGAAGTCTATAGTGGCATCGGTACGCTTCTTCGTCAGAGTAGTCCTCTTTCGCAGTTTTATCAGGCCCGTTCCATGCTCACGCTCGAAGAAGCAGGCTTGTCTAAGAAAGCGGCCACTAGGGCCCCTTCTATCATCATGGTGACCACGTCCGACTATTCTCCCTCCATCTCCAACAATTCCGGCCAAAATCGCAACAACGGTGGCGGTAAAAAGGGTCAGAATTGCAAAAATAATGGTAAAAACTGTGGTGGAATTCAAGGTGGCAATAATGGGGGTGGCAATGGGCCTCGGGGCAGCGGGCCGCAAGCCAACTGGACACAACCCTGGGGCCTATGGCCGTGGAACTGGGCCAGTGGCCCTGGGCCCAACAGCTCCTATTACCCGTCGCCTAATACTTACCCTGGAAACTAGGCCCAAATTCCCAACAACACCAGGCGCAGTTTCTAGGGTCAGTAGTGGTACCCGAGAGGCAGTTCTAGGCTGGGGCAGCAAGCGGGTGTGCTTGGGCCTCGGCCTTCGCAGGCCCACCATATAGTGGGCCCCACCCCTACCGACATTGAAGCCGTAATGCACACACTTGGATTAAATTCTCCGGACGCAAATTGATACATAGACACCGAAGCCACTACTCACATGACGTCTGACCAAAGTACTTTCTCATCTTACTCCAATTTGAGCAACAATTGTGGCATAATTGTTGATAATGGCAATTCAATTCCAATTCGTGGTTACGATCATAAAAATTTGTCTCCCCCCCATCCACCTCTTGTCTTGAAAAATACCCTCCATGCCCCTAACTTAATTAAAATTTGATGTATGCCCGTAAATTCACCACTGATAATTGGGTTTCTATTGATTTTGATCCTTTTGAATTTTCTGTGAAGGATTTGAAGACGGAGATTCCTCTCATGAGATGTGATAGTAGGGGAGATCTTTATCCTATCACGCCCGAATCCGATCTCTCGAGTCAAGCCTTGCCATCTACTTTTGCAGCTCTAACTCCTCCCTTATGGCATGCACGTTTGGGTCACCCTGGGTCGTCTATTGTTCGTCGTTACATAAAAATAATTTTATTTCTTGTAAGCGTACGCGTAGTATTCCAATTTTTCAATCCTGTCCTTTAGGAAAACATGTTAGATTACCGTTTGTAGACTCTACTTCTCATACTTTAATGTCATTTGATATTATTCATAGCGATTTATGGACATATCATGTTCTCAGTCCTTTGGGACATCGTTATTATGATATATTTTTGGATGACTATTCTAATTTTTTATGGACTTTTCCGTTATCAAAAAAATCTCAAGTGTTTTCCACTTTTTAAAAATTTAGAGCATTCATCCGTACCTAGTTCAACCAAGAAATCAAAAATATTCAATGTGATAATGGCAAATAATATGTTAATGGTTTGTTTCGGGATTTTTGTGGTACTAATGGAATAAATTTTCGTTTCTATGTCCTCATACATCCTTACAAAATGGGAAAGCCGAACGCAAAATTCGTATCGTTAATAATATTGTCCGCACTTTATTGGTCCATGCTTCCGTACCCCTTTCTCTTTTGGCATCATGCTCTACAAATGGCTACTTATCTCCTTAACATACTTCCTACCAAAGGATTTGCATATTCGTCCCCTCTTCAAATCCTTTATAATAAGAATCCTTCGTATTCACATCTTAGGGTCTTTGGGTGCTTATGTTATCCACTATTTCCGTCAACTACCATTAACAAACTTCAAGCCCGTTCTACCCCTTGTGTGTTTTTGGGTTATCCATCTAATCATCGTGGTTACAAGTGTTTTGATTTATCGTCTAATAAAATCATTCTTAGTCGCCATGTTATTTTTTATGAAACCCGATTTCCGTTTGCTAAAGTGAGTAGTCCCGGGCCTAGTTCGTATAATTTTTTGGATGATGGGGTCCCACCTTATATTATGCATCATCTGCTGGACCAATCCCGTGCCACTGTTCCGCCAGCAGGCCCAATGCCTGCTGGCCCACTACCGACCCAGCCCATTCTCTGGTCTGTCCCGCCCTCTTTCGGTATGTCCAATGGGTCGTCTGCCCAGTCCAGCCTCCCAGCCTCAGTTCCTATTTCCCGTATTGGGCCAGCAGGCCCACTGCCTGCTGGCCAGTCCATCACCCTTCCGTCTTTTTCCCAAAATCCACCCAATTCTCTTCCGAGTCACAGACCAGTCACTCGTAGTCAACGAGGTATTTTTAAACCAAAAAGATGTTTTAATCTAAATTCTAATGTTCTTAAATATCCCCTACCCCGTAACCCAGTGTCTGCGCTAAATGACCCAAATTGGAAATTGGCCATGCACGACGAATATGATGCTCTTATTGCAAATAAGACGTGGCAGTTGGTACCCCGTCCTTCTGGTGTTAATATTATTCGGTCTATGTGGATTTTTACTCATAAGGATAATTCTGATAGTTCTTTTGCGAGGCATAAGGCTCGTCTTATAGGTGATGATAAGACTCAATAGGTTAGCGTGGATTGTGGTGAGACGTTTAGTCCGGTGGTCAAACCAGCTACCATTTACACTGTTCTCAGTCTTGCTCTTTCGAAAGCTTGGCCCATTCATCAGTTATATGTGAAGAATGCTTTCTTACATGATGATCTTAAGGAGACCGTTTACATGCATCAGCCCTTGGGTTTTCGTGACCCCAAATATCCTCATCATGTATGTTTATTGAAGAAGTCCTTGTATGGGCTTAAGCAGGCCCCACGAGCTTAGTATAAGAGGTTTGCATACTATGTTTCATCTATTGGGTTTTCACACAGCAGGTCTGATAATTCATTGTTCATATATCGTCGTGGTACTTCCTTTGCATATATTCTCTTGTATGTTGTTGATATTATTTTGACAGCTTCTTCTGATGATTTATGCAAGTCCAGCATGACACTACTCAGTTTTGAGTTTTCTATGAAGGACTTGGGGCCCTTGAGTTATTTCTTGGGATAGTTGTCACTCGTCATACAAGTGGGTTGTTCTTATCACAAAGGAAATATACTGCTGAGATAATTGAGTGAGCTGGTATGTCCTCGTGCAAGTCTATTTTCACTCTGGTTGATACTAAACCCAAGCTGGGTGTTGCGGCTGGCTTACCTTACGAGGATCCCACCCACTATCGCAGTCTTACAGGGGCACTTCAGTAACTCACCTTCACGAGACGGATATCACGTATGCTGTGCAGCAGGTGTGTTTGTTTATGCATGATCCTCGGATTGAGCACATAAATGCGCTCAAACGCATTATCTGGTACTTACAGGGCACACTTGATTATGGGTTGCATCTATATCCGTCGTCGGTCTCGACACTTGTTTCTTATACAGATGTTGATTGGGGTGGCTATTCGGACACCAAACGCTCTACCTATAGTTATTGCATGTTTCTCGGTGATAACTTGGTCTCATGGTCTGCAAAATATCAAGCTACCTTATCCCGCTCCAATGCTGAGGCCGAATATCGAGGGGTGGCCAATGTGGTTTCTGAATCATGTTGGTTACGTAATCTTCTCTTAGAACTTCACTTTCCCATTCAAAAAGCTACTTTGATTTATTATGATGATGTTAGTGCAGTTTATCTTTCTGGGAATCCGGTCCAACATCAACGCACTAAATATATTGAGATGGATATCCATTTTATTCGTGAAAAGGTAGCTCGTGGACAAGTACGCGTCTTATATGTCCCTTCCAGGTATCAAATTACAGACATCTTTACGAATGGTCTTCCCTCCGTTTGTTTGAAGATTTTAGGGACAGTCTCAACGTACAAACACCGCCCGCTATGACTGTGGAGGTGTGATAAACACCTGTGATATACATGAAAAACTGTTTTCCATGTATATCACGGGCTGACTTAGCAAAAATGGGATGTTAAACCCGTGATATACATGGTGTATACATACCGTGTATATCACGGTTTAGTAGTATATTTTAGGTAATGTTTTGTTGTAGTTAAAATAGAATTGTACACTTACCATAATTGTAATAATTATTGTACAAGTAGGATAAGATTTTAGGAGTAGAATAGGAATAAGATTTTTTTATTATAGAAATTGTAAATTGTATATATACTCTTTTATTAATTAAAATAATGAAGGAATTATATTCTTTCATATTCCTATTAGTTGTATCCGAATTGAATTACAACTTTATGAAGTAAAGGAGTTGGAAACAAAGAAGAATTGAATTAGAACTTGCCTATATAACTTTGACTCCGGCCATTACTTAGTTTACACAATAGAAAATCCTAGAAAGAAAGAAAAAATTGAAATTTTGTGGGTGTCTTCTAATTTTTAAAGGTATGTATCAATTTTATATTTATTTAGAATTTACATACATTATATTGCATGCAAGATGATCTTGATTGCTTCCTTTTTATATAGTTTCATCACATAAAGCTCATATACAAAGGATCCAATGGAATGACTTGCCTTTAGCCAATATGCGTTTGTTGTAGATTGAGAGAAACTAATGAATTCCAATAAATAAAATAGTATGGTAAAATAAGAGTGAAATATACAAATACTGAACAAAAAATAGAGATAAGAAATATAAGAATTAATGTCTTTATTATTTATTTATTTCGTGTTTACAAAAGGATGAAAACCATATCTTTTATAGGGTATGAAACCACCGAATATTACATATCTTTATGAGAGTATTAATAAGATAAGTTAGATAATAATTAATAACATACATGTATATCTAAATGACATTCACTCTCAATTAATGAATACAATGAATTCATAACACTCCCCATTGGATGTCCATAGATAATGTGTCTCGTTAAAACCTTATTAGGAAAAATCCAGTGAGAAAAATTCTAGTGAAGGAAAAAGAGTAGACATATCTAATAATACATATTTTGGTTGCCTTATTAAAAACCTTACAAGAAAAACACAGTGGGACAAAACCTTATACGGAAAAAAGAGTACAACATGTACTAACTCTCCCTGATGAGAACTTCGGTCCAAATGCTTGAGTCTTCGCATTCAAATCTTGTGCACCATCTTCTCAAAAGTTGCAGCTGGTAGAGACTTAGTGAATAAATCAACCATATTATCACTTGAAAGAATCTGTTGCACGTTGATATCACCATTCTTTTGGAGCTCGTGTGTGAAGAATAACTTTGGTGAAATGTGTTTTGTCATGTCTCCTTTTATTAATCCTCCCTTCAATTGAGCAATGCATGCTGCATTATCTTCATATAAGGTTGTGGGTATTTTGTCATATTTCAAACCACATTTATTTCCAAGCGATTCAAATTAGTCCTAACATCAATTGAATTTATTGATATTTCTTCATTTTCTTGAGTTTGCGGCTCATTGATTTCTTCAAGATTATCAGGATTGATCAAATCTTACATTTCTTTATGAGATTCTTTCTTAGTGTCATCTTGACCAGTTATTTTTATTTTTCTAGGATTCCGATCCTTAGAACCCAATGGTCTATCATGCTTCAGGCGTGCTTTGGACTCATTTGCTATGACACTAGTAGATAGTCCTACAAGGACATCAATCTGAATTGGGACATTCTCTGCAAGGATATGTGATTTGGTAATCCTTTTTAAATCTGTAAATGCGTCTAGCATTTGATTTACTATTTTCTGTAAGTGAATAATCTTTTAGACCTCTTGCTCACAAATAGAAGCATGTGGATCAAGATGAGACAATGATGAATTATTTCACAAAATTTTCCTTTTTATTTCATTATTCTCTCCCCCTAATTTTGAAAAAATTGTCTCATCAAATCGATAATATGCAATTGATCTTATTTCAATTCTCCATGTAATGAAGAAATTATATCATGCTCATAGTTATAGCAAGATAAATAAATGCATCAATTGAACAAATATATTGTACTTCATGACCAATCTAATTTTCTCATTTCAACTTCTTTTAGCAGGTAGTCTACTGCTTTTCGAAAACTCTTCAAAAGCTTCAATAATATTCAAGTCAGCAACTTGCACAACATTATGAAAGATTTTGGATAACATAAAGGGATAAGGGTAAACAGAATCATCTTTGTACCCCTCCCCCCCATCAATAAATATTTATTAAGGTGATTTCAGTACATCAACCTTAGTTCATTTAATATGTTTAAGGATTACAAACAAGATTTTCAATAACTTGTATTTGCTTCAAACATTTTGAATCCTTCAAAAAAATTCATATAATTTTTGTCACGTAAGTCATATAGGCCGAGACAATTTTCATTTAGTATTTAATTTACATGACATCTTCTGATGTCAGGACTGCATGTCTAGTAAATTTACCAAGATGTATCTACTTGGTAATTATTTCTACATCAATATGCTTTAAGAGACGTAGAATTCATATCCTCATAATATTATACAATATTGCGCACTATATTGTATCAAAGATATCGTCGACGAAATATCATTTTGTATCGATTTACAATTAGACACAACTTACTGAGATCTTATCGCTTCATTATTATTATTTTTCAGGTACCTGAAACTCGTATGAGGTTTTATGAAGTATTATGTCATAGGCTCTTCAAGAGCACATTGCCTCCTTATTATGATCATTTTGATCATTTGCTCCTCTTTTTTTCTAAGGATTATTGCGTTTGAAATTGATTTGTATACCATGCTTCACGCATGTTGTAAACCCTGTCCTTCAGGGACATTTAGGAGCATCTTGTAGCTGGAATATGAAATAGTTGGGTAAGCAAATGCTTCTAGCATTTGACTTGAATTATCGTTTGAACGAGGATCATACTGATTATAATTCACAACATATTTCTTAGTTGTTTATTCTCTCCCCCCTTATATTAGAAAAATTAACATACATTTCGATCTTCTTTGGGGAATCCATCTGTGTGCATCGTGGTAGATTCATTAATTATATACTGCACAACAAAAACTATTAAATGAAAATATTTGGTTCCTAACCTTGAACCAATTATGAGGGGAGAATTTATCACAATTTATTAGTCTGAAGCATACAAACGTCGTTGTATCCAATATGGATCAACACATGAAGCTTTGTTTTCATTCGTAATGGTTTGGCTATTTATCGGAGGCATTCAACGCTAAACCAGCTTGAATATAAACCAACATTAACAAGATGAATTATCTAGATTACATAATCTGAAAATTATGCTCACAATTCAATTATTTTGAGCAAGTAACTTTGCATATGTCAAACCGCGGGTTGACAATAAACGCACATGTGACCGTCTTATCGATGCATCTATTTAAGACATCACATAACAAGTGAACGGGCCCTTATTTACCTTTTATACTTTTCAGAATTTAGGGAATTCAATCCCGACATTAGCTAGTGTAATCAACTTATCATGATAACAAGGAAATTAATTCTTGAAGAATCTTCTAGTTCTTCAATATATTCCGAATACAAACTTAGCACATCAGATTTAAATCAGGACAATCAAAATTGTCACGTCAATTGATACAATTATTTGTACTAGTAAACTTCAAGTTTACCATGCCATGTGCTATTTGTTTAGTAAACTTCTGGTTTACTATGACATTATTTTTTTGTGTACCAATAAACTTCTGGATTACCGTGACATATGATTTCACATGCTTATATTTGTGTAGTCCAATTTAGAGAATAAAGATGGTAATCATTCACATACATATTTCTTACCCAATATGGTTTTGAAGATTTTTAATTCCCCGATTAATTATAGCTTCAATATGATATCCTATTTACTTGAGTAAACTTTGGGTTTACTACAATTTGTGTTTCGATCATAACAACTTCATATATTACAATTTAGAACGAATTACATAATAGTATATAAGTTCTTCAGGAGCCTCTAATTTATTCTCCATAATCACACATATTATATGGACACTATTAGTGTCATGATCTTCTAGATAAATATTTATAGTTAGCTCTTCTGGAACACTTGATCATTAATTTTGTACAACCAAATATTGCTTAGAAACTGCTGGTATCATAAAAGAAATTATAGTTAGACACTACTAGTGTCATGAAATAAATAGTAATTAAATTTACATTTAAATACAATACAATTTATAAACGATGAAAAGTAAGTTCTAAACTTTAGTATTTCAGACATCTCCTTCAGGGAGAATACCATTAACATTCGAATATTTATCATCAAAGCTGCGACAGTAACCATAATATATCAATGTGGTTATAGTAGATAGTATTCTACACAATTTGTATCCTTTTGCCTTAGAATGATACATAATAAAAGTTTTCAAGATGATTTGACGTGTGACAGGTGCATGGAACAATGACCTTCATACCACAAAATAACATTTATATCCTTTGTTATTCAATCTCTGCAGGAGGTGTGTTGTGGTATTTCTTCATTCACCTCGGGGAATGAAACTTGGTCATTTAGATGCGCTTTATACATAATTTTTTTAATATCTCATTATTTCATTCAACCACAAGAAAACACCACTTCAATATATTTCTCAAATATTTTTCCGCTTGTCAAAAATCATACCAATACTTCTAGACCATCAAAATACATATAAAATCATCCCTTAGTAGTACATCCCAACACTTTAAGAAAATTACAGCAAATTAAATATAAATATTTCCGTCGTTATTTTTTCACCTTATATAACTAAAACTGAAGCTTGGAAGAAAATAAGAAAAACATTTACATTCATTATAAACTTACAACAGATTTTGGAGAGTAAAAGAAGTAAATTCAAAGTTGAATCCTTTTGAAAGTAAAATTCAAAACCATACTACTTGGGGAGTAAAGTTCAAAGATTTACCACTTCGGGAGTAAATTCAAAGTTCTACTACTTCGTGTGTAAGGTTCAAAATTCTACTACTTCGTGAGTAAAGTTTAAAATTCTACTAATATGAGAGTAAATTTAAGAGTTCTACTACTTCGGGAGTAAATTTCAGAGACTTACTGCTTCGGAAATAAATGTTGAATTCACTACTTCAAGAGTACATTTCATATTTACTACTTCAAGAGTAAAATTTAAAGTTTTACTACTTTCAAAGTTCTACTACTTTCGGAGTAGAGTTTAAAATTTGCTACTTTGGAAGCCGATTTCTGAGTTTGCTACTTCGGGAGCAGAATTCGGAGTTTACTACTTCGGAAGTAAAGCATAAAATATTTAGAATATTTTTTTTCTCAATTATTATACCTCTTCTGGAGGTGAGCCGTGATAACTTCACAACCAAATGCACGTTCGTATACATAAGCTTTAGTACATATTGTCACATTCACTTCAGGGAATGGATATGTACTTATAAAATTTATCAGAAGTTTCCATTTTCCAGGAATGGAACATATCTCAATGTGTCTTAAACATATCAAATAATGATAACTTAGAACTTCTTTAAGATCTTGCTACTTCAGGAGCAAATCGAGGCATATATATGATGTAGAGAAATTTTCTCTAACATATCTTCAAACATCCATTCGTTGCATTGGGGAAAAAAAGAAACTAAACATCTCATTCTAAATCTCAATATATAGGAACGTAATCATTACCATCATCATATTTAAATTGTAAATGTGTAAACATCAACATATATAAAATAGAATCAAGCTATGTGTGAATTCAAGGACTATTATTTAATTAATTCGGCACACTCATATTGATGAGTTTCATATATTGAAATCAAACAATTGCAGATATCCACAAGATTGAGAAATCAATATGATACCATTGTTAAGGTGGATTTATAAAACACATACCTTTGATCTTTTCAAAATAAGTGCTCAAGGCAGAGTCTCATGTTGATAACGTGTTGTAAAATAAGAGTGAAATATACAAATACTGAACAAAAAATAGAGACAAGAATTATGGAAATTAATGCCTTTATTATTTATTTCTTCTGTGTTTATAAAAGGATGAAAAATATTTCTTTTATAGGGTATGAAACCACCGAATGTAACATATCTTTATGAGAGTATTAATAAGATACGTTAGATAACAATTAATAACATACATGTATATCTAAATGACATCCACTCTCAATTAATGAATTCATAATAAATAGAAGATAATAAAGGAATATGTGCCCTTCATTTTATTGATTATTGATTTACAATATATATATAGTATTACAAAAGTACTTACCTTGCAATAAACTAGATAACTAATCAATCTAATTACAAACAGATTATAATTCTACCTAAAATAGTAGATATACAATTAATATAATTAATGGAAGAATATTCGGGAAATATTCTATTACATCCCCCGCAGTCGAAGCGGGAGGTTCACGAACACTGAGACTGGCATCATCAAATAGTATACGCGGAAGTCCTTTGGTGAAGATGTTGGCAATATGATATCTGGAAGGAACATGAAGGACACAAACTTAACCACGAGCCATTTTTTGTGAATGAAATGAATGTCCATCTCAATGTGTTTAGTGCGCTGATGTTGGACGGAATTTCCGAAAAGATATATCACATTAATATTATCGCAGTAGACCAGTGTTGCCTTTTGAGTTGGGCAGTGAAGCTCAAGTATAAGGTTACGGATCCAACAAGACTCAGAGATGACGTTGGCGACACTTTTGTACTTTGCTTTGGCACTGAATTGGGATAGTGTAGGTTACCTTTTAGAAGACCAAGACAATAGGTTATCTCCGAGGAAAATGTAGTAACCAGACGTGGAGCGTCTGGTGTCAGGACATTCACCCCAGTCAACATCAGAATAAGCAGTGAGACTATTGAGCGAGGACCTGTATAGATGTAATATGAAGTGAAGTGTGCCTTGTACGTATAGTAAAATACATTTGAGGGCATACATGTGTGCTTCCATCGGATTGTGCATGTGCAAGCAGATTTGTTGCACGACATATGATATGTCTTATCTCATGAATGTGAGGTACTGTAGGGCCCCAGCCATGCTATTATAGTGAGTCGGGTCTGAATACGGAGGGCCGTAATCAGCGCTGAGCTTAGAATTGGGGTCTACTAGAGTGTGGGATGATTTGCAAGACGTCATGCCTGCACGGTCAAGAATATCTTCGGCGTATTTCTTCTGACACAGAAATAGGCCGCCAGAATGTCGAGTGACAGAGATGCCCAAGAAATAACTCAGGGGGTCCAGATCCTTCATAGCAAACTCAGAGGAAATGAGATACATAATAGACCGGCGGAGAGCATCAGATGATGTGATGAGGATGATGTCATCAACATATAATAAGAGGTAAGCCATGTTTGGACCTTTGTTGTAGATGAACAGGGAATGATCGAATCTGCTGTGTGAAAAAATGATAGAGGAGACATAATCGGTGAACCGCTGGTACCATGCTCGATGAGCCTGTTTCAGTCCATAGAACGATTTCCGTAATAGACACACATAATCCGGATGAATAGGATCCATGAAACCCATAGGCTGATGCATATATACCACTTCATAAACATCCCTATGTAAAAAGGCATTCTTGACATCAAGCTGATGAATGTGCCAAGACTTGGATAGGGCAATACTGAGGACAGTCTGGATTGTTGCGGGATTTATGACCGGGCTGAATGTTTCATCACAGTCTACTCCCACCTATTGAAACATATCATCATCTATAAGACGAGCCTTGTACCTCTCAAAGGAACCATCAGATTTTTTTTATGTCTAAAAATCCACATAGAACAAATAATGTTAGCATCAGGCAGACGGGGTACTAGGTCCCACATCTTATTATCAATAAGAGCATTATATTTGTCAATCATTTTAGCTTTCCAATTTGGGTCGGACAAGACATCATTTGGATTTCTAGGGATAGGGGAAGGGACAACTGAAATGGATAGGTTAAACATTCGTTTAGGTTTAGAAATTACGTACATGGCACGGGTTTCCATTGTCTGAAACTGTGTCTTGGAACGCGGGATGGGAGGATGGTGGGGTGCCACAAGACTGCCGGGAAGAGAAGGAAGGGCAGGGGTGGCGGGATCGGCTGGCTAAGGTTTGCCGAGAGGTGGCTGGGGAATCACCCTGAGAAGGGCTATTCCGGGCCACCATCGGCGAAACTAGGTGGGCAGCGTGTCCCGGACTATGTAAATGATGAATTAGAAGGAGGTTCAGGCCATCATCTAGAAAGTCGTAGAAATGCCGAGGTGGCGAGTTTAGGAAGGTAAAGGGGAATTGAGACTCATCAACTAAGACATGACGTGAAACAATAATTTTACGGCTTGACAAGTCATAGCACGAGTAACCACGATGATTGGCGGGGTAACCCAGAAACACACACGGGGAAGACCGGGGTTGGAGTTTGTGAGTGGTCGGATGGAGAAGATAACATAGACATCCAAAAATACGCAAGTGTTGGTAGGAGGGGTTCTTACAAAACAAAACTTGAGTGGGCGACCGTTGAGCTAGAGACTTGTTTGGGATTATGTTTAGGATATAGGTGACCATGGAGATTTCCAATCCTAGCAGGAAAGTGCGTAATGCTAGAATTGAGGGAAAATTGAGGCGTGAGCAAGTATGACATGAATTAGGTTGTTTATGGTTTGGATTTTCTGTTCAGCTTTACCATTTTGGGAGGAGGTGTGAGGACATGAAAAATGAAAAGTAAGATCGCTTTTGGAGCAAAACTGTTTGAATTGGTTATTATCGAATTTTCTGCCATTGTCACATTGATAACATTTAACGCTCTTTTCAAATTGTGTTTTTACGAAAGCACTAAATGAGGAAAAAAAATGGGGTAGACCCGAGATTTATTGCCAATTGAAAAAGTCCATAGAAAGTTGGAATAATCGCCCAAAAATAACACATAATATCAATGGTCAGCCGTACTTAAAATAGGGAAAGTCCACAAATCGATATGTATGATATCGAAAGGCATTAAAGTACAATTTGTGGATGCATAAAATGGTAATTTAACATGTTTCCCAAAAACACAGGATTCACATATAGGAATCTAAAAATACGGTTGCAATTGATAAAATTATTGTTCCTAAGGGAGCGTAAAATAGAATCTCTCAGATGTCCTAATCTAGAATGACATAAGGAAGATGAAAGAGTAGCAAAGGTTGATGGAACTGAGGCTGAATTCTTGACGGTGTTTGAAATAGGGTAGAGATCTCTGGTGCTGTCACATCTCATTATTCGTCTCTCTGTCGTAAAATCATTCACAGAAAAATCAAAAGGATCAAAGTCAAGGAAAACATTATTATCAGTTCTGAAAAGTCGCACAGAGATTAGATTCTTAATGAGTTTAGGGGCATGAATGACAATTTTTAAGATTAGTGGTGGATGTAGTTGGGATAAGGATGAATGACCAAAACCGCGAATAGGAATGGCTTATCCACTACCAATAATAATATTCCGATTTAAATTACTCAAATTGGAATAAGACAAGAGATTATCATGGGATGCCATCAAGTGAGATGTGGCGCATGTGTCCATATACCAATTTTCGTCTGGAACGTTGAGTGACATTGTGTTCATAGCTGCTTCAATGTCAGTCGGTGCATAAGTTGAGGGAGGGGGGCATGTGTTGTGTAGGCATGTTGTGGACGTGCGACGAGTATGACAGGTTGGGCCTGTCGGATCGGAGGTGAAGTCCACGAGGATGTTGGATACGGGCACAGAGGAGAGGCCCATTACGGTGGGGCCCACGTGTCCCATGGCGGGTAGGCAGCCCACGACGGAGGTTGCTGCCACTGTCGCAGTCGTTACTGATTGTTTTTTGCCGGCGAAGACTGTCCATTCCCGTCGTCGTTGTTGCCGAAATTTTATCTATTGCGGCCCTTGCCGGACTGCCACCCTCGACGGTTGTTGCGGGTCGATCTGGACTGTTGCGAGTCCTCGGGTCGACGGTGCTGGCTGCCGGAGTTGGAGGCCCGACCGTCGGTGGAGGGCCCGATGGTGGTGGTGATGGCGGTGTCTGCAATGTTGGCCTGAGTGGTGTTTCGCTTGATTTTTCGAGTTTCATCAAGAATTATCTTCAAATGGGCCTCATAAAATGGTGGTAACGGCGTGCATTGCTGAAAGATGGTGGCAACGTCGTCATAGGATTTGTTCAAGCCTGCAATAAGTTGCATAACCAGTCGCTGAATAGTGACGAGTGCGCCAACATTGGAGAGTTGGTCAGCAAGCACCCTGAGTTCTTGACAATATGCAGACACGTTTGGGAAATCATCCTGATTAACGTCCTTGAACTAATTTTCAAGGTATAACGCTCGTTGAGTTTTGTTGTCGTGGAAAATACTTTCCAAACGTTCTCACGTTTGGCGGGAAGTGGCATCGGTCTCAATGATGGTGTGCAACAGATCATTAGAGATCGTGTCGTATATCCACTGGAAGATGGTTGCGTCCAAACGAGACCAGAGTGCATCATCAGAAGTCGAAGCTGAGGTGAGGTCTGTGGACTACTGTGTAGGAGGGATGATGTGGTCGATAACTTCGTAAACACGACAATGGATCTTAAAAAGCTCCACCCACGAGGAGTATTGACCATTTTCCATTCAAGGGTGACATGGATGAAGTTTTTGATAATATTGACTGCAAGTGCAAGATGGAATTTGGTTTTGTCAGCCACGGAAGATGAAATTTAGGAGGAAGATGGAGGGAGAATGGTCGGAAAAACTAGGGTTCCGTCGTGGGAAAAGGGGCGGCCAAGAGAAGAAGTCAGCAGCTAGGGTAGGAGATTTAGGGATAGGCTACTGATACCATAAAAGAATATGTTCCCTTCATTTTATTGATGAATGATTCACAATATATGTAGTATTACAAAAGTATTTACCTTGCTATAAACTAGGTAACTAATCAACCTAATTACAAAATGATTATAATTCTACCTAAAATAGAAAATTACAATTAATACAATTAATGAAAGAATATTCGGGAAATATTCTATTAGATAAAAACAAATATCTTTATTATGTTTATCCATTTTTCCACATTAAAAGTTCATGCAAATGTTTTGATATGGAGTAGACCAACTTGGCATCAATTCTGAAATTTTGACACCAGAAAGCTGTAGAAGAATCAGATGTTACTTATCACATGTGGCTCGAAATTGGTTTTGGTATCTTGGTTGAAAATTTTGATTAATATTTCTTTCTATCACTTTTTTTCTTAGAAATGAAAAGCTTTTTCTTAGAAATGAAAAGTAATCTTTTAAAATTAACTGCTAGATTTCTTCCGCTTAAAGTATACTCACATTCTTGTAGTAAAAATGTTTAATGGTCACTGTTGAGTTATATCTTTGAAAAATAATCACTTTTATAATGTTTTAAATTTCACATATAAAAAAATTAAAGAATTCAAAATTGACTATTTGTTAATTCTACCCACGTTCTTTCTCGCTTCTACCATGTCAAATCATATTAGTAGTTTTTTTTTTAAATCACTTCTCTTGCAAGTTCACCAATTCACTGTATAATTCAACTTTCTATTATCCTGTTTGATCAAGCTTTTCAAATGTTATAAGTACTTGTTATTTATTTATAAATCAGTATTTATTTTAGAGAATTGAGACGTTCGGCTAAATTTTTAGAAAAAAGTTAGTGCTTTCAATAGCCGGAAAATAACCTCTTTTTTCAATCACTTTTGTAACTTTGACCAACTATAAGTTGTTACTCTAATATTGATAAAATTTCAAATTGATTAGTCAAACATAATCTGATAAATTTTTTTTTAAAATAAGCAGATTTTAAAAATTTGAACAAATATGTTATATATACCATTTCCAGTGACGTAAAAGCTTCCTGCATACTAAATAACGACTTGAAGCAAAGCATGTTCAAGTCATTATGTAAAGAAGATATGCTTTCTCATTCATTTTCTTTATTCCTTCTTCTTCCATGTCTGCGTACCTTCCTTTATTTCTCTCAAAGTTAGAATTTTTCACTTAAGAGAATCTTTAGCAAATTATGCAGGAATTTGCAGCAACCAGTGGAAACTCAAAATCAGATAAGAATAAAGGGATTGCTGAAATTAAAGAAGCTGAGATAACACACGAAGAAGTTAAGGAGACTGACAATTTAGATACTAAATGTGGAGAAAAAACAGAGAAAGGTATTGAATTTGCAATAGATATTGATGACAAATCAGAGAATGATGAAAATCAGGGAACAGAAGAAGTATGTCGAATATGTCATTTGAATGAGGAGTCGATGGAAATGTTGCAGCTGGGTTGTGATTGTAAAGCTGAGCTTGGTGTTTGTCATCGCCATTGTGCTGAGGCTTGGTTCAATCAGAGAGGCAACAGGTATACCATTCTATCATCCTCCTATTTTTCTGGAAATCTTCATGCTTTTTAAGAAATTAATTTATATACACTGTTAGGATTCTTACACTATCAGTATGATACTCCCTCCGGTTCAAAATAAGTGTCCACTAAACCTTTTGCACATGATGATGGTCGATATGTGCGTTATTGATAATGGTGGATGAGGATAAAGGATCTGTGACTTGATCCCTAAATTGGATTTAGGGCTCGAACAATTTTAGAAAATCAACACAGAAACGTTTTGTCAGGATGTCGGCGCCGATGTGCTTGCTAGAGTTTCAAGGCAGTGCCGCGGCCCTAATGCTTCGTTTTAAATTCTGGACTTTCTGGACATTAGGCGTTGCGGCTCCATGGTGGAGCGCCGCGGCCCTAATGCAATACAAAGGTTTCTGCCTTGCCAGCGTCGCGGCTCCATTGTGGAGCGTCGCGGCGCTAATGCATTGCAGAAGCAGAATTTCGGCTTCTGCCTCACCGGCACCACGGCTCTAATGATTAGCACCGCAGCCCCATCGGTCCAAAAAAAATTCAAAATGTTTAACACACGATTATTATTATAAAATATTAACTCCTAGAAAAAGTTAGATATTTTGACTAAACTACCTTAATTAATAGTAGTGCCTAATTAATACTGCGTTTTCTTGATTACATAAAAACTCACTTATCTAAATAGGGGTAAATTTGAAAGAGAATAATTAATATCTTCTTGATTACGTAGGTGAACACTTATTTTGGACTAAAAAAAGGTTAAATGGACATTTGTTATGAACCGGAGGGCCTATATCCTATCCTTTTTGTAGTTTGTGTTATGTGGGACGTGAATAATACCATAATAAAATAGTCCATGTTGTGGTTTGATTGATCATCTTATTCTGTCTCCTGCTTACCACATTTGTCTCTAAACCACCATCTTATCCATTTCTGTCCTTGAATATACTTTTACATAGGGGTGAGCACGGGTACAGGGTACCCAGATACCCGACCGGAACCGACACTAACGGGTAGGTTCCGGGTAGATATATTATAATAGCGGGTAGGGTCCGGGTAGTAAAATTAAGAACCGATCAATGTCGGGTCCGGTTCGATTCCGGAAAATAGAGACAGTGGTACGGACCCTAACCGATACCGGAACCTATAAAATATTAAATATTTTAATTTTTTTAGAAACATTTGGACCACTTTTAACTTTTTCCAAAATTATTTGTTGCCTTTGCATTGATTTTCCCCACCCCAAGACGTAAATATTTTATCTTTTTCACCCTTTATGCTTCGTTCTATTTCAAAGCGATACTATCTTCAATTTGTATTACTTTTTTATTTGAAATGTAAATCTATTTTTAAAATTTGTGTATATTTTTATAGTTGTGAAGATGAAATTTAGGAATTTACTAGTATAATAAAGCTTTTCTTTTGTATCGATGAGCTTATGAACACGAAAATAAGTTTAATTCAGATATTTTCAAATTTATTTTGAAATCAACACGTTCAATTAATTGAGTGTCAAATTTGGCTTGTAATTTTAGGTTTTGGTAACAGAATTAGTTTTTCTACAATGAATAAGTTTTCTAAAACTTCTTATAAGGGTACTAAAAACTCTGATTGCAGGCTAAAAAACTACTTGATGAAATTATTTTAGAACTCTTTTTATTCTCATAGGTTTAAAAATTGTTGCTTAATTTGTGTTTTTTATTTACAGATACTGGGAACCTACTGGACCTGGTCGGGTAGGTTCCGGGTAATGATTGCTACGGGTAGGTTCCGGGTAGTAAATTTAGGAACCGATCTTTTACCGGGTAGGGTCCGGATAGTTAAAAAATGTTAGGGTACCCGGACCCGCTCACCCCTACTTTTACATCATATTTATAGCATGTTTGATCAAGCTTTTGAAAAGTCGAATATGTTTTTTCATTTTAAGTATTTTAAAAAGGTGAGGTGGTCGGCTTTATATTGTTCGGACTCTCCAAAAATATTATCGCACCCGTATCAGATCCGCTAAAAATATACTATTTTTAAAAGATCCGACACGCACCCAACAACATTTTTGAAAAGTCTAAACAACATAGATTTGACTAAGCTTTTGGGAGAAAAAATAAGTAACTAATTTTGAGTACGCATTAACAAAAGCTGAAAAAGTACTTTTGAAGCATTGGCCCACAAATCATTTTTATATTGACCAAACTGTTTTTTCAAATTAATTAGTCAAAACATAAATTGTTACCCCCCATTAAAAAAGCACTTAATAATTTTCAAATAAGCAAATCAGCAAACATGATATCGGTAGGTGTTTAAGAGGCCTGTATGAGCAACCAATTATCTTAAGGTACTTAATAAGGATGAGATTTTAAATGGAATGGCATGACCGATGAGAACTCATATACTTGAGTTGTACTTACTACAAATTAGATCTGAAGTCTCCTAGAGTTTTATCTAATGCGCAGTGAATTCATATTGAGTGAGAACTGTAGGAGTTATAGCATTGTCTTGTCATTATACAGATTATGCGAAATATGTGGGAAGACAGCAAAAAATGTGGAAACAAGAATATTAGCAGAGAGGCAGAGCACCAGAATAATGGTGGTAGAATGGAACCAAAGGGCAATAGAAACCAGAAGTAGTTCATACATATCCAATTCCTCTGCTGCAGCTGCTACACGCAATGATTGTGCATGGAGATGTCAGCAATCCTGTTGTAATTTCCTGCTTGCCTGCTTTGTCATTGCCTTTACTCTCCCATGGTTCTTTCGACTTAATTTACCTTAACTAAATACACTCGAGAATTTCTCTGTTCATGGGGGTAATACATATTACAGTACTACTAGGCTAATACTATTAGCCAATTATACCTCTTTCGCCATACCAAAGGAAATATTTCACGGATGTGTTTGGTATGACGAAAGTCATTTCTCATGATGTGGTCATTTTCTAGTACTTGGTTAACTTATAACATTTTCATATCACAGTCATCGAGATATTCTGCTTAAATTTGACAGCTCAAGTCAACACAGCCAACTTGATGCACCTTCCACAACAATTCATATATGAATTGCATAATGTATATAAAGAATATAAGTTGAAGAAGCACAAGTTGCTGAGCCACGGTGTGAGGGAGAATGAACTTTTTTCATCTAAAAGTAATGACATAAGGCTAAACCAGGGAAACAATTAAGCAGTATATCATGGAAGTTGTAGTGCTAATATATAACGGACTTCCGCATTTAAAAGAAAAGACACCAACGCCACAAGGAAAACAACAAGACCATACCATAGAAGTTCAATATATAAAAAGAGAGTATGATTCTTCTTCTTTTTTTTGGAAAAAGAAAAAGAAATGTAAAATGATTTTGCAAGTAAAAGATCTATTTGTGGTCTGAAGTTTGGTTGAGCCAGTCCTGTAAGCACCTTGAGGTTTTCGACAGTGATGTTCACCTCTTGGTCTGGCTTGCGATCTACTTGTTGCTATCAGTCTTTTCTTCATTTGTGTAATCTGCTTCATTGACAGCTCTTCGGTTTCCCTTGGCTTCAGAGGAGTGCTGTTAGAAATGGCAAAACCATGATAAGTGACAACTTAATTTAACTCAGAAGGAATGGAACACATTTTATTAGAGAGTACCTAAAAAAAGAGCGCAAAGTTGTCAGCTCTATGAATCGCCACCTCAAAGTGCATGTTTGATTTGTGTCTGATAGGATGAGGCATCTCTGCTAAGTTATCCTTGGATGAACTTCTCTATGATTAATACCAATAATCATATAATATTGGAATACAAGAAGCGGTCTTAGAATGACTCATCATAACGATCATTCTGCATTCAAAGACAATATGAACTGATGCATCAGCTTTGTTTCCTCCTCATCTCACCGCTAAAGCAAGGATGAGAAGACGAGTCGTCCTTATATCTCTTCATCCCATCTCATCTTGTGAACCAAACACAGACAGTTATTAGTTTATACTAAGAAGCTAGTCCAAGCAAAAGTCACTCAAGGTTAACTAAACCCAAAGACAAGAGGGCAATAGCAGGAATAGTATCAGAAAAAGTGAGAGCTCAACCTCAGATCCATTATTTCATATTGACAACGAAAGGAAGAGTATAAAATTTCAGAAGCCTATTCAGCTTGACACAATGTGAACCATATATTGGAAAAGGCAGCATAAGAGGCAAAGGATCATGGACCTTTCTAAAAAAGAGGTAAAGGGTCATGGACCTTTCTAAAACAAAACAAAAGAAATATTCATGGAAGTAGAAGCTAATTAACTAAAGTTTTGGCCTTTGGTCTGACAGTTGGCAGTCCACTTCCACTTTAAAACGACAGAAAGCCCTCATATGCGGCGCATATAAAGAATGAATGACAAGTGTTTTTCCAAAACATTTTTTATAGTAACAGTTACCAGATAAGGCCCAAAAGCGTGAGAGCATACACAGAGCATCAAGAAGTTAAAGGTAACTGAAAGAGGGAAAGGATACTGCATTTAGTTAAGTGAGAGACAGCTTTCTCCCCATATATCAAGTTTTGAGTGACGCAATTAGCCAAAGAAGACAGAAATGTGTTTACTGCTTATATTCCTTAATGTTCCAACAAGTAATAGTGTAATACTACGCTTTTAAAGAAATATCAGCGTAAACCTTCCACTCACCTTCAATTAGAACAGGAAAACCAAAAAATAAGTTCCACGTAACCTGGACCCTACCCACTACTCATTTTTCTTTTGCCTTGGGCTTTCCTAGTGTGTTTGAATATTTTCAATCTCAAATACTGTCATTCTTGCAGATTTAAGGACAAAGTTACCTTGTAAGAACAGCTTTGACAGTAAGTGGAAGTAAAAGCTTTGATGGAGTACTACTAAATCAAAGTAAGTGGAAGTAAAGCTTTGATGGAGTACTACTAAACTAAGTCATTGCCTTGGAAAGGACATGCAACATAAAAGAAACCGAAAATTACACCTGTCCCTTTAACAGTATTTGCTGCCATCTCCATCTCCTGAGATGGAAATCATTTGTAACTTAAACTTGTGCACTGCCTTGCACCAAGGTGTAAAAGCTTCTCAAATCAATATAGCAAAGTTCTTACCAAGACAATTTACAAAGATCCAGACATTAAGGAGAATGTTTATAAAGTAACAAAATTTGAGAGAAACAAATTTCCTTTGTGAAGAGCTTACCAAGTAAATTTAAAAAGATCCAGGCATTAAAGGAGAATTATTATAAAGTGACAAAATTTGAGATAAATAAATTTCCTTCTTTTCCTACCAAGGAAAGCTCAACTAAGTGGGGGAGAAAAAATAGAAATTTAAACTCACCACATTAAGTCCATGGCGTTTGACAAAAGAAGATTTAGAAGCTAGCTTGTCCCAAATATTTGAAATTGCTCAATCTCCTGTCATAGAGAAGGAGAGAGCAAGGGAAACATTCACAACTGAAACTCCAATTTAAATCAATTCGGGTACTGAAGATGAAGGGAACTTACAACTTCAATAGCAAGCTTCTCTTCAAGCAGTAACCCATAATGCAACCGCATTAAAATCTGCAAAATCACAGGATACCACAACATCAATTATCAATAAATTTGATACTCCCTCCGGTTCAAAATAAGTGTCCACTTAGCCTTTAGCACATCCTTAAGAAAATACTAACTCCTAGAAAAGAATAGGTATGTTGACTAAACTACCCTTAATTAAATACTCCCTCCGTCCCAATTTGTTTGAAGGTTGACCGGTTTGGGAGTCAAACAACTTTTTATTTGACTTAATTTTAAACATAGATTCTCTGAGTATTTTATAATAAAATTTACATATTTGAAAACTACACAAAAAGTACTATAAATCTGCAAAAATTAATAATTCACAATATGTGAAAATAGTTGGAGAAAATCGTATTCAAAGAAAGAGTTGTTTGACTCCCAAACTAGTCAACCTTCAAACAAATTGGGACAGAGGGAGTACTACCTAGTTAATATAATTTCTTGATTACATAAAATCTCATTTATCTAAATAGGGATAAATTTGGAAGAAAATAATTAAATCCTTCTTGATTATATAAGTGGACACTTAATTTGAACCAAACTAAAAAGGTTAAGTGGTCACTTCTTATGAACCGGAGGGAGTATTAGCCAATAGTTGTGGTCAGCAGGTTGTTGAGTTTTTTCATAATCAGTTATATCTATTCATTTATATTGTAGCTCTCATCAAATGCTAAGACAAACAGGGTAAAAGCAGGTATTAATCAATTCAAGGAAATGACAAAAAGTTACTCCATGTGAGGATCTTTTTGCTATAGTGTGTGAAAGTACATTCTTGTTTACAACCTACACAACCCTAAATATGTTGATCTTGAAAAACTACAGAAAGAAAAGGAAGTAGAATTTCAAGCAAAGGAAATGACGAAAATTTCTCAGTCTGAGGAAAATGTGAACTCAAACTATAAGTTTTTACTTCCAAAGAGCTAAGCTGCAAATAGCTTGCGTAAAAACGAGAGCAGTGCAATACACTACAATGTTTTCCGTATAAGTTCAAGTATTCAATGCAGAAATATTTGCAGGTCCTGATTTGCGAAATTTTATATATTGAGAAAGTGATAATTTTATGGATTAGTTGGGAATCCCCTGTATAAAAGTGGAATGAAAAATAAATACATTAAAGCACTTGATGAGATCCAGGAGTTGAACCACGTCAGATCCAGAAATTGAACCACAACCTTCACAAGTTTAATATATGATAGTTGCAGAAGCTCCTTACTTTAGAACTGTGAAATCAGATCATCTAGAAAAAGAATACAAATAAAACCTTTAGCCTATGCTATACATCCATATCTAAGATTCTTTGGTCCATTCCTTATGCATATCATAGTTGTGTGAGCAAATTCCAGAACTACAGATCTAAATCACTAGTCAAATTATTACTATCAGAAGTATAAACCTAACTTGAATCGATGTTGAATTTAAACTACATTTAGTTAATCCAGCGTCATTTCAGAGAGAGAATCTCCATTAGCTAAGCTTGTTGCTACTTTCAGGGCTCTATCCATGAAGTACTTTTTAAGATTTCCTTATCAAAAAAAAACTTTTAAGGTTCAGATCTAAGACTTCCCATTTTGGAATGTTCAGATAGGTTTGACATCATTTCCATTTCTTTACAACTTTCAAGTATTCAAATTCATTACGTTATTCAAACTCTAAACTTTGATGTGATTTTTTCTCCATCAAACTAACTTCTCAACATTACTTTGATATTTTCATTTATAATAGCGCATTTAATATATAAGTCAAACTAATAAACTCCATGCCAATGTAATACCATCATATAAAATAGAACGGAAGCAGTATAACTTTTGGTTTGAGATACTGAAGCTGTTAGCTTTAAAACGTCTCAGAAAAGGAACTGGGGAGACAAAGAGCACCAACACCTGATGCATCTATTGCTGTATAACAGAGATCCTAACTCTCTAGCTTAACTGACCTTTGTTCCCAGACTCAATAATCAACACATCTTAAGCAACTTCAAAGAGGAGACAAAAGAAATCTGGCTCAAATATGTAAGAACACTTCACTTCTACCTATTAAGGGAAAAAGAGCAGTACAATCTTCACCTTTGATTTATATTCAGCCAACACGACAGCTGAATGATTTCAGATTCAGAGCGCAGATTGGCGGGCTGCAGAAAAGAGCAGTCCTTAATTATACTGATTGTACTCTACTATCTAGCTTTGGAAGTCAATACTAAACATTACAAAAAAATAAGTGGACAGAGATTAGGAAATATAAATAACTGACAGTTTCGGCCCACCTACTTGTTTAGCATCTGTAATAAAGCATGCCTTTACTTCCACATAATAACTCTTCACAGTTTCAACAGCATGTCATCATTATCCTTTGGGTGGGGAAAGGTATATAATTGACGACCTCCTGACAGCAGTGTCACTGTGTTTGCCTCTTACAAGAGGATCGAGTACTTTTCTTAAAAATGGTTAATGTAGAGTGTATTCTCAGTTGCATGATCCTGAGGCTTTTCAGCTTCCATAAGGCGTTGTAATGCAAACCTTAGGCAATTGAATAAGATTAACACTTGAGTGGAAAAGTTGAGCATTATCTCCAATTAATTATGCAGTATCTTAGCCAATCGAATTTTAGACTGGACCTTCCTTGCTTCTTGCGAAAATCCAGAACAATGAAGGCCATCAATAACGCTACGTTTATCTGATTTAAGAATTCTCATGCCACCTCTTATACACGATAGTAATAGCTTAGATGCTGCATAAAATCTCCTGGCTTTGCAAAGACTATGCACCATAGTGGAGTAAGTAATAGAATCTTTGGCATCCAGTGATTCGAACATTCGTAAAGCATGATCGAGGTGACCAGCTTTACACAACCCATTGATAAAAGAATTCAAAGCAACCAAGTTAGAATCAAAACCCATCATACGCATATAGTCCAAATGTTGCTGTGCCTCTTTGAAATTACCAGTCCTGCACAAGCCATCAATCAAGATACTGTGGGTGTACTTGTCAGACTCCAACCCTTTTTTTTCTGCCTCGTACAACAACTTATAAGCATTATCCAGCTGACCTTCCTTACAATATAGATTAACAATGGTATTAAAAGACACCAAATCAAGGTCAAAACCATTTGTAATTATATAGCCCAGGTACTCATTGGCCTCATTCATCTTCCCAGTTTTAAGTAACATACTTGCAACTGTACAGTAAGCAAAGGCATCATATGTATA
Organism: Anisodus acutangulus; assembly: GCA_029783415.1. Lineage (NCBI taxonomy): Eukaryota > Viridiplantae > Streptophyta > Magnoliopsida > Solanales > Solanaceae > Anisodus > Anisodus acutangulus. The sequence continues at coordinate 49,035,758 of CM056491.1, forward strand.
TCCTTTCCTTCTCATCTCTACAAAGATCCTAAGGCCTTCTTCAAATTGTCTACATCTGAAGCAGCATTTCATTACTGTGGTATAAGTTATGGCATTCGGGATATAACCTGATTCTATCAACTCATTGAGAAACTCTCTTGCAGCTTTTCCTCGTCCTGACTTGCACAGCCGATGAATAAGAATGTTGTAAGTTGCTAATTGGGGAATAAATCCATGACGTTTTAAACTCCTAAATAACATTAGGGCATTCTCTGTATATCCATTCATACAAAGACCATTAATTAATATATTGAATGTTGCTGGATGAACAGAAATATCTTTCAAAAGAATATCCTGAAAAACCCTGTACGCCTCATCTGGCTTTCTCAATTTAAAGAAGCAATGCATTAATGTGTTGTAACTCCAAATATCAGGAAGAATACTCATCTCAAGCATTTCTTCAAACAGATCGAGACATCGAGACAACATGCAATATCTGGTAGCTCCAGCTATTAAAGAGTTATACGTAATAACATCAGGGTTAATTCCAGCTTCTTTCATCCTATAAAGGATGGAATAACCTGCATCAATGCCAATAAAGCGGCAATATGCAGTAATCAGTGTATTGTAAGTGACCACATCTGGTTGTACTCCAATTCTTATGCCATCAACTATTACAGCTTCAGTTTTCTCCAATTGTTTGGTTTTACAAAGAGATGCTACGCAAATATTCAATAACCTTGTTGATAATTTATCTTTGATACTCCACATCTAATCCAGGAGTTAAGACCTGCGACCTGAATCATTTTTGAACAAAATTATCAGATAAATCCTTTTCAGATATCAACTCTTTCTTTTAGAAGTACAAAAGAGTAGCATTCTTTACAGTAAGCATTTCTCAGTTCAAATCCATAGATGGACATGCCAAAGTGCAATATGAAAGGTAGTCTCATCTGTTCTTCTGGTCAATTCTTATGAGTTATACAAGTTCTTAAATCCATCAAAATGAAAATACAAAGCACGAAATCATCTATTGGCACAGAACTAAAGATTTTCATTAAAGAAAACATTATAATGCAACAGCAGCAAGGATAATTATGACTCAATCTTCCTTTATATTAAACCAGTTACATTACCATACTCAACAATTTGTGTTTAAAAAAACAAGACTGGTGCTGCTCCAAGTAAACCACAAGTGGGGTGCTTTCTTTTTCTCAATTGCATAAGTTTCCTTGCTTACTCAGGTAGCAGAAAGAAACACGGTAAATTATTTACAAAAAACAAAAATTGAAAGCACTAATAATTGAGAAAGCAACAACGTCGTGAATTCACTAACTGGGATTTTCTTGTATTTGGGTAAGATAGTGATTGATGTAGAACAGAAATGACAACTTGCATTGCTAGTTACATGTAATACAAGTAAAGATTAAGTGAATCCCCGTGTTGGTACTCCTGGACTACTATTATTAGCAACCCAGTATTGGAGGAAGGAATCACTTGCTAACGGGATCCAGGATTTGAAACAAGTGGATTCTAACTTATACAATGACGTCGGCTATCACATGTGAACTGGAGTTACGAGCAAGAATCATTGGTTTAAGAACTGAGAGGGAGAAAAAACTCATATGAGACTCGAGAGGTAGAACTCAAGAGCAAGGAAACTTGAGAGAACAAGAAGGGATGTATTAACAAGTAACGGAAAGAGCCTTACAACCATTGGCCGTATGTACAAAGCGAGGAGCAAACAAGCAATTAGAAGAGAGGGAAGGCAACAAGAATGAAGTTACAATCATTGGAGGATATCCAAAAGCTACCCTTGAAGCAATACCGGACTTGTTTTAGTTACTTTTGAACAAAGATTTGAAGGAAATGGATTCTAGTCCGAAACACATAAGTGTGTCAATAACAGAAATGCTTTCGTAATCCATAAAAGAAGTGTCAAATTCAAACATCTAGTAGTCAATCCATGAAAGTGCAGAATTCAAACACCAAGTAATTAATTTACTTCTCCTCTTGCAAAACTAATAGGAATAAATCCTTTGTACAGCACATAAACACACGCGGATTTTCACTTTTCAGGACTAACTACACCTGTGAAATACTGGAATGGTAGAAGTTAACACCTTCACAAGATTTTGCAGATAAATTTCAATCTTCACGAGGCATACATGCAAAATATAAAATTTAAGCAGCCCATCAAGAAATATACTGTATGCATATAAACTTACGCATACAATATCTCATTCTCTGAAGGTCACATTTGAAATCAAGGCAAATTCCTTTAACGGAAACCAGTTTCTAAAGAACAAAACTTTGCAGGTATCATCATAGGATCAAAGTTTGAATCTTTTTCCTATCACAGCCATTATCGCTTATTCGATTGGAACCAACAGCGTCGTTGTTCAAATTACACACATCTTAAGGTACTCAATGCGTGTTAATATAATCCATTCCATTAATTTTTTGTATCAAGAGTGCATTACTATAATAAATGAGGTAAAAAGGAAAAGATTTGAGCAGCAATCAAATGAATATAATTTAAAACAACAGGCATGAACTTCACAAAAATCAATCGCACCTTGGATACAATGAACTCGTTCCTACGAGTGGAGAACACTGATTGTTTCGATAAATAATGGGATCTGACTGATTGGAAATGGGATGGACATCTTTTTATTGCGACACCTCTTCATCAAAACCCTTCTAATTACTATACCAGGAAGTTGAAACTGCCAACGCCAGCGGGGAACTGGAAAGGAGACGCCGGTGGCACTACCGGAAAACTCAAATGACGATTACCACGGCAAACGTTGGGCTCTGAATTCGGGTAATGATGGTAGCATTGCGTTGTCTCGATTGGGCTGGGCCGGATAAGGGTCGATTGGGCTCTCTCTCGTTACATTCGACTTATTGTACCCGCGCGCCGCGGTGAATATTAAAAATAAATAAATCATAGCAAATTTTATAAATTAAAGTTATTATAAAATGATAGCAATAGCAATATAAGACATGAGATTTAGACAAACAATTAGATAGAATGAGATTTTCTTCTTATTTCAAGTGTATGTTGGTCTACCTTCAAAGGTGAATAGCATCCCAATTTATAGGATGAAACCACTCAATGAAGGTTACAATTATTAAGTGTCCAAATTAATAGGTACATGTAACATACAAAAAGTTAGTAAATGTGTATGGACATTCATACAAATGATATGTATTTCATAACACTCCCCCTTGGATGTCCATAGATAATGTGCCTTGTTAAAATCTTACTAGAAAAAAAATCACTGGGAAAAAATCTAATGAAGAAAAAATAGCACACATTTCTAATAATACATATTTTGGTTACCTCATTAAAAACCTTACAAGAAAAATCCAGTGGAACAAAACCTTACACAAAAAAAGGGTACAACATGTATTAACTTCCCCTGATGAGAACTTCAAGCCAAGTGATTGATTCTTCGCATCACAATCTTGTGTACCGTCATCCCGAAAGTTGCAGTTGGCAGAGACTTGATGAACAAATCTGTCATATTATCACTTGAACGAATCTTGTGCACGTTGATATCACCATTCTTTTGGAGCTCGTGTGTGAAGAACAACTTTGGTGAAATGTGTTTTGTCCTATCTCCTTTTATGAATCCTCCCTTCAATTAAGCAATGCATGTTGCATTATCTTCATATAAGATTGTGGGTATTTTGTCACTTTTCAAACCACATTTTTCTCGAATGAGATATATCATTGACCTCAACCACACAACTTCTCAGCTTGCTTCATGAATTGCTATTATCTCAGCATGATTTGAAGAAGTCGCCACGATAGACTGCTTTGTAGATCGCCAAGATGTAGCATCACCCCACATATAAATACATAGCATGTTTGAGATCTAGCTTTGTGTGAGTCAGATAAATACCCTGCATCGGCATAACAACAAGATCGGGACTGCAATTGTTAGAGTAAAATAAGTCCAAATCGACAGTCCATTTTAGATACAACAATATGTGTTTAATTCCGTCCCAGTGTCTCCTTGTAGGAGCACAACTATATATTGCTAACATATTAACTGAAAAATGCTATGTCATGCCTTGTGGTATTGGCAAGCTACATTAGTACACCGATTGCACTAATATATGGTACTTCAGGACCAAGAATTTCCTCATTCTTTTATTGTGGTCGGAACGAATCTTTATTCACATCAAGTGATCTAATAACCATCGGAGTACTTAATAGATATGCTTCCTCCATATAAAATCGTTTAAACATTTTTTTTCTGTATATGCATATTGATGGACAAAGATACCATTTGTCAAATGTTTAATTTGTAAACCAAGACATAATTTTGTCTTTCCAATATCTCTCATCTCAAATTCCTTCTTTAAATAATCAATCGCCCTTTTGAGCTCTGCAGAAGTTCCAATGAGGTTTATGTCGTCAACATATACAACAAGTACTACAAACTCCGATATTGGTTTCTTTATAAAAACACATTGGCAAATGACATCATTTGTATCGCCTTCATTTAACAAATACTCACTAAGGCAGTTATACCACATGTATCCGATTTGCTTTAAATCATACAATGATCTTTGCAATATGATTGAGTGCATCTCTCGAGACTTTAAACTGCATGCTTCAGGCATCTTAAATCCTTCAGGAATTTTCATGTATATTTCATTTTCAAGTGTTCCATAGAGATATGTTGTAACCACATCCATTAAGTGCATCTCAAGTCTCTCGTGAACAACGAAACTAATGAGATAACAGAATGTTATTGCGTCCATAACATGTGAGTACGTCTCTTCATAATTGACGCCAGGCCTTTGTGAAAATCATTGTGCAACAAGGCGTGCCTTATATTTTTGTATCTCATTTTTCTCATTTTTTTTCGCACAAAAACCCATTTATAACCAACAGGCTTAATACCATTAGGTGTTTGGACTACATGTCCAAAAACTTCCCGTTTGGTAAGTGAGTTTAACTCTGATTGAATTGCCTCTTGCCATTTTGGTCAATCACATCTTTCTCGGCATTCTTTAATACATTGGGGTTCAAGATCCTCATTATCTTGCATAATTCTAGTTGCAATATTATAAGCAAAAATATAATCCACGTTTATTTCCAAGCGATTCAAAATAGTCATAACCTCACTTGAATTTATTGATATTCTTCATTTTCTTGAGGTTGAGGCTCATTGATTTCTTCAAGAATATCATGATTGATCAAATCTTGCATTTCTTTATGAGATTCTTTCTTAGTGTCATCTTGACCATTTATTTTTATTTTTCTAGGATTTCGATCCTTAGAACCCAATGGTCTACCACGCTTCAGGCGCGCTTTGGACTCATTTGCTATGACACTAGTAGATGGTCCTACAGGGACATCAATCCGAATTGGGACATTCTCTGCAGGGATATGTGATTTTGTAATCCCTTTCAAATTTGTAAATGTGTCTGACATTTGATTTGCTATTTTCTGCAACTGAATAATCTTTTGGACCTCTTGCTCACAAATAGAAGCACGTGGATCAAGATGATACAATGATGGACTATTCCACAAAATTTCTCTTTTTATTTTATTATTCTCTCCCCCTAATTTTGGAAAAATTGTCTCATTAAATCGACAATCAGCAAATCGAGCAGTGAACATATCTCATGTTAATGGTTCAAGATAACGAATAATGGAGGGAGATTCAAACCCAACATATATTCCTAATCTTCTTTGGGGGGCAATCTTGGTGCGATGTGGTGGTGCTACAGGCACATATACGCGCATCCAAAAATTCTTAGATGAGATATATTAGGTTCTTGACCCAAAACCAATTGCAACGGATAAAATTTATTGATAATTTGTCGGTCTGAGACGCACAAATATTGCTACATGCAAAATAGTGTGACCCCAAACAGACGTGGGTAACCTTGTTTTCATAAGCAATGATCTTGCTATCAATTGCAAATGCTTAATTAATGACTTTGCAAGGCCATTTTGAGTATGAACATGAGCTACACGATGTTCAACTTTTATCCCAATTGATAAACAATAATCATTAAATGTTTGGGATGAAAACTCTGCAACATTATCAAGGCGAATAGACTTTATCGGATTATCGGGAAACTATGCCCGTAATCGAATTATTTGTGCCAGTAATTTCGCAAACGCCAGGTTGCGAGATGACAATAGGCACACATGAGACCATCTAGAAGAAGCATCTATTAGGACCATAAAATATCTAAAATGATCCACTAGGTGGGTGAATAGGTCCACAAATATCCCCATGTATACGTTCCAAAAATTCAGGGGATTCAAACCCAACCTTTGTAGGTGATGGCCACAAAAAGCATTCAGAAGAAATATAACCACAAATATGGATACACACCAATTCAAAAACTCTCGGCAAGCCATGATCTATATAATTATTATCATTTTTTAAAAGTTTTTGTGTCTTTGCCTTTAATTGTTACCTTAACATTTTGAAGAAAATTAAACCCATTTAATTCTCATTAATCACCCTCTCAGATGTAACGTCCATACCTTTAAATTCATTTATCAACTACTACAAATTAAATTAATTAATTTACATCAAAGCATTCTCACCACATACCAAATATATACTTCCTATATATAAGTCAACGTTTCATTTTGAAATAAAATATAAGCCAATGATGGCTATTTAAGAGGTCAAATACGTTATCAATTGAATTGCAACAAATTCAAATGATATGTTAGAAACTGACAATCTATTGTTCATTAAAAATAATATATGACATTCAATTGTCTGAAGAAAATTATCTGGCAAATGAATGAAATATTCTCATAATAAATGTCATTATGACAATTCAATATTTGTATCAATTCAATTAAATACAAGGACTTAATGGAGGAATATTAAGACTCATAATTGTATTATATTAGAATAAAGAATATATTTAATTTATTTTGAGATATAATAATTATTTTATTAACAATTCCCCATTCAGGTTAAATCAAAGCATTAAGTAACATATGACTTCAATCCACAACAAACTTATACACGAAATGGAGCATCAGCAGTACATATTTTAATAGGAGATTACAAGTGCAGTTTTAAGTGATCACATAACAATTATTGTTATGTGATCTTTTATTCATTAACTATTGTAACTAGCAAAAATAATACATAAAAACTCAAATTTTGTAAGGTTAGCCATAAAATAGAGAGAATAAAAATAGTACCTTAGCCTCAGAAAATTTCTTGAGACGGTAGAGTCTCGTGCTGATAACGTGTTATAAAATGATAACAATAGCAATATAAGACAAGAGATGTAGACAAAGAAGTAGAGAGGAGGATGAGATTTTCTTTTTATTTCAAGTATATGTTGGTCTACCTTCAAAGTTGAATAACATCTCAATTTATAGGATGAAACTACTCAATAGATATTACAAACATTAAGTATTCAAATTAATAGGTACATGTAACATATAAAAAATTAGTGAATGTGTATGGACATTCAAAACAAAAGTATCAAAGATGTTAAATTATCACTGTCTCAACTATTCACCTGCTCGCTGTTTTTTCGTTTGATATTTCAAATGGTTTCTTATCTGACTTATAGCTAAAGGTTTTTCATTTATATTTCGAGAAAATTTATACATTGTTGTAAATGTTTTTTATTAATTTAAACTTCTTAAACTAATTTTGCTGATCCAATATAACTCCGATACTTTTCAATAATCCTAATGGATATTAATTACGTTTTTAAAATTTTATTAAGTGATTAAAATTCTTTTGTTGTTTAATATTTTATTTTTGATTTTATATGTCAAATTTTAATTAGTAATTATGAATTACTCTAAAATAAAAAACATATCTGTATTATTTTGTTTTGAAACCTATTGATGTTTTTATTAATTACTTTTTTGTATAACGTGCTAATGTTTTAATTTAATTTACTGAAATTACATACATGAATAGAAAATAATAAAATGACTTAATCTTAACTTGCCACTTGACTTAATATTCTTTATCACTACTTCACTTTTAATATAATACATATAGCTAAACATGAATACCTATATAGAGAGAGACTTGATATAGGCTTCTCATTTATGTTTCTATGCTGGAAATTCTTTAATTGTTTAAATCTATCAATAATATTTTAATATATTGATTATGCTGGAAATTCTTTCATTGGTTAAACCTATCTCTATGTTATTTTCGTTTTAAAATATTTTTTATTTTTTTATTTTTTTGTATTGAGACTTCAATTACATGATCTTATCACGATGCTCATTAATTTTGTCGAAATACTGGCATATGACTATTTTTTAACTAGTGTTTGTGAAAGAAATAATTTCTTGATTATTTTCATTGATTGAAAGAGTATATATACATTTACATATTTTCATAATAGGAGAATCTCGTTCCTATTCTACTCCTAAAACCTTATTCTATTTGGAGACTAACTATACAAGTATGGTAAGTGTACAATACTAATTAGACTATAACATTAATTACACATTTGTACAAAGAGAAGAGGATGCCCACGGATGGGCAGTAACTGTATATTTAACACACACCCGCAGTCATAGCGGGCGGTCTTCGAACGCTGAGATTGTCCCTAAAATCTTCAAAAAAGACCGAAGGAAGACCCTTTGTAAAGATGTCAGCAATTTGATACCTGAACGGGACATGGCAGACGCGTACTTGACCACGAGAAACCTTTTTGCGAACAAAGTGAATGTCCATCTCGATATATTTAGTGCGCTGGTGCTGAACCGGATTGCCAGACAGGTAGATGACATTAACATTATCGCAATAAACCAAGGTTGCTTTCTGAATAGGGCAATGAAGCTCCAACATCAAATTACGTAACCAACATGATTTCGAGACCACATTAGCTACCCCTCGATATTCGACCTCGGCACTAGATCGGGACAAAGTCGACTGACGTTTATGAGACCAAGTTATTTCCAAGAAACATACAATAGCCAAACGTATACCGTCTGGTGTCCGGACAGCCACTCAAATCAGCATCCGTATACGAGACAAGTGTGGACGTCGAGGAATGATATACATGTAAGACATAGTCAAGTGTACCCTGAATATACCGAATGATACGTTTGAGCGCGTTTATGTGCTCAACTCTGGGATCATGCATAAACAAACACACCTGTTGTACAACATACGTAATATCAGGTCTCGTGAATGTAAGTTACTAAAGGGCCCCTGCAAGACTGTGATATCGGGTCGGATCCTCGTATGGTGCGACAGCCACAACACTAAGCTTGGGCTTAGTATCAACGGGAGTGGAAGTGGACTTACAGGATGACATCCCAGCCCTCTCAATGATCTCAGTTGCATACTTCCGTTGATATAAGAATAACCCACCTGCATGACGAGTGACACCAATCCCCAAAAAATAACTCAACGGCCCCAAGTCTTTCATAGCAAACTCAGAATTGAGCATTGTCATGATAGATCGACATAATGCATCAGAAGAGGCAGTCAAGATAATATCATCCACATATAAAAGTATATAAGCCAAGGACAACCCACGATGATATATGAACAAAGAATTATCCGACCTGCTGTGAGTGAACCCAATAGTCGAAACATAGTCGGCAAACCTCGTATACCAGGCCCGTGGAGACTGCTTAAGCCAATAAGGACTTCTTCAACAAACATACAAGATGAGGATACTTGGGGTCCCTAAACCCCAAAGGCTGATGCATATACACTGTCTCATTGAGATCACCATGTAAGAAAACATTCTTCACATCTAACTAATGGATAGGCCATGCTTTCGAAAGAGCCAAGATGAGTACAGTGCGAATGGTAGCCGGCTTGACCACCGGACTAAACGTCTCTCCACAATCCACACCAACCTGCTCAGTCTTACCACCACCCACAAGGCGAGCCTTATGTCGTGCAAATGAACCGTCTGAATTGTCCTTATGAGCAAAAATCCACATAGACCTAATAATATTAATAACAGAAGGACGGGACACCAACTCCCACGTCTTATTATCAATAGGAGCATTATATTCATCGGTCATAACAATTTTCTAATTCGGGTCATTCAATGCAGATACAGGATTACGGGGTAAGGGTGATTTAACAACATTAGAATTTAAGTTAAAATGTCTTTTCGATTTAAAAATACCCCGTTGACTACGAGTGACCGGTCGATGACTCGGGGAAGAAGGGGACGGATTTTGGGAATTTTCTGGACGTGGGACGGACTGGCCAGCAGGCAATGGGCATGCTGGCCCAAATCGGGAATTGAAAACGGAACTGGACACAGGAATTGGGCCAATACTGGACCCAGAAACAGTAACCGGAACTGGGTAAGATTGATGGCCCAGTTGCTGGACCCAGATTTGTAGACGACGACGTTTGGGGAGGACCAGCGGGCAGTGGGCCCACTGGCGGAGTTGGGGTGTGGGACACGTCCGAAAAATAGTGAATAATATGCGGGGGAAATACTATCATCCAAAAAATTATACGAACTAGTCTCGGGATTACTAACCTTAGCAAATGGAAACTGGATTCATCAAAAATGACATGTCGATTAATGATGATTTTATTCGAGGATAAATCAAAACATTTATAACCACGATGATTAGACGGAAAAACCAAAAACACACGGAGTAGATCGGGTATGAAGTTTGTTAATTGTGGTGGACGGTAATAACGGATAACACAAACACCCAAAGACCCGAAGATGGGAATACGAAGGTGTTTTATTATATAAAATTTGTAGGGGGGAAGAATACGTCAAACCTTTGGAAGGAATAATGTTAAGAAGATATGTAGCCATTTGTAGAGCATGATTCCAAAAAAACGGGGGTATGGAAGCATGAATTAGTAAAGTGCGGACAATATTATTAATGATACGAATTTTACGTTCGACTTTCCCATTTTGTGAAGACGTATGAGGGCAAGAAAAATGAAAATTGATCCCATTATTTGCACAAAATTTTCGAAACACCTCATTGTCATATTCTTTGCCATTATCACATTGAATATTTTTTATTTCACGTTCGAATTGAGTTCTAATGAATGCTCTAAATTTTAAGAAGATGGAAAAAACTTGAGATTTTTTTGCTATTGGATAAGTCCACCAAAAAATTAGAATAATCATCCAAAAAGAGAACATAATACCGATGACCCAAAGAACTAAGAACATGAGACGTCCATAGATCACTATGAATAATATCAAATGACATTAAAGTATGAGAATTAGAGTCTACAAATGGCAACTTAACTATTTTCCCTAAAGAACAAGATTGACAATTCGGAGTGCTACGCTCACCCTTACAAGAAATAAAATTGTTTTCTCTAAGGAAGACAAAATAGACGATCCCGGTTGACCTAGACGTGCATGCCACAAGGAAGGAGCAAGGGCTGCAAACGCTGACGGCAAGGCTTGACTCGATGGACCGAAATATGGCGTGATAGGATAAAGATCTCCCCTACTATCACACCTCATGAGAGGATGCCCCGTTTTGAAATCCTTCACAGAGAACCCAAATGGATCAAATTCTATGGACACGAAATTACCAGTAGTGAATTTTCGGACATACACCAAATTTTTAATCAATTTTAGAGTGTGAAGGGTATTTTTCAAAATAAGGGGTGGATGAGGGGGAGACAATATTTTATGACCATAACCACGAATTGGAATTGAATTACCATTACTAACAATTATACCACGATTGTTGCTCAAATTGGAATAAGACGAGAGAGTACCTGAATCGGATGTCATGTGAGTAGTGGCGCCGGTGTCCATGTACCAATTTGGGTCCGAAGGATTTATTCCAAGCGTGTGGGGTGGGGCCTACTTTCACCGGTACTGCTGACGTTACCACCGCAATTTTTTTGATTATTTTTCCTAGTATTCTTGCCGCCACCTTGAGCACGGTTTTGGCCCGAATTATCAACACACCCCGGAGAATTTGTGGAGGACGTCATCATGACCACGGGACTTGCCTCGGTAGCCGCCTTCTTAGCCAATCCGGCTTCTTCCAAAGTAAGCATGGAGCGGGCTTGATAGAACGTTGGGAGAGGGTTACTTTGACGAAGTAGGGTCCCAACGCCACTAAATGCCTCGGAGAGGCCAACAACCATCTGTAGAACCAGACGATCTTCACTAATGGGCGCACCAACGTTGCGGAGTTGGTTCGCCAATTCTTTCAACCTTTTGCAATACGCTGAAACATTCGGGAAATTTTCCATGTTGACGTGGGAAAAATCCTGCTCAAGAGTAACAACTCTGGAATTCTGATTATCTTGGAATATGTCAAGCAGCCTATCCTAAGCAGCCATTGCCGTAGCGTCTGGCTCAATAATTGTCTGCAACAGGTCAGTAGAGATAGTGAAATAAATCCACTGAAGGACGGTGGCATCAAGCGTTGTCCATAACTTAGGATCATCCTCACGTTGAGGCACCTCCATATCCTCAAGAGTCGCGGGGATTATGTGATGGATGATTTGATGCGAGCGAGCGTGAATTTTAAACAACTCGGCCCACGTCGCGTATTGGACGTTTTCTATTTCAAGAATGAGAGGTATGTGATTCTTGATGTTAGAAACCATACGGGCAGGATAAAACGTGCTCTTTTTCGTCGATATAACGAAAGAACAATAAGTGATTTTGTAGAAAATTTGGGAAGATATGAGGTAAAATTTAACACGAAATCCGAGGAATGGGCACGGAAATCGATGCAGTTTTTGGCCATGAAAAACCGAGAGAAAATTTGGAGAAGAGCGGAAGCAATTTAGTCCTAGACTTCTGATACCATGAAAGAAATAATCCCTTGATTATTTTCATTTGATTGAAAAAGTATATATACATTTACATATTTCCATAATAGGAGAATCATATTCCTATTCTACTCCTAAAACCTTATTCTATTTGAAGACTATCTATACAAATATGATAAGTGTACAATACTAATTAGACTATAACATTAATTACAGATTTGTACAAGGAGAAGAGGATGCCCACGGATGGGCAGTAACGGTATATTTAACAGTTTGACTTGATATCCAAGACATCTATCCTCATTACATATGTTAATTAGATTACAAATTTTATATTTTATATAGTAATTAACATAAAAAGATTCCATAAAGCAAATTGGATTAATATCGTTGTCCACTACTCTTCTATATAAATCAATTTTCTTACTCCTGAATTTTAATTTATTTTTTAATTTTTGTTCTTTTGTTCACTATTTTTCAGTTGTCTAAATTAATAGGAAACTAAGCAAACCGGTCTTTTCTTGGATAACGATAGTTTCATTTTTGTTCGCCTAAATATTAACATAATGATAAGGATAACTTATTTCTTGTTCACTATGTTACGTGACTCCCACTTTAAATTTAAGGGATTAAATAGGGGAAGGAAGGGAGATATATATATATATATAATTCAAGAAAAATATATTTTAACTTAAAATAAAAAACATTATCTTTATATTAATATTTTAAAAAGTATCTACAGATTAAATTAAACAATTATTGTAATGGTATGAGAATGCAAGCAAAAGATTTGTGCTTAGAGAACTAAATTGCTACGTAAAATACAATTAAAAGCAAATCTTATCTTTCTTTCTTTTTTTCTTCTCTTTTTCCTTTGTCATCCTAATAGTGTTTTTGCCTCTCCTATTATATATTTTTAAAAGAATATGGGATACATTCCTTAAATAAATCCTTAAATCTCTCAAAAAGTAGGATAGAAAAATATAATTTATAATTTAAAACGTGTTTTTATTGAAGTTATAAATTTAATTTTTTAAAATTTTTAACCGTGCACGTGTTTGTGAGTTAGTGGCCTGGTAATATGGGATGTGCTAAGTTAGTTTTTCTTATACATTTTTTAAAATCTTTTTGTATTTTCTTTTCATCTTTTTGTCCTTTTTATTGTATTTTATTTTTTAAATACGAATTTCCTGGTGATGACACATTGTGCTTTTGCCTCCCCTATTATATATAGACTCCCCTATTCTAGATATATTTTTTTGCACGGATTTCCCTTCATATGGACTAATCTATTTTTGCCCCTCAAATCGGTGGTTTTTAATTTTTGATCCTAAGACATAGTTTGAGATCTTGCCTTGTGATTTTTTTTTATTCTGTTGGGTTTCGAACTCAAAATTTGAATTTCATTTTATTTTTTCAATGTCAGAGATATTTTCGATCGTTTTCTATTATATAAAGTCTCGAAGAGCAAACAAAAAGACCTGTGATTTGAGGGGGAAAAAAATCAAAGACCACCCCAAGATAGGGCAATGGTGCGAATTACATAGGACTTCCACGTCTCAATATAAGTGTTTTATGAAACTCTTATCATGAATATTTTCTTTTTTTTTTCTTGTTTCGAGGTCATGAATGTCATATCGATAATGCATGAAGTTAGTTTTTGTCGATATTGTGGTGATAGTTTAGTATATAATTTGTTTTTGAGTAAGATATGATTATTTGAAAAAATTAAAATATATTTGCCCTACATTTAGAAAGAAGCCACAACTTTCATTTTCTTCCTTACAATAGGTAAAACATCTATTGCTATTACTCAAACTCATTTTTTAACATGCTTGAACAAACACTTAACTCTCCAAAGTAAGTTTTATTTTGATTTTTCTTTTAAAAGTATTTATAGTTTCTCGAAAGTTTTGGTTAAAAATCACTACTATTAATTTTGTTAGAGGCAAACAATTTATCTTGACTTAATAAGAAAAAAATGCATTTGGGAGTACAAAAGTTCTTAAGTTGAAGCAAAAGGAACAACATAAACTGAAATCCAGTTAGCAAAAGTGAATGAAGAAATTACATGGTATTGAGCTGGTCTTTAATTCTCTCCCTTCAAATGAGCTGATTTTTATTTTTTGGCTTTCAAAATCGAACTTATATCAAATGAGACATAAGTCCTTAAAGGCGCGAGACATAACTTGTGAATATTATAATCGAAAATGTAAACGGATAAAAGTTGTTTGTCTTGAGGGTCAAAAATTAAAGACCATCACAAAATAGAACCAAAAAGCAAATGACCCAAAAGTGAACAGTATTTCTGAAAATGGCCGGGACCCGACACAAGCTGCGGCCCATAATTGTATCATTTGTAAAAGTTAGATAGAATTAGGGTTTTTCACCATCATCTTCGCGCCTCTACAATTTCTCCCTGCTGCTGCAACTTGGTCCAGCAATGGTATCTCTCTGCAATTTCCATTCCGTTAGTATTAATAATGATTATTACTATGTATATGCCGATAAATTCTAAGTATTTGTTGTTTTGTAATGAGTACAGGCTTCAGAGAAGAAATTGAGCAACCCTATGAGGGACATCAAGGTCCAAAAGCTTGTCCTCAACATATCCGTCGGCGAGAGTGGAGATCGACTCACTAGAGCCGCAAAGGTGACAACTTTTTCATAAATCACCTGAATTTCTTATTTTCTATTGTTTAAATGTTGAACTGAGATTGAGTTCACTTCCATTTTTTATGCTTAAGGTGTTGGAGCAACTTAGCGGCCAATCACCTGTTTTCTCCAAGGGTAAGCTTTTGAATCTTCTATGCATTTCAATATACTAGACACTGATCATTTGTCTGATGCATGAAATAGCGCCTATGTATACCTGCAAGCTGCTTGGTTGTGGTAATTGGTTTACAATAATGCTGGTCTGCGACTTAGTATGACCCTAGTTTTCATCAGTTACAGATTAAGTTCAGTGCTGAATAGTGCCGGATCAATACAGAGGACTCATATAACTGTTCCAATGAGTTTTGGATTAAGGCATCTTGATTAATTAACTAATAATGTTAGGTTATGGGGAGTAACTCCCCTTTTCTTTTGTGATGAACTAAAACCTCAAGCAACTAGCTGTATCGGTTGCACATACTGGTAATTGTAATGAGTTTGTTTCTTTAGCCAACATATATGTGCAAGTATTCACGAGTTATTGTGAAGGACCTTCATTGTCCAAAGTGTTCCTCAGCTTTCTGAGGTTGTTGAAATATGATAACCATGTTATTCACGAGTGATGGTTATCTGACTTGCTTCCTGCTTGTTCATACATCGGTAAGGATAATATGGCTGATGAATGGTATTTCCAGTGATGTACTTTGTTTGTGGACATTTAACTGACTCTGTAACTATCTCAGATTTCCTGTCTGGAGATATTAATAAGTTTCTCACATGCTTGTGCGATTTTCATTAACAGCAAGGTATACTGTGCGGTCCTTTGGAATCAGGCGTAATGAAAAGATAGCCTGCCATGTCACTGTTAGAGGGGAGAAAGCCATGCAGCTACTTGAGAGTGGATTGAAAGTTAAGGAATATGAGTTGTTGAGAAGGAACTTCAGTGAAACCGGCTGCTTTGGGTTTGGTATTCAAGAGCACATTGATCTTGGAATTAAGTGAGTAGATTGTCATCTAGCATATCTTCTTGTGTTTTGACTTTCATGCTCTGCACAATTAGCTGCTGCCAGAATTATTTTGGTTATCTACTTTTTCCAGTGCATAACAAGAAAACTATGTTAGGTTTTGTTCGAACTGCATAGAACTTGGTAGACTAATTTTCCATATAGTTCTTTTTAATAACTGTTCTCTTGCCTTACCTTATTAACCTCGGTAGGCTATGCATCTGTTATTTTGCTTTATGATTTGTATAAATAAGATGTATTTTTGTCATTCCTAAGTTGTGTTGTTCTATTTTTCTTATCTCTTTTACAGATATGACCCTTCAACTGGTATTTATGGTATGGATTTCTACGTTGTATTGGAGCGTCCTGGATACCGTGTTGCTCGTCGCCGCAGGTGCAAGTCTCGAGTTGGGATCCAGCAGAGAGTCACAAAGGAGGACGCAATGAAGTGGTTCCAGGTCAAATATGAAGGTGTTATCCTTAACAAGTCCTCAAATATTACTAACTGATAAGCTGAGAGCCAGCTTCTGGATCAGTTTGTCTCCCTAGCAAGTTTATGTTTATGCATTTTGTAGACCGATATCGATATCGATATCACCCCTAGAGGAAAGTTTTGGAGAGTTTCTGTTAGTTTGTATATGAGGATGTGTTAGTTCCTCATTTTGGCTATCAGATGAACTCAATCTTTTTCTTTTTTGTGGTCATTTTGTTTTGTTGCAATCATAGTAGAATCAGCAATTTGTGGTGATGAATTGATCGCTGTTTAAACATCTTTATTAAATCCAATTCCTAAACAATGGTTAAAGATTACAATGTTAACACGCTGCTTGAAACGTATTCACTGAGCTTGCATGTGTTTTTTCCTTCTCCTCTTGGATTGGTTTGTGGAAAACTTACAAGGTATTCCGAGAAAACATCCACACTTGAGAGTTTTGTGGAAATTCAAGAGATCAATTTGGATTCTTCTTCTTGGATCACCAACCAAAGCTGATTGGAGATTGTCAACATCCTTGAAGCAAGTACGTTCATGAAATGGCATACACTCAAGGGGCTGCATGGTGTTCCTTATCATTTGACCTGCTAAAGCCATAGCTTTATCATTTGATGTGCATGCATCTCCATATGTAAACGACGTCGACTGATATGCCTCATTGATATATCAGTTAATTCTGCTTTGTGACCTTTGAAATCCTCTGATACCAGTTGACACTGTAGCTCCATAATCTTCTCATGAACCTCATTGGTCCCTTCGGTGAGCCTCTCCCAACTCTTAAGCAACTGAGATAGCTTCGCAGCTGGTTGCGATGACCTGATTGGTAACCTCAGCCTTTTGTAGCCCGAATAGTTTATCATTATTTGACAACAAGCTCTCATCTTTTGCACTATCACGGTCATGATTAGATAACCTGGAGTTGTATAACTCAGGATCCAATGCCTCCAAATACAAGTCCAACAATGCAACTTTATGGTACCTTCCAGCTTCATGTAAACACATAAGGCGAGATCTCCATAGTTCCTGCAGCCTCTGCAGTTCTGATAGTCCATGGCCTAGACTCATAGCATTTAGTTCTACATGATTATCCGATTTGCTGAATATGTTCTGTAAGATGGCAGCTCAAAAACATGCTTAATCAATTCTTCTGGCAAGTTATTAGCAAGATCCTCATAGCATGACTTCTTATTTTTATCTCCCTCATCAACTATAAACTTGAGCACAAAGCTAAGAGGCTCGACGGATAGTTGTTGGACTATTGCCATCTTTAAGGCTCTAACAAATGAAGTAACTGTTCCATCTTGTCTTAAAAAAATAGTTCCTCAAGAAAGTCGCCACCTTGTGCCCAACACTAAAGCCTGCATCACAAATTTTTACTGGAATAGCCTGAATGATTGCATCCATCCTTTCAACTGGGGATTTCAGAAAGAATATCGATATAGAAACATTGAAGTGCACGGGAAATGAGCACATTTCTGAGAGCATCAGTACTTGTAGCAACACCAGCAATTATGATGACCGGAATCTTAACTGACCATTTACTCAACATATTGATGAAATCTGATAAGACAACCCCACAACACCTCTCCATATCCTCAGTAACTACAACCACGGGTTTCTCATACTTGCCATGATCACTATACCTTGACCTGCTTTGATATGCTTTCTCTTGAACCGAGAGTCTATTAGAAACAACCTCTCTACTCTCAAGGTAGGGGTAAGGTCTGCGTACACTCTACTCTTTCCAAACCCACTTGTGGGATTACACTGGGTATATTGTTGTTGTTGGTGTTGCCATGGTCGCTATACCAACATGATCAGCTGCTTCATCAATGTCAACCATAAGCAATTGTCTCAGAAACGCTCCGAGACAGGCCCCAATGCCATTCTTGGTAGAAAAATCCGAGTAAATATTATCCACATAGCATCCACGCGATTTCAAGTATAAACCAAGTTGAGCAAAAGTTAATATGTCATCGACAGAATTTCAACTATTCTTGGAAAAGACAAAACCAGTGGAGCTTTTTAACTATACTACCACCATTATTATGAACAAAAGTGTATGAAAGACTTGACTTAGATGGATTATTAACAGGCCCTCTACACGAACAAATTTCATTAAAAGATTCAAGAACCCATCGTCGTATCTCATCAAACACATCAGCATTTATACTCCTCAAGGCAATCACTTTAGCTAATCGACGCTTGATCAATTATCCAGTTCGCTAGATTTATGATTGATTATATCACACTAGCTAGTATTCTCATTCGTTGGTTTTCGTTGATGTACGTAGTTGATATAATTCCCTAGGAAATTCAAGGAACAAGGATGTTAATCTCAAAATTTGCAAACAGTCAATGACAAAGGATATGCAGATCATCTTCCAAAATGTACCCCTAAACGTACTAAAAATACATAAGCAAATTTACCTAAAAGTTAGGATTTCAATTTCAAGTTTGTGATTCATTTTTTTAAAATTTGAAATTTGATACCATAAATTTATATTTTGCAGAAAAAATTCCATAATTTTAAATATTGCAAAAAAAATAAAATATGTTTGACGAGGTTGTCCGTACCACATAGGAGGATTATATTGAAGAATAGCTAGTTACTATTATTGGTGATTTACTGGACCAATGAATCTTTGTAAAAAAAGTTTGTAAGTGCATGCAATCGCAAATATTTATTTATAAAAGGAACATGGAGATTTGCGATTATGCAACGCCTTAGGATATTCTAATATCTTGTTTATGAACTATGTTTTGCTTATTTTGTAAGATTGTATAAGATTTGAAAAAGTATTGATAGTTTCGACAAATTATGGGAGTTTGATGTTTATAAGAAAAAGAACTTTTGAGATCTAAATTACATGTCCAAATAAAATTTCAACTTCAAAATCAAGGTGATTGAATCATTGATTTGAAATCATAGCCAAATCTTAAATGCTTGGCTAAATACCATCACTCTAAGGTGAGGACCTTTTAATTTTTTTTAAATATTTTAAAAATAAGCACTTCTAATTTCTCAAAAACTTGGCCAAGCATTCTTTAGGATCATGCTATCAATTTATCATGTTTACAAATCGATAACCGATAAACTGAATCAATAATATATAAAATCGAATTGAACCGACTGATAAACCCCTGGCTAAAGCACCTCAAAGCAGCTTTCACTAGGCTATGTTGATGTGTTGTATTTCTTTTGGGAGGGCGCGGTGCAACTACATATTAGATACGATTTCTGTCAGACCTAATAATTTTTGCTTAGACCTCGTATTTGTATTATGAAATTCATCATATATGTATAAATGTTTGAACGGGTAACTAAAACGAAAGTTACGGGTTCAGTGACAAGTTCAGAAATTAATAAATTTCAAATCCTAACTCCACCTCTAAGGGTGAGGTGGGTGGTTCGTTAACGTATAGTGATTGGGGAATAAACTTGGAATTGAAAGAAAAACAAAATTTTATACTTGCTCATATAAAGGGCGTTTACATGATAAGAAGAAACTGGTGCAAACTTCATGGAACACTTCCAGTATAATACCACGATATTCCTCAGCATTCATAGAAACATAATAATTCAAAAGTCTCCTTAAATCCTTCGTATCATGAATCCTATTTGCCATTATCATCTGTTCAATAGACTCTCTAAAATCCTCTCTTGGATCATAAGATGATTTCTCCATAGCTATCATCACTATAAACTTAGTCTTCTCCTCTCGCTCCGCCCTCCTCATCCTCCTCCTCCCCCTCTCTTCGTTTTTCGCCTCTTCTCTTTCTCTAATCATCTTGTCTAACCTCTCTTGCACCATGGAATGTGTTAGACTCGAAATAGTCGGATATCTATCAGAATTTGAACTTTCAGCTTCTTCTGAAGACGACGAAACACTCAGCCTACAGCTGCAGCACAAGGCACTGCATCCCTTAAGCTTCTGTTTCTTGTCTGCTGCTGCCTTAGAGTTCTGCATTCTTTGAGCAGTGACACAAAGGTATGATATGAAGGGGACATGCTTAAGGGAAAATAATTTATGCAATTAGAAAGTGGGGTTTTAGTAATCATGATTGTGTCTCAATATTAATGAACCTGTGAAGATCACTAGGGATATAGGGGGGCATTCTTTTAGCTCATAAAAGCTTGGTGATCATGATGTTAATTAGATATTCTTGATTTCCTTTAAAGATTGTATTAGGTGGCATGCTTTTCAAGTTGTGGTTGAGAACAGAAGTATCACGTTTCTCTACAATTAAACACCATTAAAAGAAGATAGAAGAAATAGAAAAGGTGCAAAAAAAGTGAGAACTTTTGATTGTATTCACATGCTAATGCCAGGTGCTATGTACAAGTTGATTTCAAGAATCTGGAAAAGCTTTGTGGTGGTAAGCTAGTGAAATGGCTGCTTAGCGAAATGTCATATATTCAAGTTGATGAAACAGAGGGAAGACATTATGTTGTAGAAACCACTTGGCCTCATCATGGAAGATGCAAAAGCTCCTGCACAATTGGAATAAAAGAAATATTTCTTTTGAATAACCGAGAAATCCCGATTTCATCTCAGACTTTGCAGGAAGAATTTAATACAGTTAGTTCAGAATTAGATCAACAACAAAATGCAAAACTCCCATCAAAACCTAAAATTTTCTCTACACAACATAAACGCCGATTATGTAAAAATAAAATAATAAATTAACTAAATGGCCTCTTATATCAGGACAATATGCATTGCAAGTAGGACCTGTGATGCAAAATGATTGCAAGGGAGCACTGAAAAACAGTAGGGCGTATGAAAATATATAAACACAACCAAGAAAGTAAGGCTAATCCGTAGCTTAGGGAATATAGTATGCAAGATGCTAAGGGATTAGGCTTCTTTATCCACTCAAAAGCAAATGCAAAATCATAAACTATTTGGTTTCTCTGAAGCATCTCTTAAATAATAAACTTTTTAAATAAGTATTCCTTTAATGATTAGACTTCTCCCTTCTCTTATGGAGGAATTCAAGAGTAGCCCACAAGGAAATCTTGAAACTCAATCCTAATTCACACATCTTTTGTTAACTTTTTTATAAATAATTTAATTTGCTTCTTATTTGCAAGGAGATGGATCATACTCCAATGTGTTGCTGTCATTTTTAAGTTCACAAATTTCGAATGTGTTCCTACTGTGGTCCTCAATTAAGAAATCCAAAAGGTAAAATTAAGAGGGAAACATTCCAGTCTTGCGTATGATCACATAAACTACTCTGCTATCCACGTTTTTGGTTCTAAGCTTGCAATGCACTACAGCAAGCTCCAAATTTTATTACATAAACTACTCAACTATCACGTTTTTTCTGTTCAATAGAACTGAACCTCATGAGTTCTTGAACTGCATTACGGCTATAGGAGATAATAAAAAGGAAAGAAACAAAGTAGATCAAGTTAACTTTAAATATGTGAAAACTACAAAATGTAAGTTCCATTTCACACTACCACTGATTCTACAGTAACCCAGACCCCACTTGTGGGATTATACTGGGTTGTTGTTGTTACTGATACTACAGTAAATTGACAAACCAGAAGGAAGATCAGTGATTCTGTCAATTTAAGAATATAGTAACACAATACTATGGAAAGTAAGGGATTTTGGGGGGGGGGGGGGGGGGAGACAGAAAGAGAGGTGTTCTAACAAGTATATGCATTTTGTAAGGAAGTGCCAGTTTGTCTCGCTCATAATTTACATATAGTTATGATGCTCAACACATTAAGTTCTCCAACCAGACTACACAAGATCATCATGTATACCCACATAATAAGCAATTCTTAACTAAGTCAAAGAAGTTAAGAGGCTAAATTCAATTAAATCACAGTAAAAACATTGGGAATAAGAACCAATATATAATTAAAGGAACAATATCAAGCATAAGAAATGCGACATACTCGCACCAAATAGAAAGAAGCCTACGGTATGGTGGAAGAGGAGCACAAGCACGTGGGAAGACCTCATGGACAAGTAAGATCTCAAACTCCACGATGAAAAACTTAGGAGCTTTTGATGGTATTCTATGGTACTTTATAGAGCAGTACGAGAAGTAATAACTATTACAAATGTTCGAAAGGATAAATAAATGGTCAATCTTCAAAACTGCCGCATGTGTGTTGTGTCTTGAATCTTGATCACCTTGCAAAGGCAATGTTGAGAACTGCCGCAAGTTTGTTGTGTCTTGAATGTTGATATCCTGAAATGAAGAAACAACTAAATCTGGATGGTTACAACGTTGTGTGTTGAGTCGATGATAGCCCTCCATCCTTAAGACAAGATTGCCTCGTATATATGCTTTTACGTTAGCGGGCAATGGTCTCCCAAGATAAAACAACACTTTAATCTCAACACTACAAAGCCAATAGGTTGAGCCTGTCGAAGAAAACAAATATGACTCGACTTGCTGAAGATATGGAATAGGAAGGAAGAGTTTCTGTCTACTCTTGTATTTTGTCTCTGTGTATATAGTGTGTCTCTGTAGTGTATATCTTGTGTATATGTGAGGGTTTGGTCAATGTTTTTTTCATCACAGTTTGCTCACTGTTTTGAGCTGTTTTCGCTTTTCACCAGGCAATATATTTTCGGTTTTTTCGCCTGCTTTTCCGCTTTTTCTCGCTTTTTCTGCTTTGTTTTCGCCTGTTTTTGTCTGTTTACATCGAATTGAGCCAAAGAAGGCCCAATATATAGCAAGGAGAAGGGGCTGTACAACTGCCCAAAACATGGATGTTAATGGCCATTAGGAGGCCATTAAAACAGCCAAGTAAAGGCAGTAAATGGCGATCAAGGAGGCTGAATGATGGTCATGAAGGAGGGTGATAATGGAGGAGTTAATCAGCCAAGTAATGGATGATTAATGCCTCAAAAAACAGTCCCAACGGTAGGCTTTCTGCCTTCCGTCACCTTCTCAGAAATTCTGGGGACCAAACTATACCTATGAAAGAATTCTGGTACAAAAAGATAATATCAGAAAGTCCCCACAGCACGCATTTCACAAATGAGGGACGGGACGGGCGGGCGCAAGGTGGGCTTAGCCTTGAACCCAAGCACATCTAGGTCTTCCCTCCTTTAAACACATGGGATACCCTTTGGGGTCCCAAACCCTTTACCAATTAGAGACTTATATAGAGAGCAATTCTTCCTATTCCCACCGATGTGGTAGATTTGTCCCACACCACATTTCCATGTCTCAAACACCTTACTTCGTGGACCAATATCTCTTTCATTTCTCAACGAAATTAGACGATTCTTGGCCCTACGGTCATCTACTCACTTCGTAGATCATGCATGTGCGAAGAGACAAGGTCTCCAACATGCGGAACACTAGTGTTTAATTCATCAAAGATGGGTGAACGCATCTCTCCGCCAGAGGCTAATTTCCAACAGCTTTTACCATTACAGAGTGGGAGGTAAATTGAATACACAACCTTGTTTCATAGTCCAATTACCATGATTCTCTAGATTTCTTTTTAACTGTCTTTCTATTTGAATAAGGGCATTCATTGTTTTTTGTAAATGCTGCAAATATAATATTCACATGTTGACAGGTACCCATTCTACAAAATAGCAGTAGTCTGGCAGAACATGTCATTACTAGCTCAGAACATTGTAATAGATGTTGCCAAGTGAAAGATGTTCCATTCCCGAAAGAATAATATGGTGAAAAATGCATTATTATGCAGATTGCAGACTTTTCGAGTTTGCGAAAAATAACGGTAGGGTAAAGATCAGGGGCATACAACTACTACTTTTCTTGCTGGTGAAACATCCTATTGTCACTTTTGTAAGCTCCACTATATGAGCTAACTTTTACAATTTGTAGTTAGTGAAGATTCAGTAAGTTCATGCATCAAATGGTAAAGCAGAACAAATGTAAAAAAGGCTTTCTTAGATGGAGAGATCAGTAGATTTGAAGCTTCAATTCCTACATAAACCATCCCATCCACCGTCAGTGTTGTTGAACAATCCTGTTAACTTTTAACATTAAGGCCCCCATAAAATATGAAGCTACGTGCAGAAAAAGGTGTAGATGACTAGATATGAGCCCCACAAGAATATGCAAGATGATCAGCAAGACTTGGAATTTGTGGCATGCTGTAGTTGTACTTGTACCGCATGCTATACTGGTAGTTCGTAGTCGTTAGGAGTTGAATTGGTTAAATAGAGATTCCAGATTTACAGTTTACTTCTCTTAATTGTATTATTTACATTATTGGTCCCTTGTCAGATTTAGTTATACTGAGCTCAGCCTTCACGCTTTGGGGCATGTCATTGTCTTTGTGATCACTGGGAGACTACTTGTGAGTGGTAATCAAAAACCCCTTCACTTTTCATTTCTGTTACATTGTTTGTTCAGTTTTTTCTTGTTGCTATTGTTATAAAACAAAAAGCTTTTTCCTTATTGCTTTCTGCATTTCTCTTGCTTCTGCAACAGAATTAAAATTGGATGTTTGATTCGCTACCAAATATAATTCCATGAAAGATGCAATTAAACAAAGGGAATTATACAGGGCAACAAACCAAAAGAGAATTTGGAAAATAAGCATTTCGTCTACATGATAAAGTATTGTGAGTCGAGATACAACTAAAATTTTCCTCATTTTACATTATCTCAAACCAATCTAACATCTCTATCTCTAGTGGCAGCAATAGCCTTGGTTTCAAACTACAAAAGTTTCTGTCCTAATACAACTTAACCTCACATGATAAACAACGATACAACAACAAGAAGCAACCAGAAGGAGTACGTTAGGGTATTACAAGTTTCTTGCCAGCATAGATTGTGTCTCCTTCAAGCCCATTAGCGTCCTTAATTTCCACAATTGACACCTAATGAAATCCAAATATATAATCACTCTACCGCCGTGCCATTAAATGTGAAAAGAACAAACTTCTTGATTTTTTTCTCGTGGGTAATGAGAAAACAATAGTCAACAAGATACTCCTTTTGTCCACAAATAATAATGAGTTTGGAGTGTAAATCGAGATTGGACATTGATTTCTTAATTTTTTGAAATAAATGTCTCATTTTTAATAACTAAAATATCAATAGATCCTTCAAAAATTTCGTAGTCAAAG
The DNA here is from genome assembly GCA_029783415.1 of Anisodus acutangulus. Classification (NCBI taxonomy): domain Eukaryota; kingdom Viridiplantae; phylum Streptophyta; class Magnoliopsida; order Solanales; family Solanaceae; genus Anisodus; species Anisodus acutangulus. The sequence goes on from CM056491.1 coordinate 49,061,730, forward strand.
AATATTGTTTTTTAACTTCACAAATAGCAATAGTATCATATAAAATTAGACCAACGAGCAACACGAACACATACCCCATATTTTCTAGAGTCCCCAAAGAGTATCTCCTCACTCAATCTCTATTACATTTCTTGAAGCTTCCTTCTCTTTACGATCCTCACAACAATTAGGTTTCTAAAATAGCCACAAAAACAAATACATTAAGCAAAAAAACTTAAAATGATTGAAAACACAAAATCCTGTAAAGGCATAATACATAGATAGCCACTTCAACTTGCCTCTACTGGTCCGCACTGTATCAGTTAAACACTCCAACTTACAAAATGATCATTTAGATACTTCCAAAGTTTATGTACCACGTCATGCCAAGCCAGTGTCGGGTGTCCACTAGATACAGTGGGTACTGAGTTAAGGGTGTCTAGATGTGCATTCTCAAAGTTGAAGTGTTTCGTTGACAGTTGAGGTCAAGCTAAAGGTGTCTAATTATGTGTTATGGCTTTTATAAACGTATCAAATACAATTATAAGCAAGTAAACAACCTTGACGACTAGTTCTGGCTGGCATTGTTGAAGCACTTGAGGCTCAGTTTGAGCTGACTCGACAACGTTTTCCTTTACTTCACTGGTTTTACTATTGAGGTTTGATTTGGATTATTGAAAGGGTTGAGGGATTTGAGAATGCTCATCGCGATTCCCGAGGTGACAACGAATCTAGCTGCCTTTGCTATGGTTTTCTCCGGATCGGAATTGTCTTTGTCGTCGCCGGAGCCATTTTCCGGCGGCCGTCGATTATTCCACACGGAGGCGTTTGTATCACGCGCGCTCTCGCCCTCATATATTGTTAAGTCACCTACTCTTTTAGGGTTTATTCAATTAAGATTTTAAAAAATTATTTTGAGATAAATAAATCTTGTGATATTTAATTAAAAATTTTAAATAATCTAAATAAGTATTGTGTTATTTTATCAAGACTATTAAATTTTTTTAAAGACTGTTCAAATTTAGTGGTATTCAATTATAATTTTAAATAAATAACAAAAAGTTTTTAATATTCAAAAACTTGTTAATTTCGAAAGATTTTTTTTCTCAATGAAATTTGTGTGACTTTCTAGTGAGATGTAGAAATAACAAACTTTATAAAAAAATCTCACCCTTGCGAACATGATTTTTTTTCTCACCATTGCTTATTGTTTTCTCTCTTCTCTCTGTATATATTCTTTCATTTTCTCTTTCTACACCCACCATTTCACTTTTATCTCATCTTCAAATTTCTTTAAGCAATGATGTCTGAATTTTTTTCTTTTGTTTTTTTTTCTTTTTCTGTTTTGTGCATGTAAATAAATCGGATTTCAATAACAGATGTATGATCATTTTTCAAGAAGTGTGTCTAATATATTTTCGATTGGGGAGGGCCGTTGCGGCTGGAGAGAGAAACAGGAGTAGTAAGTATGAGCTTTTAGGTTTTAGGGATTTATTGTTTGGCCATCCGTGTCTTCCCTTTTTTATTTTTTATTTAAATATTTTCTTTTTGTTGGCATTAGAGGTGGTTTTTGTAGAACTATTACTTATTGCAGCTGCAATTTCATATTGGCTATTAAAATATTGGAAAAATGGCCTATATCAAATTGGCTATTAAAAGATTGGAAAAATTATAGTGACTGCAATTTTCATTTCTTTGTTATCTTAAACCAATTAACTTTCGTGTATAATTAAAATAGATCACCATTGCTGATCATCCGATTAATGGTTGATTAACATCATAAAAGTAAAAATTTATATGGTCTTTTCAAATCTTTATAAATCTTATGATAAATCTTTTAAAATTCAAACATAAAAAATCTTGATTGTATTTTAAATCGATTAAGTCATTACATTCATAAATAGTCTTTTAAAATCCACTGGATAAATCTTATTTATCTATAAATAGTCTTTTAAAATCTCAATTGAATACACCACATTTTCTTGCAACTAAAAAGTCCTGCTGGCTGCTTCACTGCAACATTTTTACCCTTCAAGCTTCTAAAATCTCTCCACATCCCCTTCAAGTTCTGAAAATTTCCAAAGGATCCACCTAAAAACTTCAAAGACAGTGTTTATGATTTTTGTGAATTATGTCGGAGATATATTAATTATAGAATTACAAAATAATAAAATTTAGTCATAAGTTTCTTAATTATAGGATAAACCTCCTTATAACGATGTTGGTTGTCTGAATATTTTTTTATTGTTATAGCAAAATATTGTTATATATAGATCTAGAATATATTACATAATGATTTCAAAAACAAATTTGACTGCTATAATAAGATGTTATTATGGGTGATAGACTGTTATAAAACACTTTAACTATACAAATTATAGACAAAAACTTAAAAGAAATTAAAGATACATGTTTTAAGACATAGAATAGAATATTCTAACATCATTTCTTGTGATGATGTATGAGACAAGCAAACAAATACTATACATTGGCAAATGTCTAACCTTAGATATTTATATTCCACAACGATTATTTAGTTCAGGGTGCATCATCTGTAACAAATCTTCACTTAACCTTTGAAATTCTTTTCAAATAGTACTTACATTTAATTTAAGAACAATATAATATAAATATAGTTCTAAAAAATGATCACGCTGATCCTGAATAAATAAAACAAAAATTAAGACGAAAAAATGCAGCCTTTTGTCTCTCGCCCTACTTCTAAAGATAGATAGAAAAGGTTATCTAATGGTTACATCCTTAGTAATTGGTCCAAGTAGGAAATATATCGAAAACCAAAAGCAAAGCCATCTAGAAGCAGTAATTCTTCTATAAGTAATTTTTTCTATTAGATAAAGGGAGAAAATGATTTCATGTATTTATTTATAATTTAAAAAACAAAAAATATAAATATTAGATGATTTCTTTCCATGATAATAAAATTATTACTTAATACTTATGCAAATTGAAAATAACAAACACCTTGTGAAATTAATGTAACATATACATGTAAGTTAACTCGGACTTCACCATTATTAAATAAAGTATTTAACTTCATTTACATTACATATTTTAGTACACTCCTAATTGTCTTTCCCAACACTTGATGTTGTTCTAATTATAGGGCAAAGAAGTTCAGATGAAGCGTGCAAGTAAAAAATCTCCACGTTACGACACGTGTCATTCCTACGCCAAACCGTACAAGATTCATTCTTTCCCACAAGGTTCCTCTAGATTCTTGGAAAACAAATGGCTATCAGCTTGCCATCTCACCACTTCCTTTAATTTCAAAAAATTTCCCTCCACATAAACTTAAATATATTCCTCAATTATACACAAAAATATCCCAAATCCATTATTTCTGTTCTCTTCCTTTTTATTGTTTATCTTTGATCCATTATTGGGTCAGTTCTTTTTCTGGAAGCTGTAAAGATGGCTCAATTGTTGTCACCTGTTTGCACAGATTCACAGAAATTACAAAACCCAGTTCAGTGTTTCTCTTCAACAAGTAAATGGCCAGTTTTGGCTAATAATTTTAGTAATTTGAACTATTGCTCAATGGGTTATTCTGGAAGGAAGAGAGGACGATTAGGGAGAATTAAAGTTGCTTATCAACATTCTGCAGCATCTGAGGAAATTGCTGATGATTATTATGCTGTTTTGGGTTTGGTAATTTACAACTTTATTTCTCAACTTTCACTATATTCTTGCCTTTTTTGCCAATCATTAAGTTCTTAAAAGGAAAAAGAGCTTCTTTTTGTATAAGTTCTGTTATTAATATTGAAAGAAATAATACCTTAGATTATTTTCATTAATTGAAATGTTATATATAAAAGTTACATATTTTCATAACAGGAGAATCTTATTCTTATTCTATTCCTAAAACCTTATTCTATTCTAACTATACATTTATGGTAATACACTAATTATGGTAATACAATACTAATTATATTACAACATTACCTAAACTAGAATACTAAATATTTACCATAAATTACACATAATAATCAGCCCATCCGAGGGCCAATCCATGAGCAAAGCCGAGACCTAATATACACAATATACACATGTATATTGTGTATATTTAACACACTCCCGCAGTCATAGCGGGCAATCTTCGAACGCTGAGACTGCCCCTAAAATCTTCAAAAAGGACCGAGAGAAGATCCTTTGTAAAGATGTCAGCAATGTGATATCTCGACGGGACATGGCATACGCGAACTTGACCACGGATAACCTTTTCACCGACATAAATGTCCATCTTGATATGTTTAGTGCGTTGGTGCTGAATCGGATTACCAGAAAGGTAGATGACACTAATATTATCGCAATATACCAAGGTTGCCTTCTGAATGGGACAATGAAGCTCCAAAAGCAAATTACGTAACCAACATGATTCTGAGACCACATTAGCTACCCCTCGATATTCAGCCTCGGCACTTGAGCGGGATAGAGTCGACTGACGCTTTACAGACCAGGAGACCAAGTTGTTGCCAACAAACAACAATATCCTGACGTAGACCGTCTGGTGTCGGGACAGCCATCCCAATCAACATCTGTATACGAGACAGGTGTGGACGTCGAGGAAGGATATAAATGCAACTCATAGTCAAGTGTACCTTGAATATACCGAATGATGCGTTTGAGCGCATTCATGTGCTCAATTCTGGGAGCATGCATGAACAAACACACCTGCTGGACAACATACGTAATATCCGGTCTCGTAAAGGTAAGATATCGGGCGGCCCTCGCAAGATCGCGATAACGGCCTGATCGGATCCTCGTAGGGTACGCCGGCCGCGGCACTAAGCTTGGGCTTCGTATCAACTGGAGTAGAAGTGGACTTACAGGATGACATCCCAGCCCTCTCGATGATCTCAGCTGCATACTTTCGTTGAGACAAGAACAATCCATCTGAATGACGCTTGACGGCAATCCCCAAAAAGTAACTCAAGGGCCCTAAGTCTTTCATAGCAAACTCAGAGCTGAGCATGGTCATGATGGATTGGCGTAAGGCATCAGAAGAGGCAGTCAAAATGATATCATCCACATACAACAGAATGTAAGCCAAGGACGAACCACGACGGTAGATGAACAAGGAATTATCTGACCTTCTGTGAGTGAACCCAATAGTCGAAACATAGTCAGCAAACCTTGTATACCAGGCCCGTGGAGACTGCTTAAGCCTATATAAGGACTTCTTCAACAAACAGACATGATAAGGATGGTTGGGATCCCTGAATCCCAACGGCTGATGCATATAGACTGTTTCCTTGTGATCACCATGTAGGAAAGCATTCTTGACATCCAACTGATGAAAGAGCCAAGCTAAGCACAGTGCGAATGGTAGCCGGCTTGACCACCGGACTAAACGTCTCACCACAATCAATACCAACCTGCTGAGTCTTACCATCACCCACAAGCCGCGCCTTATGTCGGGCAAATGAACCATTTGAGTTCTCCTTGTGAGCAAAAATCCACATAGACCTGATAATATTAATACCAGACGGACGGGGCACCAACTCCTACGTCTTATTATCAATAAGAGCATTATATTCATCAGTCATAGCAATTTTTCAATTCGGGTCATTTAAGACAGACATATGATTACGGGGCAAGGGGGATTTAGAGACATTAGAATGTAAATTAAAATATCGTTTTGGTGTAAAAACACCCCGTTGACTACGAGTGACCGGTCTATGACTCGAGCGAGGAAGAATTGGGTGGATTTTGGGAATTTGCAGGGCTCGGGGATGACCGGCCGGCGATGGGCTGCCGCCCCAACTGAATCGAATCGAGATCGACGCCGAGATGGCCCAGATGTTGGAATGGGCTCGAATTGGGCGATGATCAAAGCGGACCTTGGCCCAAATCCGTAATCGAAATCCGGGGTGGATGCGAATCAGACTGAAGCGCAAGGTCTGCTGGAGAATTTGGGGTGCGGGATATGTCCGACAAATGTTGAATAACATATGGGGATATATTATCATCCAAAAAATTATACGAATTAGACACGAGAGTATTATCTTTTGAAAATGGAAATTGGGAGTCATAAAAAATGACATGACGATTAATGATGATTTTATTAGAGGATAAATCAAAGCATTTGTAGCCACGATGATTAGATGAAAAATCCAAAAACACACACGGAGTAGACCGGGCTTGAAGTTTGTTAATTGTGGTGGATTGGAATAACGGATAGCATAAATACCCAAAAACCCGAAGATGAGAATAAAAAGGAGTTTTATTATATTAAATTTGTAGGGGGAAGAATATGTCAGACCTTTGGAATGAATTATGTTAAGGAGATATGTAGCCATTTTAAGAGCGTGATGCCAAAAATATGGGGGTACGGAAGCATGAATTAATAGAGTGCGGATAATGTTATTTATGGAACGAATTTTGCGTTCGGCTTTCCCATTTTGTGAAGATGTATAAGGACAAGAAAAATGAAAATTTATCCCATTATTAGCACAGAATTCCCGAAACACCCCATTGTCATATTCTTTGCCATTATCACACTGAATATTTTTTATTTCCCGATCGAATTGGGTTCTGATGAATGTTCTAAATTTTAGGAATACGGAAAAGACTTGCGATTTTTTCGCTATCGGAAATGTCCATAAAAACTTAGAATAATCATCCAAAAAGAGAACATAATACCGATGACCCACCGAACTAAGAACATGAGACGTCAATAAGTCGCTACGAATAATATCAAATGACATTAAAGTATGAGATTTGGAGTCTACAAACGGCAACTTAATAATTTTTTCTAAAGAACAAGATTGACAATTTTGAGTACGACTCGTACCCTTACATGAAATAAAACTATTTTTATCTAAAGATGACAAAATAGAGGACCCGGATGACCAAGACGAGCATGCCATAAGGAATGAGAAATGGCTGCAAAAGCTGACGGCAGGGTTTGACTCGATGGACCAGAACTAGGTGTGATAGGATAAAGATCTCCCCTACTATCACACCTCATGAGAGGACTCACAGTCTTGAAATCCTTCACAGAGAAACCAAATGGATCAAATTCAATAGAAATCGAATTGTCAGTAGTGAATTTACGGACAGACACTAAATTTTTAATCAATTTGGGGGCATGAAGGGTATTTTTCAAGATAAGGAGTGGATGGGGGGGGGGGAGACAACGTTTTATGACCATAACCACGAATTAGAATAGAATTACCATTACCAACAATTATACCACGGGGGTTGCTCAAATTGGAATAAGACGAGAGCGTACCTGAATCGGATGTAATGTGGGTAGTGGCCCCGGTGTCTATATACCAATTTTGGTCCGGTGGATTTAAACCAAACGTGTGCATTTCAACTTCGACGTCGGTGGGTGCTACTGCGTGATGGGCTTGCGGTGGCCGAGGCCCAAGCACCCCTGCTTGCGGTCTCGGCCCAGACTGTTGTTGGCCGTAACTGGACCAGGTTGAATTGGGCCTGGACTGCTGCTGGGCTGGCCACTGCTTCTGGGCCTATTGTTGTTCTGGCCACTGCCGCTGGGAGGTAAACTGGCTCAGGCCAAAATCGCAACAACGGTGGTGGCAAAAAGGGTGGACATAAGAAAAATAATGGCAAAAACGGCGGCAACCGGCAGAATGGTGGTGGTGGTGGGGGTCCTCGCGGTGGTTAGCAGCAGCAACAACAGTTATGGGGTCCACAGTGGGCCCCTATGCAGTGGCAGTGGGCCCCACAACAACAGTTTGGGACTAGCCAGTTTACCTCCTAGCGGCGATGGCTTGACCAGCGGCGATCCAGGTCGGTCGGCCTGGTCGATTCGACGACAACGATGCGGTGGAGACCGCATAGCGGTGCTTGGGCTCCGCATAAGCCCATCACACAGCAGCACCCACGACGTCGAAGCCGCAATGCACACGCTTGGTTTAATCCACCGGACCAAAATTGGTATATGGACACCGGGGCCACTACCCACATGACATCCGATTCAGGTACGCTCTCGTCTTATTCCAATTTGAGTAACCCCCGAGGTATAATTGTTAGTAATGGTAATTCTAGTCCAATTCGTGGTTATGGTCATAAAACGTTGTCTCCCCCCATCCACTCCTTATCTTGAAAAATACCTTTCATGCCCCCAAATTGATTAAAAATTTAGTGTATGTCCGTAAATTCACTACTGACAATTCGGTTTCTATTGAATTTGATCCATTTGGTTTCTCTGTGAAGGATTTCAAGACTGGGAGTCCTCTCATGAGGTGTGATAGTAGGGGAGATCTTTATCCTATCACACCCAGTTCCGGTCCATCGAGTCAAACCCTGCCGTTAGCTTTTGCAGTCATTTCTCCTTCCTTATGGTATGCTCGTCTTGGTCATCCGGGGTCCTCTATTTTGTCATCTTTAGATAAAAATAGTTTTATTTCATGTAAGGGTACGAGTCGTACTCAAAATTGTCAATATTGTTCTTTAGGAAAAATTGTTTAGTTGCCGTTTGTAGACTCAAAATCTCATACTTTAATGCCATTTGATATTATTCATAGCGACTTATGGACGTCTCCTGTTCTTAGTTCGGTGGGTCACCGGTATTGGGAAAGAAAAATAAACCTAGACTCTTGATACTATGAAAAAAATAATTCCTTGATTATTTTCATTAATTGAAAGGCTATATATACAAGTTACATATTTCCATAATAGGAGAATCATATTCCTATTCTATTCCTAAAACCTTATTCTATTATAACTATACATTTATGGTAATACACTAATTATGGTAATACAATACTAATTATATTACAACATTACCTAAACTAGGATACTAAATATTTACCATAAATTACACATAATAATCAGCCCATCCGAGGGCCAATCCGTGACCAAAGCCAAGACCTAATATACACATGTATATTGTGTATATTTAACAAATATTTCAAAGATCAAATTTTACTTGTTTTTTCTTTTGCTGCCTTGCCTGGGATAAGGTAATATGAAACTATTTTTTTCTTGCTTTTCATTTTGTAGTTTCTGTTTCTGTGATTACTTGCAACAAGTTTCCCAGTAGCCAACTTTGATTAAATGGTTAAATTTAAGCCACTAATTGAGATGTTTTATTAATACTCTTAAGGGTCTGTTTGGAAAACCACCTCGTAATTGGAATTGGTGTAATTACTAAGGTAGTAATTACATAGCCTAGTAATTAAACAGTATTTTAATCACAATGACCTGTTTGTTTGTCATAATATAATTACAATGTACAGTAAAACCTCGATAAATGAATATTCAATAAATTAATAACCTCAATTAAATAATAATTTTCTCCGGTCCCGACTTGGGTCAATGGGATAAAATAATAATCTCGATAAATGCATAAGATAATAATTTAAAAAAAATTCCTCGAGGTCCACTGAAAATATAAAATAATAATTCATTAAATACGTATGAAAATTACATATATAATTCATAAAATAAAGCATTTCCTAAACAAATTTTATTTCAAACTTTATGCTTTCCTAAAATTACATAACTTGATGATTTTTATTTTTGTACTCACGTAATGCTTTTCTCATCTAATCAGTTAGCGTAGACTTTTTTACACCTTCCAAATGAGTAGCCATGGAAGAGAAGATATAATATATGAATTTTCATATTTTGGTATATGAAGTTAAAGTACATGTGTATTTATAAACTCTATATTGTGTACTTGAAACAATTCACAACACTTCATATTCTAATGTACATGCATTCTATTTTGAATCACGCCAACCCAAGATTAATAAACTTCTTTTTGACAAGATTAATAAACTTAGATACAATGCACCATCATTAATTAATTGTTTATTTATTTTCTTTTCTTAGTTACCAAAAAAAAATTAATTGTTTAATTTGAGAAATATAATGTACAAAATAAAAATTATTCTATAAATTAATAAATATTAATTTATCGATAAATTAATAAAATATTCATTTATCGATAAATTAATAACCCCGTATAAGATAATAATTTTCAGGTCCCAAGAATATTCATTTATAGAGGTTTTACTGTAATTACAAACGTGTTGTTTGGTTGCACAAGTGTAATTACACATTTAGTTTAATTTAAAAATAAAATTTAAACTAAAAAATTTAAAATTAATATTTATAAAATGTGTCTTTATAAATGATTTTAAATTAGTTATTTAATAACACATTGTTTCTTGAAAATATATTAATTAATAATCATATATTTGTAACTAATATTGTAAAAAATATTTGATATACATAATTCAAATTAATAATATTTTCTTTAATTAATTATAAAACTTAAAAGCATGCCTTTTTTTGTGAGAATATAATGGATTGGATGTTTGACTAAAATATAATATTTATAAATATAATACGATAACATTATTCAAATGTTTGACAAATTTTTTTTATCAAATGTAAGTGAAAAATAAATAACATGTAATGTGAAATAACAAGTCAATAGTACTAAAGCAAATAAATTAAAATCGAAAATATAACCTAAATTCAAAATCCAAAGAAAAAGTTTAACATAATACTCTTATGTCAAATTTCAATATTACATAAGTACGTTCCAACGTAACTTAATTAAATAACTCAAAATAAAGGGAAAATATAAGTGTATAACCTCATTCACAGCGAAATTTTACTTTAATAATGTCACTCATCATATGCCAAGTTTGTTAATGACTCATTAGTTTTAATATTAGTTTCAAAAATTAAAATAATAACACAGTTATGTTAAATGAATAAAAAAAATACTAGCAATTACATGGAACCACAAGAAGTAAAGGTTGGGAATTTGAAGAAAATAAATAAATGATAAATAATATAAAAAGAAAAATATATTTTAAAAAATAAAAATAATTAAAGAGTAAAAATTAAAAAGATTAAAATAATAAAAATAAAAATTAAATTTAAAAAGAAAATAAATTAAAATAAAATAGAAAAGAAAGAAACTAAAAAGTAACCCCCTTGAGAATTGGAGAGTGTAATTTACACCCTCTCAATTACATTCAATTCCCACCTAACTGTGCAATTACTTGATCAAACAAATATGTCAAACTGTGTAATTACACCCATTCCAATTACCTGGGTGGCTTTCCAAACAGGCTCTTAAGGAAGATATATCACCAGTTTATAGTAACAAAAGAATGTCAATTGTTTGTACTTTATCAAGAAGCTCAGTATGTCGGACTAGAGGCGGATTCCGAATTTGAAGTTTATGGGTCCTACAACGACCTCAATCTAATACTAGTTCATAATCAAATATTTATATATATATTTAGTGAATATGTTTGGGAAAAAGCTACTAGATTTACGTGAACCCAATGTTCACACTCTAGATCTGCCCTTGTGCATGACATGGCAAATGCACATTTCTAGCATAATTTTGCCTGTTATATTTTTAATTCTCTTGCCTGCTTCCTTTTGGTGTTCTATTTTGTCATGTTAAAAGATATCTCGTTAATTTTTAACGGCCATTGTGTTGCCAGCTTCCCGATGCTACACCGGCGCAAATAAAGAAGGCATATTATAATTGCATGAAAGCTTGTCATCCAGACTTGAGTGGTGATGATCCTGAGACCACGAATTTTTGCATGTTTATCAATGAGGTCTATGAGGTAGAGTGTTTTGACTATTTGACAATGCATTATATTTTGTCGTGCACTTCAATTGCTAATTAGTTTAGCACTCTAGATTCTTAGTGATCCTGTGCAAAGAAGAGTTTATGACGAGATCCATGGGTACACTGCCACAGCAATCAACCCTTTCCTGAGTGATTCATCGCCGAAAGATCATGTATTTGTTGACGAGTTTAGCTGCATAGGTATTATGTCTCACATTTTATTTGTTTGTTTCTTTCAAGTAGTTGTTTTGTTTGTTCATATTCCGCAAGTTCAGCTTCCTTTTTCCTGATACTGAATTCTTAAAGGTCATGTTTGTATTGATGAAAGAAGCTTGACTTTGTGTAGTTTAAGTGCAAAGTGTTGTACTATCAGTTCTGATTTTGTTTCTAAATTTATTGATCTATGTTAAGTTTTGTCCATTTCGAAAAACAAAAAATAAAATTGCAGCACGTCCTTGAAAAAGTATGATTTAGAACACATCTATCTCCTTCACAGGCTGCAAAAATTGTGCCAATGTTTGCCCAAAAGTGTTTGGCATTGAGGAAGACTATGGAAGAGCTAGAGTTTACGATCAGTGTGGAAACCCTGATTTTATTCAACAAGCTATAGATAGCTGGTAGGTTCTTCATTCTTATATGTAGGTGCTTGTTCTGAACTTCTATATCCATTATGCTAAAGGCCTAATGTAATTTTGTACTAACATGTTTCAAGTAAGAATAGCATATAGTTATTATTTCCTTTTTAATCTCTCAATGTGGTATGATCCTGATGCAAAGCAATTAAAGTTGCAAAATGATACAAAGTGCAACTTTGGAGCCTAAATATGTGACGCATCTGCTTCTTGTTTCGTTTCATTTATTTTATTATGCCGCTATGAGATGTTTCAAATATCAAATTCTTCTTTATCAAATGGTTATGGCACATTTAACTTGAGACTTCAGTCAACAGAGAGTTCAAAACGTGTATCTCCTTCAGATCGCAATGATTATTCTGTCTATTTACCCTCCCATAAGTAGTTATAAGCTGGACAAATAAGCTTGAAGTTTAACAGCTTATTCTCCTGATAAATGCATATGAAGAGTGTCTGTTCGGAAGATAGATAATGTGAATAAGTTTGCTTAAGTTCTGGACATATCTACATTGTTAGTCTTAACCAAGATTCTTATGCTATATTCATCTACTTTTCGGGAAAAAAGAGGAAAGGAAACTTGATTTATGTATCTATGTCAGACGACTTTGGAGTTCATCCATTGGGGAAAAAATTGGTATATACCAAATTGGACTTGTCCAGTGGCTGCTAAATCTAACTAAACCTTTTTTCTGATGTCATAGAAGTTACTATTTTATTTGCCAATACTGTTTGACTGTTTCATCCATCTTACGGAATTTAGTGAATGATATTTCTAGTCAAATTACCGGTTCTTTCTCTTTGCAGCCCAGTTGATTGCATACATTGGACTTCTGCTGCACAGCTATCTTTGCTTGAGGATGAGATGCGAAGAGTTGAAAGAGTAAATGTGAGCTACATTTCTCATTTGCTTTGGCAATCTCATGTCCATAGCATATCCAGTTTATGTTCCTTCAGGGTTCTGCTGCACTAAAATGCTTGATGACTTCATAAGTTGTTGCCAAACGGATTCTACTCGGAGCATATGTAATACTCTACATGTCATTTGTCAACAGCCTAAATTGATGCTTTTTTGCTGACTGAACTTGCCTAGTCGCTTTAAAGTTTTATGAACACGAAATAAGCAGATATTGCTTTATTCATCTCGCTGAACTCTACGCGACCAAAAAAGTGGTAGTACTCTAAATACATTGCGTTCTCCTTAAAAGCTAGTATAGTACTCCCTTTCACTAATCAGGCAGGCCAAGGGTTAGAAGAGCATGGGCAGACTACTACTTATTTGCTGAGTTACAGAAGTTGGTTCTCTAATAAATGGAATATGATTTTTCATTTCTAGCAAAGATAACACTCTCTCTCTTGTGAGATCCTTTTGAATTGGCTTAAGCTGAATATGATTTGTTGGTGCTGAAGGTGAATGTTTTAGCCGGTTTGTAGGTATTGTTGATAAGACATAGTAAAAAGGATTATTTTGGAAGTAAATGTCGGTTATTCAGACTAGTCACTGAATGCTTTTGATGTATTGCATTCATTTAAAGATAGAAACAAATGTTCTACTTCCTTCCCATCATGTTTGATGATGGTATTCCGTGATCCGTCTAGTTTATCCATATATATATATATATGCTTAAGTTTATGTGCTAACAAGCTTCTGATGACTCTATTAACTAAATAAATATGCTGCTAGATTTTCAAGCTCCTTAATCTTGTTTTATAGTCCTTTTTAGCTTGGTATTGAGTGTAACATCTGTATTTTATGTGTCAATAGGTTGCCTTCATGCTTTCAGGAATGGACGGTGGAGCAGTGGATGTTTTCAGAATGGTATTCCGTTTTATGTCTCTTTTGTCAGTTCATTTTGTCAGTATGAGTTTAGTCACTAGTTGATATTATCGTGATATTTTTGGCCCTGAAACGTCCATAGTTAGTTGCAGCTTACGAAATGGCTTTGAGTGAATCTATTTTCTATTTTGGTATCTTTTTTGGGATCCACATCTAAAGAACTTTGTGAAGTAGTTGCAGTTGGAACTAGATACTAAGCTAGAAATATTTAATGCTTCATTTGCAATGATACCGTAAGAAAGGAGATTAGTGTATTAAGGTATTTGAACTGTGCTCTAAGTTAGAAATATTTGATAAGCGACGACCAACTATGTCGTTATCAATAGAAGCACTGAAGCTCGAAAGCTTGAGAGATACACCTAGAACTCTAGAAGATATCTACATGTGAAATGCCCGATTAGATGTTTATTTTGCTAAATATTTATCTAAAATATGTTATCTGAGCATATATCAATTCAATCCTCATATTGCGATGATGGAAAGATAATTCGTCAAGAGAGTTATCCATAAGCATGTATTTTCATACCAGCTTACCCTATGTGAAATTGAAACATTACTTTCACATGATATTTACTACTGATCTGTTCTTTGATTAATGGAAACCTATGTTGCTCGGACTTGGGTGCGGGTGTCGAATACGGGTGGTGTGGATCTAGAGGTCGGATTCGTCATAATCTAAATTTTAAGATTCGTGGGTACGGATCTAGGTACGGATACGGGTGCGAGAATTCGGCAAAAAATAATTCAAAATTCTAAAAATAGAGTTATAAAACCTAAATTATGAAATATTATGTGGAAAACTTGAGGAGAAATATTGATCAAGAGGAGAATCTCGGAAGGAGATAAAAGGAAAAGGAGTGTCATAGAAATTTCTATATACAAGCTATTCCATTTTCTTCAATTTAACCATAGCTTTTGTTTTGATTACAAATATCATTGAATCTGTACAGAATTTCTCCCTCGATTTTGGTTAAAGTACCCAAAATTGGCTGACCGGATCGGGTACGGATCCCACACCCATGTCGTGTCGACACGGGTGCGCCATCGAAAGTGAAGAGTCCGAGCAACATAGATGGAAACAACCATTAGTTCTTTTTTTTGTTTGGACTTGTTGAGAATGACAATCTCTCTACCCCACAAAGATAGGAGTAAGGTCTGCGTACATCTTAGCCTCCCCAGACACCACTGGTGGTATTACACTGGGTATGTTGTTATTGTTGTTGGACTTGTTGGAAATGAGAGAAATACTTGGCCAATGAAACTATGATTTGGAAACACTTAGTTGACAGTCAGCTGAATAGGAACCTGTTCTGATAATGAAGTTCTTTGCGGTTAAAGTTCAGCTAATTGTTTGTCTTCTCCAATTCACTTTACACATCTGAATCATGTCAAAACACTTTATGCTGCAGGCGAGCACCCGGTGGGAAAAACGACAATCTAAAGTCTTGGTAAGGACTGCTGGCCCAACTAAAATCAGAATGATGAGAATATTATTAGTTTTTGCATTATAATTAGACGGAAAACTGGTATAACAAGAAGCAATTGCAGGAACAAGCTAAAGTCAGAATGATGAAGAATAAAGATTCTGAGAAAACTGAATCATACTGGGATAACCTATGGGGCAATGCTAAAGACTATGCAACTACAGGTAGGAGAAGAAAAAATAAAAGAACTTGTTAATGCATATTTTCCACGTAACTTAATTTGATTTGGTTGCTGCAGAGGAGGAAGTGGAAGAAAGATCAAAACGAGCAGCAGCAGCTGCTCGAAGATGGAGAGAGTACTCAAGGAGAGGCACTGACAAACCTCCAAAATTTAAACTTCCCGAGGCCATCTCTAACGACAATTGACATATACTTCCTAACCGACTTTGTAGTATACGGTACATGCATCTCACCTTTGTAAAATATGGTACATTTAGATATAGTCTATTCATGATAGAAGTCATGGTGCCTCTCCATATCAATGTAATTATATAGCCAACATTGACTTCGGTACATCTGCATGTAAGATTATTCATAATTCAATAAAAGTTGTATAACATGTGTATCCGATGAATGTATTCGTGATTGATGGTTCTATATTATTACCTAAGAGTGCAATAGATGAGATCTTTATTAGCACCAGAAGTGGAAAAAATCCCGTGACAGCACAATATTTTCTACTGGCCTGCGATTTGACAACTGAATAGTATAAGGCAACTCGTTTGTGTCATGAACTAAGTAATTCTTTTAGTATGTAGTAAGCTAATAGTGTTTTGCATAACCCCATACTTAATTTGTGCTGGGATTTTTTAATTGATACTTCTTTAAGCTATATTTTATCCACCATGCTGATTGACAATTCTATAGTGACGGGTCTATCTTCTTTTGGGTGAGCTGCGGAGCTACTTTTTCTTTCTTTCTTTCATTCTATCTGTCTTGCTTGATTGGTTAAAGAGAGAGCTTTGACAAGACTGTTCCGCAGAGAGTGTGGCTAAACACTTCTTCACCTCTCGGCCTTCAAAGGAATGATCTAATAAAGAATGGAAGATCCCCAGATTTTTCTTTATTGCATATTCCCAGTTGAAAGGGTGAAGCATGACTCACATTTTAGTTGTTTTATTAATCTTGATAAAGACTTGGGATATTATTGGTGCATTAGAGTAGCAAGAACATATTTGGTATCAAAGATCTCTTATGTCATTATTGTATAATTTCAGCCCTACTCTCCTACTATGAAAAGGACCCTAAGAAATAGGTCCTCCATGAAACGTGGCTTGCATAGCACACAGTTTTCTTTTTGTTTCTCACCTGGTGACTGGTACCCGCATTGAGGTTCGACTAAATTCAGATTCGCGCTGGAAAGTTTCATTTTGGAGGTAAGACGTCCCCTAACAAAGGTGACTCTATACCCTGGGCTCGAACCCGAGATCCCTGGTTAAGGATGAAAGAGTCCACTCCACCACAATCCTTCTTACATAGCACACAAAGTTGGAACATGATGAGAATAATATGTACCTTCTATTGTTTTAAAGTTTAAATATATAGAGCTGTTTTCCAAATCTAATTTCTTTTCACTACTATTTTGTGTGGGGACTTTGGTAAATGTATTAAAAAAAGTCCTCCATTTTTAGCATGACTATTATTTTAATCAGAGGTTGTTGAAGCATATTGTTTACCTAGCCCCTTCTATTGGGCCTTTTTCTTTGTTCTCTCCTCTAGTTGACTGTTTAAACATAGTTTAGATATACACAATCAGCTTAATTGTAAAACTTATCTCTCAACAGTAATCTTTAAGATGCTCCTGTAAGCTATGTTGCTTGGATTCTTTAAAAGTACACTATTTTTTAAGAATTCGACACACTCATCTACATTTTTGAAATATCCAAGCAACATAGGCTGTTAAGTGCTATCAAACTACTATCTTGCCTTTTCAAATAAATCCACAGTTATATCTGTCAAAGAGGGGGGAGGGGGAGAGATTTGCAGAATAGATGTTAAGAGCTTTTTAAAGGTGTGAAATTATCTCGAGTACTTGGACTTATTGGAGTGTGATTTTCCTGTTACAATTTGTTTATGTCAAACTGGTTGTGGCAGGCAATAGTTGACTATTGTATACTCCTAGTTGATGTTTGGTAATTATTGTTAATATTGTCATCATAATTCATATCTCTTTATTGGTGGGGTTTTTTTGTTTGTAATTTGTTGGTATATCACTTTCGCTTTTTTTTGGATTGGTGCTTTGGATCAAATCTTGGAAAATTTCATGTAAGCTGAAATATTGGTATATTGTCAAGCAACTCAAGTTTTCAATATCTCTGAGAAAAAAAATTGATTTTGTAAAGCTTACAACAAATTATAAATTTCCAACAAGAAATTATGCAAATTAAAGTTTTTTCTTATTGCGCTTAAGGATTAAAAGGTTCTATCAAGTCCATAAGCATTCAATGTTTAGTTTACCATGATTATAATATACGTCAATCATCAAATATCTCACAGAAATTAATAATGTACTTATGATAATAATGTGTCAAAGCCTCTTCCCAATTTTTTAAACCATGCAAGACACTGAATCATTCGTTTTGGTTAAACTATTTTTAAAAGGAATTTAAGTATTATATATGCTGAATTGATTGTATGTTATCACCAAAGATCAAGTATATTCCTTTTTACAGTTTTATTTGATAGATAATTATTTTCCTTTTTATGTACTCCTATGTCTCAAATTATCTATCATTTTTTTTTGTTTTATACGTCCCCTTAAGAAATATTGATTATGACAAATAATTGGCCTATTTTATTCTTATTTATGTCTAAGTTATAATCTTTCTTCATTAAATATTTATTCTATTATGTGTTATCTCCATTAATAACAAAATTTTAGTAAGAGTAAAATAGAGAAAAAATAATTAATTATGTCTTGAATTTTTAAAATAATAAATAATTTAAGAAAATTATTTATAATAATTGCAATAGATAATTTGAGATGGCTGGAGTACTAGTAAGCAAGCAACATT
Source organism: Anisodus acutangulus (assembly GCA_029783415.1). Taxonomy (NCBI): domain Eukaryota; kingdom Viridiplantae; phylum Streptophyta; class Magnoliopsida; order Solanales; family Solanaceae; genus Anisodus; species Anisodus acutangulus. Next base: position 49,080,275 of record CM056491.1, read on the forward strand.
AGTTACTCCAATCATTGTCCTGTTAGTTGGAAAACAAGTCACTTTCGGAATAACCTAACATCTACGGCCACTGGAATAATTAATCATGCAATCTGACTGGATTATTTTTGTTTTTTATTTGATTCAAGTTATCGGAACTATTAATATATTTGTGCTTTCTACAAGATTAGCACATTTTACCTCAAAGAAGCTTGCCGAAAATTAATTAATGGATTTGTCTAAGAGAATTAGTGAAGTCCATTGTCATTTTTAATTTGTTGTTGTTGACCTAACATTTGTAAATGGAATTCGTACAACTAAAAAAATAGCTATTAGATAGACGTTAAGTGGTTGATACAGTATTATTTTTATCGGACCAAAATGTAAACGTGTAAATATATTTCCTACCCATAATTAGAATATTCCATATATTGTGTAAATATAATTATGGTAAGACTAGGATTCCTCTTTTGTATAGGCTTAGGATTCCTATTGTATAAGGGATGAATATTGTACTCTATATATACCTTGATATTAATGAAAGACTCCTCAAGGGAGATTAATATCATCTTACATGGTATCAAGAGTTAACAAACAAAACCCTAAAACCTTTCTTCCACAGCTCGCCACGCTTCTCACGCTGCCTTCTCCCTTGATTTTCTTCTTGTTTTTCTGGGTTTTGTTCTTCCTTTCTTCTCTTCTCTAAATGGCTATCCCCGATTCTTCCACACTTTCTAACGCTCTACCTCCACAAATCCCACCACAAAGTCATCACCACTGCTTTATCCCGCTCTATCGCTTCCAACATCAAGAACCATATTCCCATTATTCTTGATCAAGAAAACAACCAAAGATTCTCCTGCTGAACTTTTCGCAATCATGCATGTCTCTATAACGTGTTTCGACCATATTGATGACACTATTCCGCTCTACTGAGGTTGATGATTCTATCCGGCATCGCCTCGACGCCGGCCAAACAATGGATATATGGTAGTATCTCTCGTGATTTGCTCCTTACTATCATGAACTGACTCCACAAATTCTCTTGAATTGTGGAATCGCTTGGGAGGAAATTTTTCAGACAACAAGCACACTGCGTCGTATTTGGAAGAACAAATAACAAAACACGCCTTGAAAATTTCTCCCAATGTCTCCGAGCACCGCAAGGCCTTTAAACTTCGCGATCAACCTCCAACATCGACGCCTGTCACCGACGCATAAAAATGGTGCTACAAATGATTTCCTGGCCTTACTAAGCTTAATATGATACTTTGGCCACCATTATTCAACAGCATTCGCCATCGAAGTTTTAACAAAGCTCGCCACAATTGTTGCTCGAAGAAACCCGTCGTAAGCAGATTTAGCACGCCCAGCAAAGCAAGGTCGACACGCGAACCCCAAAATCGACGCCACCGACAACTCCCAACAGCGCAGGCCGCTGCGGTGGCAAGGTGGAAAGGTCGGGCGGTAGAGGAGGTCGGTCGTGGTCGTGGCAAGGGTCGCGGTCAACAAAACCATCAGCAGCAACAGTAACAGAGATCGCAGAACAACTGGGCCGAGCGGCTCCGTTAGCTGTTTGCTACCATGCAGACTAGCATGTAGCCGCGCGCGCCGCCTGTAGAGTCAGCGCCTGGGCTCGAGAGTCACAAGCGCTAAGTCTATTTCTGGGGCATCAAAGAATGCATAATCCTTATTCTACTCCTGGCTTGTTAGCCCCACTCCAGCCCCATAGCAGCTCCACTTCATGCAAGGTCAGTCATATAGCCTTCCTCCTAAGATGACACTCCATCGAAGTCGGGTCGCAAGCTCAAAGACCCTATCTATGTAACAACCTCGACAATACTTGGTACATGGACTCAGCGCCACATCTCACGCCACCCACCGCAGTACTATTCCTAAATTGTTTTGTTTAAAGTATCATCAATATGTTACAGCTGGTAGTGGACAACGATTCCGGCTAAGGGTTATGGTACCTCATACACACAACCTCCTATCCACCCTTCTCCCTCAAAACACCATATATGCCCCACACATGATTAAGAACCTCATATCCGTCTCGCCAATTTACCTGAATAATTATGTCTCGTGATTTTGACCCTTTTGGATTTATCTGAGGGATCTTCATATGGGGACACTCTCTACGAGATGCACAGCACGGGATCTCTATCCATTCACTTCCACCTCCAACGCCAGATCTTGCTCTCCCGCCACTCTAGCGTCAAGTTTCTTCTTCAACTTGGCATAATAGGCTTGGTCATCCAGAGTCCCAGCTTTTAATTTTCTTAGAGGCAACAATTTCATTGCCTGTGAATGGGAAACTTGCCTAACATTGTGTTTCTTGCTCTTTAGGCAAACATATTCGCCTTCCGCTTAAATCATCTACTAGTGTTATATTTGCTCCTTTTGATATCATACATGCCATTTATGGACATCTCTTATCCCTAGTTCTCTTTGGCCATAACTATTATCTTGTGTTGCTTGATGATTTTTCACACTACGCTTGGTTATACCTCTTAAATTTAAATCGAAGTGTTTGTCAAATTTCTTGAGTTTCGCATTTCATTCAAACACAATTTGAAAAGGCATAAAATCATTTCAAAGGCGATAATGGTCGTGGACAATAACTCTATGTTTCACTATTTTTGTACCAATAATGGCTTGGTCTTTCGCTTTCTCCCGCCTCTCACGCCACCACAAAACCAGAAAGTCAAAAGAATCATCCGCACCATTAACAATATGATTCGTGACCCTATTGATTCATGCCTCCTCCCTCCACCCTTTCCGAGTCTATGCGTCGCTAAAATGTCAACACACTCTAAATATTCTCCCTACTAGCACTCTTTCACAATATGACCCCACCAAATCCTCTACCATAAAACCCTCTTATGATCATCTATGGATTTTTGGTTGTCCTGTCAGGCTATCCCAACCTTAGCTCCACCGCCTCACAAGCTCGCCTCCTAGGTCCACTCCACGTGTCTTTCTAGGATTCCCCACTAACCATGTGGGCTATCTATGCATGACTTGTCGACTGTCAGATCCACATATCTCGCCACGTCACATTCGACGAGACCACATTCCCATTTTCAATCTTCCAAAATTCCAAAACAGGACTACTCATTTCGGGACGAGTCCGCCATCTCTCCTCATAATCAACAACTCACATCCTCCTCGCTCCGCCGAGTGGGCGACACCCAAACTTCAGAGAAGCTTGTCAACCTTCTAGCGCCGCGACTTCGATCCAGGAGCATGGTGCTCCGACGGCTTCGCTTCCCCACCTTCTCCTTATCCGACTTTACCTCGCCTCGCATACACCACCCGCCACCCACCGCCCCTTTACCCATCCAATGGAAACTGCTCAAAGCATGGAATCTTCAAACCCAAAGTCCATTTTAACTTGTCTCGCCTAAACCATCTCTCCACTTCCAAAGAACCCAAAATTGGCCAAACAAGACCCTAATTGGAATGGGGCTATGGCGAGAATTCAATGCTTTAATTCAAATAAAGACACGCGGGATCTAGTACCTAGACCTCGAGGGGGTGAATGTCATTCGTTGTGGTGTGGCTATTTCACACAAGTTCGTAGACAATGGGGATCTTGAGAGGTATAAGGCCCGCTCTTGTGGCTAATGGCACAAATCAACAAGAGGGCATTGATCGGTGAGACCTTTCACCGCTATGTCAAATCGGCTACCATCCGCACGCTTAGCATAGCCACGGGCAAACACCGCCGATCCATCGCCTTGATGCAAGAAGAATGCATTTTTACATAGGGATCTGAGAGAGACAAATACATGCATCACCCCACCGTGGTTCACCCATCCAGTCAGCTCCTCACTATGTGTGCCATCTCCGTGAAGTCACCATATATGGCCTCAAGCAGCCCTCGCACGGTATGATCGCTTGCTGTATATCTTGCGTATTGGGTTTATGCAGAAGAGTGATACATCACTTTTCATTTTTCATCGAGGTAGTAGCACCGCTACTTATTACTTTACGTGGATGATATTGTTCTTACCGCCTTCCTCCGACGGATTGAAAATGAGATTATTGCGCTTGCTCAAGTCCGAATTTGCAATGATCGACTAGGGGAAGCCGAAAGTTACTTTTTGGGGGATATCAGCGACCGTGTCCGCTAATCATATGTTCTCGTGTCACGTAAGTACGCAGTAAGAGATTGTGTATAGGGCTAAGATGGCTTAATCGCAAAGCAGGTGCCTACTCCAGCTTGATTCCAAATCTAAGCTCAACTGGATGGTGCTCCGCCTCCGATCCTATCAGATAGGACTTTGCAGTGCACTTCAAGATCTCACATTCACCAAAGTGCCAACATAGCTTATGGCCGCTTCAAAGAGTGTGATTATTCATGCCCCGTAGAAAGTCTCATTTCATCATTTGCCGATCATTCGATACATTAAGGGCACTTTTGATTATGGTTCGTGACCTATATCCTCTCGCACTGCACAAAGTTGCTTTTCATACGGATGCAGATCGGTGTGGTGTCCGACACGCGACGCCCACCTCCGACTTTTGTGTTTTCAGGATAATCTGATTTCTTGGTCCGCCTTATTGTGCTACCCTATCTCGCTTCTAGTGCCGAGGCCGAAAGTACAGAGGCGCTGCAAATGTAGTAGCCGAGATTTGTTGGCTCGTAAATTTACATCGTTAGAACTGTCCTTTGCTTCGTGCATCTATTGTGTATTGTGATAACATCTTCTGACATCTATCTTCTCATAATCCGGCTTCAACATCAAATAACCAAGCATATTGAGATAGACCTACACTTCGCTCGTGATAAAGCTGCGCTAGGGCCATGTCGAGTGTTACATGTTCCATCATCCTATCGCATGCATATATTTACCAAAGGACTTCCTGCATGCTTATTTCTTGATTTTCAGAGCGCCCTCGTCCGCCTCCTCCCGCCTCCAATCGAGGGTGTGTAAACGTGTAAATATATTCCCTACCCATAATTAGAATATTTCCATATATTGTGTAAATATAATTATGGTAAGACTAGGATTCCTCTTTTGTATAGGCTTAGGATTCCTATTGTATAAGGGATGAATATTGTATTCTATATATACCTTGATATTAATGAAAGACTGCTCAAAGAAGATTAATATCATCTTACACAAAACTCTTATTTTGAAGCATAAAATACCTCGACTTTTTAAGAGCATGTCTGAATCAAATAGTAATGATTCGGTACACTTTATTTTACACTGTTTTAAAAATTCAAAAACTCAATCGGATGAATATGTAAAATACAAAAACAAGCTCATGTTGAGAAAGTTCATTTGGTATGTAATTTAGTTTTGTTCACAAACGTCGCTGTTAATTAAGCCGCCTTAGTTTTTGTCCAAGTGTTTGTTATATTTTATTTTTGGGGTCATACAAGTGTTTGTTATACATAGAACAAGATATTACATGGAAAACGTATTTGATTCTTTAAAGAGGCTAATTTAGAGGTAATAATAGTGCTCTCTCCGTTTCACTTTATATAATATATTTTGAATTTACATAAAATTTAAGAAAAAAATAAGTATTTTTAAAATTTATAGTGTAAACATATCACAACATTTGTGTGACTACAAAACCTGTGACCTTTAGGGCTAAGGCTTAAATATGTCATAGCATTTGATTTGTTTGGTTATAAACGTTTTTCGTTAAGAATAAAATGAAAAATGTAAAATTAATTATTTCAAAATCTAAAATGTCAATTCTCTATAAAACGGACTAAAAAAAATTAGCGTCCACATAAAATGAATGGGAGAGTAATATTTAAAGCAGAGATGAGGATTATAGAATTGGAGAGTTCATGTATGGAGGCAGCACATTTGGATTTATGTGATTGTATGAGTTGATGTGATGTATTAAGGGCAACATGAATTTTCCTAGCAAATTCACTCCTCTATATGTATTCCACTTCTTGCCTTGCAAAATAATTAATCTATATATCCATCAAAAGCAAATACTACTCCTACTAAAATAACTAGAATCAATTATCCTTCTTGCTTTAAATAGCTTTAGATGGTTTCAATCATCCAAATTTAATTTTGATATATTGCTTTCTATATAACATGTGCCTTGCTTGTACAATTGCTGTATAATCACAAGTTGGATCAATAGTCGCGTTTGACTTTTGTATTCAATTAAATGGTGGACATTGACTAATTAAAGAGAGAATATTCCAACAAAAAGATGCCATTTTTCAAGAAAAAAAAAACTTTTGAGATATTGCCAACAAAGATCAATTGGATTTATCTAGAAAGTTCTTAGCATGAGGCATACGATATATATATAAGTATAGATAAACAAAAAGTATACGTGGAAATGTCAGTATTGGTTGGTCTACACAATGTTACGTTGACTTCCCGTGAATGGCAACTCATGAAGAAAATAAGTACGTAAAAAATTGAATCGACCAATTCAATTTCTTTGACTTTGGAAACAAGAAAAGAAAAAAAACAATAAGAGTGGATGTACATGTTGGAATGGCTAAAACAGCAAGAGTCACTTGAAATTTGAAAATGCAACATCAATAATTATTAAGTACCAACGTTCAAAATTTGAAAGTGCAACAGCACATTAAAGGGAGTAGTACACATTGAATAAAAAAACATTGTAGATTATATTAAAAATAGTATACTCTTGTTTTTTTTTTTTGCCAAAGAAATCTAGATTCCTCAAAAATTGACGTGACGGGAGATAATGACTTTGTTTATGGACGGATCGAAACATATATATCCCTTATGGTTGGACGGGAAGGCCAAAATGATGCAAGGAATGGACCTAGGTGCTAACTTGTGAGGCGTCGTGGAGGCAAGATTAGGATACGAAAGACATCCAAATGTGCGTATGTGATCATATATGGGGATACGACGAAATAGAATTTCGGTCGAGGTTCGATTTTGAAGAGTGGTGGTAGACAATATGTTAAGTATTTATTCTACCAATTTTAATGCATATACTCAAAAGGATGGTGGGAGAGAAGCATGAAGGAGCAAGGTACGAATCATATTGTTAATGGTACGTAGAATTCTTTCGGCTTTATCATTTTGAGGAGAGGTATGAGGACACAAGAATCGAAATACCATGCCATGATCCGAACATAATTTATAAAAGAGAGAATTATTAAACTCTCGACCATTATCACATTGGAAAGATTTTATGTCCTTTTCAAACTGAGTTTTAATATATGTTCGGAATTCAAAAAACGTGTGGTAGACTTGTGAGTTAAATTTGAGCGGATAAACCCATAGAAAATGTGAGAAATCATCTAACAAAACCAAGTAATATTTAAGACCAAGTTTGCTAGCAACAGGAGATGTCCACAAATCCGCATGAATAATGTCAAACGGGGAAAAAGTAATACTTAAAGAAGACATAAATGGAAGTCGAACATGTTTACCTAAAGGACAAGAAAAACAACTTGGGGCAAGGTTCCCCTTATTACATGAAATAAAATTGCGACTTCTAAGAAAATTAAAAACAATAGCTTCGGGGTGTCCAAGTCGTTTGTGCCACGTGGATGGAGAGATCGCAGCAAGGATGTGTGAGGGTTGATTCTGACAGCGGAGGTGGATGAGAAAGGATAGAGATCCCCCACACTATTGCATCTCGTAAGAGGTGTCCCCGTGCATAGGTCCTTTATAGAAAAACCAAAGGGGTCAAACTCAAGAGATGCCCAATTATCAATAGCAAATTTCCTAACATAGATTAAATTTTTGATGATATTAGGAGCATAAAGGACGCTATAGAGGGTGAGGTTTCGGTACATGTGTGGTTCCATACCCATGAATTGGAATGTGATTGCCATTGACGCCTGTATCCATGTACCAAGCATCGTCGGGTTACTGTATATTCACCGTGTTGTAGGCCTGGGTCAATTCTGTCGGGGTGAGGAAACCGGGCTGGGATTGCCCCGGTTGGGCCTCCGTGAGATAGGCATGTTGTGCAGGACCCGAGATCCGATGAGATGGACCCGACCCCAAAAGATCGGGCTGCTGCCAGTGGGTCCCGACAGGGTGGTGCCTCTCATCCACCAGGAAACTGCCATGGCATTGGGTCGGCCCATTAGACTGGGTATCGAGCGGCTGACCACCACCAGAGCCGCATTTACCTTTGATGTTTTTGTCTCTACCGTCGCGTCCACCACCGCGGTCGTGGCCTCTACTGCTACTGATTGTCGGTGGGGCCGGCGGGTGCGGTGGTGTTTTCGGATGCGTCAACCACCAACGCCTTTTGGTTGTGTTCATCATGTTTAGCACATCTGGTTTCTTTCAAAAGTAATTGCGATCGTGCCTTGTTGAAGCTAGGTAGTGGGTCGACTTGTTGTATCATAGTTGACAGGGTGTCGTATTCGCCCTTCGTTAATCCATTAGTTAGTTGCAACACATTCTTAGTTTCTAAGATCAGATTGCACACATTGGACAGCTGGCCGGCAACCAATTTCAATTGTTTGCAGTAGTCGGACATGTTTGCAAAGTTTGCAAGACACCTATTGTTGAATTGTTCCTCAAGGTACACAACACGTGTGTGTTTGTTGTTCTGAAATATCTCCTCCAACCGGACCCATAATTCACGAGCCGAGGCTCCGGTCTTCAAAATTGTATGAAGCAAGTCCTTAGAGATTGTGCCATAAATCCACTGCTTGACGATAGCATTCAGGCGACGCCATATCGTGTCGTCGACCACGGGTAGGACGAGGGAAGGATTCGTCAATATGATCAAGCACGTTATAAGCACATGCATGAATACGAAAAAGTTCAACCCGTGAAGAATATTGACCATCTTCTTGATAAAAAACTAAGGGAATGCGGTTCTTGATATTGGTGATGACGAATACCGGGTGGAATGAAGAAGTGGTCGAGGGAGGGGGGGGTTGTTGATGACGACTGGGGAGGAGGAGGAAGTTGTGGGAAAGGTGGGAGGAGTCATGAAGCCATTAGAGGGGCTGAGAGTGGTTGAGAAATAGAATAAATTTAGGGTTTGTGATGGGGGAAAGCCGCCGACCGAGAGGTAGATAGGGGGAGGGGCGGCGGTCGAAATTTTTAGGATTAGGTGTTTTAGGGTTTACTCTTAATACCATGTAAGATTGTATTAATCTTCTTTGAGGAGTCTTTCTCATTAATACAAATATATATAGTGTGTACAATGTTGAATCATAATTGAATAACTATCTATATTTACCATAATTATACACAAATAATAATTACAAAATATACGATAAATATATGATAATATTCGCAATCAATTACTAATACTACCTGGGACGAATTTATAGAGTGGATCATCATTAATAGCAAAGGTAAGACTCAAGAAACCCAACTCTTCAAAGTGATAGCTGCAGAGGTTATTTACTCCCTATGGATGGAGAGAAATCAGGGAATATTTTACCAAAGAAGTAGTACTCTGGAAAAGATGGCCAAGGATCTTGCATATGTGTGTACAGTTAGAGCCCCTCCTGGGATGTAAAGGCTAGTTCATAGCTTTCAGTTTTAACTTTTAACTAGTTGCTACTCATCCTTTAGGTTGTTCTTTTGAGTTCAATATAGACCCTAGCAAGTTGTGTTGGCTTTGCTAATTTTGTAACGTTTGCATCGGTAATTAATGGAAAAGGTTAGTTACCAAAAAAATAATAATTGATCTTTCTGGTCTTACTCAGAGATCTCCCATTCGACCTTTGAGTAAGACAAACACCTTGTTATTGAATGTTTCCCTTTCCTGACCCGATGCGAATCCGAATTAGTTCAATATGAATATCAAACACCAATGATATTTTCTTTTTTTTTAAAAAAAAGAATAAATATCATAAAATAATTAAAGTGCACGCAAACAGATCCATAACTGATATTGAGGATGATTTCCCAGGTTGGAAGCAATCAATCTAGTAGATAAAAAGCTTTCTAGGATGGTATTCAAATGGAATATGATTCAGAAAAAAAAATAGCCATAATTATGCCATACAAATATAATACAGTTTGACCAACAAAAAGAAAAAAGAAAAAAATATTAACTATACTTGAAGAGGATTGAGAGGAACTGGAACAAAATGTCATTAACTATCTAACTGTAGAAGCAACAGTATGAGCCCAGAACTTCAACTGATCTTTAATTTCCATTTCATTTCCAAAATCAGAATTAATTCTCCAATTTTTCAATGTATTCTTTTTACCCCCCAATCTTTTCTTTTCCTCCCAATCACCCCATGCTTCAGAAAGATGAGGCCTTGATATTCCACTTTCATTAATTTCCTCAAAACCCCCTCCATTTTCCCTCCCCAATCTTTTCAACCCAGGAATTATTGACACCAAATTTGAATCTTTATCTTTATCTGAAAACTCAAAACCAAGATCCATAAACCCTTTTAACTCCTCAAATTCTAGCTCTGATAAGCTCTTACACTTACTCTTCTTTTTTGTCCTAAATTTTTCTCTATCTTTATCTGCCTCAGAGGAAAATTTGAACTCATTATATTCCTTACCAGAAAGAATTGGCTGAAGCTTAGCTTCAATAAGAACAGATTTTGGAGATGGGGTTTCTGTAAAGGTGCAATCTTTAGTACTTAAACATTGATCACTTTGAGATCTGACCATAAAAGTTGAAGTTCTTGAAAGTTTTGGGGTCTTTTCAACAATTTTTTGTTCTTTGCATTCAAGAATTGGGGTGATTTTTGGGGTTATTGGAGAAAAGGGTTGTTTGGGTGTGAGTATTTTGGATTGAAACCAGTGATAATCAAAGAGGTTAAGCAATTCTTCAACTTCCATTAATGGTAAATTAGAAGAAGAGAAAAAATGATGGGGGCTTAGAGATGGGTTTTTAGAAGTGTAGGGGGAAATATGGTGAAATGGTAAATTTTACTAGTGAAGAACATTATATATAGGGCCTATTCAAACTTTTGTAATTATGTTTACTTTATTAAAGTAATGGACGTTTACCCTTCAAATTGTTCTTCCAAAGGTTACCCACCAAAAAGGGGGGAAAAGATAAAAGAAAAAGAAAAACTCCTTTTATATATATATTTCTTCATTATTTTCAAATTCATCAGAATTAGAGGGAAAGAGGGTTGAGAGCCTGTAGGCGGGGAAGGAACTCCTTAGGTTGCAATAGTTTTTCGTTTTAAAATTTGAATAATATTTGGAGATTATTTTAATACTCCTAATTATCTGTTTATTAAATTTGCCCATTAGTTTAACTTTTAAATTTTTAATACAAAATTTGGTTACATATTAGATTTTTTTTTTGGTTAATATTTTAAAATGAGTTTTTCAAGTTTGAGAAATTGGTCACAATCAGTTTTCAAGTGATCTTCTTCCACTCACAAAAGTTAAATCTTTTTGTTAATTGAAATACAAGTTCAAAGATAATTTTAACTTTCTATTTCTATCATTCTATGTAGTACTATTTTTCAAATTCAACTTCTAAGTACTATCTTTTTGCAAATATTGCTCAATTTATGTCCAAAAGCTTACTAACTTTGTGATTATATCCAAGCACAAGACTAAGTAGGATTATTTTAAAAGCATGAAATTACAACTATAAGGGGTCGGTTGGTATGGACGAGGAAAATTAGTTTTGGAATAAAAATTTGATACTGTTTTATTTTTTATTTGGTTATTAATTTTGGAATAAGTTATCTCGAGATTAAAAATAATACTAAGATGAGTTATTTCTGCCAGATAGTATAATAACAATTCCAGGATTGATTATCCCGGGATAAAACTATGAAAATATCAAAAATAGTCATGAGGTTCCTCAACCCCCTTTTCTACTAAATAAGACAGATGGTATTTTTGTAAATAAATATTTTTTTCTTAAAAATTATGCAATACATGTTACTTTTAATACAACAAACCAAATAGTTAAAAGAAATATATTTTTGGTGAAAATGATTATAACAAAAAATACAGTTAGAAATTTGTATTCAATGGTTTAAAGACAAGTAAGTTGTATCCGATCCGAAAACCCTCTTAATCGAGTCCGGAGTTGCTAGCTAAGTTACGGGTATGCGAGATAAAATACAAGTAAAATATGATAATAAGCAAGGAAAATGAACAAACGAGTTAGATCTAAAAATGAGCTATGGATCGAACAAGAACAAAAGCTAAGAACGGTATATTAGCTTGAGAGAGATCTAGGTTACAAGTGTGAGCTTAGAGAGAATACAATGTGTGTTCCTTCTCTTTTAAGTCTTGCATATATAAGACAAAACTTAGACTACCATGCCCCTCTAAAGTTATCACGACGTGAGCACCCATACGTTATTGTGCCCACGAGCGTCGCGACACTCTGATCTAGAAGGACTGATGTGACGGAAGTTATGGGAGTGAAGGGCAGCTATAGAGATCCTTTGGGGTTGTTGGGGTTTTCGGAACTACCAACCTTCTTATGTACGCTAATGCTTTCGAAAGCATTTCTACCTAATATAAAATAATATCATGATAACTAATAAGAGCATAACTTATTCCAATATAATTAATTCCTCATAACTTGTCTTTAGATCAAACGACTCCTAAGAATATAATTTTCTAATTCTTCGTTATTATCAATGTATGAAAACTATGTCCTTATTGTAAGGGAACAACTCTTTGAATCTTTTAATTACCACTACTCATATCAATAATTAACACTAAAATATTGCATTATGCAAGCATGTCACGGGAAGCATATATTATTTCTTTTCTTTCCCTTATCTTCCGTCTTCTGAGGATCCTTATTTTCTATTCTTGTATTTAATTAATCGTAACATACATACCCAATCACTGATCACTCAATAGTAATAGAAATCAAGGAACAAAGTAAAACAAAATAGAAAAAGGAAATTGCACTTTCAATTCCTCATGAAATATTAACAAATTCTAATTTTAGTGTTTGAAATATTTGATTGTGCATTTTTGATACAGTTACTTGTTAGTCTTCACAAATTCAATGAATTACAAAATGCTAAATCATTTAACTACCAACATGTTATGTTAAATTCATATTGTTGTTTCATAGTTGAGCGTAATATAGTGTTTATAATTGTCTAAATGTTACTTCTTCCGTCCCAATTTATATGATGTAGTTTGTCTAGGCACGAAGTTTAAGAAATAAAGGAAGATTTTTGAATCTTGTGATCTAAAACAAGTCAAAAATATTTATGTGATTACAAATTATCTCATTAAGCGTAAAAAGATAAAATTTAAAATTAAATTGTCTTCAAATAAGAAAATGTGTTATTCTTTTTAGATTGACTAAAAAGGAAAGTGTGACATATAAATTAGGACAGATGAAATACAGATTTTCTATAAGAAGGATAAACAACATATTGTTGGGATACAATTGTTGTAGGGAACGGGAAGTAAGTAACTATTACAATAATAGAAATGATAAACAAACTATTACAATAAAACTGGAAATCAAAACCTTAACAAACTACTTGTGTGATTTGCTGAGTCGAGTGATGACACTCTGTCTTTAAGACGAGATTGCCCTGTATATCTTCTTTTACGGTATTGAGCAATAGTCTCCCAAGATACAACAACAACTTTAACAAGTGAGCAAAGAAAATTCAAGTGTTACTCTTGAAGAACTTTGAGTATAATGACTTTGCTAGAGAAGAAGAATATGAAATCAGAAAATCAGGAGAATTTTTCAAGTGTTGAGTGTAGTGTGTTTCAATTGAGTCAAATGCCTCAATTTATAGTGTAAGTGGAAGACCCCTCAACTAGCCAACTAAATGCCTTCAATAGCCATGTAATTGCACTAGATTAAGGGGTTACATTCAGCAAAATAATGGCTGAATTCATGTGGCAAGTAATGGAGAATCAATGCTCCAAATCCAGCCCAAACGTCAAATTTTCCAACTTTCCGTCGCAACATTCTGCCTCTGAAGCGCCGCGGCTCTGTGAATCAGCGTCGCGGCTCCAGTAGCTGACCAGCCAATTTGCGTTGCGGCGCAGCCTGGGAGGCACCGCGACGCTTCGGCACCGCGTCTCTAGCGGTCGTGGCGTCGCGGCCCTTCACGGTTCCGCGGCGATTTCCGACTCGTTTCATTTTACACTTTGTACACTTCTTCCTTCATTTACCAACATGGAATACTTTGTCATTTGGCCAATAACCATCCATAATTCTATGTCTCAAACGTATTACATACGTACCAATATCTCTTTCACTAATAAAATTTGCGATATTTGGCACTACGTGTGCACGTGTGTGGAAACGACGTTTCCGACGTGCGGGCCCAATAGTTAGAGTCATAAATTAATGGGATATACTTATTTCCACATTTAGTAAATTTTCAACAATCCCCTCTTGAAAGAGAGATTTTGGCGCACACATTTGGTGCATTTTACATCAATTTTTTAGCGGACCGATGTTGTATCTGGATAGGTAGCATACGCTTTGAACCTTCCATAGTTGAATATCATCGGACTTACTTACTGCGCGGTGAACATGATGTCTTGAACCGTCAGTGTTTAGTGTAAGCCAAGTCAACGGTACCAACACAACAACTTCCTCTACTCAGTTCTTCGTAATGTTTTGTCCGTTGTAGCCGTGGACACTTCTTGGATTCTTAAGTGCGTTCATTTGAGGCGGCCTGTCCTCGCACTTAAATAGGTGGTTTCCTACAAGGTATCCTTCTATACCCCACTTTACAAGTGTTAGGAACCACTAAAAAATTCCTCAAACCTAACCTCAACCGGTGAGGATCATTAAAGGTTTTGGAAACTTAACATTCACCCACACTGCAGATAGCACTTATAGTTTATCGCGAGAACGACTTTGGATTTGGTGTTTCTTTACAGAAATCACTATCTGAAGTGCCCATGCTTCCACCGAAGCGATCAACTGAACCTTTACAGCTTATTTTTCCCATTGAGCCTAATTCCTGGGATCTCCAGTCAGTAAGGTTGGGTTACTACCGTATTGGTCCTTATACTTTGGGTTTTAAGCTCATTCCCCTAGACAGGCAGAACATCTGATTCTTGGGTAAGCCCTTTGTCAGCGGGTCATCTATGTTATCTTTTGACTTTATGTAATCAATGGATATTATACTCATGGTGATCAGCTGCCTAACAGTCTTATATCTCCGTCAAATATGACGAGACTTGCCATTGTACATAGAATTTCGTGCCCTTCCTAGAACCGACTGGCTGTCGCAGTGGATCATTACAGAAGGTACGAGTTTATTCCAACAAGGAACATCCTCTAAGAAGTCATGAAGCCACTCAGCTTCTTCTCCTGATTTGTCTAAAGCGATAAACTCTGATTCCATCGTGGATCGGGCGATGCAAGTTTGCTTAGAGGATTTTCAAGACACAGCCCCACCACTAATTGTAAATGCATACCCACTGGTGGACTTGGTGTTCTCTATATCAGATATCCAGTTTGCATCACTGTACCCCTCTAGTACAACTGGATATCTCGAATAATGCAACCCGTAAGTTAGCGTGTATTTCAGGTATTGAAGTACCCGATTCAACGCCTTCCAGTGATCATCACTCGAATTACGGATAAACCTAGCTAACTTATTGACTACATAAGCAATATCAGGTCGGGTACAGTTTGTTATGTACATTAAACTACCAATCACCTGTGCATATCGCTCCTGGCATATGGGTGCACCACGATTTTTATCAAGTTTTTTATTTCTATACATTGGTGACTTTATAGGCGAACTGTCCAGCATCTCGAACTTTTTCAAAACATCCTCGATGTAGTGAGACTGAGATAAGACCAGTCCGTCAGACGTCTTAGAGATTTTTATCCCTACGATGACATCCGCGATACCCATATCCTTCATGTCGAAGCATTGTTTCAACATGTTCTTAGTCTCTAGAATTATGCTAGGACTGCTCCCTATGATCAACATGTCTTCTACATACATGCATATCATAACAAACAAGTCAGAGTTTCCTTTCATGTAGACATATTTGTCACACTCATTAATGGCGAAACCCTTCGATAGTAGAGTATTATCAAATTTTTCATATCATTGCTTCGGGGCTTGTTTCAGCCCGTACAGAGAGTTGACAAGCCGACAGACTTTCTTCTCTTGCCCTTGAACCACATGCCCATCGAGTTGGTCCATATAAATTTCTTCTTCCAAATCACCATTTAGGAAGGTTATCTTCACATCCATTTGATGTATCTCAAGGTCACGCAAAGCTGCGAATGTAATGAATACCCGTATAGATGTCATCCGAGATACCGGGGAGTACGTGTCAAAGTAGTCAAGACCTTCTTTTTGCCGATAGCCCTTGACTACCAATCTGGCCTTGTACTTATCTATAGACCCATCTGCATTATACTTTCATTTGAGTATCCACTTACAACCCAACGATTTATTTCCCGGAGGAAGATCAACCAACTTCCAAGTATGGTTATGCATAATGGAGCCTATTTCACTCTCAATAGCTTCTTTCCAGAGCGGTGCCTCTGGAGTTGACAATGCTTCAACAATTGTCATTGGTTCATCATCAACCATATAAGCTACAAAGTCAGGACCGAAGGATTTATCCTTCCTGGCCCTTTTACTTCGCCTTAGTTCCATCTCTGGAGTCTCCAAGTTCTGAGAATTTGGAATACTAGATTCTGGATATTCAGCCACCTTGAGATCCACTACATCTGAACCATCTAGATTCGGTTCGTCAACGACTCCCGGTTCTTGAGAGCTTTGTTCATAACTTCGTTTACGAGAGGTTATGTATTTTTCCTTTCTAGGAAAGGTACCTTCAAAGAATTGAGCATTCCTTGATTCCATAATTGTACGCCCGTGAATATCTGGAATATCTGACTTATGCACTAAGAAGCGATAAGCACTACTGTTATTTGCATATCCGATGAATATGCAATTTATAGTCTTAGACCCAATCTTGACCTGTTTTGGCTTGAGTACTTCAACCTTTGCCAGACAACCCCACACCTTTAAATATTTATAGGTGGGTTTCTTTCCCTTCCATGATTCATATGGAGTTTTGTCATTACCCTTATGTGTGACTCTGTTAAAAATTGTATTAGCGGTAAGGACAACTTCTCCCCACATGTTTTGGGGAAGACCAAAATTGATGAGTAAGGCATTAATCATTTCCTTCAATGTGCGGTTCTTATGTTCCGCCACATCGTTCGATTGAGGTGAGTATGGAATCGTCGTTTGATGAACAATGCCTTCTTAGGCACAAAATTTCTCAAATGGCGCTACATATTCTCCCCCTCCATCGCTACGAATGGATTTAATATGTATGTTTAGTTGGTTCTCAACTTCTGCTTTGTAACGTCGGAACGCTTCAAAGGCTTTATCCTTACTTTTCAACAAGTAAAGGTAACAATACCTTGTGCTATCATCAATGAATGTCACAAAGTATTTGTTCCCCCTAGTTTGTGCGAACTTCAAATCACATATATCTGTGTGAATAAGTTCTAGATGAGCGGTATTCCTTTGGTCGAATCGAAAAGGAAGTTTTGTGAGTTTTCCCTCTACGCACACCTCACACTTATGTTGAGGGTTTACGTCAATAGACGGCAACAACTCCAACTTTACTAACCTTTGGATGAACTTGTAGTTGACATGTCTTAATCTATGATGCCATAATTTAGAGGACTCAAGCAAGTAAGATGAAGAGGCTTCAATATTATAGCTTTTACGTAATACAGACATGGTGTTCACTTTGAAGAGACCTTCACAGACGAATCATCTTCCTACAAACGTTCTATTCTTAGTGACTACAAATTTATTGGACTCAAACACTAGCCTAAAACTAGCATTAACCAATAAAGGACCTGAAATTAAATTTTTTCTAATCTCAGAAACATGCATCACTTCATTCAGAGTGAGCTCCTTTCCAGAAGTCATCTTCAGGACTACCTTTCCTACCCCCAGCACGTCAGAGAAAGCGTTGTTTCCCATGAACAACTTCTTGTTTGTAACCAGTGTATAAGTGGAGAAGGCATTTCTGTTGGAACAGATGTGTCTTGTAGCACCTATGTCCATCCACCATTGCATATGATTCATAACCAGGTTTGCTTCTAGCACCACCGCTGAGAACTCCTCAATCATGTCGTCCAGAAACTGGTATTTGACGACGTTAACCTGTGCCTTGCCCTTAGCCTTGGCCTTCTCTTGTTGCTCAGTCTTGAACTTGCGGCAGTCCTTAATCATATGACCAGGTTTCCCACAGTGGTAACAATTTCCTTTGAACTTCTCCACTGCTTGGGTCTTGTCGTCTTTCTGGAACTTGCGCTTCTTGCTTAGGTTCCCTTTGGCTTCAGCCAGATTTGCATTTGCCTCAGCGGGTTGTTTACCCCTAGGCAAGACCTTCTTATTATCTTCCTGAATTTGGAGTTTGATAATAAGTTCTTCAAAGGTCATCTCATTTGTCTTGATCTTTAAGTAGCTCATAAACTTATTCCACGAATGAGGTAACTTTTGAATCAGTGATGCAACAAAAAACTGCTCGTTTGGCTTCATACCTTCCAAATCCAAGTGATGTAAAATCATTTGGAATTCCTGGACTTGGAACATCACTGTCTTACTATCCACCATTTGAAATTTCAGAAATTTCCCAACGATCAATTTCTTAGTACCTACATCTTGTGCGTTGTACTTCTTTTGTAGCTTCTCCCACAACTCTTTGGTAGTGCCAACGGTGCAATACGCCGTGTAGAGAGGGTCTGATAAGAAGTTCAATATGTAATTCTTACACATGAAATCACTATGACTCCATGCATCAAAAACCATCTTCATGCCATTAATGACATGGATACCTAGACCCCCTTCACCCGTTTCAGAAGGCGAAGGGTCCATTTCATCTCCAGCTTGTGGAGGATCTTTTGTTAGGAAACGTGTCATTCCCATAACAGTCAGATAGAAGAGCATCTTTTGTTGCCATTTTTTAAGTTTGACCCATGAACTTTTCAGGGCGTTCATGGTGAAATCCAGCGGGTGGAGGAGCGACAACATTCCCTTGAGCGGCAGCAAACACGTTGGATGAGCCTTGAGCAACCGGAAAGACATTAGGAGTGCCTTGAGCAGTGGGGATGACAGCGGGATTGCCTAGAGCAACAGCAGCAGAATCAGAAGCAGTTTGATTTATACCAGTCATCTTTATAAGTGCGAGCTTAGAGAAAATACAATGTGTGTTCCTTCTCTTTTAAGTCTTGCATATATAAGACAAAACTTAGACTACCATGCCCCTCTAAAGTTATCACGACGTGAGCACCCAGACGTCATTGTGCCCACGTGCGTCGCGATACTCTGATCTAGGAGGGCTGATGTGACGGGAGTTATTGGGAGTGAAGGGCAGCTATAGAGATCCTTTGGGGTTGTTGGGATTTTCGGAACTACCAACCTTCTTATGTACGCTAATGCTTCCGAAAGCATTTCTACCTAATATAAAATAATATCATGATAACTAATTCTAGTATAACTTATTCCAATATAATTAATTCCTCCTAACTTGTCTTTAGACCAAACGACTCCTAAGAATATAATTTTCTAATTCTTCGTTATTATCAATGTATGAAAACCATGTCCTTATTGTAAGGGAACAACTCTTTGAATCTTTTAATTACCACTACTCATATCAATAATTAACACTAAAATATTGCATTATGCAAGCATGTCACGGGAAGCATATATTATTTATTTTCTTTCCCTTATCTTCCGTCTTCTGAGGATCCTTATTTTCTATTCTTGTATTTAATTAATCGTAACATACATACCCAATCACTGATCACTCAATAGTAATAGAAATCAAGGAGCAAAGTAAAACAAAATAGAAAAAGGAAATTGCACTTTCAATTCCTCATGAAATATTAACAAATTCTAATTTTAGTGTTTGAAATATTTGATTGTGCATTTTTGATGCGGTTACTTGTTAGTCTTCACAAATTCAATGAATTACAAAATGCTAAATCATTTAACTACCAACATGTTATGTTAAATTCATATTGTTGTTTCATAGTTGAGCGTAATATAGTGTTTATAATTTTCTAAATGTTACTTCTTCCGCCCTAATTTATATGATGTAGTTTGTCTAGGCACGAAGTTTAAGAAATAAAGGAAGATTTTTGAATCTTGTGATCTAAAACAAGTCAAAAATATTTATGTGATTACAAATTATCTCATTAAGCGTAAAAAGATAAAATTTAAAATTAAATTGTCTTCAAATAAGAAAATGTGTTATTCTTTTTAGATTGACTAAAAAGGAAAGTGTGACATATAAATTAGGACAGATGAAATACAGATTTTCTATAAGAAGGATAAAAAACATATTGTTGGGATACAATTATTGTAGGGAACGGGAAGTAAGTAACTTTTACAATAGTAGAAAGGATAAACAAATTATTACAATAAAACTGGAAATCAAAACATTAACAAACTACTTGTGTGATTTGCGGAGTCGAGTGATGGCACTCTGTCTTTAAGATGAGATTGCCATGTATATCTCCTTTTACGGCATTGCGCAATAGTCTTCCAAGATACAACAACATCTTTAACAAGTGAGCAAAGGAAACTCAAGTGTTACTCTATAAAAACTTTGAGTATAGTGACTTTGCTAGAGATGAAGAATATGAAATCAGAAAATCTGGAGAATTTTTCAAGTGTTGAGTGTAGTGTGTTTCAATTGAGCCAAATGCCTCAATTTATAGTGTAAGTAGAAGACCCCTCAACTAGCCAACTAAAGGCCTTCAATAGCCATGTAATTGCACTTGATTGAGGGGTTACATTCAGCCAAATAATGGCTGAATTCATGTGGCAAGTAATGGAGAATCAATGCTCCAAAACCAGTAGCTGACCAGCCAATTTGCGCCGCGGCTCCGACGGTTGTGGCGCTGCGGCTCTTCACGGCTCCGCGGTGATTTCCGACTCGTTTCATTTTACACTTTGTACACTTCTTCCTTCATTTACCAACGTGAAATACTTTGTCATTTGCCCAATAACCGTCCATAATTCTATGTCTCAAACGTATTACATACGTACCAAGATCTCTTTCACTAATGAAATTTGCGATACTTGGCACTACGTATGCACGTGTGTGAAAACGATGTTTCCGACGTGCAGGCCCAATAGTTCGAGTCATAAATTAATGGGTTATACTTATTTTCACATTTAGTAAATTTCCAACACATCTATTATAATTAATTAAATGTTAAATATGACTAGCCAATATTATAAGAATCAAAATCAAAATTAAAGACCAAAAACAAAAATATCCCAAAAAGAGAGACAAATATGTTTTTCTAATTACATCCGGGCCGGAAAAGAGGGAAGGGAATGCTACCAACACATGGAACTTAATTCCCCGCCTCAACTATAGAAGCTAGAGAGTTCATCAAGTAAACTAAGCCCTCAACCCCATAAATATTTTTAAATAGAAATAATTGAAGCCGCAAATATGCCTAAAGTTAGAAGAATATATTTACATTTTTAAGGTCCCAAGAAATACAGCTCAATAACCTTCCTTTTCAGCATAAAATCCTGTCTTACAAATATTGAGATGATCAATATTCTCTTTGTCCCCCAACTCTACTATTTTTAACTGAAATTAGTAATTGATAATTATTGTTACCTTTTTTTAATATATAATTATTGATAATTGCGGGGGCTTCAATGAGCATTAGAGCGCAACCTCATGCCATTGGAGATCAACCGTGATTCAAAGGAGGTAATAACAATGATCAAATAAGGTCATACACCTTATATGTCTATTATCTTTGAATGCAGGTTTTTGATGAACAAGCTGGGTCATCCGGAATTAAAACACATCTATCGTGAGCAGAACATGGTGGCAGATGTGCTAGCTAAGGAGGGAGCAAGAAAGGAAATCTTTTTGATGGTGCTAAGTATTTTGTAGTAACCCCCCCCCCCCTTCCCCCCTCTTCCCCTCTTGTGTTGTAAATGTTTTTTGAAAAGATGTTTTGGAACAAACCTATGAACATAGAGTCAATCTTTGTGACCTACAAATAGTGGTTAATGTGCGGAATCATGTAACAGGCATAAATCTGAACGCCGGGTGACTTTGTATATTTTTATTATATATATAAATATTAGTATTTGGTTCACAAAAAAAGTTAATTATTGTTACCTGTGGACAGTGACCGAATATTGTGCATTTTGGTACAGTAGTACTTATAATAGTATTACTGTTATTTGGCATCGTATTTGAGGGTGTTTGATTTAATATCAAGCTAGCTTATAAATACTTTTTGACACTTTTGATAAATATGAAAAAAAATGTTTATAATATCATGCTTTAAGATCGAGTTAGAGTTTTAATTTTATGAGTTAATTACATTAAAAAATAACATGCTGAATTTTATATAAATTATTTATATATATTAAATTATAACTTTTAATATAAATTCGAGACTAAGGATATGGATTTTTGCCAAATCCGTGAGTGGAATTGTTGTTCTGTCCCTGCATAAGTCGTTCCCCTCAACTTATAATTTTCATTTATGAATACTTTTGATTTAACCAAATTCTTTTACTATTTCACTTTGATATGTTTTGTAATCCCCAAATACTCCTTTCAGACTAAAACCCGAGAAAGCCAACATGCCACTTAATTTCTTTTTAATTTATTTTTATGGATTAGGATTTCGGATGTGAGTCCGGGAGTCAATTTATAATTTTTAAAAGTTTAGAGCTTTAAACTTCTATACTTAAGTCTCTTTGATTTGTATTAAAATATATAAAAGTCCACTCTCTTTTCTCCTAAAATATGAATAAGTTTTTTTCTCTCTTTCTCGTTTCTATCAATATCTCAATTTCTCCATTTGATTTTTCTTCTCTCATAGCCCGGAAGCTCTCCAATCGTCGTTTTTGAGAATGTTAATTAATTTTGCATCAGTTCTGGAGCATTTTGAGCTCCGTATTACCTATATAATTTTTTTTATTTCAAACTTGATAAATACTAATGTTCATAAAGTTATGAGTTTTTTCAAAATTTTGAAATTTTAGCCTTTTTTTAAAATTAAAATATGTGTTATTTATACTTATTTTGCTTGTTTCGATTGTGTTTTTTTTCTATTTTTGTTTTTGCAAGTTCATCTTTGTTTATTACTAGACTTGAAACTTTAGCTTTTTTTGTTGGTCGAAATATGTGTTATTTCTACTTATTTTGCTTGTTTTGGTATTGCTTTTTATATTTTTTTTAAATTTATCACAGTCAATTAATAGACTTGTTGTAAAAAATCTATGGTCTGTCAGTCGAAATAAAGCTAAGTGCACCGGGTCAATTATAAGTCAAACCGAAAATTAAACCACCTTACTCTATAATAATTCACTACTTAAGAAAATTTTAGATCATTTTGGTCGATGATAAACTAGAGAAATAGAGGCGACTGTTGGAATGTGAAGCATGATGAATCTGCACTAGTCTAAAGGAAAAAAAAATAAAATAAAAAGAAATCAAACCCAAACACCAAAACTCAAACCCTAACCCCCAACCTCAAACTCCAAACTCCAAACTCCAAATTGCACAAATCTAAGGGACTGTGGATAGATATACCATAAATTGACAGTCGTCAATAGCTAACAATTATCATTTAGGCTCGACTTCAAGCATGGTCAATAATTATCCACATGTTATATAAAGACCAAGGATACTATTTGTCTAAAAAGATATAAATAAATAAAATAAAATAAATAAAAGGACATGTCACTATTTAAATATTATAATAACACTTTAATACATCATATGAGAGTCCTCATCCATTGAACACATGATCAAAATAGTTTTAGGACAAGTAATGATACTTAAAAGATCAATATATATCTAAAAAAGACATAAATAAATGAAATAAAATAAAAAAGGGACATACCATTATTTAACCATTATAATAACACTTTAATATATCATATAAGAGTCCCCATTAATTGAACACATGATTCAAAGAGTTTAAGCACAAGTAATAGTTGTCCTTAAAACAAGATGTGTTTTGAGAACAATAACTTGTTGTCATACTAATTGGATACTAGTGTTATGATTACCATTACTTGTTATAAAACTCTTTTGATCATGTGTTTAGTGGATGTGGACTCTCATATGATGTATTAAAATGTTATTACAATGTTTAAATAGTATCAAATCTTTTTATTTGCTTAATTTTATTTATTTATGACTTTTCTTAGACAAATATTGATCTTGTAAGTATCATTACTTTCTTCGTTAGCTAACTAATTGATCCTCGCCCATCTTTGGCTGCATGTTAGGAGGATTATGTTGGACCTATTGTTCTAAAACTCTTTTGATCATGTGTTCAATTGACGGGGACTCTCATAGGATGCATTAAAGTGTTATTATAATATTTAAATAGTATCAAGTCTTTTTATTTTATTTATTTATGACCTTTTTAGACAAATATTGACTTTTTAAGTATCATTACTTGTCCTAAAACTCTTTTGATCATGTTCTTAATGGATGGGACTCTCATATGATGTATTAAAGTGTTATTATAATATTTAAATAGCATCAAGTCTTTTTATTTATTTATTTATAACTTTTAAAGATAAATATTGGCCTTTTAAGTACCATTACTTGGCCTAGAACTCTTTTGATCATGTATTCAATGGATGAGGACGCTCATATGATGTATTAAAGTGTTATTATAATGTTTAAATAGTGACATGTCCTATTATTTATTTTATTTTATTTATTTATGACTTTTTAGATAAATATTGTCCTTTGTCTATTTATAACATGTGGAAAATTATTGATCATGCATGAAGTCGAGCCTAAATGATAACGGTTAGCTATTGACTTCGATCTGTTTATGGTATATCTATCCACAGTCTCTTAGATTTGTGTAATTTGGGGTTGGAGTTGGGGTTTGTTGTTTCAGTTCTTTTAATTTCTTTTTGTTTGTTACACTCAGCGGCATCACTATCAGGATCATCCTGTCACCTTGCTCATAAAAATCCAATTCTAATATTTTGAGATCTCCTCCCATTAACCCATGTAAATTACCACCTACTATAATATATTCTGCAATCGACAGTATAATAAATCTATAATAGAATATGGCTATGGTCTATGACTATAATCGACGCCATAATAAGTTGTTTGGACTGATTTTCCGATGAAAAGTAGAAATTTTTGCTGGAAACGGAATCTGAAAAGTGAAAAAATTGGGAGCTTTTGAAGGGAAATATTTTTTTATTTTTTTGGGTAATTAAATGGAGGAAAATATTTAGTTTTCTATTTTTCCGAGGTAATTAAAATGGTGGAGGTTGGGGGCTAAAATATTTTTAAAAAAATTTGGGGTTAGATTTGAACGCAAAAAGTCTGATGATGATGATGTAATAATAAGTGACTGTTTTGTTAATAGTTTGAGACTCGTCACCTTTTCACCAATCTAAGTGTTCAAAATGACTTTTTAGCTAAGAGCCCCCCCTAAAACCCCTTTGTCCCTCTAGATTCATTTTTGTAATTCATCATTTTAAAGATACTTTTAAATATATATTTTTTTTATAAACAACTTCAATAACAACATTTAAGTCATTTTAATATAAAAGTGCTTATTAGTATTATTTTACTAAACACACCAATTATTACTATTAGTTTCACCATTTATATTCAAACACATAGCAAGTTATTTACAAAATGAGTTTCAACATTTATAAATATATTTCAGTACTTCATACTTATCCATTGCTTTCAATGAGTTATATAAACTGGTTCTTTTAAGTTTCTTATGTAAGGCAAATTTTGTAAAATTGAATGTTTCAGCACGTGTAATATTTTTCAATTTCAACATGGGTGAATGTTAAATATGGCAATATACACACAATATACAAGTGTATATTGCCATATTAAGTGCCACGATTTATGGCAATTATTGGGCTCGGTTTTGTGGCTGTTTTGGTAGTCAAGAATATTGTATATTTGGAAAATATATGTGTAGTATATTGTAATGTATTTATTACCATAATTAGGAATATACACTACCATAATTGTAGAGTTAGAATTATGGTAGAATAAGGTTTTAGAAATAGAATAGGAATAGGATTCTCCTATTTTGTATCTTGTATATATACCTATTCAATTAATGAAAATAATCAAGGGGATTATTTCTTTCATGGTATCAAGAGACTAGGTCTAAACAAAAGTTTTCTTCTCTCAAACTTTTGCCTCCCTTTGGCCGAGACCCCCCCCCCCTCCTCGGGGTTTCTCTTCCAAAATTCGTCTTCCGCTCTCACAAACACCTCTCTTAAATTTCCCTTTCTTCTTTGTTCTTTCAATATGTCTAAGAACACTTTTCACCTGCCCTCACGGTTTCCAATATCAAAAACAAGATCCCTATTGTCCTTGAGATGGAAAACGCCCAATATGCGACGTGGGCGGAGTTGTTTAAAATTCACGCTATCTCTTATCAAGTTCTTCATCACGCCATTCCTCCCGCCGACCCTTCCCCGCGGAGGATCCTGAAAGTTATGGATTACACTTGATGCTACCGTTCTTCGGTGGATATACGCCACTATTTCGATGGACCTTCTACAGACGATTATTGAGCGGATACCACGGCTTATGGCTGCATGGAATAGATTGCGTGACATATTCCAAGACAACCAACATTCACGTGTCGTCACACTCGGCGTGAATTCTCTCTGCGAATGGACGAATTTCCAAACGCGTTTCGCATATTGCAAGAAACTAAAGGAGTTGGCGGATCAACTCGTAATGTTGGCGCACCAATAACAAACAATCGTCCTAGTTCTACGATTGGTTGCCGGTCTTTGAGGCCTATAATGGGGTTGGAACTCTCCTTCGCCAAAGCAACCCCTTCCCGACTTCTATCAAGCCCGCTCCATGCTTACGTTGGAAGAAGCGGTTTTTTGCAAAAAGCGACTACGGAGCAAGCCAAGTCGCCATGGTGGCGTCTCTCCTAGTCCTTCGGGTTTTGTTAATAATTCGGGCCAAAATCATAACAATGGTGGCGGCAAGAATAATCGAAAGAATAATAACAAAACCGCGGGGGCAAACACTGAGTTCGAATGGCGATTCGGTGGTCGGCAAGGTGAGGTGGGTCCCATCCGGTGAACGATGGCCCCACCCCCTGGGGCCCAGGTGGGGCCCATGGCGATGGGCTGGGCGATGGGCGTGGGCCAACGATCCATACAATGCAGAATTTCCGGCGATGGTCGGCCAACAGTCCAGGCCCAATACCAAGATCGGCGCCCATCGGCGATGGCCCAACAATGCGGTAACAGCCACGGCCCAGTGCGACGGACGGGGAGTTCTTGGGCCCCGACCACCGCAGGCCCATCATGCAGCAGGCCCCACTCAGACTGATATCGAGGCCGCGATGCACACGTTGGGGTTGACTCAACCGGACCCAAATTGGTACATGGACACCGGGGCAACTACTCACATGACTTCTGAATCAGGTACTCTCTCATCTTATTCCAATTTGAGCACCCCTCGGGGTATAATTGTTGGTAATGGCAACTCTATTCCAATTCAGGGTTATGGTCAGAAAACGTTGTCTCCCCCCAATCCACCCCTTCTCTTAAAAAATACTTTACATGCTCCTAAATTGATTAAAAATTTAGTGTCGGTCCGGAAGTTCACTACTGACAATTCCGTATCCGTTGAATTTGATCCTTTTGATTTTCGTGAAGGATTTCAAGACGGGAGTCATCTCATGAGGTGTGATAGTAGGGGGATCTGTATCCTATCATGCCTGGTTTCGATCCATCGAGTCAAACCTTGTCGGCCTTTGCACCATCTCTCTCCTTCCATGTGGCATGCTGCACGGGTCATCCGGTCTTCTATTTTATCAGTTTTAGATAAAAATAGCTTTATTTCTTGTAAAGTGCAGTCGTACTCCACTTTGTCGATCTTGTTCGTTAGGGAAAATTGTTGTCGCCATTTGTAGACTCAAATTCTCATACTTCAAAGCCATTTGAAATTATTCATAGCGACTTATGGACATCTCCTGTTCTTAGTTCAATGGGTCATCGATATTATGTTCTCTTTTTAGATGATTATTCTAGATTTTTGTGGACATTTCCAATTGCGAATAAATCACAAGTGTTTTCCGTCTTCATCAAATTTAGAGCGTTCATTCGTACTCAATTCGAAAGAGAAATTAAAAATATTCAATGTGATAATGGGAAAGAGTATGACAATAGGGAGTTTCGGGAGTTTTGTGCTAATAATGGGATAAATTTTCGGTTTTCGTGTCCTCATACATCTTCGCAAAATGGGAAAGCCGAACGCAAAATTCGTTCCATAAATAACATTGTCCGAACTCTCTTAATTCATGCCTCCGTACCTCCATATTTTTGGCATCATGCTCTACAAATGGCCACAGATCTTCTTAACATAATTCCCTCAAAAGGACTGACATATTCTCCCCCCCTCAAAATCCTATATAATAAGAACCCTTCTTATTCTCATCTTCAGATTTTGGGTGCTTGTGTTATCCGTTATTCCCATCCACCACAATTAACAAACTTGTGCTCGGTCTACCCCGTGTGTGTTTTTGGGTTATCCGTCAAATCATCGTGGTTATAAATGTTTTGATTTATCCTCCAAGAAAATCATAATCAATCGCCATGTCATTTTTGATGAAACTCAATTCCCATTTACGAAAGTTCATACTCCCGAACCTAAGTTGTATAATTTTTTGGATGACCAAATATCCCCGTATATTATTCAAAAATTTTCGGACCTCTCCCGCACCCTAAATCCTCCGGGCCCATCGCTCACTGGACTCGATCGCCTCATTCTCGCCATCGAGCAGTTCCAGAATTGGGCTACCCACTGAACTGGTCCAAATTGACGAGTCCAAAGGCGATTCGATTTGGGCAGCCAGCCCAGGGCCGCCACCCTTCCGTGCCCAAAAATTCCCGAAATTCCCTCAATTCTTCCTCGAGTCATAGACCGGTCACTCAAGTCGGGCGGGTATTTTTACACCTAAAAGACATTTTAATTTACATTCGATGTCTCTAAATCCCCTTGCCCGCAATCCGTGTCCGCTTTAAATGACCCTAATTGGAAAATTGCTATGATCGATGAATATAATGCTCTTATTGATAATAAGACGTGGGAGTTGGTGCCGGTCCATATGGTATTAATGTTATCGGTCTATGTGGATTTTTGCTCATAAGGAGAATTCGTGACGGGTCCTTTGCTCGACATAAGGCGCGACTTGTTGGTGATGGTAAGACTCAAGCAGTTGGGATAGATTGTGGTGAGACGTTTAGTCCGGTGGTCAAACCGGCTACCATTCGTGACCGTGCTTAGCTCGGCTCTTTCAAAGACTTGGCCAATTCATCGGTTGGATGTCAAGAATGCTTTCCTACACGGTGATCTCAAGGAAGCTTGATCTATGCATCAATTGGGTTTCAGGGATCCAAACCGCCCTCATCACGTATGTTTATTGAAGAAGTCCTTATATGGGCTTAAGCGGTCTCCAAGGGCCTGGTACCACGAGATTTCCGACTTTGTTTCCACTATTGGGTTCACTCACGCCAGTCGGATAATTCTTTGTTCATCTACCGCAGATGGTTCATCCTTGGCATACATCCTGTTGACGTAGATGATATCATCTTGACCGCCTCTTCCGATGCCTTGCGCTATCTATCATGACCATGCTCGCCTGAGTTTGCTATGAAAGACTTAGGGCCTTTGAGTTATTTTGGGGATTGCCGTCCAAACGCCATTCCTGGGTTATTTCGTCTCAACGGAAGTATCTTTGAGATCATCGAGAGGTGAGATGTCATCCTGTAAGTCCACTTCCACACCGATTGATGCAAACCCAAAGCTAAGTGCGCAGCAGGTGCACCATACGAGGACCCGACCCGCTATCGCGATCTTGCAGGGCCCTCCAAAGATCTTACCTTCACCGGACCGGATATTACATATGCGGTTCGGCGGTGTGTTTATTCATGCATGATCCTGTGGTTGAGCACATGAATGCAATCAAACGCATCATTCGGTATATTCAGGGGACACTAGACTATGGGTTGCACTTGTATCCGCCATCTACATCCACACTTGTTTCATACGGATCTGATTGGGGTGGTTGTCCCGACACCAGACGTCGACTGCCACTCGTATGTTCCTTGGCAACAACTTGGTTTCTTGGTCGAAAACGCCAGGCAACACTATCACGCTCAAGTGCCGAGGCGAGAATATCGAGGGTAGCAAATGTGGTCTCCGAATCATGTTGGCTCGTAATTTGCTTTTGGAGCTTCATTGTCCCATTCAAGGCAACCTTGGTATATTGCGATAACATTAGTGTCATCTACCTTTCGGTAACCCCGTTCAACACCAACGCACCAAGCATATCGAAATGGACATTCACTTTGTCCGTGAAAAGGTTGCAAAGGGTCAAGTTCGGCGTATGTCATGTCCCGCCTCGTTATCAAATTAGACATCTTTACAAAGGGTTTGCGGTTCTCTTTGAAGATTTTAGGGACGATCTCGTCAAGACCGCATGCTATGATCGGGGTGTGTTAAATATGGTAATATACACACAATATACAAGTGTATATTGCCATATTAAGTGCCACGATTTATGGCAATTATTGGGCTCGGTTTTGTGGCTGTTTTGGTAGTCAAGAATATTGTATATTTGGAAAATATATGTGTAGTATATTGTAATGTATTTATTACCATAATTAGGAATATACACTACCATAATTGTAGAGTTAGAATTATGGTAGAATAAGGTTTTAGAAATAGAATAGGAATAGGATTCTCCTATTTTATATCTTGTATATATACCTATTCAATTAATGAAAATAATCAAGGGAATTATTTCTTTCAGTGAAAATATCACATGAACTTAAACTGTCACTTGAATTTAGAAATTTTATTCGAGTCAAAGAATCCAATAGTCCATAGAAATTAGAGGATCACATGTGAGATAAATAATGTCACTAATAAAACGTGTGACATTAAGCAGCCATTTCTTCTTTGATTGGTTATACTCTAGGCTATACTTCATGTACCAAAAGCATACAAACACGAAATATTATATTAAAAAAACGACGTTCACGTGGACAAGATTCTTTATGTCTGCTCCTTTTCATTTTTTTTATAGTACTACTAACTCATGTGAAAGCAAAGATAAATCTGAGGTAATTATTCACAGGTAGCACATGAAAAAAGAAGTGAAGCACGTGATAAGAGTAATTTTTCCTTTGTTTTATGCTCTATTTTATCTGATTCTGTCAAACGGTCAAAACACTTCATTTCGAATTTAGAATTTTATGTTTACATTTTAGTGAGATTCTATTGATTGTATTTGTTTGATTATCTTATACCTTTGTTGATTAATAAAAGGTAGAATTTTGACAATGAATCTAGTATGATTTGATTCCTCTTTTGAATATCAAGCACAATCAAAATTTTCTACAGTACTCAAACTGATCTTTTTTTAGTCCTTCAGGATATTCCCTAAATTAAAATGAAATGAAGATTAATATGATTTCTATGCAAAGATGACACGCATAAATCGGGAAATAGTCCAATATTTTTGGGTAGGAATAAAAGCTGAACACTATACTTAATCTGCTCGGATAAAAGTTGGTTTAATTTGAAATTTTCAGCTGTAATAGCTGGCGTGTATGGAACAGAAATTTGGAGAATCTATAGACCAAATTTTAGCATCAGAATTGTTCCATTAAGATAGATAGTTAGCATCAATTGTTTTCTTTAGCATTTGATGTTTGATATCCGTTTTGTGTTTTGATTTATTATTTTTCACGTTTAAAATTTATTTTAAAAGTAAAACACTCTATAAAAAACAACTCCACCAGTCAGCATAAGTTTTCAGTCAAGCTTCCACGGACAACAGAATCTTATACTTTTTTTTAAGTAAAGTCTGTTGAGTAATGATAGCCTGATAAACTATGACTTGAACAAGTATGACGCAGTTCAATGTAGGATACATTACTAATAAAGTCTTTGTATGTTTATTTTTCAAAGTGATTAATGATCACATTAGTAGATACAATTGTATAAAACTTGGACGTAGACAAAGAAATAAGATAATTGGTTTGGGAAAATAACCCATATATGCAACTCAAACATCTAATTTATAGCCTTTGTAGCCCATTTTAGCTCACTATATCATCGATATATAAATATTGTAAATGTTCTGTATACCTATATATAAACATTACATATAATTCTCTCTCTATATAATATGGTAATTTAATGTTTATATAATGTATATGCTTTATTTAATAATATATATTCGAAACCAACTCAAATTACAATATATAGATAATATATCTATTGTGTATAACTGATAGAAAGGGGATACACGGTCAAAACCGTGTATACCATTTGGACCGAATTTGTATACTAAATTACCATATTTGTAGAATTCTTGTGCAAGTGTAATTATAGTATTAGTATTGTATTAGAAAAATGTATTAGTCTTGTATTAAGAAAAGGTAGATTTATTTTTCATAATTAGATATTGTATATCATGTATATATACCTCTTCATGAATGAAAATAATCAAGGGATTATTCTCTTTCATGGTATCAGAAGTCTAGGGCAAATTCTTCCTTCTCCAAATTATACGTTTCCGCCGCCCAACTCGGTACATTACCGTCGGCCGACGGCCGCATAACCTCCTCTCTCCCAAAATTTCTTCCAAATCCCAAATTCTCCTGTTGTTCTTTCTTCATGTCTACCTCAAAGAACACGTTTCATCCTGCTCTTACGGTCTCCAACATCAATAACCACATCCCTATCGTTCTTGAGATGGAAAACGTCCAATACACGATGTGGACAGAATTATTTAAAGTTCACACATGCTCGCATCAAGTCCTTTATCACATCATCCCCTCGGAAACTGGTAAGGAGAATGTGCCTACCGCCGATGATGACCCTGCGTTATGGACGACTCTTGATGCTACAATACTTCAGTGGATTTATTCCACTATCTCTATGAACCTTTTGCAGACGATTATTGAACCCGACGCCACGATGATGGAAACTTGGAATAGGGTGCGTGATATATTCCAAGATAATAAAAATTCATGTGTCGTCACTCTTGAACAGGAATTTTCCCATGTCAATATGGATGATTTTCCGAATGTCTCAGCCTATTGTAAAAGGCTGAAGGAATTGACAGATCAACTCAAGAATGTTGGTGCGCTCGTCACAAATGATCGTCTTGTTCTTGAGATGGTTGTAGGCTTATCCAAGGCTTATAATGGCGTTGGGACGCTTCTTCGTCAAAGTAATCATCTCCCACCATTCTACCAGGCTCGTTCCATGCTCATATTAGAAGAGGCCGGCTTGGCTAAAAAGGCGACTACTGGAGCAAATTTTGTCATTTCTGATGGCCACGTTTGATGACCCTCACTCGTTCTCAGATAATTCTAGCCAAAACCGTAACAACGGTGGCGGAAAAAAGGGTCAAAATAAAAAAAATGGTGGCAAGAACTGCGGCGACGGCCGCGTCAGTGGCGATGGCAGTGGTCGTGGTGATGGCGATAGTGGCAGACGTGGTGACAGTGGATCGGCTAGGCCCCAGTAGCACTAACCGCATCCTTGGGCCAATGCACAGTGCTCGTGGGGCTGAGTCAGTGGCTCACGTCACCATTTCTTTATTTTCCATCAAATTGGGTCAGGCCCAATTACCTCTAGCAGCACCCAACTGCCCAGCAGAATCAGACTGGGCCTTGGCAGCTGGCTGGCCTGCTTGGGCCTCGGCCTCAGCAGGCCTTCGCTGCTGCGGGCCCAGCTTTGGTTACAACACCTATGGATATTGAGGCCGCGATGCATATACTTGGATTAAATTCTGCGGACGTAAAAATCGCGGCATAATTAATGGTAATGGCAATTCAATTCCAATTTGTGGTTATGGTCATAAAAATTTATCTCCCCCCCCGCACATCCACCTCTAGTCCTGAAAAATGTCATTCATTCCCCTCACTTAATAAAAAATTTGGTGTCTGTCCAAAAATTCACAACTGATAATTGAGTTTCTGTTAACTTTGACCCTTTTGAATTTTCTGTGAATGATTTCACAACGGGAATACCTCTAATAAGATGTAATAGTCGGAGAGAGCTTTATCCAATCACCACCACCACTATTTCCACGAGTCAAGCCTCAACATCAACATTTGCCGCTCTCGCTTCTTTCTTGTGGCATGCTCGTTTGGGTCATCCGGGAGCGTCTGTTATTTCTTCTCTAAAAATAATAATTTTATTGATTGTAAGAGTACAGGTAGTACTCATATTTGTCCTTTTTCCGCTAAGAAAACATGTTAGATTACCTTTTGTAGCCTGTAATTCTTGTACATTGATGACTTTTGACATTATTCATAGTGATTTATGGACATCTCCCGTTATGAGCTCTTTGGGCCATCGTTATTATGTGTTATTCTTGGATGATTATTCTAATTTTTTGTGGATCTTTCTTTTGTCTAAAAAGTCTCAAGGTTTTTCCACTTTCTTAAAATTTAGAGCATTCATCCGTACCAATTTGAATGAGAAATTAAAATCATTCAATGTGATAATGGTATAGATATGATAATGGACCGTTTCAGGAATTTTGTGACACTGATGGCCTATCTTTTCGATTTTCTTGTCCTCATACGTCCTCACAAAATGGGAATGCCGAAAAAAAATTCGTACCATTAATAATATTGTCCGAACCTTACTAGCCCATGCATCTCATTCCTTTTGGCATCATGCTTTACAAATGGTTACTTACCTCCTTAACATACTTCCTAGAAAATGTTTGGCATAACAATCACCCCTTAAAATTCTTTATCATAAGGAACCCTCGTATTCTCATCTTTGGATGTTTGTGCTATCCACTTTTTCCGTGCACTACAATTAACAAACTTCAAGCCCGTTCTATCGCTTGTGTATTTTTGGTTTATCCGTCTAATTATCGTGGTTGCAAATATTTTTATTTATCTTCGAATAAAATCATAATTAGTCGCTATGTTATTTTTTATAAAATCCAATTTTCGTTTGCTAAATTGTCTAATTCCGTGTCTAGTACTTATAATTTTTTGGATGATGGACTCTCACTGTACGTCATACATCACTTAGCCCAACAAACCCGTGATCCGGTTCTGCCAGCAGGACCACTGCCTGCTGGCCCAATACTTTCTCCCAATCTCGGCCCAGTTCCATCACCACTACGTCCGCGTTCTGGGACAGCAGGCCCACTACCTGCTCGCCAATCCAGACCAAACCCGCAGCCAACTCAAAACTTGTCCCCTTCTATTTCGAGTCAAAGGTCCGTTACTCATAGCCAATTGGGTATCTTTAAACATAAACGACATTTTAATCTAAATTCTAATATCACTAAATCGCCTTTACCACATAATCAGTGTCTGTCCTTCGTGACATGAATTGGAAAATGGCTATGGATGATGAATATAATGCTCTTATTGAAAATAAGACGTGGGAGTTGGTGCCACATCCGCTTGGTGTCAGTATTATTCATTCTATGTGGATTGTTACTCATAAGGAAAATTCTTTCGGTTCTTTTGAGAGGCATAAGGCCCATCTTGTATGTGACGGTAAAACTCAACAGGCTGACGTGGATTGTGGAGAGAAATTTAGTCCGGTGGTCAAACCGGCTACCATACGCATTGTTCTCAGTCTAGCTCTATCGAAAGTATGGCCCATACATGCATTATCCATTGGGTTTCAGGAACCCCGGTTATCCTAATCATGTCTGTTTACTTAAGAAGTCCTTATATGGGCTGAAGCAGGCCCTACGGTTTTGGTATAAGAGATTTGCAGATTATATGTCTACTATTGAGTTTTCTCATAGCAGGTCTGATCATTTTCTGTTCATCTATCGTCGTAGTACTTTTCTAGCATATATTTTGTTATATGTGGATGATATTATATTGACTACCTCTTCTGGTAATCTACGCAAGTTTATTATGTCTCTTAGTTCAGAGTTTGTTATTAAAGACTTGGGGCCCTTGAGTTATTTTTTGGGTATAATTGTCACTCGTCGTGCAGGTGGTCTATTTTTATCACAGAGAAAGTATGCGGCTGAGATTATTAAGAGAGCTGACATGTTATCTTGTAAGTTCTCTTCTACTCCGGTTGATACCAAACTGAAGCTGAGTGCTAATTCTAGCACACCATACAAGGATCCCACCCACTATCGCAGTCTTGCAGGGGCTTTTCAATATCTTACTTTCACGAGGCCCGATATTACTTATGCAGTGCGACATGTGTGTTTATTTATGCATGATCCGGGGGACGAGCAAATGCATGCGCTCAAACGCATTATACAGTACATACATGACACACTTCATTATGACTTGCATTTATATCCATCCTCCGTCTCTACTCTCGTGTCTTATACATATGTTGATTGGGGTGGATGTCCAGATACCAGACGTTCGACATCTGGTTATTGTATGTTTCTTGGTGATAACTTGGTCTCATGGTCAGTAAAACGCCAGACTACTTTATCACGATCCAGTGCAGAGGCCGAGTATCGAGGGGTAACCAATGTGGTGTCTGAGTCATGCTAGATACGTAATCTTCTATTAGAGATACCAAATTACTAACATCTTTACTAAGGGTCTTCGCTTGATTATATTTGAAGATTTTAGGGACAATCTCAGCGTACAACAACCACCCGCTATGACTGCGGGAGTGTAATAGAAAGTGGATACATGGTCAAAACCGTGTATACCACTTTGATTGAATTTGTATATTAAATTATCATAGTTGTAGAATTCTTGTACAAGTGTAATTATGATATTAATATTGTATTAAGAAAATATATTAATCTTGTATTAGGAAAAGATAGATTTATTTTTTCCATATTTAGATATTATATATCATGTATGTATATATATATACCTTCTAATGAATGAAAATAATTGCGGGATTATTCTTTTTCAATAACTATGTATAAATAACTTATAAATAATGTATAATTACGGGTCTAAATCTTTTTTTCCCTCGACGAGACCTCGATTCAATCTAGTATATTGGCCGACGTTCTCCGGTCGCCGACGTTCATATTCCGGTCAAATCAGCATATCGATATCTGTATATGGACTAGGTTAAGTTGAGAGTAATTATGACAATCTTCGACGATGAAGGTGAACCACTTGCTCAATTCCCCGAATCCAGGTAAATTCTCACAATTTTTACTCTCTCATTCTATCATTTACTATCAGAATTATGTTTTGTGATAATCAATTGTAAAATTAGAATTCTCCGGATCGGCCGGCGGAAGTTCTGATCTGAGGTGTTTGAGTGATCGGAGATTTCCAATCAACATCGTGGGCAGCAATCGGAAAGTGGAAGTTGAAGAAAGAGCTTCAGAAGTGGAAGAAGAAGAGAAATTGCAGTGGGGCTCTCCCCCACTCTATTCGGTCAGCTAAATTGTAATCCAAATTGCCGAAAGGTCATCTTGATCTAGGTAATAAATCAATAGTTGGACTAAAAATGGCAAACTAGATATTTTTATGGACACTCAGC
Source organism: Anisodus acutangulus (assembly GCA_029783415.1). Lineage (NCBI taxonomy): Eukaryota > Viridiplantae > Streptophyta > Magnoliopsida > Solanales > Solanaceae > Anisodus > Anisodus acutangulus. Next base: position 49,117,699 of record CM056491.1, read on the forward strand.
ATAATTTTCTCAATTGGTTTAGGTGATAACAAATAGCCCATTTCAACTACGTGATACCATATCTAATGATAGCGGGCCTCAAAATTTTGAGAGAGAGAGAGAGTCCAGTTTCTGATTGTTTTGGACGAGAAGTAACGCTTCGGCCCATTAGCCAATCTCTGCTTTTTTCCGTCATTTCAACCTTTTATCTTCGGGATCTTTACACAAATAACCGGTTGAATACATTGTTTACTTATTTATATGATATACATAGATTTATACACTACTTAAAGATGAATATTATATATTATATATCTGTCAACTATTTTTAGTTTAAGCAGTTGAATGGTCGACTATTTAGGTCAATTCTTCTTTATCCTTCATTATGCATTCCTATCCCTTTCTTTGCCCTACACAATATTTTCTTTCAAGCGAGTGTGTCAAATAACCAATCTCCAACGTTTAATTTTCGTAGAAAAATATGGCATTTAGTTTCTTAACTTTTTCAAGGAATTCTTTTTCAAGGGTAAGCAAAGGTCTACGAATATTTCTACTGAAAAACAAAATCAAAATAAGATTAGAGGCCTGGATAATTTCTTTTTTGTGGAAAATTATTTATAGCATAAGACTAAGACTTGAACATATCAAATTATAATATCCCTACTGATGGCGGTATTCCTTTTTACATAAAAATAATAATATAATAAGTATATTAAAAAGGAGCAGATCAAATCTTCACCTCACCCATTATATTCTTCTCTTTGAGAAATAATTCAATATTTTGAAAATAATTAGCCAATGATAATTTGACGTCCTTTCTCTCCTTGGGAGTGTTAACCGGAGCAAGAACCGGTCTTTCTGACTTTTAGCAAATAGATTATTAAGTAATTAATTCAGCTTAAGAAATAGAAGAATAACTTGTTAATTTATCATCATGAAAGCTCTAGTGAATCTCATCTCTTTGTTAATTAAACTTGCCATATATTTTATGATTTCACTTCAAACATCAAACATCAAACATCAAACATCAAACATCAAACAACAGTTTATTGCTAAAATAACCTTTTATTTTATTTTATCTGGTACATCTAAAAGTTTGTTGTATAAAGATATTTTTCAAAGTGTATATATTATGGGCTAGAAGAACTCTATATATTGCAGTGAGATTTTGGATTTGATGGTGAAATCGAATCTTGTAATTCCACTTATAGAGTCACTAACTATTTTCCAGACCATTTCGAATGATGTGGTTGGTACAATTCTAATACCTTAATCCTACTAGAATAATTAGTCATCCAATAATCTGCTTGTTAACAAATATTGCAAAAGGGAATCCAAATACAACATAGTTTTCAGAACCAACTTTATTCTTATCATCCAAATATCATTCTTATCATCCTTTAATTATGTTGTTTTTAATTGTCATTTTTTTAAAAAAATAGCTGGCGCATAACCTTCTTCCCATCATAAATAATTTTTTCTGTTACATGTCTAAGAGTCTCAGTAACCATTAAAATATATTACTGGATATTATATTTATCCGACGTACCACGAGTCAAATTATTAAATCTTCTACGGTTGCTTGCACTGAGATTTTTAAAAGCTAAGTAACTACACTTGTGTAATTAGTCACAAAATTTTGGAAAGTGTTTACTTTTTGAGGTTTCATACTTTTCCCAACATATTAAATTAAAGAATCTTGAGGCCCCGGCAAGAAAAGACAAATTGTGATTTCCGCAACTGATGAGGGTGGATTACAAAGAAGAAAAACTTTTAGGTTAGTAAATTTCTGAAGAAGAATGCACTTAGGTTATTCCAATATCGAAATATAAGAGGAAAGAGAGAAGAGTTTTATAAAAGATATCACAAGTAATTTACGTGGTACTCGGCGATGGCATAGCCCAATTAGGGATAATCCGTAAGACCCATTGGACTAAAGCAAAGAATACGTGTCATGACTTATGAGTTTGGATCCTAACATATTTAGTAATTATTTTCATACTTTCTAAATACTTGGAGAAACATGTTATATCTTCGGGGCGGAACTAGAACTTCATCTACAAATTCATTAGAATAGCTTTAGCTCAAAATTGTATTCGTTTTTTAGAAACTCATGTTTATTAGATGGATAAATAAGTTATCAAGAATCCAATGAGCTGTGTTTTTTAAAATTCAAAACTCATGAATTTAAAATCTTAACTCGACTTCTTATATCTCGAAGAATTAAGAATCTCATGCTAACTTGAGATTGGACTGAGGAATAAGTTCATGATGCGGCCTCGCAAGTGTTATAACTTATAATTGTCTTCTTTATTAAGTTTCTTGATCATCTTGTCAAACTCATGAACTATTCATTTCATTTTTTATTTTTCTCTATCTTCAATTTTGATTGATATTTTTTGCTTTTTTCTGATTCTTCAGTATTAGGCTGTTCCACATCTGTAATAATAAAGAAATCAGCGCATGTTGTAAACAGTTGACTTTTAACTATTCAATGGAAAATTTTACGGGTCGACAGGCCCTAGCATAGAAGTTGTCTTAACTCAAAACAGATCCAAACAACGCCCTAACGCTACCTCAGCTTAGCGGGTTAAAACAGGACCATCAGCCTGAGCTTCAGACATTCCGAGTTGTCCTCTTCCCAACCTTAGTACCTTCTCACATGAATCATCAGCTTTATTAAAGCATTAGTACCATGATTCCAAATAGTCTAGTGCAACATAGACCAACACAAAAGATTTAGCCGATCATCGTCGGCTAATCCAGTAATAAATATATAATTATAATTAAAGAAAATAAAAGGAAATAAAATTATCAGGGCCTTTAAGTTGTGCTCAGTGAGAGATGGATAGTAAACTTCAACTTCTTATTCAGAGTGGGTTTTTACAAAAGAGAGAGGTTGGTGAAAGCCTGCCTCTTAACTAAAACTAAGGATCCTTATATAACGAATCCCTTGGAATACAAACAAACCAAGAGGTCAAATCGTGGCCGACTAGATAAAAAGTGAAAAAGAAAAAGCTAAAAAGAAAGGGCCCTACACCTGTGGCCGACAAAGAAAGTTTATAAAAGGCCAAAACATATGAGGCCAAAATACAGTAATTCAAACTTTAAAAATTTCTACTTTATAAAAGCAGATTCCATCTGTCCAGTCCTCTTTTATGATAGGTCCACCGACTGCATTTTTCTATTATTCTTTTCCTTTTCCCTTATCTTTTTCTGTAGTGGAGGATTCCTCCAATTTGTCTTGAAACTTCTTGAGATATCCCTCAATATCGAAGTATGTATCATAAGGGTCTTGAGAATCTTGGATATGATCTTCTTCTTCATCAGTATGAACGGATGCCATAGAGGTGTCTGAAGGAAATTCTTCATCTAGATTTTTCATTAAATCTTTTTTCATTTATGCCATATATGAGGATATAATACCAGCTCTGGAAACTACTCCTTTTTTAATTTGAAGTTTCCTAGCAATATGCTGGAATATACTATTAACTTCAGCCTGTGGTTGATTCTGTTTTAATTCAGTATAACTTGAAATAGTGGATGTTATCTGATCTATAAGTTCTTGTCATAATACCATCTTTGTTCCTCTGCATTAATTTCTTTTAAAACCTTGTATAGAAGGTCCTTTGAAGATAAGAAATTTGTTGCGGGGTATAACCCACTTCTGCAGACCATCTCATAATCCATGGAATAGAAAACTCAACAAAGAAGTGCTTATTAGCGATCCCTTTGATGATTGTCTTATGATTCTCACATTTTATAATTTTAGGAGAAACATCAATCCACTCAGTGTATAAACTTTTGAATGGTTGAGGCAAAATATCAATAGATGGGCCATAGCTTACCCATTAATGCCAAAACCAATTTGGAATATTCTATTTATAAACATTTGAACATATCTTTATGAACCAAGAATGCTTTTTATTAGGATTTTCATATAAGAAAGTTTTATGAAAGCTATCAATATAATCCCAATAATTGAACTTTACCTGAACTTTTTGCTCAGGATTGAAATATTCCCGTTCTTTCGTTGTGCTAAATCCCCAATCTTCTGGGGTAATATTTTCTTTATAATATTTTTTTAGAAAAGTTATAAACCTTTCTGGTGTGCATTGGAAAATAATGTTGAGTTTCAGCTGATCATGTGGATGAGAGAATCGTCTCATAATGCATTCTTGATTTATAAGTCAAGATGGGATATGACCCTGCTTCCAAGTATCTTTCCATGAGCTTTCAAGGCTCATATTTCCACTGGAGATCTTTATAATAAAAAAGAAGTATAACTTCTTTGTTTTCATGTTTATGATTATCATCCTGCTCAATATTAGCAACCTCTGAATATGAGGGTTGTGGATTATTATCATTTTCTTTGAATTTTATAAAATTCATGAATTGTTGATATAAAGGACTTTCCTTATCAATATTTGAAGTCCCTGCAACATCTGCTATAAGCTTTTGTTACCCATTTGGGCGAGGATATTACCTCTTCCTGTACCTCGACCTCTTCCACCACGACCTATATAATTGGGGGCGCTGCCTCGCCAAGTAGGCCTCATCATCCTGCAAATATGTATAACAAACCATTGAGTTATGAACTCAAATATTCTCTAGTTAAGAAATCGGACAGACTATTATCTGTCCTTTTTTATAGTGTATCTCAAAATCAAATGACGCTAATAAAGCTTGCCATCTCGCAAACATTTGTTTAGAAACATCATGTCTGCAGTCTTTATTAAACATAAATTTAGCAGATTGACAATCCGTATTTATAATAAACTTTTGGTTGTATAAATCTCCTTGAAACTTTAAAACACTTTTTACAATTGCTAAGATTTCTTTAGCAACGGTGGAATAATTTTTCTGACTAGGATTCCATTTGGCAGAATAGAATTGTATTAAATACTCTTGTTTATCAACTGGAGAGTACTGTTTCAGTATGCCCCCATAACCAATATCTGAGGCATCTGTCTCTATAATCGTTGGCCAAGTAGGATTGGCTAAGGTAAGACAAGGAAGGTTATGAACCTTAACCTTAATTCTTTTGACAGTTTGAGTATGATCATCTGTACAAGGTATAGGAACATTTTTTAGCCGTTCATATAATATGGTTGTATCCTTTGTCAAATCCTTTATAAAAGGACTAATATAATTCAGACTACCCAAAAATTTATGAAGTTGGGTTTTGTCAGTTATAATATCTGAAAATTTTGATGCAAATTCAATGCTTCTATTAATAGGAATGATTTTTCCTTTTCAATATTATGACCCAAAAATCTTACTTTAGTTTTGAAAAAGGGTCATTTTTTATTTTGATATTACTAAGTCATTATGTATAATAACCTTCTTGAATAAATCAAGATGTTTAAAATGAATTTCTATATCATTTGAAAATACCAAAATATCATCAATATAGACAATTATAAAATTACTATAAGGCATAAAAATATCATTCATAATATTTTGAAATTCTGAAGGAGCATTCTTTAATTCAAATGGCATGACATTCCATTCGAATTGCCCCATTGGCACATTGAAAGCAGTCTTATATTTATCTGCTTCTGCAATATGGATCTGCCAATAACCAGACTTTAAATCAAATTTAGAAAATATAATTACGATAGTAAGTCTATCAAGCAAATCTTTTTTATTAGGAATAGGATACCTGATCCATTTCAAAACTTTATTAAGTGGTTTATAATTAATAACTATTCGATGAACTCCTCTTTCATGCTCAACATGCTTATTAACATAAAAGGTCGTACACGATCATGGAGATTTTGAGGGTTTTATCAAACCTTTCTGTAACAGAGAAGCAATCTCCTTTTTTGCATAAGTTCAAATATTCGAAATTCATCTGGCATGGCCTAGCCTTTGTAGGGATATTACCCTCTTTAAAATCCTCATCGTAAGGGAGAGAAACAATATGTTTTTTTCTATCCCAAAAAATATTAGGATGGTCACTACAAATTTGGAGTGAAAGCTGATTTTGTATAAAATCAATTTTTTGACTCAACTTTGGATTTTTTAAAAGTTCATCAATGTTAATACTATAAATATTTTGTTTTAGAAAACTGATTTGTTGATGCTTATTCGTCAACCTGTCTTTAATCTCATTAAGAACTCTTGACCATGGTTCTGTTATAAAAGGAAATTTAATAGACTTTCCATTAAAGGTACCTATTATGCCTTTGTAATTTGATTCGAAATATCTTTGATCAAAATAAAACTTTCAGTAATACAAGTTCTATTTTCACAGATATATGCTTTTGGTAATTTAAACGTAATCTGCAATTTTTATCCATTTGCAGACCTCACACTATGGGTAGTTTTGTTAAAATATTTAGAAGGAATAAGCCCTTCTTGTATACAATTTACATATGCTCCACTATCGACTAAAGCAATAAAATATTTTTTTGAAATTATAATCAATTAAAAGACTTATTTTAATATGAAATTTTTGAGAAGTTATTAACTCCAATGTTTGTAAAAAGTTTCTTGCTGCATCGCTAGGAGCAACAAAATTATTATCTGCAAATATTAAATCATCTAATGCTGAAATATCATCTATATTATTAGGGTCTATGATTTCTTTCCCTTTACCTTCAATACTAAAAATTCTCTTATCCAGTAATCTATTACATCTCTTTAATTCGGAAATTTCTCCTCTGAGATTATCAATCTCTCTTTCCAAATCTCTTTGCGTATTCTTGTTACCTTTATTTTGCTCAATTAATGTTTTGAGCTCTGACATGGTGTATGGTCATGTCTTTGCTATAACTTTTTCTCCTTGTGAGGATTGCGAAACATCTTGAATCTGGTCTATAATTTTCAATTTTGTTTCTGGATCTTTTATCATTTTCAATAATTCCACAAGGTTATTACCATTCAGAACATTCACATTTAAATCCTTGAATTGAGAAAATATGTTATAAAACTCATCTTCTTCCTTATTGGTATTACTGGAACAAGATTGTCCTAACTGACATGGCATACATTGTTCTTCTGTATCCAAAATAATATAATCTTCATTATTTAGGACACTAATATTCTTGTCAGACGAATCCTGTGTAGTAACAGTTTCGAAACCTGAACCTTCTAGCTCCGAATGTAATAATAGTTTGGATAATGTGTCTTTTATATCCTGGTCAATGTTAAGGGCTTGAATCTTTTCCTTAACCTTACAATCCTTATAGTAGTGGTCCGTTCTGCCACACTTTCAACATGCTTTTGGATTTTTAGATTTTATAAAATGCTTGCAAGTTTTAAACTATTTCTTTCTTCTTGCTTTCTTTGCCATGCGCTTTGCTTTCCATTCTTGGAAGTTTTTTTGGTTCTTTACTTTACGTCTATGCGACTGTTTTGCTTTAGGTGTGGGTATATCCATTCTAAATTGCCCACAGAACTCACCCAATTGTTGTTTCTTAGTGAGATTCTGCCTTTTCATCTGTTGATTTAACTTGATCTCATTACATAAGGATAGATCTTCTTGAATGCAAGTTCCTATTAACTTCCCATAAGTATATTCTTCATAATATATACTTGCTCCTCTTTTTCTAAGAGTTTTTCTGACTCTTTTAGCAAAGAGGTTGGGTAGTCCATCTATAAACTTAGACTTCCAATGCGAGTTATTACACTCAGGTAATTCCATAACCCTACTAAGGAATACATCCTTATACCACCTAAATGAGGTTATGGTCTTACACCAGAGATTCTAGAGCAAGGTCCTAATGTTTTCACTATCATTAGACCATCTTCTAGTAAAATGTTCTATAATGTTGAGAGCTAGTGAATACACTGCATTAGGTTCTTTCTGACCTGTTGTAGTATTAATCTTTTCTGCACTCACAATCTTTATCCGTTTGTCAGGAGTCTGATAATTATCCCACCAACCTTTAAGTTGGCCTGTAAATCCAGATATAATCATCTCTGAAATAGTCTTTTATGTATTACTATTGGATTTACGTATAGTACTATACATCAGCATTCTATGAACAACCGTATAAATTTGTCTCTATGTATAACCATCTATATTTCATTAGTAAATATGTTTCCCACTGTAGCTATTATTGTCGACTATCTCATGTTCTTCAAATAACACATCTTGGGGAGTAGGACGGGGATAGTAGTACATCCTTTGAACAAGTTTTCTAGCATATTTTTCTAAGTTATTAACCTCTTGTGACATCTTCTGTCTATAATCATCACCAGAAAGATCCTAGTCATAGTCGGGCTTACCTTCCTTTGTCAAAGGACTAATCTTTAACCCTTTAAACTTATCATCTAATAATTTTTCTAATTCAGAAAATGCTTTAACTTTGAAATCTTTATTTCAGGAGGAGGCTGTACACTAGGAGTGGCTACACCTGATTCCTATCTAAGAGAAACATGATGTAATTTTTCAATCTGTGAAATCTATTTCTCTACTCTATCATGTAGTTGAACGATTTGTTCATCCAATATGTGCATATAAACATTGACATAGTTCTGTTGTTTTAGCATTATATTGATATGCTTAGCAGTAATCTGCAAAGTATAATGTTCGAATAATTTTGAAAAAGCTGCAAAGTGTATAACAATGTTATCTTTCTCAATAACAAACGGTTGTTGACGAGGTAAAAAGCAATATGAATAATTTCTCCATTTGATAATTTATAATCTTTTTCCAAAACAGAGATATAATTTCTCACATATTTTGCCATAAATCATGATACAAAAGATATAATCTTGTTGGCTTTAATCAGATCTATATAAAATTCTTCTTGTAATGAAGTTCTTTCTTGATTATTAAAGGAAGCAAAAAATCAATTTTTAAATGGCTCCCATCTGGGTTTAAAGAAATTCTCACTTATCATTTTTCTTGCGGGTGATCCCCGACTAAAATTAATTTTTTGTTGTGTATTCATCATGCCACGGGAAAATTTATGTCTGACTCAGTTATTTCTGGGTCTTCTTCTTGGATACCACGAACTATATTGTCCTTATCAATTCTGATATTATCAATTCTACTATCAGTATGTTCTCTAATTTGAGAAGTGAATGCTCTAGATGGAGATCTTACCACATATTCAACTGGTGAAATATAAGAACGATTTGAAATATCAGATCTAGTAGATCTTGATCTTAAACTATCAACATCATTTTTTTCTAACCTATAACTTGGTTCAGAAAATCTTAACTTAATAGTCCCATATGGGGTCTGCTCAATTTCTGTAATATCATAATTAAAATCATTTTGAGAGGGTAGCTCCCTCTATGACTCATTCCTTGGAAAAATCAATTTCATCCCATTTGACAGGTCTTCTAGTTATAATCTTGGATTTCCCAAAATTAGTTTCTATTAATATAGTTTCATTTTTAAAATTCATAATTTTACACATAGGATTCATTGTATGTAATGATTTAAAATATATCCTATAACAAATACATATAACTTTAGTTCCAGTCATATAATCATAAATGTAATTTTATGATTAATATTAAAGCATTCAAAGAATTCTCATCCTGCAAGGATACCTGCAGGTTAGGATAAACATTAAAATATATAGGACCATATGCAAGACTGGTTTGAACAGTCCCTATAAGGGATTTCTTCCAGTTCTGGTTCCTGCCATCTCTTAAAGCATCTATAAAGCTTTCAGGTAAGTCTCTTAATGTAAGTGGCTTGAATGCAACCTGTATTAATCCAATATGCATGAATCTATGATTTTTCCTATAAGGGACAATATCACTGTCATTTAATAATTTGAAGGTAGCATGATCGCTATTTACAGTGATAGTTTCTTCGGTAGTTTTTACTAGTTGAAAACCTAATTTTTCAAAAGTACCCATTTGATATATTAATCTGGGTTTGATTTTAGAAATAATCCACTTATTAAGTATATCTAATTGTTGAGGTATATCATACTCCTTTTTTTTACTATTTTAACAGTGTTCTTGTTTCTGATGATGTACATCATTAATAATAGAGTGTGTTGAATTAATTCATTTCATTTTTTATTTTTTTCTCTCTTCCATTTTATTTGATATTTTTTGCCTTTTTCAGATTCTTCAGTATTAGGCTGTTCCACATCTGTAATAATAAAGAAATCAGCGCATGCTGTAAACAGTTGACTTTTAAGATATAGGTAGGTTTAAAATCAAGAACTGGATGAATAAAATTTATTATCTTAGCTAAGCTGTTGATTAGATCTGCGCAAATATCGGAAAAATATGCTAAACTTGCCTTAAAAAAGACTTAAGCAAAGAATAGTAGTGAACACAGAAATTAAGGTCACTATTAAGTATTAACAAGTCGTTGTTTGTTATTCATTAGCAAACGGTCCATTCCAACACGTATACGATGACACACATAAGACACGGTTTGAAGCATGGTTTATTTAATTTTGGATGACTTATCCGATATTCGAAATCCAGTAGTTCGATTAAATTAAAAAAATTATAAATATTTCATTCAAGGGGAGAACACTTCCGGCTTGCTACTATTTCTTTATTCATTGACTTCGAACTTTGAGACTCTATTCAAGATTTAAAAGGAAAGTATTAGCGAATATTCACAGTATATATTGTAATTATAATAGATGTATATTTAAGGTAACTTAAGATGCTTATTGTATTAGGAATCAACCGATTAAGGTAAGTTATGATTCTTACTGTATTAGGATTCAACATCTGTACAACTATATATATATTGTGATTAATGAAATAAATCCCTAAGGAAAATTATTCTATCAAACATGGTATCAAGAGCCTAAACCTGATCTCTACTCTCCTCTCTCTCAAAAACAGCCGTCGAACCCCCCCCCCTCGACTTTTCCCTTCGGTCGACGGCAATATCGGCAACCACCATGTCTTCCCCCACAAATTTCGGTTCCTCCACTGACACTTTTGACAACTCCTCTCAATGATCATCGTCTTCGTTTCACCCGGCTTTCGCCGTTACAAACATCAAGAACTCTATCCCTATAATTCTTGATCAAGAAGACTGTCAATATTTCATGTGGACAGAACTGTTCTATATTCATGCATGTGCGTACAACGTGTTCGACCATATTGATGACTATGTTCCTCATCCCACCGATATTGCCGAATCAACATGGCGTCGCCTTGACGCCATCGTCAAACAATGGATATACGGCACCATCTCAAAAGACTTATTGTGTACTATCATGAAAACAGGTGCCACAACACGTGAGCTTTGGGTACGGTTAGAAGAAATCTTTCAGGACAACAAAAATACTCGGGCGTGTATTTGGAAGAATAATACAACAATACGCGCCTCGAGAATTTTATCAACATATCTGAATATTGCAAACAACTGAAACTCATAGCCGACCAACTTTCCAACGTCGGAACTGAAACCAAGATGGTACTTCAATTAGTTGTTGGTCTACCGAAAGGTGAATACGATACACTTGCAACGATGATTCAACAGGCCGACCCACTACCTAGTTTCACCAAGGCACGTTCACAACTATTGTTGGAAGAAACCCGACGTGCTAAACAAGAGGAGCATAATCAAAAAGCGTTAGCCGTTAAAGGGATGGCATCACCGGCGACCAACACCACCCCGCCACCACCGCATGACCACCAACAACAGTAGTCCTGCGACGGAGGTCGTGGCGGCAGAGGCCCAAATCCTGCCTATTTCCAGTAGGCTGGACAGCAGCCAGTTTGGCCCTACCAGTAGAACTGGGCCTTGCCTGCATGCCCATACCCAACTGCAGGGGCCCAGTTCCAGCAGCCTGCATAGTCGACTGGCCTATTGGGCTCTGCCTCAGCCACCAGGCAGGCCCAGCAGCAGTAGCAGCACGCCCATTGTGTCTCGGTCCAGTAGCAACCGCAAGGCAGCAGCCTGGCCCCCACTGATTTGGGTCAGTCCTACAAGACCGTGAACCTTCAACAGCCCGACGAAAATTGGTACATGGACACCGGAGCCACATCTCACCTCACCCGGTCGTCAGGTAACTTATCTCAACTACTCCGGTTAAAGTGTCCTCAATTTATTACTATCGGCAATGGTCATCATATTCCAATTGAAAGTTACGGTAACACACACACCAAACACCCACACCCGTCTTTCTCCCTACGTCCTATACACCCCTAACATTATTAAAAACTTAATCTCTGTTAGAAAATTCACTCGCCATAATTCTGTGTCTGTCGAATTTGACCCTTTTGGTTTTTCTGTGAAGGAACTCAATACGGGGAAAATTCTTACGCGCTACAATAGTGTGGGAGACCTCTACCCCTTTACTCAATCTTCCGCTGTCAGACCGCAATCACCTCTATCCCTTGCGGCGATCTCTCCCTCAACTTGGCACAACAGACTCGGACACCCAGAGACCCTGTTTTTACTTTTCTTAGGACTACTAAGCGTATTCAATGTAATAATGGCAAACTTGCCCAACACTGTTTTTCTTGCCCGCTCGACAAACATACTCGTCTTCCATTTATGTCATCCAACAGTGTTACTTTTTCTCCATTTGATATTGTTCATGCTGATTTGTGGACATCTCCGGTTGTTAGTTCTTTAGGTCACAAATTTTATCTAGTATTTTTAGATGATTTTTCACATTTTGTCTGGATTTACCCATTGAAATTCAAATCCGAAGTGTTTGCCAAATTCCTTGAATTTCAAAAATTCATTAAAATACAGTTTGAAAAATCTATAAAATCTTTTCAATGTGATAATGGATGTGAATTTAATAATTCGGCATTTCACAATTTCTGCTCTAAACAAGGCATGGTTTTTCATTTTTCATGTCCCTACACTTCCTCCCAAAACGGCAAAGTTGAAAGAATCATCTGAACCATCAATAACATGGTATGTACCCTTCTCTTTCATGCCAGTCTTCCACCGTCATTCGGGGTTTATGCTGTCAAAATGGTAGAATACCTCCTAAATATTTTACCAACCAGCACTCTCTAAAACAAAACCCCAACCGAAATCTTATACCGTATGTTCCCCTCTTATGACCAAATACGCATCTTCGGTTGCCTATGCTACCCCAACATGGCCTCCACTACATCTCACAAACTAGCCCCACGCACCACACCATGTGTATTCGTCGGCTTCTCAACAAATCATCGGGGTTACTTGTGCTATGACTTAACCACTCGTAAGGTCATCATCTCACGTCACGTCATATTCGATGAGACGAACTATCCATTTTCCAACCTTCAAAAATTCCAAACCACAGATTACACATTTCTAGATAAGTCTCATCTGTCTCCTCTAATCCATTCGATGTATCTTCGGCAGTTTCCAGTTCAGTCACGGGTTGCTCCAACAGCTACGCCACCCACACTGTCTGGTGTCGTCACCAACCAAACACCCCATCTTTCTCGGTCGAACCCCCCACTGCTCGACACCTCCACTGCTCGACCAACCATCGACCCGAGACCAACCACCACCCCTCAAGAAACAGCCAGTCCGCACCCTCATATCGAACTGCAGCTGCTACTGCCTTCAAAACCAGCACATATGCCGCCACAAACTCCTAGTCCAGACATACCACTGCTGCCTACCCATCGCATGGAGACTCGTGCACAACACGGGATCTTCAAACCCAAGGTTCACTTCAACCTCTCCACACAAACCTTATCACATATTTCAAAAAATCCAAAACTAGCAAAATTGAACCCTAATTGGAATACGGCCATGTGCGAGGAGTTTAACGCTCTAACCAAGCAGGACTGGTTGCCAATGGCACTAATCAGTAAGAGGGTATTGATTGTGGAGAGACATTCATTCCGGTTGTTAAACCGGCCACTATTCGAACTGTTCTCAGTATTGCTATGGGCATGCATTGGCCGATTCATCAGCTTGATGTCAAGAATGCATTTCTCTACATGAAGATTTGAAAGAAAATGTAATACATGCATCAGCCCCCTGGATTTGTTCATCCGGCAGTCCCACAGTTTGTATGTCGTCTCAGGAAATCATTGTATGGCTTGAAACAGGTACCCCGCGCGTGGTATGATCGTTTTGCCAGGTATCTTCTGCAGACCGGTTTTATATGTAGTAGGTGTGATAACTCTCTCTTCACTTTTCATCGAGGTAGCAGTACTGCTTATTTGCTCTTATATGTGGATGGCGTTGTTCTTACTGCCTCATCCGACGGTTTGAAAAATGAAATCATTGCTCTACTCAAAACTGAATTTGTCATGACTGACTTGGGCAAGCTGAGTTATTTTTTGGGTATATCAGTGACCAGATCTGCAGCTACTATGTTTTTGTGTCAGCGTAAATATGCAGAAGAGAGTATATCGGGCTAAGATGGCAAATTGTAAAATTATGCCAACTCCAGTTGACTCGAAATCCAAGCTAGTGCCAATGACGGTGCGCCAGTTTCTGATCCCACTCTATATCGGAGTCTTGCAGGTGCCCTTCAGTATCTTACATTTACTAGGCCTGATATTGCATATGTCGTTCAGCAGGTGTGTCTATTTATGCACGACCCTCGAGAGTCCCATTTTGTCGCCCTCAAACGTATTATCAGATACGTTCAGGGCACACTGGACTTTGGACTACATCTCTACCCCTCTGCCCCAAACAAGTTGCTCTCTCACACGGATGCAGATTGGGCAGGATGCCCAGACACACGTCGCTCCACCTCAGGATACTATGTATTTCTTGGGGATAATCTTATTTCATGGCCAGGCAAGTGGCAGGCCACGCAATCCCGTTCGAGTGCTGAAGCAGAGTATCACGAAGTTGCTAATGTCGTTGCTGAGCTCTGTTGGCTCCGAAATCTTCTTTTGGAGCTCCAGTGTCCACTGCGAAAGGCGTCTATAGTCTATTGTGACAACATATCCGCCATCTACATGTCTCACAATCCGGTCCAACATCAGCGGACCAAGCATATTGAGATGGATATCCACTTTGTATGAGAGAAGGTCGCCCTTGGTCAGGTCAAAATATTACACGTGCCTTCTTCCTATCAGTATGCAAATATTTTCACAAAGGGACTACCGAGACAGCTCTTCACCGACTTCCGATCTAGCCTTAGCGTTCGACCTCCTCCCGCTCCGTCTGAGGGAGAGTATTAGCGAATATTCACAGTATATATTGTAATTATGATAGATGTATATTTAAGGTAACTTAGGATTCTTATTGTATTAGGAATCAACCGATTAAGGTAAGTTAGGATTCTTACTGTATTAGGATTCAACCTTTGTACAACTATATATATATTGTGATTAATGAAATAAATCTCTAAGGGAAATTATTCTATCAAACAGAAAGAAATCATGTTCATCCCACCATATCTTTTGATTGTATTTCAAGCAAGGCGAAACTAGCCCTTCAATTACGGGTTCGACCTAACACAATAATATTTGGTTTAAATCCTGTATTTATACTAAGAAGTTCATTAAATATATATAATTTATTAAGTTAGAATTGAGAGATTTTAAAAGATTACAATTGCGAACTTAAAAGTTTCAAATTTTGACCCCGCCTTTAAATTTTAACGCAAATTCACCTTTGATCTTTAGTCTAACTTTTTCTTTTCTTTTCTTTTCTTTTTGGAAAAAAAAAAGCAACTTCTCCTCTAAGTAACAATTCATCAAAGTTGAAGTCTATTTTGTTAATCGAAAGACAACTAAATACGAACCATAACTTCATGTTTGAAGAATCGCTAGGATTCCTATGACTAGTCATAATAAAATAGTGGAGTATTACTTCATTCCGTTAAGAGTCACACGTCGGAAATGAAATGGGAGCATGGACTTTTTATATGGACTTGGACAATCCTCACCCTACAAGCTAGCTTTTGGGGTTGAGTTAGGCCCAAAATCCATTCTTTTCATGGTATCAGAGTCAGACTCATTTCAATCCTTTATTCAACGATGTTGTGCCCCCAAATTATATTGTTCACGCTCCAGTTAACGAGGTCTAGGCGTGTCAGGGAGTGTTAAGAGTCTCACATCGAAAATGAAATGGGAGCATGGACTCCTTATATGGACTTGGACAATCTTCACCCTACAAGCTAGCTTTTGGGGTTGAGTTAGGCCTAATGTGTCATATCTTTACATGAAAAGAATGAATTTTGGGCCTAAGTCAATCCCAAAAGCTAGCTTGTAGGGTGAGGGTTGTCCAAGTCCATATAAGGAGTCCATGTTCCCATTCTATATCCGATGTGAGACTCTTAACATTCCCCGCATGCCCAGACCTTGTTAACTGGAGCATGAATAATATAATTTGGGGGCCCAATATCGGCGAACAAATAATTGAAATGGGTGTGGCTCTGATACCATGTAAAGAATGGATCTTGAGTCTAACTCACCCCAAAAGCTAGCTTGTAGGGTGAGAATTGTTCAAGTCCATATAAGGAGTCCATGCTCCCATTCCATTTCCGATATGGGACTCTTAACACATCCAAGTGTTTCTTTTATTTAGGGTGTGAATTATTTGGATTAAATTAAAAAAAATGAATCAATTCTTTTATTATATGATGTTTTCGGTTTGATTTGGATGAAATTTTTAACAATATTGTTTAGTGGTTTGGTTTGAGATTTTACAAGATAGGCATTGAAAAATCGAAAAAACAAAATTATGTAACATATGTAAATAATATATATGTATATATTCTCTTTATATAAATCATATTTGATTCTCAGCATATGGTTAGTAAGAAATTACCTAGCA
The DNA here is from genome assembly GCA_029783415.1 of Anisodus acutangulus. Taxonomy (NCBI): domain Eukaryota; kingdom Viridiplantae; phylum Streptophyta; class Magnoliopsida; order Solanales; family Solanaceae; genus Anisodus; species Anisodus acutangulus. Next base: position 49,134,332 of record CM056491.1, read on the forward strand.
TTAAATAAGTGTTATTAATTTGTATTCTAAAAAAAATAATAAACACTGAAAATAAACAAAATCAGTGTTGAAAAAATAAGAATAATTTTTCCAGAATATAATCGAGCCCACTTAGTTCAAAGTGTGTCCTTAAGGAAATTATTCCCCTCACAGTACTCAAGGTTGATGGAATATCCCCTCCCAGGATAGAACGGTTATCTTACCAGAATAGTAGTACTCCAAACTCTGGTAGCGGCGAACCACTCAACAGTAGTATATCACCTGCACTGAATTGATTAATGCGCAAGGCAAGAAGAAGAAGATTTTGTAGTTCAGAAAATTCGTAAGTAAAATTCTGAAGAATCAAATGAATTTATAGCGGAAAGAAATCGGGTCGCGGGTCAGGATCACTAACGGGTAGGATTGGATAAGTTAATTAATTTAATTAAATAATAATTAATTAAATAATTAAAAATTAAAGAAAATTTGGTCCAAAAAGATTATCAATCAATCAGATCATTTGACCAAATCCAAATCCAAATCCAAATCCAAATCCAAATCCAAATCCAAATCCAAATCCGCCGGGTCGAGCCGGTCGAAGCCAGAAGCCGAAGCCGGCCGGTCGAGCCGGCCAAGCCGAGCGAGCGACGACGACGGCGCGAGGGGTCCTTGCCCTCAACCCTTTTATCGACAAGAAGGAGTAATTCTACTTATAAGTAGAAGAATTTTTCTTTCCACTACCGATACGGGACAACTCCCACTTTTCTTTCCACTACCGACGTGGGACATGACTCCCATTTTTATTTTCACTCACCGGTGTAGGACAACTCCCACTTTTATTTCCACTACCGATGGGGACAACTCCCACTTTTATTTCCACTACCGATGTGGGACAAATGATTATTTTATAGAGCAAGAGAACTCATCCATTTCCCATTCAATCTATCATTTAATCCCAACAATCCCCACATGAATGGGGAATGGCTATAAGATAAAGGAATGCACTGACAAGTATGATATACAAGCTTAGAATTGATCAGAGATCTGATAAGTAGGTTTCCTTTGAACTTTCCGTAGGAACTTATATCGGATAGACTCGATCAATTCCAGGTAGATTTGATATCTTTGAACCGCGAACTTTGTTGTATACCTAGACAACATAAGTCACACAATCAACCCTCAACCGTTTATGGTTCTCACTACTGTCTGCTTTCACCATGAACACCTCCTGGTTTCATGAGTGTGTAGTGTAGAGAATGGGCATTTCTTGTCATTCCTTTAAAGCGGCTTACACTTAACACTCACATAGGTGATTTCTAAACATGTGGTCCTATATCCACATTATCCGGTCATACACCGCCCGATTTAGATAATCATTAAAGAACCTTAATGCTTTATTAACTCATTAACAAGCCATAAGGTTTTATCCTTATTTCTCAACATTGTCTTCATCCAAAAATGGAGTTGAGTTATTTGACAATGTTGAACCGTCACCACAACTTTGTTTGATCTCCTTGAACCTAGCTCTTGGGATCTCGGTCACGCTAGGTAGAGTTACCGCCATGATGACTTGTCCTCGCCTTAACCCCATTCCCATTGATGATCTACTAACTCCCTCTCTAGATAAGCCTTTTGTAAGCGGATCCGCCACGTTATCTCTGACTTTAGATAGTCAATCGTGATAACGCCACTAGAGAGAGTTGTCTAATCCAGTATTGTGTCTTCGTCGTATGTGACGAGATTTTCCGTTATACATTATGCTCCATGCCCTACCACGCCGCTGACCGTCACAATGTATACATATAGGAGCCAAAGGTTTGGGCCGAATGGAATATCTTCTAAGAAATGGGAGTCATTCACTTCACCTACTTGTCTAAAGCTATAAATTCAGATTCCATTGTAGGCCGGGCGATGCATGTCTGTTTTGATGATTTCAAGACACTCGATCCACCCCCAATTGTGAAAACATAACCACTCGTGGATTTAACTTCAAATGACCCTATGATCCAATTTGCATCACTATATCCTTCTCGATCACTGGCAAGGATATTTGTTATAATGCAAAGCATAGTCTTCGGGGTGTGTTTTAAATACCCCAAGACTCGCTTCATTGCCATCCAACGATGAGTTTGATTGGGATTACTCGTGAATCGACTCGACTTGCTTATAGCACATGTTATATCAGTGGTCGGTACAATTCATAATATACATCAAACTTCCCAAAACTCGTGCATAGTCCAATTGTGAGTCACTTTCACCTTTATTCTTTTGAAGTGCAAAACTTACATCAATTGGAGTTTTTACAACATTGAAATTTAAATACTTAAACTTGTCAAGTACTCTTTCAATATAATGAGACTGCGATAATGCTAGACCTTGTGGAGTTTTATGAATTCTGATGCCTAAGATCAAATCAGCAACTCCTAAGTCTTTCATATCAAATTTGCTAACCAGCATACACTTTGTAGCATTTATATTGGTAATATCTCTACTCATTATCAATATGTCATCAACATATAAACAAACAATGACTTCATGACTTGGAGTATTTTTAATGTAAACACATTTGTCACACTCATTAATCTTAAATCCATTTGCCAACATTGTTTGGTCAAATTTCGCATGCCATTGTTTGGGTGCTTGTTTAAGTCCATAAAGTGACTTAACAAGTTTGCACACTTTCCTTTCTTTACCAGGAACCACAAAGCCCTCAGGTTGTTCCATGTAAATTTCTTCCTCCAATTCTCCATTTAAGAAAGTCAGTCTTGACATCCATTTGATGGATTTCAAGACCATATCTACGCCCGGTGCTACTAACACCCGAATATATGTTATTCTTTGTTACCGCGAGTATGTGTCAAAGTAATCAAGGCCTTCTTTTTGTCTATAACCTTTGACCACAAGTCTTGCCTTTTATATTTGTCAATAGTGCCATCAACTTTCATTTTCCTTTTTAAAAATCCATTTTGATCCTAAAGGTTTATTTCCGTGAGTAAGATCAATCAATTCCCATGTATGGTTGTTCAAAATTGATTCCATCTCACTATTGACTGCCTTTTTCCAAAATCTTTGAATCGTAAGAAGACATCGCCGCTTTAAATGTTTGAGGCTCATTTTCAAGCAAGAATGTCACAAAATCCGGTCCAAAGGAAAGTAGATGTCCTTTGACGCTTGCTACGCCTGCATCCGCTTTACTTGGTGTATTTTCCTTTGGTTCTTCCCAGCGGTCGTTTAGATCTTTCACTTGACGACTCACGCTCGCTTTATAATGATAAATATTTTCAAAGAATTCAAAGCATTATCTTATTCAATTACCGTATTTACATGAATTTTGGGATTGTCCGATTTGTGAACCAAAAACCGACAAACTTTGTCGCTTGTAGCATAACCAATAAAAACACAATCCATGCTTTTGATCCGATTTTTTACCCTTTTTGGGCAAAGGAACTTGGACCTTTGCTAAACACCCCCACACTTTGAAATATTTCAAGTTGGGTTTTCTTCCTTCCATAGTTCATATGGAATAGATTGTGTTTTGTAGGGGGCACCCCGTTGAGTATTCGGTTAGTCAGAAGGATAGCTTCCCCCCCCACAAGCTTTGCGAACTGAACTTATTAGTAAGGCATTCATCATTTCCTTTAATGTTCGGTTTTTCCTTTCCACAATTCCATTTGATCATGTGTGTGTAAAGAGCTTGATGAATAATTCCATATTCTAAACATATCTTCGCAGTGCGAGATTCGTACTCCCTCCCCTATCACTTCTAATCATTTTTATCTTTTTATTCAATTGATTTTCCACTTCGCTTTTGTATTGCTTAAATGCATCAATTGCTTCATCCTTACTATTAAGCAAATACACATAACAATATCGAGTAATCGCCAATAAAAGTTATAAAATATTTTTTCCCACCGCGAGATGGTATTGACTTCATATCACATATATTCCGTGTGAATTAAGTCTAAAGGATTTGAATTCCTATCAATAGACTTATATGGATGTTTAACAAACTTAGATTCGACATGATTTCACATTTAGATTTATTACACTCAATTTAGGCAATACTTCTAAATTAATCAATTTTAAGGTTTTGTAATTGACATGTCCCTAAACGAACATGCCATAAATTATTTGACTCCAATAAGTAAGACGCGTCAATTTGAATTCTTATTAATCACGGCCAACAACCATTACATTGAGTTTGAAAAGTGCCCCTGCGAGGTAGCCCTTTCCTATGAACAAATCATTCTTACTTATTACAATTTTCTCACTAACCAACACACATTTAAACCCGTTTTTGACGAGTAGTCAATAAACTAAATTCTTCCGAATTGTTGAACTGCATAACATTGTTGAGAGTCAGGACATTCCTAAGTCATCTTCGTAAGTATCTTCCCATATCCTTCAACCTTAGGTCATTGCAAAGATTTCCCATAAACAGCATTACCTCTTGTCCAAGCGGGAGCATAGGTTGCAAATGCTTCTTTTGTAGCGCAAACATGTCGAGTGACACCAGAATCAAGCCACCACTCCTTTGGGTTTCCAACCAAATTGCACTCAGATAGCATTGCACACGATCATCCATATCATCATTCTTTCCACCATATTGGCTTGTCCTACTTGTTCTTTTTTGAGAGACGACAATCACTGGGCTTTGTGGCGCCTTTCCCACAATTAAAGCAGCTTGCTTGAACTTTTTTCTCTGTTGGAATCCTTCTCCTTTCCGTATAGGCCTCTTCCTTTTCTTGTTCTTTTTGAGCAAGATATCTTCAACGATGTTTGCCCCTTCAATTGGTGAAATCTTACGGTACCTTCTTCTCACGTTTTGTTATCTTCTCGATCTTGGAGATCTAATCACAAGATCTTCCAACTTCATTTCCTTTCTTTGTGCTTAAGATAATTCTTGAAATCTTTCCACGAGTACAACTTCAATCATTGCAGAACACTGAACGCCTATTTACTACCATACCTTCAAGAATAAGGTCATGGAAGATAAGTTAAGCTCTTGAACTTGGGTTCCAACGGTTTTTCCATCCACCATTCTCGTAGTCTAGAATTTGGCAACCACAAACTTCTTCAAGCAAGCATCTTCGCTTTGTACTTCTTTCAAGTGCACTCCATAGTTCTTTGGAAGTCTCTACTGCACGGTAGACGCTGTTGGCCAAGTCATCTTCTAAGGCACTCAAAATGTAGCCTTTGCACAAAAGTCACCGCTTCAAGCCTCAAGAATCATGAACTTTTGGTTGTCAGGCATGTCGGCGGCAGCACTGGAGGTCCTCGTTGGGTGAACTTTTGCATACGCGGTGGTAAGCCAAAAGAGCATTCTTGTCGCCATTCTTTAAAGTTGGCACCGGTGAACTTCGCAGTTTCTCAAACTGGCATAGCGGTACGGTCGTAGGAGCTTGCCAGGCAAGAATTGCAGAGGTAGTTCCAGCCTCAATTGCCATTATTCGCTTGTCGCTTGCACTAAACGATGAAGATTTTATTTCTTCAAATTGCATAATTATGAAACTTTAGTATTCCAACGGTTTTTATATCTTCGAGTCGAATACTAATATTCATATGGAGTAGAATCATCGCAACAAGTTTTAATCTCCAAACCGAATACAACAACGATGAAGTTTTTATGTTCTTCAAATCATTGTACAAGTATGAACTTTAATATTCCAACGAAGTTTGTATGTCTTCAAGTCGAATATGAAATTTCACACTGGGTAGAAAACCACACAGGTTTTAGTCTCCAAAACAAAATACTGATTAATCAAAATGATAATTTCCTTAAGATTGTTCTTAATCTGTATTCCAAAAAACCGATAAATAATAAACACGAAAATAAACAAAATCAGTGTTGAAAAATAAGAATAATTTTTCCAGAATATAATCGAGCCCACTTAGTTCAAAGTGTGTCCCAAGGAAATTATTCCCTCCACAAGACTCGAGGTTGATGGAATATCCCCTCCCATGATAGAACGATTATCTTACGAGAATAGTAGTACTCCAAACTCACGGTACAACCACTCAACAAGAGTATATCACACGAATTGATTAAGTGCGAGGTAAGAAGAAGAAGATTTTGTAGTTCGTAAAATTCGTAAGTAAAATCAAGAATCAAATGAATTTATAGCGGGGAAATTTAAATGTGGGAGAAATCTGATCGCGGGTCGGCGGATCCTGGGTTAAGGGTCGTGGTCACTAACGGGTAGGATTGATAAGTTAATTAATTTAATTAAATAATTAAAAATTAAAGAAAATTTGGTCCAAAAGATTATCAATCAATCGTGATCATTTATCCGAACTGAATCCGAATCCGATCCGATCCGGATCCGGATCCGAGTCCGAGCCGGAGTCGGAGTCGAGTCGGAGTCGAGCGAGTCGGAGCGTGAGCCTGAGTCGAGTCGAGTCGGAGCTCTGAGCCGAGCGAGCGACGACGACGGCGCGAGGGGTCTTGCCCCCTCAACCCTTTTACTGACAAGAAGGAGTAATTCTACTTATAAGTAGAAGAATTTTTCTTTCCACTACCGATGTGGGACAACTCCCACTTTTCTTTCCACTACCGACGTGGGACAACTCCCACTTTTATTTCCACTACCGATGTGGGACAAATGATTATTTTATAGAGCAAGAGGGAACTCCCTCCATTTCCCATTCAATCTATCATTTAATCTCAATAATAAGTGCCTACATTTTATTTTGATTATATATTAGGTGTACAAGCTTATTCTTGTTGGCTTGCTGTATTATGCTTTTATTATAGAAGGTTATGAGTATTTGACTATATATATCCCATCAAATATTTATTACCATCTTATCTATAGTGTCTATTACTGTAGTTATGTGAATTGAATTTAGAAATAAGTCTATGAGATTTTATATTACTACTTTTTATTCTTTATAATGCTAGTGACTATTTGTCCGTCATTCAAATATAACTATTTAATTCAATCCATTATCTCATATGATACAACATATAGTAATCAAAAAATAAAATATAAAAAAAAGTCAGACATAAAAGAGATAAATCAACTAAACATTATTTATTTTGGTTTAGATTAAATATAATTAAATTTTAAATCGAAAACTGAAAAATCAAAATTGAATAATAGTAAAAACGAAAAATGGAATACACACCTCTACTTTTCTCTCTAAAATAAATCTTGATTAGCTGGAGTATGCCAGGTGGGTTAGGTTTGTCTTTAATTTATTTAAGCCACTAATGATCAGACCAAAAACCTTAATTATTTGTTACTCCCTCCGTCGATAATACTTGTCCATTTTCCCTTTTACACGTCTTTTAAGAAATCATAAATAAAAGTATATTTTTATTACATTACTATTATCTTTCTCCAATTAATTGCATTCTAATCAATAGTATTAGCTACTTTAAAAAATAATTAATGTTAAAAATAAAATAGAAAAAATTAATTAATTCTATCTGATTTTGTAAATGGACAAGTATTGAGATGAATATTTTTAATAATGCGGACAACTAATATTGTTCTGTCAAAGAAAGAGATAAAAACAATTAACATGACTTTTAACTACGAGATCTATAATATATTTAAGCATTAATCAATAAATAATGTTTTAAGGGATTGATATCTGTAGTAGAGACGAATACATTAATGGAGATTTTGTTGGGTTTTTGGGTTTTTGGGTTTTCCCTCCATGTGTGGAATTTGATTGTTAAAACACAATTCAATTTGGATCAACCCACTTTTGCTCTAAAATTCATTATATATAGAATCAACTTAGGTCTTATTTCATATACACAAGAGTGAATTCATAGCAGTCATATAGAGAGAAAACTTGAGAGAGGAAAGCTGATTTTCGCACATTGAAAATCTGCTACACCAATCCGCTTCAAACAGTGTTTTCCGTTTCATTAACCGTTGGATCGTGCTCAAATTTGAACTGGGGTTCTCAACATCTGGTTATTCTATTTCAATGGTGGAGATTGTATTTTAAAGCATGTAGCTCCAGTTTTCGAGCACGAACAGTAGCTCATTTTTGGGGTGATTTCTCTCATTTCTTCACTAGTTTTGGTGCTATCTTTTATGTATTGTTTCTCGGTCTTTGGCGTTGATGTTATAGCCATTTGGAGAACATTTTTGTAACTCTTGTTGATTTTAGTGGAGCTTTTGTGGGCGGAGGTCCCGTGTTTGTTTCCTCTTCACATTGAAGGGAATTTTCCACATAAATTTGGTGTCTCTTGCATTCGATTTATTTTTTGCTTTAATTTGATATTTTATTATTGGTATAATTGTTGTCCATATATTCGTTTGTGCTTGAAATTAGTTTTCTCCTACTGTTCAAATAGTGTGAGAAGTTTTTTGACTTGGATATCCTTCCGTATTTACCTTATCGTGCAATTTGATTATTGCTCGTTTCTTTCCAATAAAATGGTATCAGAGCTTGTGGTTTTATTTGATTGCGTTGACTGTCTATTTGAATGATGGACAAAAATATGAGCAAGATGGTTTGTTTAAATGACAATAATTACCATATTTGGAAAGGCAAGATGAAAGATCTTCTATTTGTCAAGAAAATACATTTACATGTGTTTGCTTCTAACAAGCCCGAGTCTATGAATGATGAAAATTGATAATTTGAGCACCTACAGATTTGTGGTTATATCATACAATGGGTTGAAGATAATGTGTGTAATGATCTTACAGCAAAAATCTGTTGTTGCTAAAATGATCTTCTTGTTGCTTGTGGTATAAATGAAATCAATCTTGTTTGTGATGAGTCTATTTGATTTGTGGATTCATGTGCCATTTCTCATGTCACGCCAAAGAAGGAATTATTTTCTTCTTATACTTCAAGTAATTTTGAAATATTACAAATGAGTAATGATAGTGAGGTAGAGGTATTGAGAATTGGTACAGTTTGCTTGAAAAGTAAGAATGGTTCGAGGTTGATTCTTAACAATGTCAAGCATGCTCCAGATGCTCGTCTGAATTTAATTTATGTAGGAAAGCTTGATGATGAGGGTTATGATCAAACCCTTGGTGGTGGTCAGTGGAAGCTTCTTAGAGGTTCAATGGTTGTGGCTCGAGGTGACAAGATATCTGACTTGTACTTATTTTAGGGCTTTATTTGTAGAGACTCTGTAAATTTGATGGAGAATGATACTTCATCATAATTTGTCATAAAAGGCTGAGTCATATAAGCGAGAAGGGAATTGATAGTTTGGATAAGAAGAATTTGCTTTTTAGAGTGAAACAATCAAAGTTAAAGAGATGTATTTATTGCTTAGCTGAAAAATAGAAAAGAGTTTCTTTTCAGAGTCATTGGCTTTCATGAAAGCTTGATTTGCTAGAGTTGGTACATTCTGATTTGTGTGGTCCTTTTAAAGTAAGGTCTCTTGGTGGTGCACTTTACTTTGTGACTTTTATTGATGATCATTCTCGCAAACTCTAGTATATCCTTTGAAGTTCAGGGATTAAGTACTTGGTGTGTTCAAGACTTTTCAGGCCCTGATTGAGAGACAGATAGGGAAGAAACTAAAATGCATCCACTTAGACAATAATGGTGAATCTATTGGTCTTTTTGATAATTATTGCAGAAAGCGGGGTATTCGGCTTCAGAAAATTCCTCCCAAGACTCCTCAGTTAAATGATTTATTAGAGAGGATGAACAGAACTCTAATTGAGGGGGTTAGATGTTTGCTTTCAGATGCTAAGTAGCCAGATTCATTTTAGACAGAATCACTAAATATTGATGCCTATGTTATTAATTTATCTCCTACTGTTGCTTTGGATGGTAATGTCCCTGATATAGTTTGGTTTGGTAAGGATGTCTCTTATGCTCATTTAAGATTTTCGGGTGTAAGGCATTTGTGCATGTTCCTAAGGATGAAAGGTCAAAGCTGAAAGTTAAAACTAGGCAGTGTATCTTCATTGGTTATGATCAAGATGAATTCAGCTATCGTTTCTACGATCCAGTTAAGAATAAAATTGTTAGAATTCGTGATGTTGTGTTCTTTGAAGACCATACAATTGAAGATTTTGACAAAGCCGAGAAGGTTGATTCTCAAAGCAGTGAGTGCTTAGTTAATGTTGATCCAGTTCCTGCGACTATTGCACCTGAAGAAAATCTTTAAAATAATGAAGATCAAGTTGATAATAAAGATGGTGATCATGTTCAGAATGACCACTACGATGTCATTGATGCTCCAGTGCAAGATGATGTGGTTGGCCAGCAACCAGTTGGTATTGATGTTCCAGAGAGTTCTCTCAAAAGATTTATTATAGAGAAAGTACATTCATCTCGTTATTTTCCCAGTGAGTTTGTACTCTTGACTAACGGGGGAGAACTTGAAACCTTTGATGAGGTCATGGATAGTGAAGAAAAAGAAAGGTGGTATGATGCTATGCAAGATGAGATTAAATCTTTATATGATAATTATACATTTGATCTGGTTAAGCTTCCTAAAGACAGAAAAGCTTTGAAAAATAGGTTATTTTTTAGGGTAAAACGTGAAGATGGTAATCCAGTTTCACGGTACAAGGCTAGATTGATTGCAAAGGGCTTTAATCAGAAGAAGGGAGTTGATTTTGATGAAATTGTTTCTCCAGTTATGAAGATGTAATCTATTCGGGTTGTTTTGAGCTTAGCTGCAAGTCTAGATTTAGAAGTTGAGCAAATGGATGTTAAAACTACGTTTCTCCATGGTGACTTAGATGAAGAAATTTATATGGAGCAGCTAGAAGGTTTTGAAGTCAAAGGAAAAGAGAATTATGTCTACAAATTGAAGAAGAGCTTGTATGGTTTGAAACAAACTCCCAGGCAGTGGTACAAGAAGATTGATTCTTTTATTAGTCAACATGGCTTCAAGAAGACTACTTCAGATCATTGTGTTTTTGTGCAAATATTCTCAGATGGTGAGTTTATCATTTTATTGATTTATGTTGATGACATGCTTGTCGTTGGTCACAATGCTTGCAGAATTCAGAAGTTGAAGCAAGAGTTGAATAAGTCTTTTGCCATGAAAGACTTGGGACCAGCAAAGCAGCTTCTTGACATGTAGATTGTCCGTGACAAAGAGGCCAACAAGTTGTGGTTATCACAAGAGAAGTACATTAAGAAAGTACTTCACATGTTCAACATAGATAAAGCTAAGGTTGTTCGTACACCTCTAGCTATGCACTTCAAATTGAGCACGAAGCAGTATCCTTTCAATGATGATGAGAAGGAAGATATGAAGAAAGTCCCTTAGCTGAAATTCAGTTGTTGCAAGTTTGATGTATGCGATGATTTGTACGAGACCAAATATTTCCTATGCTGTTGGTATTGTTAGCCTCTTTTTTTTCTAATCCAGGAAGAGAGCATTGGAATGCTGTGAAGTGGATTATGATATATCTTTGTGGCATTTCTAGTCTGAGTTTATGTTTTGGAACAGGAAAGCCTATTCGTTGTGGTTACACTGATTCAGATATGGCCGGTGATGTTGATACTCGCAAGTCTACTTCAGGCTACTTGGTTACTTTTGCAGGGGGAGCTCTGTCTTGGCAATCTAGGTTGCAAAAATGTATTTCTCTATCTATTACAGAAGCTGAGCTTATTGCTGTTGTTGAAGCTTGCAAAGAATTGCTCTGGATGAAAAGATTTATGGAGGAACTTGACTTTGCTCAAGAGAGGTATGTGCTTTATTGCGACAGTCATAGTGCTATTCATCTTGTCAAGAACTTTACTTTTCATTGTAGGTCGAAACATATTGATGTAAGATACCATTGGATTATAGATGTGTTGGATTATAAGTTGCATGAACTTGAGAAGATTCACACTGATAATAATAGTTCGGATATATTGACAAAATCTTTGCCAAGAGGGAAGTTTGAGGATTGTTGCTTGATCGCCGGGATGGCGGTTTCTTCCACATAGTCGGGAGGGGGAGAATTATAGGGTTTTTAGGTTTTCCCTTCCTATGTGAAATTTGATTAATAATATCCAATCCAATTTGGATCCGCCTAGTTTTGCCCTAAAACTCACTATATATAGGATCAAATTATGTCTTATTTCATATACACAAGAGTGAATTCATAGCAGTCATATAGAGAGAAAACTTTAAGAGAAAAGCTATTTTTTGCACATTAAATATGCTACAGCAGTCTGCTTCAAACAACATTTTCTGTTTCGTTAATCGTTGGATCATGCTCAAATTTGAACTGGCCGTTCTCAACATCTAATTCTTCTATTTCAACGGTGGAAATTGGATTTGAAAGTCTGTAGCTTTAGTTTTCGAGCACGAATAGTAGCTCATTTTTTGGGGTGATTTCTCTCCTTTGTTCACTAGTTTTGGTGCTATCTTTTATGTATTATTGCTCCGTCTTTGGTGTTGATGTTGTAGCAATTTGGAAAATATTGTTGTAACTCTTGTTGATTTTAGTGGAGCTTTTGTGGGCGGAGGTCCCGTGGTTGTTTCCTCTTCACATTAATGGGGGTTTTCCAAGTAAATTTGGTGTCTCTTGCATTCGATTTATTTTTTGCTTGCTTTGGTATTTTATTCTTGGTATAGTTGTTGTCCATATATCCGTTTGTGCTTGAAATTAGTTTGATCCTCTTGTTCAAATAGTGTGAAAAGTTTTTTGACTTATGTATCCTTCCGCATTTACCTTGTCGTGCAATTTAGTTATTACTCGTTTCTTCGCAACAGATTTTCAAAAGCTAGAACAACAAGATACCAAGGAAAAATAATGAGTAGAGCTTATGTAGGAATTCATTTGAATTTACAACTTTCAAATATTAAAGCTCATATGAATATTCAAATTTTTAGGTGTCGTTCCTTTCTATCAAACAAACTTTTCAATGGCAACTTAAATTCTCTACTGCTATTACTAATATAACAAAAAAAATCAACTTATATTATGTGTCAAACAAACAATGTCGTCATATAAAGTGAACCGATGAAATAATATATAAGAGTAAGTTGAATACATGAATAATGTCCTGAATTAGCATGGGAGGTATGAGCCCGACAAAACACAATAACTCTACTTTACACCTTATAAATTTATTAAAAAATTCACAGATTTTTATATAAAATAAGCTACACAACACATAAACTTCATATTCAGAATGAATAATTTCAAATTTTAAACCCGTCATAAGCAATTAGTCCTACTAAGCATATGTTTTATCAGGAACGTAACTATGCCAAGTTGGATAAATGAATAAACAAATGTAGACGGGGGGCTCAACTCTATTTAAAGACAAGGGGTCCCCTAGTAAAAAATAAATAATTAATCTACATAAGAACATGTCACCGTATGTCACATTATCATGTTTAATTGCTTGCACGTCCTTAATAAATTATATTTTTGCCAATCTGTCATTATATGACTCCCCATATTAAAACCCAAATAACTTCATAAATTCCACTACCTTCCCCCACTTCATACCAACTCTTTCCGGCTACCACATTTACAAACTTTTTTATCTTCACATTGAACATATATCTTCTTTTTTCTTTTTCTATATGATACAATTTTAGTTAGCTCAAAAGGTTTTTTTTTCTTTTTTTCAAGGTATAAGTTATTTTTGGTCATGGATAATAGTTTATACAAAAGTCCATTTTTTCACAAGCAAGAAGATTCCACTGGAACTCCGCCGGATAATGCTGCTGATTCTTGTTTTTCCGGTGATGAAGCGGCTGAAGTTAGCATGCCATCACCTAGAAAAAGGTTTGTATTTTTTTTATAATTGTGGTGTCTCCACCAGCTTAATTATACACATCTCGACTAATTTCACGTAGTGATTTATTGAAGAAATGAAGCTTAAAATATCAAGAATGATAGTTTTATCTTCTTTTTGTACTTTTTTCTGAAATTTGATCAGAAATAAAAATTTTGGATATTTTTCTTATATTAGTTTTGGTTTGACTGTAAATTATTAGTAGTAGAAGAGGAGCAAAGAAGAGAGTAATTTGTGTGGTGGTGATTTTTTGAAGAAATGAGACTTAAAAATCAAGAATGGTAGTTTTATCTTCTTCTTTTTTTAAAAGAAATTTTATCAAAAATTTTAAAATTAGGATATTTTTTTCTTATATTAATTTTGGTTTAATTGTAAATTTCTAGTAGGAGAGGAGCAAAGATGAAATCAATTTGTGGGGTGGTGATTTTTTTTGTGTGCGATGAAATGAAGCTTAAAATCAAGAATGATAATAGTTTTATCTCCTTTTTCCTCTAAATTTGATCATTTTGGATATTTTTATTACTAATTTTGGTTTAATTGTGTTTATAGTAGGAGAGGAACAAAAAAGAAAGTAATTTCAGTGCCAATTATTGAAGCTGATGGATCAAGGAGTAAAGGAGAAGTTTATCCACCACCAGATTCTTGGTCTTGGAGGAAATATGGGCAGAAGCCAATTAAAGGATCACCTTATCCCAGGTAATTTTAATTAAATTAAATTAATCTTCACTTTATTTTTAGATTTTTCACAAAGATGAAGTGCATAATTATTAATAACAATAAAATTATTTTCTCAAATCACCTTATCCTATGTAATTATAATTAAATTAATCTTCACTTCATTTTAATGTTTCACAAAGATGAAGTTGCATAATTAGTAGTAACATTAAAAATTATTTTCTAAAAAAAATTAAAAAAACAATTAAAAGAGTTGTTTAGTAATTAATGAAAGAAAATTATTCTGGACCACCATTGCAGTTTCCGCCGGGGGTAGTTGGTAAAGGTTCTGATACTTATCCGATAGGCTGATGACTAATCTAGAATTAATTAATTATGTAGTAGTTTTTTTTTTCTTCCTTTAATTAATGTAGTAGTTTGAATTATGCATTTAATTTGCTAGTATAGCACTTCACTCGCCTAGTTACACCTTGCTAATCACGCTCTTTTATGGTAATTAACCACTTTGGCAATCAAAGCGGTTATATATAGCAAGCTTTTGGACATGAATCGAGTGATATTTGAAAAATAAGTACTGGTATTTGAAATTTAAGTTAAAAATTGTACTTGAAAGTTAAAGTTGTGTATCGACATGCATTTCAATTGGAGAAAAAAAGACGAAGTTCGTGACTAGGAAAAAAATTCACTTAAAAATTGATCAAAAGAATAGTTCAATATATCACCAAATAATGTTTTGAAAATATTTTTTAATAAAAATGAAAACAAATTATGTCCAGACATGCCCACAATATAATGTAGAGTTCTTGACCGTGGAAACAGACCCCTCAATTTACATTGTAAAAAATATTTATGACATTTATGCTAAGTTCATACCAATTTCTATTTTTTTTTTAAATGGTGCAAATACAATTGTAATTTATAATTTACCAACTTAAAATGTTGAATTCATCACTAATTACACCTTTAGCATATTAGCTATTTTAAGGAGCAGACATAAAGGATGGTGTATTGTACTTGCTTCTTCTTGTAGTTTTGGAGCATTTATGTCATTAAGACAGTGTTCAATACAACAACATTTATGTGGGACGCTTTTAAGACATAGTTCCATGATTTAGCAGTCGTTTGGACGTGAATTGATTGATATTAGGTAGAAAATTTTAGTATTTCAAGTTAAGTTAAAAAATATTATTTGAAAGCTGAGTTATGTCTGAACATGAAAATACAGTTGATATCTTCTGTTTTTCTTTAAAAAGTGAAAAGTCCTATTGTTTTTCAAACTTTAAATTTCATATTCAAGTTTAAAGTAGAAATAATAGGTCAATTCGACAAACAAAACACTTTAAATTATTTTTCAATTTTTTAAAAAAAAATCTATGGACAAAACATTGCATTTATTTCTTTTTCATATGATGACCATATTGATACATTGCACATTTATACCCGGGGAAAGTATACACTAGAGAGGATTTGTGCACAGTGGCCTTTAATATTTTTTATTTTTTTACTACTACTAAAAAAAAAAGGTACTCAAATACATTAAGCTTCCGCTACGCGCGAATTTCTACTACTACTATTAAATTTGAATGAACTTCTCCACCTTGATCTAACCTCGGGTTCTACAACTTCCAATTGGTATTATAGCCACTCTCTCCATTAATGTGGATTTCATAAATGATGATAGAAATCCAAAAGCAACTCCTTGTTTTAGGACTTGACTTTTATAAATGTTAACATTTGTCTAAAATCATATACTTGTGTCAAGTTACTAAGTTAGCATCCGATATACTCCATGTTGTTGTATATTATATGACACTATATTTGAATGATCAATTCTATCGAAGCTAGAAATTCATATAAAGAGATTCAGAAAATACTAGAGTGCCACATCTCAGGACCACCACACTAAAATCTTTCCTTTATGTTAAGGAATTCATCCGTTCATATACAACCGATTTTTTTTTGCTTTTGCCCTATTTGAGCAATACTATTTTTCGGTTACAACTGGAAACCCTTTGCCTTCCACCACCACTAGTCTCTATATCTAAATTTTTCATTTCACATTTAATGGTGTTATAACACGTTCAAATCATAAATTCTAAAGAAGAAATTGGTATATACAGAAAGTCTCTCTTTTCAACACTTTACAGCTTAATTGGTGCTATAATACAATGTATTCACTTAAAATCTCGAATTTTAGGGTCCAATTCCCTCAGTCTTATATTTCTACAGAAAAAATTATGATTAATAAAAATAATAAATGTTTATGGGTAGTTCTTCAAGATTAGACTATTGTAAAGCAGTGGCGGAATCAAAATTTTTAGGATTCAAAATATAAAAAAATAACATATCAAGAAGCCAAATGGGTTCAATACATCTAATATATATATATATATATATATATATATATATATATATATATATATATATATATATATATATATATAAGGCCCCGCCTGGCTTTAAAGTTTTGGTGGGCTATTAATATTTATTTGTATCATTTAAAATGTAACATGTGTTTCATGCACAGGGGATATTATCGATGCAGTAGTTCCAAAGGTTGTCCTGCAAGAAAACAAGTAGAGCGTAGCTATCTGGACCCCACCATGCTCCTCGTTACCTATTGCTCCGAACACAACCACCAAATTCCGACCGCCGCCGCCGCCACCAAACACCACAACCATCGTACCACCACCAATTCACCCACCGCCTCCACCGCCACCACCGGAGATGACAATGTGGTGGCAGTCGCAGCTGCCACCGTATCGGATAAATCGTCTCCGGAGGAACCCGACGTGTTTGCTTATCAACACGATAATGGATTCTCGGAGCTAGCCCGTGAGTTAGGTTGGTTCTCTGATATGGGAACAACTTCTACATTGATGGAGAGCATGTCGTCGTCAATGGTGGGGTCCACGTGGAATGATAGTGACGTGGCTCTAATGTTGCCGATTCGAGAGGAGGACCAGTCTTTGTTCGGTGATCTCGGCGAATTGCCGGACTGTTCAGTGGTTTTCCGGCGGTATAGTGTGGAAACTCCCTGCTGTGCCGGTACAGGATAACATGCCTTTACGTATCAAATTGCTACTGAAATTTGTAGATGATCTGAGGTTGTGACACGAGATTCGAAAAGTTCTGTTTTAACTTTTATTACCTTCATAACTTCTTTTTGTGGGTTCCACGTTTTTCGTGACGTTTTCTATTTTCATTTTCATGTAAAGATCTGGTAGATTAAAAGAACAAAAAACAAAAAGAGAAGAAAATATACTTTTGATTTTGATTTTACATGAATCATTAAGCTCCTTTAGATAAAGTTTACTATTCAGCTACGAACTCGTAATTCCACGATTCTTGTCGGTATGATTCCAAAATCATAATACATATCTAATGATTCAATCAGAATATAATTTAGAGCCCATTTGCTTAAGCTTTAAAATTTGTTCGTGTTGTGTTTTTGTAAAAATAATTGTCGCCCTTGAATTATTGAATTCAACCAAATTTTAATTTCATATATTATACCCGAAAATCAAAACGTGTTCTTTTTGTGGGTCGGCTTCCTCTTTCCTACTTTGATGCGATCTGCCACCGTTATGAGCAGATGATCATGTAAAGAGCAGTTTGAAGGGCTAAACTTGGAAAAACAGAACTAAGCACAATAGATTTCTTCACAATCTTAGCTATGATTAATGAGTGACAAAAATCATCAGATGATCTGGCTAGATGGAGTCAGAATTTAAAGTTTATGCATCTAATATTAAAATTTTAAATTTTAAATTAATAATTTTATATATTTAATATTTTTTTAATAAAAATATAATTAAAATTAAAATTTTCATATTCGACCAAACTTATAACAGAAAAGTTTGCTAATTTGGATTTAACACGAGGCTATGAGCCTACCTCTGCTTTACAAGTGTGGACACCTATTTATTGGAAGTTGATTCCTTGATTATTGTTGGAATATGTAAAGCAACAACGGGAATAGTAAATAACTATTACAGTGATCGAAAGGATAAACAACAATGAGGACAACAACAAGTTGTCAATATCTTGATCTTGAATTTAAACTTCAAATATGGAACTTGTATTAGGAAATACAAAAACATGAATTGCTGCACTTGTGGCTTGTATATCCGCTGAGAATACGAACGGTTAGAGTCCTTCGTCTGTTAAGTTAATACTTGAAACACTTAGCAACCAATTAGATAAACCACAACACCACCGACTGAGTTGAGAGATGACTCTCTGTCTTTAACTAGATTGCCCCCGTATATAGGCTTTACGGAAGTGTGGACAATAGTCTCCCAAGATGAAACAACAAACTATCAAGTGTGCAAAGCCTACACAAATGATCTCAGCGAAGAACACGAATAATGAAGATTGCTAAGAGAAGGATTGATATCAGGAAAATCTGATCTCTTTGTGGTATTGTGAACTTGTTTTTCTGTTCATATGTTCTTCTATAGAATTGAGTCAAAGGCCTCAATTTATAGGTGTGCAAGATGGTCCCTTCAAGTGCCCATGTAATGGTCATTTAAATGTCATGTAATGACCCTTTAAACCACCAACTAATGCAGCCAAATAATGGCTGAGTTATAGAGGAAAAACTACCAAGTTAATGCTTCAAAACCTCTCCATAATCATCCAAACTTTTGGACTTCCATCGAGCAAACATTGTCTGGGAAGCGCCGCGGCGCTGTAGCATTTAGAGTCGCGGCTCCAGAAACCAAAAGTTAGAATTAGAGCCGCGGTGCTACAAGGGGGGCACCGTGACGCTCTGGCGCTGCGGCCCAATTCGGGAGGTGTCGCGGCCCTTCTCGGCTTCGCGGCCCTTTCCGACCCGCTCCATCTTACACTTCGCACAATCCTTCCTTCGTTTACCGACGTGGAACACTTGTTATTTATCCAATAACCATCCATCATTCTATGTCTCAAATAGTTCACTTATGTACCAATATCTCTTTCATTAACGAAATTTACGATACTTGGCACTAAGATTGCACGTGTGTGAAAATGATATTTCCGACGTGCGGGGTCCAATTGTTCGAGTCATAAATAATGGGATAAACTTAATTCACATTAGTAAATTTCCAACAATTATTTCATTCCAATGTTAGAAAATATATACAATCATAGGTCCTAGTACTAATCTAAGTTTACCTAAAATATAAGATGTTAATTACTTACAATCCTCCTAATTGATGACTAATTGATTATACTACTAATTACAATATCATGACTAATGGAGAATAAATATAATTATGGGATTTACCCATAATTATTCTAATAGTCTCCCGCGGTCTTACCGGGAGGTTCACGTATGTTTAGACTATCCCGAAAATGATCAAAAAGTACGCGCGAAAGACCTTTCGTGAAGATATCTGCAATTTGATAGCGGGACGGTACATGGAGAACACAGACTTGTCTACGGGCAACCTTTTTACGGACAAATAAGATATCCATTTCAATGTGTTTTGTGCGCTGATGCTGAACAGGATTATCGGATAAGTATATCGCACTCACATTGTCACAATAGACCACTGTTGCATTTTCAATCGGATAATGTAGCTCCAACAGTAGATTATGGAGCCAACATAATTCAACAACCACATTGGCAACACCTCGGTATTCTGCCTCAGCACTGGACCGAGATAGTGTGGATTGTCGTTTGGACGACCATGAAATGAGATTGTCCCCCAAGAATAAACAATAACCGAAAGTGGAACGACGTGTGTCCGGGCAGCCACCTCAACTGCATCTGTGTAGGCTGAAAGACTCGAGATGGAGGACTTATATAGATGTAGGCCGAAATGGAGAGTTCCCTTAACATATCGCAAAATCCTTTTGAGAGCCCACATATGTTCTTCCTTCGAATCATCCATGTGTAAATAAACTTGCTGAACCACATAGAAAATATCTGGTCTTGTAAAAGTCAGATATTGCAAGGCCCCTGCTAGGCTGCGGTAATGTGTAGGATCGATGTATGAAGTTCCGACATCATTACTCGATTTCGCATTTGTGTCAACTGGAGTATGTGATGGTTTGCAGGAAGACATCCCTGCTTTGTCAATTATTTCTTTGGCATATTTATTTTGACTGAGAAAAATACCACCTGCATATTGGGTGACGGTAATGCCAAGAAAATAATTCAACGGACTCAAGTCCTTCATTGCAAATTCTGCTGCAAGAATAGACATAATATACTGGAGAAGTGAAGTGGATGATGTTGTGATGATAATATCATCAACATACAGAAGAATATATGTCATATCAGCGCCCTTCTGATAAATGAACAACGACTGATCGGACTTGTTGTGAGAAAATTCCAACTTGGAAACAAATCCTACAAACATATTATATCATGCCTAATGAGCTTGTTTCAAACCATATAAGGATTTCTTCAACATGCAAACATGATCTGGACGGGTATAATCTCGGAAACCCAACGGCTGATGCATGTACACTGTTTCCTGTAAGTGGCCATGTAAGAATGCATTTTTAATATCCAACTGATGAATGTACCAAGATTTGAAAAAATCCAGACTAAGAACAGTTCTGATAGTTGTTGGCTTAACTACCGGACTGAATGTTTTACCACAATCTACTCCAACCTGCTGAGACTTGCCATCACCAACAAGATGAGCTTTGTATCTCGCAAAATAACCATCAGAATTCTTTTTATGACAAAAAACCCACATAGACCGAATGACGTTCACATTAGACGGACGTGGTACTAATTCCCATGCCTTATTTGTAATAAGAGCATTAAATTCATCTAACATGGCAGCTTTTCAATTCGGATCGGACAAGGCAGCTTTGGGATTTTTTAGTAGAGGTGATGGTTGAACTGAGGATAATAGATTAAACTAACGTTTGGGCCAAAAACTCATGTGCATGGCACGGGTTTCAATGGTCTGAGGCTGGTCCGTCATTAGTTGGGTAGTAGGGTTCTCGGGTATGGTATTGGGCCGAGGGGGTGTATTGTGGCCCAAGTGAAAAGGGGTAGCCGATTCGGTATTGGGCTGGGATTCGAAATCGGTTTGGGATAAGGGTGAGGTTGAGGTAGTAGTAGACTGCCCTACTTGGGCCTTCCCGCCATGGAAACAGGACTGGGCAGAGACCAGCGGTAACAAGGTTGTGGTTTCCGGTCCAGTCCCATTTAGTGGTTGGCCCATAAAATTTTGGGTGTTTTGTTGGGTTGGTTCCACTTGTGTTTGGTTATTAAGGTGGTGATGCAAAAAGGGATGTATTCCGTTGTCCAAAAAATCATATGAAGGTGAGGATGCCACATGAGACTTAGCAAACGGGAATGTAGACTCATCAAAAATCACATGACGAGAGATAATTAGTTTCCCATTCGTCAAATTATAACATTCATACCCCCTATGATTTTATGGGTATCCCAAAAACACACAAGGAGTTGAACGAGCTTGCAACTTGTTAATGGAAGTGGATGGAAACAAATGATAACACAAACACCCTCAAATGTGTAAAAGACAGGCGACGATGATACAATATTTGTGTAGGAGACACATTGGAAAGCAATTTACTAGGAAGAATATTTAAAAGGTATGTAGCCATTTGAAGTGCATGGTGCCAAAACTTTAGTGGTGTGGAAGAATGCACAAGAAGAGAGCGAATCATATTATTAATAGTTTGAAATTTTTTTCGGCTTTCCCATTTTGTGGTGATGTATGTGGACATGAAAGACATACCATTTTGGTGAAAAAATCATTAATTTAGGCATTTATGAATTTCCCCCATTGTCACATTGAAAACATTTAATGCATTTGCCAAATTGAGTTTTGATAAAAACACTAAATTATTTAAAAATTGTACAGGTTTGTGATTTATGTCCTAAGGGAAAAGTATACAAAAAAATCGAATAATTATCTAGAATGAGCATATAGTATTTATGACATGCAGAACTCAAAACTGGTGATGTCCATAAATCACAATGCACAAGATCAAATAGCATAAGAGTGTGAGAATTAGAAGACGCAAAAGGAAGCTTAACATGTTTACCAAACACACAAGTTTGGCAAACAGAGGAGTCCAAAGGTTTGTTACAATAAAACAAATTATTTTTTCTAAAATTATTAAAAAATTGTGCTCCTGGGTGTCCCAAACTATTGTGCCATAGAGTAGGAGAAATGGCAGCAAAGGTTGATGATTTGGTCATGCTATTTTTGAAAACAGAGGTGATGGGATACAAGTCTCCCGTGCTATTGCATCTCATAAGTGGCATCCCCGTCTGAAAATCCTTCAAGAAAAAACAAACTGATCAAAATTCACAGAAACATTATTGTCAATTGTAAACTGTCTAATAGAGATCAAGTTTTTAATCATCTTTGGTGCATGTAAGACGTTTTTCAAGTATAATGGTGGGTGTAGAGAGGGTAGTGTTACCTGACCAATACCACGAATTGAAATTTCCTGCCCACTGCCGATAATAATATTTTTATTATTGTTCATGTTAAAATAAAACGAGAGATTACCTTGAGATGCCGTCATATGTGACGTAGCACATGTGTCCATGTACCATGACTCATCTGGAACACTTAGAATCATGTGATTCATGGCTTGTTCAATGTCTGTGGGTGCATAGCCAACCGAAGATGGTTCTTGGGCCGCAAATACATGTTGTGGACGAGACCCTAGAATTCTGGGTTGGCGATTTAAAGATGGAGGCCTGGCCCACGATGAGGTTGGATATGGGCATGACGGGGTAGCCCACGGTGAGTACTGTCCCTACTGATTACCGCCACTGCCAGCCCGCCACTACCTGGACTGGCCACTGCCGCCGGCAGGTTGGCCACCGCCTCTCCCCGTCCCTTTCCACCGTTATTTTTCCTTTATTGTTACGGTTTGAACCCCATTTTTATCATTATTGTGACGATTACCATGGCCCCCCGAACCAGAATTTTGGGGCTCCAAATCTGTGAAAAATGAGTTGGTGGAGACGAGAGCAGTTTCGGCGGTGGCTGGTCCAGAGGATGCCTATTTTTCTTTTCGTGTTTCCTCAAGAATCAACCTCGAACGGGCCTCATAAAAAGGAGGTAACAGATTACTTTGCTGAATGAACGTAGCAACTCCATCATATTGTTCATTCAACCCTGCAATCAACTGAAGGACCAACCTTTGATTTGTTGCGGGCGAACCAATGTTGAATAGTTGATCCGCAAGTACCTTCAATTCCTGACAATAGGCGGAGATGTTGGAAAAGTCATCAAATTTAACATTAGTAAATTGGTGTTCAAGATAAACGGCCCTAGAAAGTTTGTTATCTTGAAATATGTTTTGTAAACGTTCTCACTTCTGTTGAGCCATAGAATTCGGCTCTAATATGTTATGGAGAAGATCAATAGAATTTGTGCCATAAATCCATTGAAGGACGATAGCATCTAACCGGGACCATAGTTTTTTGTCTACTATAGTGGTATCCGACAATGACTCGGACGGGATGATATGGTCGATTACCTCATAAGCGCGGCAATGAATTTTGAATAATTCTGCCCAAGAGGTGTATTGTCCTTTCTCTATTTCAAGTGTTATGGAGATAAAATTCTTGACGTTATTTACGGCAAAAGCAGGATGAAAAGTTTGTTTTTCGGCCATAGTTTATACTAGAAATCAAACAAAGAAATGAGAGAAATTGTTTTGGTTTGATGAAAGTAAAGGAAAGAACCCTAATATTTGGAGAGGAAAATATTGTAACTGATGTTTGGGGGGGTATATTTGGCGGCTAGGTGAGTTTAGGGTTTAGAAAATTGTTTATGATAAGGGTAGGGATTGGTCGAAAAGAAAAGGGAATAGGGGAAAAAGAATTAAGGGTGATTACGTCTCGGAGAAGTAGCCGAGAGAAATTTTTTTAAGGCAAATAATTTTAGGCTCTTAATATCATATTAAAAATTGATTTCTTGATTATTTCATTCAAATGTTAAGAAATATATATAATCATAGATCCTAGTACTAATCTAAATATACCTAAAATATAAGATGCTAATTACTTATAATTCTCCTAATTGATTATACTACTAATTATAATAACATGATTAATGGAGATAAATATAATTATGGGATTTACCCATAATATAATTGTTCTAATAGTATTTGCATCTACACTGCTAGTTGGCGGCTTTACAAGAAGATTGTCCTTTCGCTACGAATTTTTCCTTTTCTGACGAGACTGATTGGACTATTTCTGTTTATGACTTTTTTCTAGGGGTGGCCAGTGGGCCGGGCTCGGGTCTGGCGGGCCGGGTCTGGCGGGGTCGGGGTCGGGGCGGGACGAGCCGGGGGGTCGGGATCGGGACTAGCGGGAACTCAGCGGGTCAATGCAAGGACTCAAGCTACTCGATCCGTCCCGCATCCCGATCCCGCTTATCAGGCGAAGCGGGCTCGGGCGGGCTTCAGGGCGGGCTTGGCGAGTCGGGTTTTCCTTTTTTAAATAACATGTGTATAAAAAAACTCAATAAACAAAACAAGATAGTGTAATAAAACATCCTGCCATTTGTTTTTGTACTCTTATATTATTTAATAGACATATGATTTTTTTGTAATACAAATACAATTGTCTAAAATCTAAATTGCAACTTTATGGTGTTGTCCAACTCGCTAATTTGGTTAGTAGAGGTACGGCCGCACATTCTATTTCTGAGGCTTTCAATACTAGCCGCAGAAACAGCATGTCTTTTGTGAGGTTGTGTTGAAGATGAAGAAGATGGTATGGTAGCGATGCGTTACTTAGCATTTTCTTGTTGATAAAATCTATATATATTTTTGCATTGGTGTTCTACGCTATTCAACACTTCTTCTTTAGTTTGTTCAATAGGTGGTGGGTGATTTAGATTTTTGGGACTTGGAGGTGGTAGTACTTCTATACAATCGTAAATAGTTTCAATTAGTGATTTAGTACCGAGTTTATTTTAATAGTAGGATTTAATCTGAACCAATAATATAAATAGAAGGAATAGGAATAAAATATTTTTTATTTTGACAAACATTTTTTAATAGCTCGCCTTTATAAACTGGTTTTTCCATATATTCACTAAGTAATAAAAATATTAGAGTTATATAAAATAACATAGTTGAAATAGTAGGATAATATATCTGGAAAATTCTTTTGTTGCTTGAAAAAATTTCCTCTAAAAAATACAATAAGTTCGGAAATTTTACCCAATCACTATCTAAAATCATATCAATTTGGGTTTTTATTATGAGAGTTAAAAATAAAGTTATAGGTAATTTATAGTCATAAGCAACAAGTAGTTGCTCAGATATAAGAATTCCACCTAGTCGATACTTCTTGTGGAATTCTTCTATAAGGTGAGTCCACAATCGTGACAAGTTTTTTTATATTCTTTTCTCGTTGTACTTTATTACTTTTTAAAAATAAAGTTTATAGCAAATTGTATTTTACTAAGAATGTCTTCAAAAAGTGATAGACCATCCTTTACAATTAAGTTATATATATGGTACTTGCGCATTTTATATGAAAATGGTCTGGAAAGACGGAGCTAAACTATTTTTTAACATTGTAATTGCGTAATTGTTATTAGAAGCGTTATCTAATGTAATAGTCATAATTTTATCGGTAATTCCGTAATAATCGCACACTTGATAAATATTTTCTGCAATAAAAGTACCCGGTGTGCCTATCATCTATATATCTATACGCTAAAATACGCTTTGCATAGACCATTTATAATCTATCCAATGACAAGTTACTGAGTTAAATAATCATGGCGTTAGATTACTCGACCTATATCAGAGCGTGATAGATACTTTGCCATTAAAATGATATAATAAAACGTAAATATTGTTGATATTCATGCAGAAATTTAAATACATCTCTCTTAACGATTGACCTAGGAAAACCGTTAAAAGCGAGGATTATATATATCTCTAATGTAATGAATAAAATCGGAGATGAAGGAAATGAAAAAGGCAAACCCTCCACGAAGAACTAATTTTGATATTGCTTCCCTATCTCTATGTTTGTTGTATTTAGAGCCTACAATTCCCAGTCATAGATTAATTTGACCTCAGATTGGTCCCGGGACAAGACGATGATGTGAACCTTGTCCCGATGGAGCGACGTTGCGTTGGTTTTGAAGCCTGGTATTGGGCATACCTAGTGGATGAGCACTTACCATTACGTAGTTCTAATTAAACCCCGCCCCACGTGACCTTTTCCGATTTTAAATTTTAAAACATTTTTACAAATTTTACATATGGCTACTTGATTCTCTACGTCCTATCAAAAAAATGTCCATGCATCCGATTTTAATGGTCGTTTCTTGGACCTAAATCTCATACTAGGGGAATAGGAGGTATTTCAGTTGAAGGTGCACTAGTGGCGTGTTGTCATCAATATTAGTGGGTGTATCGTCAGATCATCGTCTAAATTAAAGTCTTCTTGAGTTCGAGAAAATAACTCCTCGTCTAAATCTAATGGTATTGTAGGAAAATGTCGAGTATCAACAAAATCATCCTGTGTAGGAATAAGATGACTAGAAGAAGTACCACTTGCCCTGGTTGCCTCTACTAGAAGAAGCACCCTTACCCTTACCCTTAAACATACCTTTTAATCCTTCCATTTTAATTATGATAATAAATAATTAAAGACAATAAAATTAAGTGCGCTAAATAAAATAAATGACAATAATAATTTAATGAATGAACGATGTACAAGCAAAGCGTAACGTCGCGATAATCGAGAGGTTGAAAATTGAAACTTTGCTCGATGGAAGATCCTCAAAGCTAGTTGCCAACTTCACTCCCAATTCCCAAATGAATTAATAAAATTGAATATTTAGCAAACAATGTAGAGAGATATATTGAGAAATTAGAGATTGTAGGAAGATTTGTAGAGAAAGATGAAGAGAAAATGAGTTATTTATAGTTGAAAAATTGGGTTAAAGTGTAAATATAATAACTTATGGGTTAAAAATAAATATTAAGGGGTAGGGGGGTTGGGGAGGGCCTAAAATGGCGTTGGTCACATAATCTAAAATGGCCGTTGGTGCAAGCGGCCATTTTTGCAAAAGGGGTTTAAGGGTCAGGCGGGGTTGGACTCGGGGGCCGGGCTCGGGGCGGGCTTCGGTCGTGGCTCTGAGGCGGGCTCAGTGCAGGACGAGACATCGCCCCGTCCCCGAGTCGAGTCCCGCCAGTTAAATTTTTTTTTTTTTTTTAGAGCGGGGTCGGGGCGGGACCGGGGCGGGGTCGGGCCGGGGTCGGGCCGGGGTCGGGTCGTCCCGGCCCACTGGCCAGCCTTACTTTTTTCTATCATAAAAAGATAAAAGAAATTAGTAAATATTTAGAAAGAAAAAGCACTCTATTCAACATGTGATAAACTGTTATAAAGGAAATCATTTTTTCGGCCGAATTTTTACAGGATGACCTTCTTAAGCTTATATTTAATTTTTTATCCAATTAAAAAAATATACAAATATTTATATCTGCAAAGAACTTTCCCTTATTTTTTTTATTTTCATTTTCTTCATATGTGCTATTGTAATTCATTGCTTATTTGTAGTTATTTTGAACTGGTTTGATTCAAAAAATTTACAGAACATTATTGCGGGTTTGTCAAACTAGAGTTTGAAGAAAGTGGATCCATTAATTTTTAAAGTTTGAGTTGAATCTAACAATTGAAAACTGAATATCAAATTTGGAGCCATTTGAAGTTGATTAGGAACAATTTAGCTCTATTTTGAAGTAAAAACATATTGTTGAAATTTCTATCTGCACAACAAACTTATGTCGAGCCCCTCGGATTGGCCTTTTTTAACCAAAAAAAATTATTCTATTACATAGGGGTTAGGGAAGGAAAAATTGGGAAGAGGGTTATAAGGTGGGGAATCAAACCCTCACCAACAATGTGAGAGTTCAAGTAGTCAACCAACTGAGTTGTTAAGATTTCCAGCTCGAATTGTTAGGATTTGATGGCCAACTCTTTACAATCGTCGGGATTTCTGACAAATTAACCTCACGAATATTATGCTGATCTATCAACAAGTTTGTGGCAATTTCTGGCCATGAATCTATTTCTGTAACTTTTTAAGCAATATCAAAATTAAATGATGTCACTAAAAGATCGTCTTTATGCAAAGCACCCATTTCTTTTGGGTTCCAATGTCATTATTAGAGGAAAATAGACAAACCATTTAAACATGTGTTCCACTCTGGGTACCCTTTTTAGCCCGTTTGTTTGATGTTTATACATTTCTTTATAACAAGACAGTATTATGACACATTTAAAGATTATAATAATTCAACTTTTCTTTTAATCACAAATCACAATAGTGTATGACCAACTTGGGTACACCTCAACTATTTCACCGGACAACTGCTACCTTCCATTAACAGAACTATCAGATAACTCTAACCTAACCTTGAGCATATGGAAGAATTCGTCAAACATATTTTACTTTAATCCACTTCATTAACCTCTACGCACACCCTAATATGTTCTTTTTCTAAAAACAACTTCGTGTAGAATCAAACTAACACCAAATAAAGCAAATTTGATAGGAATAGCGGTTACTTCCTTGAGACAAAGGAAGCAATGATGGAGTATCCTTCTGTCTGTCATTGCAAAGAAGGGCTGTTAAATAAGATTCACACATGCTGTACCTGCAGATTATTAAACTCGGATCTTGCCTAAGTTATGGACACCAACAATTGCTACTCAAGACATAAGACTTCTAAAGAGAAAAAGAAGACTAAATTCAGAATTCATTCGATGTGACAGAAGATATCAGTAACATGTTATTGAAAAGATCTCAACAGAGTCTCCATTTTCAAGCCATCATCCAGACCACATAAAACTAAGACCTTGTTTAGACATTCTGTAATTAGAACTAAGCACCTGCTCCTTCGGAGTTTTCCATGAGAATGCTGCTTCGTGTATTCTCATGGCTAGCATAAATCTTATATATCCCACAAGCGCGATAACCAAAAAGAAAACCGGGAGAAAATCATTGTTTTAATGACAATTTACAACTGATAAAACTTTGAGCTATTGTCTTGCATATTTTCCTCAAACCCTAGCTTGAACAGCATCCGAACTTTTTCCAAGCAGACCCTTCATCTTTGATGTTAATTGTCTGTCCTTTAGGTGGAGCTGATGTAGTAGCACCTTCATCACCTGCCTCGACTGCCTTCTTACTGACAATCCGGTATATCTGTGTGAGAACTTCAGTAAACGCATTTTCAACGTTGGTTGCTTCTAGTGCAGAAGTCTCCATGAAGTATAATGCCTCTCTTTCTGCCAAGGATTTAGCCTCATCAGTCGAAACAGCTACAAGATGTCGGAGATCTGATTTGTTGCCTAGGAGCATGACTACAATGTTAGGGTCAGTATGGTCTCTCAACTCCTTCAACCACCTTGTAACGTTCTCGTAGGTAACATGTCGAGTAACATCATATACGAGCAAAGCACCGACAGCTCCCCGATAATAAGCACTGGTAATGGCACGGTACCTGGTATGAAGAAGAAACTGAAGCAGTAGTACAACAACTTAAGATGATCACATCCAATTAAGAGAAGTTCTCAAAGGAACAAGGATGTGTCCGATGTGTTCACTCTTTCTCTATAATAGTAGGCAACAAAATAATCATACAAGCAACTACACATTCACATTGGCAAAGATTGTCAATAATGGGGAAAAAGGAGGAACGCTAAGAGGGTAAAGGAAAAACGAAGGATAACTAAACAAGTAGTACCCGAAAAATCGGCATATGCAATTGAGCTTGCATATGATGGATATTAAATTTATTAATCAAGAAAAATAATGAAAATTGCAGTTTACCAGTAATATGCAACCCATTTCTATTACTAACGAAGCCTATAAATTCATAAAGTTAAATTTATGCCAAAGATGCAATTAAATCAGCTCTTGTCAAAGCATCTAAATCAAAGGTTAAAAAAAAAACTTAAAGTGGGACCAAGATGCGACTTAAATGGGTTCAAAAGACTAAATTAAATACTTTGGTCAATTATTTCTCAAACTATTCCCTAAACAAAGAAATTAGTGCACGTCTCCCAGACTGTTGGAAATTTACTAATGTGTTATTAAGTTTATCCCGTTATTTATGACTCGAACAATTGGGCCCCGCACGTCGGAAATATCGTTTCAACACACGTGCAATCTTAGTGTCAAGTATCGTAAATTTCGTTAATGAAAGAGATATTGGTACGTAAGTGAAATGTTTGAGACATAGAATGATGAATGGTTATTGGATGAATAACAAGTGTTCCACGTTGGTAAATGAATGAAGGATTGTGTGAAGTGTAAGATGGTACGGGTCGAAAAAGGGTCGCGGGCGAGAGCATGGCGCTACGATGGCGCTACTAGCGCCTTGTGGCTAGCAGCGTCGCGGCGCCCCTGCAGCGCCGGCGTGGTAGCGATAAGTTCATCGCCGCGGCGCGATCGCGATAAGTTCATCGCCGCGGCGTGTGGTAGCGATAAGTTCATCGGCTCTCTGGTTGAATTAGCGTCACGGCGCTAACGTGGCAGAGCCGCGGCGCTTCATGGGCAGTGACTGCTCGACGGAATCCCAAAAGTCTTGGCTGTTGAGGGGGTTTCAATGGCTTTGAATCCACCCAATAATGGTCATTACTTGGACCATTATGTTGCTGCATTATTTGGGGGTTAAATGTCATCCATTACATGGCAATTGATTGCCATTGTGGGGCATATGAAGAGGTCATCTTGCACACCTATAAATTGAAGTCTTGGCTCAATTCTATAGAAGAAGAGAACATATATGAACATATGAACAGAAAAACAAGTTCACAACACCACAAAGAAATCAGATTTTCCTGATAGCAATCCTTATCTTAGCAATCTTCATTATTCATGTTCTTCGCTGAGATCATTTGTATAGGCTTTGCACACTTGATAGTTTGTTGTTTCATCTTGGGAGACTATTGTCCACACTTCCGTAAAGCCTATATACGGGGGCAATCTTGTCTTAAAGACAGAGAATCATCTCTCGACTCAACCGGTGGTGTTGTGTTTATTTAATTGGTTGCTAAGTGTTTCAGGTGTTCACTTAACAGACGAAGGACTCTAACCGTTCGTATTCTCAGCGGATCTACAAACCACAAGAGTAGCAGTTCATGTTCTTGTATTTCCGAATACAAGTTCTATATTTGAAGTTTCGTTCAAGATCAAGATATTGACAACTTGTTGTTGTCCTCATTGTTGTTTATCCTTTCGATCACTGTAATAGTTATTTACTATTCCCGTTGTTGCTTTACATATTCCAACAATTTTAAGACGATTGTATTAGTGATTCGAAAGATGTTGGTCAACAAGTGTGTGACCAAATCTGGCTGAGGTTTTCTTCTTGAAAACAGTTTTGCTAACAGTTCAAACACTGTCTCCGTCAACAACCGTGCTTTCAAAACTGGTCCTAGTTTTGGTTCTCTCTTTGACGACAGTTACAAATTTGTTTCGTCAAATGAGGGATCTCTGAATCTGATGCTGAGCTTCAAGATATTGCTGATAGTGATGCTAGTACGGCTAAAGATCAAGGACGAGTTGGTGTCACCGCTCCTGAGGGTGGTGGAAACAAGCGCCCACGTGAAGCTGAGGATGTCAACAGGGACAAGAGGAGAAGGCTGAAGATGATGTTCTATCATATAGCAAAAGTCCTATATATGTCCCAGTCAGAGGATCTGAATTATGGTAAGGAGGATATGGGCACTCAGTCTAACTGAAGTGGGCCAGAATCCAAAAGGTCTTAAGTTAATCCTTCCTTATCAAGAAAATGTTTAGTTAATGTCTGAATAAAAGTGTGTAAAGCGAGGCTGGAAATATGAAAGTGGCTTTCATTAAAAACTTATATTCCCTACACTCTAAAATCAGATATTGAATCTTCTTCTTTCCCGTATAAAGATTGGACTATTGTAAACAAAAACTTAAAAGATCCGTTCTTTTGGGTGTAATTATTAAAAGTGTGTAAAGTATGTCCGCACATACGAAGGAGAGAGATCCACTGACTGTGCGAAAACTGTTACCACTCTTAAGTAGGCGCCAAGAATTGTCTAGACACCAATCTCAAGGGAAGAAGACTAAAAGATAATGGCTTATCTTAAGATGTTGAACATGTCACACTATTTGACAGAAGATCCTTCATTTGATAGGATGATATTGGACACTCCGTTGTACAAAGCCTACGGGCGACTAGAGTGGGCCAGAATTTATTTGATAAGGATGATACTAGACACTCAGTCGTACAAAGCCTACGGGCAACTGGAGTGGGCCAGAATTCATTTGACAGAAAAGTAATGGACACCTAGTGAGGTGGGCCAGAGTTTCCAGGTCTTAAATGATCTTAAGGCCAAAAAAGGCAGAAAAGTAATTGGAAACTCAGTCTGCCAAAGCAACTGGAGTGGGCCAGAGTATCCAGATCACATATGATCCGGTTACGCCCTAACCACGGGCAAGAGGTTCATGTGAAGCAACGCCACCTCTAAAGTAGAAGGGGTGGAGAGGTTGTCCTCAAAAGGACTTCAGGGAATGGGATCACTCTAAAAGGAGGTGACACATGTCCCAAACTTGGTTTAAGAAACGTTGGTCAAGCTGGTTTGAGACTAGTCCAACAGGTCTGTAATAACTAAGAATGGTACATTATGTCTGTAGCTAAATGAATGATATATTTGTAATCTGTGCATCTATGCCATCATAGATTAAGACACGTTAAATAAAAAGTCATTCAAAAGCTAATGAAGTTGAGATTGTTGCCTTTTGTCGACATAAACCCTCAAAATGAATGTGAGGTAGGCGAAGAGGCAAAATCACATTTCCGAGTTCCGTCAAAGGAATAGCGAAAGAAGCACGCTCCTCTAGAACTTAGTCACACCTACATGGGTGATTTGAAGTTTTTACAAAATAGAGGGGGGAGACAAGTACTTTGTGACTTTCATTGATGATGGTACAATGTATTTGCATCCTTTGTTTGTAGAAAAACAAAGATGAAGTTGTTGAAGCGAATAAGCGCTATAAAACAGAAATTGAAAATCAACTAAGCCTACGGATTGAGAAATTCGTAGTGATAGAGGGGGAGAATGTGAAACATGTTCATTAAACGATTGCTCATTACTCACCTCAATCTAACGGTGTTAGCCAAGCGCAAAGCCGTACGCCCAAAGTATATGGGGCAAGGCGATCCTTACCGCTAATGCAATTCTCAACAGATCTACGCATAAGGATAAGAATAACTCTCTGTGTGAAACATGGAAAGAATCTCATATACAAATGTTGTGATGTGGGGTGGCTTGGTAGAGGTTGGAATACCGAAACAGGTCTAGTTGGACCTAAGACTGTAAATTGCATATCCACTGGATCTGCAAATAACAGTAGTGCTTATCGCCTCTTGGTTTCAAAGAATGCTGATTTCTTTGAAGATAGCTTTCCTTGAGAAGGGAAAAAGAAGTAATTGCTCGAGGTTAACAAGAACACGCGAGTGCCTGACTGTCCGGAACCAGACGTTCCAGAGCTACAGGACTCGGAAGTTGCTAATTATCCGGAACTTAATATTCCAGATCTACAGAACTCAGGGATTCTAGATGTTGAAGCAAGACGGAGCAAAGAGGGGACAAAGACTTGTTCCATGCCTTCTAGCTTGTATGGTTGAGAACGAACCATGGACAATTAGCAAATAATTGTCATCTTCAGAAGCGCTGC
This sequence comes from Anisodus acutangulus, assembly GCA_029783415.1. Classification (NCBI taxonomy): domain Eukaryota; kingdom Viridiplantae; phylum Streptophyta; class Magnoliopsida; order Solanales; family Solanaceae; genus Anisodus; species Anisodus acutangulus. Next base: position 49,168,381 of record CM056491.1, read on the forward strand.
TTTGGAAAGAAGCTACAAAGAGATAAATAGATTCCATCATATAGAACCATACTTGTGTAATGGTTGATCTTGCTCCGGGAAAAGAACATTTGGGTTGTAAAAGTGGATACTCAAAATTGAGTACAAAGTAGATGGATCTACTGACGAGTATAAGGCATCGGCTACTTGTACATGTGCTCCCCTGTGAATAGCTTAAATTCCAGGGTCATTGCAGTCTTGCGTGGCATGGATGTTGAAACAGTCTTCCTAACCGGAGAGTTAGAAGGGGAGGATCAGAGTTGGTTTGTTGGACTGTTGGGCTTCTTCCTGAACTTTCATTTTGGTCCCTGAAATGTTTACATTTTGGTCCTGAAAGTTTCAGATAAAACAGAAACAATGAATCTGACAACAGAAACAATGAATCTGACAACAGAAACATTGACTTTGAAGTTAGAAAGCCAACAGTTGGAAAAACCAACAGTCTGAAAGTGGAAGTCATATTGAAATAAAAGTCTCGATATGAAAGATATGGGTATCACAGATGACATCTTAGGAATTGAGATTTCTAAGACATCTAACGGACTGGTCTAACTCCAAACTCAGTTATGAGATAGTTGACAGTCTCGTTGAAGCCACCAATGGATATGAATAATAGAACTGATTGAAATCATGGTGCACCAATATAAAAGGAGCAATATATGCAGGTCACATGTAATTCAATGTATTGTACACACTACAACCGACCTGGTATCGGCCTACAAAGCAGATCAGTTGAACTAAGGTTCACTCGTGATTCTGGAAATGATCGATAGAAGGCGTTAAGTCGGATATGACGATATCTGAAATATTCGCTTATCTACGGATTATGGTATTCTGGATGTCCAGCGGTTCTGGAAGAACACAGTGATGCAAACTGGACATCAGTTATGAAGAACACCAAAGCCACAAGTAAATGTGTATGGTGTATCTTCGAAAATCCTCTAAGCAAATTTGCATCGGCCAATTCATGATGGAATCAGAGTTTATCGCTTTAAACAATGCATGAAAGAAGTTGAGTAACTTAAGGACTCCTTAGAGGACGTCCCTTATTGGGAGAAACTCGTGCCTTCAGCAGTTATACACTATGGCTAGCCGGTTGGCTTCAGGAAGGGCACAGATTACGGCGTCTGGACATATCTGTCGGATCTGTCGGAGACATGAGACCATATGGCAGTTGATCATCACGGGTGTCACTTCCTTGATTACTAATCAAAGGATATATCAGACCCTTTAACTAAGGGACTACCCGAAGATCAAGAGTTCTGCATGTCTAGGGGAATGGGCTTAAAAACCCAAACAAATACGGACCTTTGCGGTGGTAACCCAACCATACTTACTGGAGATCCCAAGAATTTGGTTCAATGGAAAAACTAAGCTACAAAAGGTTCAGTTGAGCGCTTCGGTAGAAGCAAGAGCACTTCAGATTATGATTTCTGTCTAAGAAACATGAATCCAAAGCCGTTCCCGCGATAGACATTAAAGTGCTACCTGCATGGTGGGTAAAGGTTAAGCTTCCAAACCTTTAACGATCCTCAAACGGTTGAGGTTAAGGTTGGAAAAACTTTTAATAATTCCTAACACTTGTGAAGTGGGGTATAGTAGGATATCTTGTAGGAGATCACCTATTTAAGTGCGAGGACAGACTGCCTCAAATGAACGCACTTAAGAACCAAGTGTGTCCACGGCCACAACGAACAGAACAAAAGACGAAACGAATAAAGGGGAGGTATTGTGTTGGTACCATTGTCTTGGCTTACATTAAACACTGACGGTTCAGGACATCACGTTCACCGCGGAGTAAGTAAGTCCGATGGTATTCAATTAGGGAAGGTTCAAAGCGTAAGCTACCTCTCCTGATGCAATATCTTTTCGCTGAAAGATTGCTGAAAGTAGGCATATTGTGTGCGCCAAAATCTCTTTCAAGAGTGGATTGTTGGAAATTTACAAATGTGGAATTAAGTTTATCCCATTATTTATGACTCGAACAATTGGGCCCCATACGTCGAAAATATCGTTTTCACACACGTGCAATCTTAGTGTCAAGTATCGTAAATTTCGTTAATGAAAGAGATATTGGTACGTAAGTTAAATGTTTGAGACATAGAATGATGGATGGTTATTGGATGAATAACAAGTGTTCAACGTTGGTAAATGAAGGAAGAATTGTGCGAAGTGTAAGATGGTACGGGTCGGAAAAGGGTCGCGGAGCCGAGAAGGGACGCGACGACCCCTAGCAGCGCCGCGGCGCGTGACTGGCAGTAAGTTCGTTGGCTCTCTGGTTGAATTAGCGTCACGGCGCTAACGTGGCAGAGCCGCGGCGCTTCATAGGCAGTGACTGCTCGACGAAATCCCAAAAGTCTTGGCTGTTGAGGGGGTTTCAATGGCTTTGAATCCACCCAATAATGGTCATTACTTGGACCATTATGTTGCTGCATTATTTGGGGGTTAAATGTCATCCATTACATGGCAATTGATTGCCATTGTGGGGCATTTGAAGAGGTCATCTTGCACACCTATAAATTGAAGTCTTGGCTCAATTCTATAGAAGAAGAGAAGAACATATATGAACATATGAACAGAAAAACAAGTTCACAACACCACAAAGAAATCAGATTTTCCTGATAGCAATCCTTCTCTTAGCAATCTTCATTATTCGTGTTCTTCGCTGAGATCATTTGTATAGGCTTTGCACACTTGATAGTTTGTTGTTTCATCTTGGGAGACTATTGTCCACACTTCCGTAAAGCCTATATACGGGAGCAATCTTGTCTTAAAGGCATAGAATCATCTCTCGACTCAACCGGTGTTGTTGTGTTTATTTAATTGGTTGCTAAGTGTTTCAGGTGTTCACTTAACAGACGAAGGACTCTAACCGTTCGTATTCTCAGCGGATCTACAAACCACAAGAGTAGCAGTTCATGTTCTTGTATTTCCGAATACAAGTTCTATATTTGAAGTTTCGTTCAAGATCAAGATATTGACAACTTGTTGTTGTCCTCATTGTTGTTTATCCTTTCGATCACTGTAATAGTTATTTACTATTCCCGTTGTTGCTTTACATATTCCAACACTAACATGATCTGCACAATAATTGAAAAAACAATAGGAGAAGAAACCATAAGACAGAAGATAAAAGTCCAGATAGATGAGGTCTACTCCATCTGTCTTCCACGGCTCTCTTTTAGGGCTAAGCTGGACAGCGTAGGAAAAATATAAAACTCAAAATGCACCTTACTCAAATAGCTAGAAAAGAAATTAATATCTGTAATATTAGTCATGTCAGGAAAAGGGTTCTGCATGCAAACACCAAGGGGGAATATAGCAACACATTGGCTTTGTAATAAGCAGGAAATATTATTAATATCTCGTCCAGAGTGGATCACATCCTTTCCATTGTGAAATTTACAGGATGTTAATTACAAATCAGGCACTAAAAAGCCATGAACCAGCAGTTGAACTGTGCCAACAAAAACATTGCCATGAACTAACATGCATAGCTGCACATGTTCACAGGAAATCAATTGGATAAAGGCAACTTTCAAATTTAAGCAACATATCAGAAAGCCACACAAGGGCATTCAAGCAGGGCTAACTGTATTACATCTTGCTCTTATAATTCAGTTCGCATGTTTTATCATGTCAGCCTCATTTACAATTATAAAACATGCCTCAATCAAACAACTATGATGTGATACCATTGCTAATGGCATGCGAACACACTCATGACTCATAAGCCTTATAAAAAATAATGTCAACGACATCCTCAGGTGTAGGGTTTCCAATGATCCAAAAAATCTAAAAAATAACAAGAGCTGCGCAAAATGGCTCAAACACCACACTTATTACAAAAATAAATTATAGAAGTTACGCATTTTACTTTAAGTTGTATCTCTATTTCGTAAGTACCTTAGGTTCTCAATTTTTACAACTATGACTTTAAATTATTTATTGCATTCTGACCACAAAGGGGATTAGTTTAATTTCTAGCTTTGTTGGACCTATTTCCAAAGATTTATTCCATACGATGTGTAAGATATTGTATTTGCGCATATAGACTTTTTTCTAATTTGTAGTGTCTGAAGAATCTACGCCAAGTACCCATACCCATGTTTCACCCATTTGATACACGTACTGGACGAAAATGAAGGATCCATATAAAACATCTATATTTCAACATGCCAATTTATTTTGAAACTAAATACACTTTGTTGCATCTAAAGGTGTATCCTAGTGGTGGTAGAGAACCATGAGTTCTCAGGTCCAATTGCCCGCGGAGGCAAAAGCACTAGGTGATTTTTTCCCATCTCAAGCCTTAGTAGACAGAGTTACAGGTACTTGAATTGGTAGGAGGTAGCAACTACGCCGAGAAGTAGTTGAGGTGTACACAAGCTAGCCCGGACACCACAATTATAAAAAAACACTTTGATTTTTCCTGTGCTGTATTTTACTTCCATTCCTTTTCGTTAACCCATTTCGTATTTCTTATTACTTGTCACTACTTTTTTCTTTCATATTTCTTATCAACTGTCACTACTCAACTCAAGGAGAACAAAAAGGAGAAACACATACTAACAGGCAGAATAGAATATAGTGTAAGGCAGACAAATAATAAAGGGTACGACATCCAATTTCCATGCATTAGACAAAGAGATATGCTCATGTATAAAATCTGCTACAAAATCAAAAATCAATGACATAACAAGACTAGATTAATCAGAATCCCTGTGTACTATAAACTAGTTTTATAGATGATTATTGATGCTATTTGATAACACTCCTTCCATCCCAAAAAGAATAGCGGGGTTCAAAATATGAGATCAAAGCACTTAGTTCTGCATGAATTTGAACATTGATCCGGCCATTATTTTGAAATATAAGTTACGAATTTAGAACATTAAAAGTATTATTATTCATAAATATTTGTAATAAAAAACATTTGAAGTTTTTGCAAAATCACAATCAAATCAAAAGCTCTTTGATTCCCCAAAAAGTAATGGTCTCACCCAACAATGGAGCATATTTTACTTGCTCAAGTTTACTAGAGCAATTTCATATTCAGTGTAAACATTTGTTTGCAAAGAGTACGTTGTAATTAATTCAATTCAATTCCTTTTGTTATACACCAAGTTCTCTTTTTGTTTTTCTTCTTGTTTAATTGCCAATGAAAAGCTAAGAAATCAATCAAGTATTTAAATGGTCATGAATTTCGAAAATTATGAGGGTAAAAAGAGTTGCTTCAGTCATTTATTTGACATATTAGAAAAGATATCCTTCGGATGCACTAGTATGGGGAACTGAATAAGTTGAAATAATCTCATAACAACAAATTTGGAAACTAAAATTTCTAAAACTAGCTTTCAGAGTGACACCACAATAGCATCTAAACATCTAGGACTATACATAGCCTGCACAATTGTTGAATTGTGTGGTCATCTCTTCTAAAAGTCTAGTAGAGACAATACACGTTTATATACTTCATTAAGTCTTCAAAACGCCCTCACAGTCTAATCTGATTCGTTTCCATGAACCAAGCACGATTAAATCCTTGTTTACAATTGATAGCAGTTAGACCATGTCCCTCAAATTTCAAATAGGAAAACAGATACTGCACCCCATAGACAAGAAATCCCATTCAAGCAACAATATCACATCTAGACACACTTAGTCAATACAAATAAAACAACAACATTCAAGAATCCTACAAAAAAGAAGATTAAAACAATGAAACCACAAACATTTTTTTATTTGAAAGCAAACACTTACTACTACTCTTGAACCCCACAACTTAAAAATATTTCAAACTTAAAATAAACAAATAAAAGCTCACGCACTAATAGAAACAGTTACACATAGTTCAAAAACAAAGATTATGCAACCCAATCAACAAAACCACTATAACTAAATCCACCAAGCAAAAACAACAAAACCCCAGATAAAGAAACACAAAAAGCAACACATATATAAGATTTATATCAGCGATTCTTTCAAAAAAAATTAAAAAAAAATATAACCTTTACCTTTCTTGACCAGCAGTATCCCAAATCTGAGCTTTAATAACTTTACCATCAATATTAAGACTTTTTGTTGCAAACTCAACACCAATAGTAGACTTAGATTCCAAATTGAATTCATTTTTTGTGAACCTGGAAAGCAGATTGGATTTACCAACACCTGAATCACCTATCAACACCAACTTAAAAAGGTAATCGTACTCATCTTCACCTCTATAACCTGCCATCTCTTTACTACTATTTCTTTTTGCTCTGTAATTTTACTTCTCTTTTGATTGAGCAAAAAAGTAGTTGTACTTGTAACTCACAAAAATGATTCAATTTTTGAAGATTTTTTTTTCTTGCAAGACAGAGAAATGGGGTTCGGACTCTTGTCTGAGGTGGGCTATATTCTAGGAACTGCTTGAAAGAGCAGGTTTATAAAAGGAAATGACGCGACTGCCCTTTCAGGTTCTATGATTTTTTTTTGAGTTTATGGTAAAAAAAACAGGTAACACTTACTTTTTCACCAATTTCACAACTCAACTATTTGGTGTTCCATTTTAATACCTGAACAACTATTATTATCTATATATTAAAATATAACCCGATCAACTTATCAATTGTTATCTTGTTCTACCTAAATTATCATCATTTACTTAATTAAATGTGTTATAATATATAGATGGTGATAATTCAGATAGAACAAGGAAATAATTGATAATTGTGATGTGAAATTCCTGAAAAAGGGATAGTGTATTTTTTATCATTATCTCTTCTTTTTCTTCTTTGGTTTTTTTTTTTTACATTTTTGGAAAAAAAAAATGAAAACAACAACAAAAGGTTGATGGTAAAGACTAAAGAGTAGGAATTAGTACATCAATTTTTCACGTGAGCAGAAAAGGAATTGAAGTATGTGTATTGGGAAATAGCAGAATTACAAGCAACTTAGGAAAGTTAATTGAAGAATGAAAAAATCAATGGTTATGTGTGCTCCATAATTATTTGATAAATTAAAATTATATTAATACCTTAAGAAGAGCAGTATTCCTTGTAAGAATATTCACTTTCAATTTTCTTTCTTCTTCATTCCTTCTCTGTGTACAAGTATAAATATTACATTCCAGATTCAACGTATATAGCTAATTTTTTTTTTTAAATGTATTTATAATTAGTTCAAACCAATTGTCACATAGTTGTTAATTGGCATTTGTCTTCAATGTGTGTCTTAATGGCATTCAGAGTAATCCCAAAATCGAATATTAAGTTAATTCACAAGTCACAATCTTCAAAGGGGAAAGGATACTGCAAGTGTAAGTTGTGTAGAAGAGAGAGCGAGATCGCATAGTCGCCACGAGTTCGATCCCTGCATAAACCCTCTTGAGCTCGCCACACATGGCTTGCCAAGTGTGGGTTAATCGACGCGTGGTTTGCGTGCTATCGCAGGGGTTTACTGCAAGACTCTCGAAAGAGTAGCGGCTGCGGGTTCCTTCGTCAACAAAAAAAAAAGGGGGAAAGGATAAATTAGGAAGAACAAGGATTTGATTATTAAATAATGCAACTTTTGTTTAGGCGTATAATTAGAAGCACCAACAATCAATATATGGAAAGTTGCGTTAGGCATATGGGTGGCCATTGTCCAAGAACATAACTGGTCTTATAATTGTTTATAAATAAATTCTCCTACTCTAATAATTGGCAGATGAATGTATTATAATCGAAAGATGTACATGTACTCAAGGAAAACCAGTGGCACAACACAAACATCAGTAGCAAACAGATCACAGTGACAGGTTTAGTAGGGTCATCTAGAAATTTTTTGTTAGTACTTGTTTATTTCAAACTAAATAATTTTATTTTAAGAGTAACAAATTCAAATGAAAATATGTATAAGTGATATAAGTTTATATGCATAACACATGTCTTTAAGTTCATTCATTTTGATGTAAATATTATGTTTGGATAGTTTTCATGTCATCTTGTTATTGGTGAGAAGAAAATGAATTTTGAGTCTAATTTAATTTAAAAATTAGCTCATGGAGGAGAATTATCCAAAATTATGTAAAGGAATTGTCGTATCACTAAAGAGCTTATGTGAGAACTCAACACCTCGTACACTCAGATCTGTCAATTGAAGCACAAATAATATATATGAGTAGAGCGGAAATAGAATGTCGATTCGGATGAATCTAGTAGCTTTGGTTGAAAATCTATATTTGTCTAAAATATTTATTCAATATATTTAGAGCTCAGTAATCTAAAGATTATAATTCAAAACTCATAAGCTTCAAATTTTGAGTCCGTCTCTAGACATATGACAATTCAACATCAGATAAATCAAGAATTATGATGAATCTAGCTCTGATAACATGATCAGAATATTAACTTTGAGTCTAATTCAACCCCAAAACTTAGCTCATAAGGTAAAAAATATTCAAGTCTATATAAAGAAATCATCGCATTCTTAAAGAAGACGAGTTGGGAGCTCGACACAATTCTCACAATGAAAGCACATCTATTTACACCAAACCAATATATATATATATATATATATATATATATATATATATATATATATATATATATATATATATATATATATATATATATATATATATAAAAATTAAGTGATAGACGTGTATGTTTCAACAAATGTTATATATTCATTAGCTTGTTGTTAACATCCGGTATGAATAAGTTTTCACCCCAATATATATTCAATGGTATATCTACATGCACATTCATTGCGATTATCGTGGAATTGAAAGGATTATTTTCCCTGTCTTGTTTCATTGCTATAAGTCACATTATATACAAGATTACAAGCTAAGATTATGGTTGATTTCATGCTACACATAATATCTGAAATTAAGTTATTATGGTTGATTTCATGTTGCACATAATATCTGAAATTAAGTTATTATGGTTGATTTCATGCTAAACATAATCTCTAAAATTAAGCTAATCTTATCTCTGAAATCATGCTATTGTAATCACTGTAATTAAGCTAAATCTAATTGTAAGAATTTTAAATATCCTATTTAATCTTATTTACATATTCCAATACACCCCTTTAGGAGAAACGGGAGGTTTACAAACGTTGAGACTATCTCGAAAGTCATCAAAAAGTTGCAGCGGTAGTCCTTTAGTGAAAATATCGGCAATTTGATAGCGTAATGGGACATGTAGGACGTGTACTTGACCTCGAGCGACTTTCTCACGTACGAAGTGTATATCTATTTCAATGTGTTTGGTGCGTTGATGTTGAACTGAGTTGCCTGAAAGATAAATCGCACTAACATTGTCACAGTAAACTCAAGTGGCTTTTGTAACCGGACAGTGAAGCTCCAGGAGTAAGTTCCGAATCCAACAGGATTCAGAGACAACATTGGCGACTCTGCGGTATTCAGCCTCAGCGCTAGACCGAGACAAGGTAGGTTGTCGTTTTGCACTCCAAGGTAAACACAGTAATTAGAGGTTGATCATCTAGTATCCGGACATCCACCATAGTCTGCGTCAGTGTATGATGTGAGTTTACTAATCGAAGAGGGGTAAATGTGAATGCCGAATTCGAGTGTACCCTGAATATAGCGAATAATATGCTTCAATGTACACATGTGTTGGGTTTTCGGGTCGTGCATAAAGAGGCATACTTGTTGAACCGCATAGGAAATATCAAGTCTTATAAAGGTCAGATATTGCAATGCGCCAGCGAGGCTATGATACTCAGTTGGATCATGATAATGATTACCTGGAGAGGTACTGAGTTTTGCTTTCATGTCCACCGGTGTAGAAGAAGGTTTGCAGGAAGACATGTCAGCCCGCTCAATAATTTCCTCAGCATACTTCTTTTGGGAAAGAAATAAACCTCTTGAATGTCGAGTGACAGAGATACCCAAAAAATAGCTCAGGGGGCCCAAATCTTTCATAGCAAATTCAGAACCAAGCTTAGACATAATTGATTGTCGAAGAGCATCTGAAGATGTAGCTAGGATGATATCATCCACATAAAGTATAATATATGACATATCTAAGCCCGACGGGAAATGAATAAAGAATTATCCGAAATGTTGTGAGAGAAACCCAATGTGGCTACATAATCATCAAAACGCTGGTACCAAGCACGATGGGCTTGTTTAACCCCATAGAGGGATTTCTTGAGCAAACACACACAATCCGGGTGTTGAGGATCACAGAATCCTGGAGGTTGGTACATATAGACAGTTTCATTGAGATGTCCATGTAAAAAGGTATTTTTTACATCAAGTTGAATAAGACACCAAGATTTTGATAATGCAATGCTGAGTAATATTCGAATAGTTTTCGGTTTGACCACCTGACTGAATGTTTCACCACAATATATGCCAGTTTGTTGTCCTGCACCATCACCTACAAGTCGGGCTTTATGTCGCTCAAATGATCCGTCAGATTTATTCTTATGCCCGAAAATCTAAAAACTTTGAATAATATTAGCATTAGACGGTCGTGGCACCAAGTCCCACGTCTTATTTTGAATAAGAGCATCATATTCGTCTTTCATAGCCATTTTCCAATTATGATCGTTTAATGCATGGATGAGATTTGTGGGCAAAAGAAAAATGGAATTAATAGTAGTATGAAGATTGAGAATTATTTTGGGTTTAAAAATTCATTGTTGGGATCTTGTTTTCATTTGTGGAGATTTGAGAGGATTTATTTGTAGACTGGCTTGGGTAGGTTGTTAGGCCGGTATTGGATTTTGAGTTGTGGACTGATTTTGAGTAGGATGAAGTAGTGCAGAATCATTGCCTCCACCGCCTGCTGGTGATTGGGCCGGTGTGGGTTGGTTGGACTCAGCTCGAGTAGGAGAAGTAGGAATTGGAGTTTCCTGTTGTTGAACCGATTCATTAGAAGGATGATTCGGCATTTGTTGTACTTGTGATAGGGTATTTGTTGGGCTTGTGATGCCTCATGAATTAGGTGTCGCACTTTGAGCAGAGTATGTAGGTTGCATAAAATATGGATTAAGTGAAAGGCCTGCATCCAGAAACTCATAAGATGAGGGATTAGAAGCATGTAGTTTGGAAAAAGGAAAGTTATTTTCATCAAAAATTACGTGCCTTGAAATAATTATTTTTCGACTCGATAAATCATAACATTTGTAACCTCTATGATTTGTTGGGTATCCAAAAAACACACAAGGTATTGATCTAGCTTGCAATTTATTTTGAGAAGTTGAAGAAAGTAAGGGATAGTATAGACACCCAAACACCCGAAGATGAGAATAGGATGGATTTTTTTATAGAGAATTTTTGTGGGTGTTTGATATGAAAGCTTTTTGTTAGGAATTATGTTAAGCAAATACGTTGTCATTTGTAATGCATGATATCAAAATTAAGGAGGTAGAGAGGAATGAGTAAGAAGAGTTCGGGTTATGTTGTTTATAGTTCTAATTTTTCTTTCGGCTTTTCCATTTTGGGAGGATGTATGAGGACGAGAGAATCAAAATCGCATTCCATGTGATTCACAAAACTTGTGAAAGGACGCATTGTTGTATTCCCTCCCATTGTCACATTAAAAACATTTACCCTCTCTTTCAAATTGGGTTTTGATATAATTATGAAAGGTGATGAACATGGAATAAACTTGAGATTTATTGGCAATTGAAAAAGTCCATAGAAAATTTGAAAAATCATCAAGAAATAGCACATAATAGCGATGACCACCCGAACTAAGAGTAGGTGACGACCAAAGGTCACTATGCACATTATCAAATGGCAAAGAGGTTAATGATAACGAGTCATAAAATGATAGTTTTACTTGTTTCCCAAGGTGACAAGAATGACAAAAGTTATTATTCCGAAATTATTACAATCAATAAAATTGTTCTGGAGAAGAGAGTTTAAAACAAGAGCTCCCAGATGTCCTAAACGATTATACCATAATTTGGTAGATAAAGCTGCAAAGGTAGAAGGTGTTGATATTCCAAAATAAGGTCTGGTGGCTATTGGATATAGGTCACCCACGTTGTCACATCTCATTAAATGCATCCCCGTCTGAAAATCCTTCACAAAAAATTCAAAAGGATCAAATTCAACAGAAACATAATTATCAACGGTAAATTTCCGCACGGAAACAAGATTTTTGATTAATTGCGGGGCATGTAAAACATTTTGTAATGTTAAAGGTGGATGGGGTTTGGGTAACAATGCATTTTCACAACCAATAGTTGGAATTGTATGGCCACTACCAACAGTAATATTACGATTGTTACTCTTATTTAAATAAGACGTAAGATTACCTCCGTTTGCAGTCATGTGAGATGTGGCTCCGGTATCCATGTACCATTGATCATGCGGAGGAGCAATTGACATAATATGCATGTCTTGTTGAATATCAGTTGGTGCATATGTGGACTGTGTTGTTGCTACGTGGGCTTGAGGCCTGGGCCCCAATATTGATGGACGTTGGGTTTGTTTCTGCCATTGGACATGATTAATTGGATAAGGGCATGGAGGGGTGGCCCAATTTTTCCATGGCCCATTCTACATTTGTTGAGAGGCCCAAGTCAGATTAAGAAAGGGTTGTTACCCTGAAGTTTGTGATTGTTGGTATCGACCACCTCCTTTGTCTTTCCCTTTTCCTCCCCGATTATTTCCTCCACCACCTTTGTCGCTGCGATTGTTACCGGTGTTGCGATTATTATTCTTGTTTTATAGGTTTCTATTTCCACCCTGATTTCCGCTCGTGTTTACACCCAAATTATCATCATGAGATATATGCAAAGCAAATGTGTCAGTCGAGTTGGCAAGCTTTTTCGCCCTTGCCATTTCTTCCAAAACGAGCATCGATTGGGCTTTGTAAAATGGTGGAAGAGAATCGCCATGACGAATTTGAGATCCAACAGTAGAATAAGCATCAGTTAGACCGGAAACAAGTTGCAGTACCAACTTTTTATTCGACACGACGGCGCCGATATTGGATAATTGGTCCACCAGTGATTTGAGATGTTGGCAGTACGAAGAGACATCGAAAAAATTCTCCATCTGAACTGCGGAGAATTCTTGTTCGAGGTAGAGGGCCCGTGAATTTTTGTTGTCGGAAAAGATGTCTTTGAGCCGATTCCATGCAATTTCAGCTGTGTAATCTCGTTCCAGAATTGTATTAGGAAGATCTTCAGAAGTGGTACTGTAAATCCATTGTAAAACAATGGCATCAATTCGAGACCACAATTCAGGATCCGTGTCCTTAAGAGATGTGAATGAACTTGATTTCTCTGTTTCTTTTGATTTGGGAGTGATATGGTCGAGAACTTAATAAGCCCTAGCATGAATTTTGAAAGTTCTGACCATGTGATGTATTGACCCTTTTTAATGTCAAGAGTGACTTTGATGAAGTCGTTGATGTTAGAAACTGCTAGAGCAGGATGTTGGGTTAGAAGAGAATGTGAAGAAGCTTTGGGTCAATTAGTTGGTCACCAAACATGGTTGCAGCGGGTGAAACAGAGGAAAATGTGAAGTCTGTTGATTGATAAACAGAGGGAAATCCTTGAAGAAGATGGAATCATCGACAGAGGTAAGCAGATTAACCTAAGCTTCTGATACCATAAAAGAATTATTTTCCTTGTCTTGTTTCATTGCTATAAGTGTTGGAAATTTGCCTTTGGCGGGAGTTGCGTCCAATCATCTTTAATGACTTAAACACTAGTGTTTCGCATGTTGAAAACTTCGATTCTCCACACGTGCATAATCTACTAAGTAAGTAGATGACCGTAGGGCCAAGGATCGTCAAATTTCGTTGAGGAATGAAAGAGATATTGGTCCACGAAGTGAGGTGTTTGAAGCATGGAAAAATGTGGTAAAGACCAATCCTCCCTCATCGGTGGGGGAAGAAAGATTTGTTTAGTTTATAAGTCTCAAAGTTGGCTTGGGGTTTGGGACCCCAAGGGTTATCCATGTGTTTAAAGGAGGGAGGACCTAGATGTGCTTCGGTTCGAGGATAAGCCCACACGCGTGCCGCCACCCGTCTGGTCTGGTCTCGGGTCACGGGTCGTGGGCTTTTTCTGATATTATCTTTTTGGGCTCAAATTGTTTCATATTTACAGTTTGGTCCCTGAAGTTTCAAGTAAGTCAAAATTGGGGCTGAGAACTTTGCTGTTGGGTTTTGAAATTTTAACCAGCCTTAATATGCACTCAATTCAGTCATTTATTTTGGCTGAATAACTCTCCCTAAAAGCCAAATCGTTGCACATCAATTCACCATTTATTTTGGTGAATTACTACCTCCATAATTGTCATTACTTGGCCAGTAATAGCAACTATGTGGGCAGTTGGTAAGACCTCTCATTCAACTATATAATGGAGTCTTTGCACAATTGTTGAGACACACAGAAACATACAAACGAATCAGATTCTTCCTACTATTTTCTAGCATCATTTCATTACTCAAAATTCTTCAAGGTAGCACTTGAGTTTCCTTTGCTCAATTGTTGAGTTGTTGTTTTATCTTGGGAGACTATTGTCCAGAACGTAGAAAGGATATATACGGGGCAATCTTGTCTTAAATACAGAGTGTCATCACTCGACTCAACATATCAAAACTGTTCCAGTTTCTTGTTCAAGTTCATTGAAATTTCAATTTGTTGTAATTTCATTGTGTTGTAATACTTAGCAGTTACTCATTTCCATTTCCTGCACCATTGTAACCAACAATAAGTCACATTATATGCAAGATTACAAGCCAAGATTATGATTAATTTTATGCTACACATAATCTCTAAAATTAAGCTATTATGACTGATTTCATGCTAAACATAATCTTTGAAATTAAGCTAATTTTATCTTTGAAATCATGCTACTGTAATCACTGTAATTAAGCTAAATCTAATTGCAAGAGTATTAAAGATCCTACTTAATCTTATTTACATATTCTAATAGAAATTATTGATGGATCCATGTTCAATTTTGCCAGTCGTATGTTTTCCTAAAATTGACACTTGATATTAACTGTAATCCACTGCTTCTTGTTTTTGTTTTGAAATTGTCATAGCCACTTTAAATGAACCACAATCTTTTTATGCAGTAACGAAACCATTAGTAGTCTTATACATATGATGCGTTATACCAATATTTATTCGTCTATCGACAATTTAATTAGCATATAGGAATACCATATTATAGACATCATCTTTTAGAAATAAAATTACAAACTGAGCCGTTTGGACATAACAAAATTCCCGTGTTTTCAGAAAAAAAAAAAGAATTATCCAGACTCTACTAACATGAGATATTTGTTGATTACAAAGATGCAGGAAACGGAAATAAGTAACTGCTAAGTATTACAACAAAATGAAATTACAACAGTCTGAAATTTCAGTAAACTTGAACAAAAAACTGGAACAGTTTTAGTATGCTGAGTCGAGTGATTGCACTTTGTCTTTAAGACAAGATTGTCCCGTATGTATCCTTTCTACGTCCTGGACAATAGTCTCCCAAGATAAAACAGCAACTGAACAATTGAGCAAAGGAAACTCAAGTGCTACCTTGAAGAATTTTGAGTAATGAAATGATGTTGAATGTAGGAAAAATCTGATTTCGTTTCAGTTTTTGTATGTCTCAACAATTGTGCAAAGATCCTTTATATAGTGGAAGGAGAGTTCTAACCAATTGCCCACATAATTGATGTTACTGGCCAAGTAATGACAATTATGGAGATAGTAATTCACCAAAATAAATTGTGAATTGATATGCAACGGATTGGCCTTTAGGGAGAGTTATTCAGCCAAAATAAATGACTGAATTCAGTGCAGATTAAGGTTGTTGACGTTCCAAAAACCCAACAGCAAAGTTCTCTGCCCAATTTTGACTTACTTGAAACTTCATGGACCAAACTGTAAATACGAAATAATTTGGTCCAAAAAGATAATATCAGAAGAAGCACAACTCACAGCCCACGCCCCGAGACCGGACCAGACTGGCGGGCGGCGGCGGCGCGCGTGTGGGCTTATCCTCGAACCGAAGCACATCTAGGTCCTCCTTCCTTTAAACACATGGGATACCCCTTGGGGTCCCAAACCCCAAGCCAACTTTGATACTTATTAACTAAACAAATCTTTCTTCCCCCAACGATGAGGGAGGATTGCTCTTTAACACCTTTTTCCATGCTTCAAACATCTCACTTCGTAGACCAATATCTCTTTCATTTCTCAACGAAATTTGACGATCCTTGGCCCTACGGTCATCTACTTACTTAGTAGATTATGCACGTGTGAAGAACCGAAGGTTCCAACATGCGGAACACTAGTATTTAAGTCATTAAAGATGGTTGGACGCAACTCCCGCCAAAGGCAAATTTCCAACAATCCCCTCTTGAAAGAGATTTTGGCGCACTCACATGGTGCTTTTTCCCAACAATATTTCAGCGGACCGATGTTGCATAAGGAGATATAGCTTCAGCTTTGAACCTTCCATAGTTAAATACCATCGGACTTACTTACTGCACGGTGAACGTGATGTCTTGAACCGTCGGTGTTTAATGTAAGCCAAGTCAATAGTATCAACACAACAAATTTCATTACTCTCTTCTTCGTAATGTTTTGTCCGTTGTGGCCGTGGACAACTTCTTGGATTCTTAAGTGCGTTCATTTGAGGCGGCATGTCCTCGCACTTAAATAGGTGGTCTCCTACAAGGTATCCTGCTATACCCCACTTCAAGAATGTTAGGAACCATTAAAAGTTTCTACAAACCTAACTTCAACTGTTGAGGATCATTAAAGGTTTTGAAAACTTAACATTTACCCATACTGCATATAGCACTTAACGTCTATTGTGGGAACGGCTTTGGATTTGGTGTTTCTTTACAGAAATCACTATCCAAAGTGCTCATGCTTCCACTGAAGCGATCAACTGAACCTTTATAGCTTAGTTTTCCCATTGAACTAAATTCCTGGGATCTCCAGTCAGTAAGGTTGGGTTACCACCGTATTGGTCCTTATACTTTGGGTTTTAAGCCTATTCCCCTAGACATGCATACCATCTGATCCTTGGGTAAGCCCTTTGTCAGGAGGTCTGCTATATTATCATTTGACTTTATGTAATCAATAGATATTATACCCGTGGTGATCAGCTGCCTAACGGTCTTATGCCTCCGTCGAATATGAAGAGACTTGCCATTGTACATAGCATTATGTGCCCTTCCTAGAGCCGACTGGCTGTCGCAGTGGATCATTACTAAAGGTACGGGTTTGTTCCAACACGGAACATCCTCTAAGAAGTCATGAAGCCACTCAGTTTCTTCTCCTGCTTTGTCTAAAGCGATAAACTCCAATTTCATTGTGGATCAGGCGATGCAAGTTTTCTTAGAGGATTTCTAAGACACAGTCCCACCACCAATTGTAAATACATACCCACTGGTGGACTTGGTGTTCTCTATATCAGATATCCAGTTTGCATCACTGTAACCCTCTAGTACATCTGGATATCTCGAATAATGTAACTCGAAAGTTAACGTGTGTTTCAGGTACTGTAATACCCAATTCAACGCCTTCCAGTGATCATCACTCGGATTACGGATAAACCTAGCCAACTTATTGACTGCATAAGCAATATCAGGTCGGGTGCAGTTTGTTATATACATCAAACTACCGATCACCTATACATATCGCTCCTGGTATACGGGTGCACCAAGATTTTTATCAAGCTTTTGATTTGTATCCATTGGTGACTTTAATCAAACATCTCAAACTTTCTCAAAACATCCTCGATGTAGTGAGACTGAGATAAGACCAGTCCGTCAGACATCTTAGAGACTTTTATCCCTAAGATGACATCTGCGATACCCATATCCTTCATGTCAAAGCATTGTTTCAACATGTTCTTAGTCTCTAGAATTACCCTAGGACTGCTTCCTGTGATCAACATGTCATCTACGTATATGTATATCATGACGAATGAGTCAGATTTATCTTTCATGTAGACACATTTATCACACTCATTAATGGAGAAACCCTTCGATAGTAGAGTACTATCAAATTTTTCGTGCCACTGCTTCGGGGCTTGTTTCAGCCCGTACAGAGATTTGACAAGTCGACAGACTTTCTTTTCTTGCCCTTGAACCACATATCCCTCTGGTTGGTCCATATAAATTTTTTCTTCCAAATCACCATTTAGGAAGGATGTCTTGACATCCATTTGATGTATCTCAAGGTCATGCAAAGCTGCGATCGCAATGAATACCCGTATGGATGTCATCCGAGATACCGAGAAGTATGTGTCAAAGTAGTCAAGACCTTTTTTCTGCCGATAGCCCTTGACTACTAACCTGACCTTGTACTTATCTATAGACCCATCTGCTTTATATTTCCATTTGAGTATCCATTTACAACCCAACGGTTTATTTCCCAGAGGAAGATCAACCAACTCCCAAGTATGATTATGCAGAATGGAGCCTATTTCACTCTCAATAGCTTCTTTCCAGAGCGGTGCCTCTGGAGTTGACAATGCTTTAGCAATTGTCCTTGGTTCATCATCAACCATATAAGCTACAAAGTCAGGACATAAGGATTTATCCTTCCTGGCCCTTTTACTTCAACCTTTACCAGACAACCCCATACCTTTAAATATTTATAAGTGGGTTTCTTTCCCTTCCATGATTCATATGGAGTTTTGTCCTTACCATTATGTGAGACTCTGTTAAGAATCGTACTAGCGGTAAGGACGGTTTCTCCCCACATATTTTGGGGAAGACCGGAATTGATAAGCAGGGCATTCATCTTTTTCTTCAATGTGCGGTTCTTACACTCCACCACACCATTGGATTGAGGTGAGTATGGAGTCGTCGTTTGATGAATAATGCATGATTGGGCACAATATTCCTCAAACGGCGCTATGTATTCTCCCCCTCTATCGCTACAAATTGATTTAATCTGCATGCTTAGTTGGTTCTCAACTTCTGCTTTGTAACGTCGGAACGCTTCAAATGCTTCATCCTTACTTTTCAACAAGTAAATGTAACAATACCTTATGCTATCATCAATGAATGTCACAAAGTACTTGTTCCCCCCTCTAGTTTGTGTGAACTTTAAATCACATATATTTGTGTGAATAAGTTCTAGAGGAGCGTTATTCCTTTCGACGGATTGAAAAGAAAGCTTTGTGAGTTTTGCCTCTACACACACCTCACACTTATATTGAGGGTTTACGTCGATAGACGGCTACAACTCCAATTTTACCAACCATTGGATGGACTTGTAATTAACGTGTCATAATCTATGATGCCATAAATTAGAAGACTCAAGCAAATAAGAAGAAGGTTCAACTTTATTACTTGGACGCATTACAGACATGCCATTGACTTTGAAGAGGCCTTCACAGACGAAGCCTCTCCCCACAAAAGTTCCATTCTTAGTGAGTACAAATTTATTGGATTCAAACACTAGCCTAAAACCAATATTAACCAATAAAGGTCTTGAAATTAAATTTCTCCTAATCTCAGGGACATGCATCACTTCCTTCAGAGTGAGCTCATTTCCAGAAGTCATCTTCAGGACCACCTTTCCTACCCCCAGCACGTCAGACGAAGCGTTGTTGCCTATGAACAATTTCTTGTCGTTGACCGGTGTATACGTGGAGAAGACATTTCTGTTGGAACAGATGTATCTGGTAGCACCTGTGTCCATCCACCACTATATTGGATTCTCAACCAAGTTTTCTTCAAGTACCACTGCTGAGAACTCCTCAATCATGTCATCCAGGAGCGTGCCCTTGACGACGTTAGCATGCGCCCTGGCTTTTTGTTGTTGCTCAGTCTTGAGCTTGCGACATTCCTTGATCTTATGACCAGGTTTCCCACAGTGGTGACAGTTACCTCTGAACATCTCCGCTGCGTAGGCTTTGCCGTCTTTCTGGAACTTCCGCTTCTTGATTGGGTTCCCTTTGACCTCAACCAGATTTGCCATTGCCTCAGCAGGTTGTTTACCCCTTGGAAAGGCCTTCTTATTATCTTCCTGAATTTGGAGTTTGATAATAAGTTCTTCAAAGGTCATCTCCTTTGTCTTGAGCTTTAAGTAGCTCATAAACTCATTCCACGAATGAGGTAACTTTTCAATCAGCGATGCAACCAAAAATTGCTCATTTGGTTTCATTCCTTTCAAATCCAGGTGATGTAGAATCATTTGGAATTCCTGGACTTGGGACATCACTGTCTTACTATCCACCATTTGAAATTTTAGAAATTTCCCAACGATGAACTTTTTAGTACCTGCATCTTGTGCGTTGTACTTCTTTTGCAGTTTTTTCCACAGCTCTTTGGCAGTGCCAACGGTGTAATAAACCGTGTAGAGATGGTCTGCCAAGCAGTTCAATATGTAATTCTTGCACATGAAATCACTATGATTTCATGCATCAAGAACCATTTTCATGTCGTTAACGACAAAGACACCAAGACCCTCTTCAGTCGTTTCAGTAGGCGAAGAGTCCATTTCATCTCCAGATTTTGGAGGATATTACGTTAAGAACCGGGCCATGCCCATAACAGTTAAGTAGAACAACACCTTTTGTTGCCATCTCTTAAGTTTGAGCCCATGAATTTTTTAGGGCGTTCGTGTGGAAGGCAGAAGGTGGAGCAGGAGCAGTCGGGAAGGCAGCGGACGTGCCTTGGGCAGCAGTGGGGAAGGCAACAGAGTTGCTGCCTTGAACAGTAGCGGCAGTAGCAGGGTTGGCAGAATTGCTTCCTTGATTGGCAGCAGCAGCATCATCATTCATGTTTCTAGCCATGTTTGGAAGCAGTTACAACAAGCAATATCTTGTCTTAAAATTGTTAATTACAAAGATGCAGGAAATGGAAATAAGTAACTGCTAAGTATTACAACAAAATGAAATTACAACAGTCTAAAATTTTAGTAAACTTGAACAAGAAACTGGAACAGTTTTGGTATGCTGAGTCGAGTGACTACACTTTGTATTTAAGATAAGATTTCCCCGTATGTATCATTTCTACGTCCTGGACAATAGTCTCCCAAGATAAAACAACAACTGAACAATTGAGCAAAGGAAATTCAAGTGCTACCTTGAAGAATTTTGAGTAATGAAATGATGTTGAATGTAGGAAGAATCTGATTTTGTTTCAGTTTTTGTGTGTCTCAACAATTGTGCAAAGGGTCCTTTATATAGTTGAAGGAGAGGTCTTACCAACTGCCCACATAATTGTTGTTACTGGCCAAGTAATGGCAATTATGGAGATAGTAATTTACCAAAATAAATAGTGAATTGATGTGCAACGGATTGGCCTTTAGGGAGAGTTATTCAGCCAAAATAAATGATTGAATTGAGTGCATATTAAGGCTGTTGACGTTAAAAAAACCCAACAACAAAGTTCTCTGCCCAATTTTGACTTGCTTGAAACTTCAGGGATTCTGGTCCAAAAAGATAATATCATAAGAAGCACAGCCCACGACCCGAGACCGGACCGGACTGGCGGGCGGCGGCGGCGGGCGGGTGGGCTTATCCTCGAACCGAAACACATCTAGGTCCTCCCTCCTTTAAATACATGGGATACCCCTTGGGGTCCCAAACCCCAAACCAACTTTAATACTTATTAACTAAACAAATCTTTCTTCCTCCACCGATGAGGGAGGATTGCTCTTTAACACCTTTTTCCGTGCTTCAAACACCTCACTTCTTAGACCACTATCTCTTTCATTTCTCAACAAAATTTGACGATCCTTGGCCCTACGGTCATCTACTTACTTAGTAGATTTTGCACGTGTGAAGAACCGAAGGTTCCAACATGCGGAACACTAGTGTTTAAGTCATTAAAGATGGTTGGACGCAACTCCCGCCAAAGGCAAATTTCCAACAATGTTTTGTGTACCGGGCTACTCTTTTAGTCACATTGTTGTCGACATTTTTTTAGTTTAACCTGTTTTTGGTATTGCGACGTTGAACCGAGAGTTAATGGAAACCAATCTCTCTACCCCACAAATGTATGAATAAGGTCTTCGTACATCTATCTCCACAGACCTCACTGGTTGGATTACACTGGGTATGACGACGTTGTTATTATTATTAGAATGGATAATTTTTTGGTTAGTATTTGAAAATGAATTTCTCAAAACTTGAAGTGAATTTTCTTTTCCACTCATAAAACTTCATTTTTTTCAAATGAAACGCATAAAAAATAAAAAAGATAATGGCTTTTTGACTCTTGCAGCAGATTATTCCATTTGCTTGGCTTTTCTCTTTATTTTACATGCACGGTTGAATTTAATCAATCAATCACATCCTCTTTAATATCCAAAAAGGTCAAAATTATTGACTACTTTCATTCATGACAGAGAGAAAAAAAGTACTGTCCTATCCTATCATATTTGTCGTCTGCATGCGTCTTTCGCATAAAGAAAAAGAACTAAAGCCAAAAGCAAGAAGCACAGACTAAAAAATTGTCAAAGAGGATTATTTTGGCGAACTTTAAGGATCAATCAACCAAATTATATATATGACATGTCTTTTTAATCTGTTTCCAACAAAAAATAATAGTACATCTTATGTTTAAGAGCTTTAAATTTTAGTTTATACTCAGCATTTAATTTTTTATCAGGAAGTTTATTTTTAAATCAAATATCGTATCAGAAAAGGATTCACATGCTTCCACAACCCGCCACTAGCAGCTGCGATATGTTGGGCTCTGAGCTGGCAAGACAACAACCATCCATATATGTAGGGATGACAACGAATCAGATCTGGATAGAATCTTACTAGATTCGAATTCATCAGATCCGTTGGGTCCACGGATCGGATCTGGATCCACATGTAAAAAAATTTGTCGTGCTAAAAATGTAACCTTGCTAAGATTTTTTTTTTAACTGACAAACGATTTTTACTTAGTTAACAGTTTACTGTGTTCCAAATTTGAAATGTTCATATGAGATATTTTGTTCGTTGTCTCGTTTTGATTGTGAGCTATTAATTGAAAATGTTGGACAATGACAATAGTTGTGAAAAATGCTGACTAATATTTTCACAATGTAGAACTTGCATGTGCTTGGAATCTTCACAAATGAAGTGAATATAATTTTAACTACTTGTTGATGGAGATGTTAGTCATTCACTAATATAACATTGATTTTTTTTATCGAAGTTACCTCTTTATTTTTTTGGTTTTTGTGTTAACGCGTGGATAAATTAAACTTGTTTTGAGAATTAAACTTGCAAGGATGTGTTTAGTAATTTTAAGAAAATATTTATAAAATTACATTCTAGGTTATGAATATATATAATAATAAAACGGATCCACGGGTCGGATCAGAACCGGATACGGATCTCAAATACAAGATCCAGATCCAAATCCGATCTGTCAGAAACGGATCCGATCCGTCAGAAACGGATCCGATCCGTCAGAAACGGATCCGGGTCCGATCCGGATCCGTCGGGTCCAAATTTTAAAGATCTATATCCTATAAAATGGATCTTGATCCATCGGGTCCAGGATCCACTGCTATCTCTACATATACTTAGAGATGGCAATGGATCTTGGACCCGATCCGGATCCATTTTATAGGATATGGATCTTCAAAATTTGGACCCGTCTGATCCGGATCGGACCCGGATCCATTTCTGACGGATCGAATCTGAATCTGGATCTTGTATTTGAGATCCGTATCCGATCCGTGGATCCATTTTTTATTAAATATATTCATAACCTAGAATGTAATTTTATAAGTATTTTCTTAATTTTTTTCATAATTTATGTATTGGGTAAAATGGTTGAACTAGGATAAGGCACAAGTCACACATCCATGTAATTTGTCTTTGAAGTTTCATTTCTTTTACCTATATGCTCTCTGCAGTTTCCCATATTTTCATTTCTATAAAAAGAAAAAATTATCACTCTTATTTAAATTTTCCTTTCTTGAATCTGCTAGCTGTAAGCTTTAAGTATCTTTCTCTCAGTTGTTTGATCAACAAAAAAAAATGGGACTTTTGATAAATGACTGACATTGTTTTATGTTGTTTAATGAAGTCAATCAGTAGAACTACAAGTGAAGCATCACTAAAGCCTCCAAAAATTAGCTCAAAGTTGTAACCTGTTCAACATCACTAATGAAGTTAATCGTCTTTATTTTCTTGTGATGCTAAAACTTTGTTCAGTATTTTGGAAGAATGGTGTCCTGTTTGTGTAGGTTGATAGAATGAGCTCAATCATTTTTTCAATCAGATTGCGTTTCATTTTGTCATAAAAGTTTCAACATGTGGGAATATTATTCAAGCCAAAAAAATTTACATGTAGATCCAGATCCGATCCGTGGACCCGATGAATCCGGATTTGGATCTGATTTTTATGGACCCGATGAATCTGGATACATGTATGAAAAATGGATCTGGATCTGGATCTAGTCGGACCTGGTCCAGATCTGATCTGTTGTCATCCCTACATATAAGCACTGACCACAAAGTATGTGGTCATAGTACCATATATCGTTTACAAGTTAAATAAATTTATTTACACTCAATATTTACACGAATAATATTGATTAGTAATAAAAGAATATATATATATATATACACACACAACAACAACAACAACATATTCTGTGAAATCCCACAACGTAGGGTCTGGGAGGGTAGAGTACGTAGACCTTACCCCTTGATAGGTAGGGAGACTGTTTTCGAAAGACATTCTACTCAAGAGAAAGCATAAGCAAAAGAAAAGGTCAGATAAGGACAAGAAATTCAAAACAGTATGAAAATAAAAAAAATAAAAAAAATGAATAAGTCATGATAAAGCACTCTAAAAAAAGGAGCAATAACTACCACATATAAATAAGATAATCGAAATACACGAAACAACAGATAGTAACAGAAATCAAAGGACATGAAACTCATAGAACAATATTGCGCCTACTAGTATGAACAGATAAGCGAGACTATCTACTATCCTTTTACACTAATCTGGGTTAACCATAACCTCTTATTTAAGATCATGTCTTTGGTAAGCTAGAATTGCATCATGTCCTGTGTAATCATCTCTGCGCCTACTAGTATGAACGGATAAGCAATACTACCTACTATCCTTCTACACTAATATGAGTTATTCATAACCTCCCATCTAAGGTCATATCCTCGGTAAGCTGGAACTGTGTCATGTCCTGTCTAATCATCTCTCCCCAATACTTCTTCGGCTTACCTCTACCTCTTCGAAAACCGTCCATAGCCAACCTCGCACACCTACGCACTGGGGCATCTGTGTTTCTCCTCTTCACATGTCCAAACCATCTCACCATCGCTTCCCACATCTTGTCCTCCACCGAGGCCACTCCCACCTTATTCCGGGTATCTTCATTCCTTATTTTATGTCTCCTAGTGTGCCCACACATTCATCGGCCATCGCAATCTTGCATTCTTTACAAAGACCTTTATCATCATTTTTAGGGAGAAAATAGTCAATTTGCGTCGCAGTCATCAAACTACGAAAGGTTACAAGTGCTCCTCCTTCTTTGAAAAACTCTAGTTGGCCAATACTAATCCAAAAGATTTTGTGAAATTCAGGAGTGAGACTCCTTCTCCGTTCGTGAACCCGAAGTCAAAACCTCCATGCACATCGTCATAAACATTCGAAATTGACCCGATGTGTCCATTGAAATCTCCTCCAACGAATAGCTTCTCAGTGGGCAGTATACCTCCCACCACGTCGTCCAAATCCTCCCATATCGTCCACGTAGTATATACTATTTATTAAGTTGTTGTAGATAGTGAGTGTTGATAAATTTTATATGCATCAATCAAAATTTTTTATTTTGTCTCACGTAATTAATATTAATTGCATATGGTATTTTCTGTGTTTTACAACTTAGTGAACCAATGGTTTGTGTACTCAAATGTATACGATTTGGGTACGTCAATTTGTGAGACAAAAAACGAATCACATAATTAATTCTAGTTGTATAAGACACATTACATTTCTTATATCAGCCTGAAATAATTTTAAAAGTGTCATTTTCGCATATGTAACATGCCTCTGCACGTAGTCCTCTGTCCAGCGTCTGCCCACTTGCACACTTTGGCTCAAGTCGGCTGGCTGTCCTCTTATCCCCTTCTCTTTTACCGAATCCATTTTCTTGCAATCAATATTCCTCAGATTCTTTGAGTTTGACCAAAAGTTTGATCTACCATTAAAATCGTTTGGGCAAGTGTTTAAAATATATCCTAATTTTTATATGCCTAATGTTTATAGGCATTCTATTAACCCCTAGATATACTTTTAAGGAATTTTTTAAACATTTATCGAGTGAGCTGGATAATAATTCAAACACGCGTTGAACAAAAGGCCAAAAAGCAAAGGAGTCCGATCATTTCACTCTTCGAACAAAATAAAAATTTAGAATTCTCTCATATACTTTTAATTTTTTCATGAATAAAACAGTTAATTCTCTTGAAATTTGATCTTGTGAAACACTATATTCTTTCATAATCGAGTATTGGCATGTGTCCGTATTGGATTTTAGTTCATTTTTTCGGATAAATGCCAAAAAATGTTTTAAAAATATATTGAGGGGGGTAATTGGATCACCATAAAAATTAGGTGTATTACAACACGTCCGGACAAATATTGAGGTGTATTTTAGGTATTTTCCCAAATCTTTTTATAATTTTTTTTAACTTGATGGGTTTCCCTATATACCTAAAGATGGTGCTTTAATTTCTTACTCGCGGAAATTTCATGTGTACTTATTTAATTTTGTAACTCCTTTGCTTCGAAAAAAATTAGAGTTCAGAAAAAAATTTATACCTCACAAAAAGTAGGGGTAAGGTCTCCATACATTTATCCTTACTAGATTTCACTTATGAAAATATATTGAGTATGTTGTTGTTGTTGTGAGTCTTTAATGTTTATCGATTGTGTGAAATTTAAAAATATATTATCCTTTCTTATTTTTAATTTGATGCCGATATTCGTATTGAAGTTTTCAATTAATTTGAATCGGTGTTGTGTTAAAGTTATTAAAGAGAAAAGTTCTCTCTGCCAAAATAGTTCTCATACTCAAGGCTCAAATTCGATACCTTTAATTAAAGATGGAGGATCATATCCATCACACCACAATATTTAGTTATGCATTATTGGTTCTGTAGAATTGTATTAATCTCACTTGCGAATCTTTCTCATTAATACAAATATATACAGTGTGTACAATGTTGAATCCGAATGAAATAAAAATCATATATTTACCATAATTAGGATCATATATTTACCATAATTATACAGTACTAATTACAAAATATATGATAATATTCACTAATACACCCCCTCAGTTGGAGCGGGAGGAGGCCGGATGCTGAGACTGGATTTGAAGTCGATGAACAACTGCTGATGAAGCTCCTTTGTGAAAATATATGCATATTGATACGAAGAAGGCACATGTAACACCTTAACATGACCTATAGCCACATTCTCACGAACAAAATGTATATCCATCTCAATGTGCTTGGTTCTCTGATGCTGAATTAGGTTATGAGATAACTAGACCGCATATATGTTATCACAGTAAATCATAGACGCCTTACGTAAGGGACACTGAAGCTCTAAGAGGAGGTTTCGGAGCCAGCAGATCTCAGCTACAACATTTGCAACGCCTCTATACTCTGCTTATGCGCTCGATCAGTAGAGTATGGCTTGCCTCTTGGCAGACCACGTGATAAGATTGTCACCTAAGAACACACAGTAAACAGACGTGGAACGTCGCGTGTCTGGTCAGCCTGCTCAATCAGCATCCGTGTATGATATCATCTTAGTCGATGCAGAGCGGTAGAGATGTAATCCATAATCAAGAGTGCCCTTAACGTATCGAATGATAAGTTTAAGAGTTGTAAAGTGAGGCTCATTGGGGGCATGCATGAATAAACAAACATGTTGAACAATATATGCAATGTCAGACTTGGTGAATGTAAGATACTGAAGTGCACCTGCAAGACTCCTATAGAGAGTGGGATCGGACACCGGATCCCCATCAGCAGCATTGAGTTTCGACTTCGAGTCGACCGGAGTAGGCATGATTTTGCAATTCGCCATTTTAGCCATGTACACAATTTCTTCCGCATACTTACGCTGGCATAGGAACATGCTATATGCAGATCTAGTCACAGAAATTCCCAAGAAGTAACTCAACTTTTCTAAGCCAGTCATAGAAAATTCAAATTTAAGCAGCTGAATGATCTCATTTTTCAACACATCTGAAGAGGCAGTCAGAACAATAACATCCACATATAATAACAAGTATGCAATGTCACCACCTTCGATGAAAAATGAATAATGAATTGTCACATTTGCTGCATACGAACCCAATTTGCATAATATAAGTAGCGAAACAATCATACTAAGCCCGGGGGCTTGTTTTAAACCATACCTGGACTTACGGAGACGACAAACATAATGAGGAGCCTCTAGATGTACAAAGCTTGACAGTTGTGCATGTAAACTGTTTCTTCCAAATCTCCATGTAAGAACGCATTTTTCACATCAAGTTGATGAATCAGCCAGTTCTTACCCATAGCTATGCTCAGAACAGTGTGAATAGTAGCCGGTTTGACCACCAGACTGAAAGTCTCACCACAATCAATACCCTTCTGCTGCCCTGTGCCATTTGCCACAAGTCTGGCCTTGTGGCGTTCAAGATCACCACTATCTCTGAACTTATGATGAAAGAGCCACATACAATAAATCACATTTACCCTTTATGGCCTCGGAACAAGATGCCACATGCGCTGAGTGGTGATCGCATCAAACACCTCACACATGGTCGCATTCCAATTAGGGTTGAGTTTGACTAGTTTTGGGTTTTTAGGTATTGTTGATATGGATTGTGTGGATAGGTTAAATTGGACTTTAGGTTTGAAAATCCCATGTTTGGCATGATTTTCCATTTGGTATGTGGGTACGGGGGCGGGGCAGTGGCTCTCGGGTCGTGGGGTAGTGGCAGTGGGTGGGGAAGAGTTCAGCAGGATTTGGCAATGTGGTGTGGGGCTGAGCAGTGAGTGGCGGGATGTTTCGGGGTTATGCGGGTCAGGGGGCTATATATTGTGGGGTGGTTGGGTGTACCTGGGGAGCAGACAGTGGCGGGGTGGAGGGGGGAAGCAGACAGTAGCGGGTGGTGTATTGGGCCGTGGCGGGATAAGTGTTCAGACGACCGAAAGTTATGGATTTTGTAGTGCATTTTAGAGTAGAGGGGAGGTGTCCGAGTTATCAAGGAAACCGTAATCAGTGACTCAAAATTTTTGGATGTTGTCAAATGGGAAGACGTACTCAACAAATGTGACATGGCGTGAGATTAAGATTTTGCCTGTGGATATCTCATATCACAAGTACCCCTTATGGATTGACAGAAAACCGAGGAAGACGCACGGAGTAGAGCGAGGTGATAATTTGTGAGGGATAGTGGAGGCAAGATTTGGGTAACAAACACAACCAAAAAATCGAAGGTGATCATAGGAAGGGATCCGACATAAGAGAATTTCGGTGGGTGTCCGATTTTGAATCGTACGGGTAGGTAAGATGTTAAGAATGTGTTCTACTATTTTTAATGCATAAACCTAAAAGGTAGGGGGAGAGACACATGAAAAAGAAGGGTACACATCATATTGTTAATGGTGCGGAGAATTATTTTGGCTTTACCATTTTGAGGGGAAGTATGGGGGCAGGAGAAACGGAAAACCATGACATTAGCTGCACAAAAATTATGAAAGTGGGAGTTATTGAACTCGCGACCATTATCACATTGAAACGTTTTCTTTTTCAAATTGCGTTTTAACTAATGTACGAAATTCAAGAAATTTGGAGTAGACTTGAGACTTAAGTTTAAGCGGATAGACCCCAAGTAAGTGAGAGAAGTCATCCAAAAATACCAAATAATATTTATGACCTAGGTTGCTGGTTATAGGAGATGTTCATAAATCCGCATGAATAATATCAAAGGGAGAAAAAGTAATACTCGAAGAAGACGTAAATGGAAGTCTAACATGTTTCCCTATATGACAAGAGGAGCAACTATGAGCAAGGGTCCATTTATTGCATTGGATTAACTTGTGGTTTCTAAGAAAATAACAAACATGGGCTCCGGGATGTCCAAGTCTACGATGCCATATTGAGGAGTAGATGACAACTAGAGATGTGAGGGGATTGACACTGCAGCGGACGTGGATATGAAAGGATAGAGATCCCCCTCACTATTGCATCTTGTAAGAAGTTTCCCCGTACGTAGGTCCGTTATAGAAAAACCAAATGAGTCAAAATTAATGGATATGGAATTATCGGTGACAAATTTTCTGACAGAGATTAGGTTCTTGATAATGTTAGGAGCATATACGACGTTATTAAAGGAGAAGTGGGGATGCGGTGGTGGGGTTAGTGTATGGCCAAACCCTTCTATTAGAATGCGATGATCATTTCCGACCATAATTGGTTGAAGAGTATTTAGATTGCGCAGGTGAGGAAGATTATTAGAATTGTTCGTAAGGTGAGACGTGATGCCCGTATCCATATACTAATTTTCATCTGGTTGTTAGCGTTTTAATGTGCTGAAGGCCTGCTGATGGGCCGTCGCTACATGGGCCTGCTGGGCTGAAACTGGAGCCTGGC
This sequence comes from Anisodus acutangulus, assembly GCA_029783415.1. Lineage (NCBI taxonomy): Eukaryota > Viridiplantae > Streptophyta > Magnoliopsida > Solanales > Solanaceae > Anisodus > Anisodus acutangulus. The sequence goes on from CM056491.1 coordinate 49,198,989, forward strand.
GTGGGCCTGGGGAGTGGTCCAAAATCTCGGGTTGCTGGATACTGGGCCGCTGTTGGTTGTGTCGGGTAAGACGTCGAGGCCCAGGTGCCTGGGTTGGACCACTGCCCTAGGCTGACCCAAATCGGATAACTGCTGGGTGTTGAGGAAGCGAAAGCGGGAGAAGGTGTGTAGGCCACGGGTGACGCCATTAGGACTGCTGGAAAGTAGAGAAGAAAGAGACGGAGGGATGGGGGATTCAGTATATATATAAGGTGTATACGGGCAGTATATGAGCCGTGGCAGCCGTATACTAAGTGTATATCGGCATGTATAATGATGTATACAAATTGTAAATGGGCATTAAGGGATATCAGCAGTATACATGGTGTATATCGACTGTGTATATGCCTGTATACGTGCAGTATATCGCGGAAGAGAGGGGCATAGAGGGTATATCAGTCGTATACATAGTGTATATCGGATGTTTCCGGTAGATATGGCGTCGGAAAAATTAGGAGTACGGGGCGGCGGCCGAGATATTGTTTAGGAAATTTTGGCTTCTGATATCATGTAGAATTGTATAAATCTCCCTTGAGGAATCTTTCTCATTAATACAGATATATATAGTGTGTACAATGTTGAATCCTAATGAATAAGGATCTTATATTTACCATAATTATACACTACTATTAATTACAAAATATATGGTGAATATATGGTACTATTCACTAATAGGTTCCATAATATTTTAAGTAAAAACGAATTCAGAATTTAAGCTCTATGAATTTAATCTTTAATGTTCTTAAAATTAAATTCATTATAATTTAAAATTTACAGGTTCATAACTATCATTATTACTATAATTTTAATAAATTTTTATTTAATAATTATGCGTGAAAGTGATGGGTCCAAATGAACGCGGTATCACAATATTGCGTCAGCCTCTATTCTCTACTAGTGCTATTGTCCTTACATTTTAGTATTTCTTTCAACGTACAATGAGAGAAACAAAAGATCGTAACTTTGAAATGTTCCAAATAAATAATATTCACCAAGTGCACATTGAGACTCGAGCAACATCAATTAATTCAATAATTACATGTTATGGCATCCCTTTGCTGAAGTGGTTGTCAATTACTAATGGAGTAGTACTTTGTTAAATTTAGTATTTAACTACTTTTTTCGTAGTTCTCAATTTAATTATGTTTAACCATTATCTATATATTTCACCTTTTCACTTTTACGAATAAACATAAATTTAAGCTTGAGTATTTTGACAACATCAATCACATTCAACAAAGATATACTTGCTCCCATTATCTCATAAACAATTTTGGGTGAGCGGTCAATTTTAACATTTATAGACAGTGAAACATAGAATAATTTTCCTTAGGATTCCTTTCATTATTCACAATATATATAGTTGTAGAAATGTTGATTCCTAATATGGTATGAATCTTAACTTACCTTACAAAGGTTGATTCCTAATACAATTAGAATCCTAATTTACCTTAAATATACATCTATCATAATTATAAAATATACAGAGAATATTTGAAAAATATTCGCTAATACTCCCCTCAGACGGAACGGGAGGAGGCCGAACGCTAAGCCTGGATCGGAAGTCGGTGAAGAGCTGTCGCGGTAGTCCCTTTGTGAAGATGTCTGCATACTGATAGGTGGAAGACACGTGTAATATTTTGACCTGACCACGGGCAACCTTCTCTCGCACAAAGTGGATATCCATCTCAATATGCTTAGTCCGCTGATGTTGGACCGGATTATGAGACATATAGATGTCAGATATGTTATCACAATAGACTATAGACGCCTTACGGAGTGGACACTGGAGTTCCAAATAAGATTTCAGAGCCAACAGATCTCAGCAACTACGTTAGCAACACTGCGATATTCTGCTTCAGCACTCGAACGGGAAAGTGTGGCCTGTTGCTTGGCGGACCATGAGATAAGATTATCCCCAAGAAATACACAGTACCCTAAGGTGGAGTGACGTGTGTCAGGGCATCTTGCCCAATCTGCATCCGTGTAGGCAAGTAGCTTGGTTGGGGCAGAGGGTTATAGATGTAATCCGAAGTCTAGTGTGCCCTTAACGTATCTGATAATACGTTTGAGGGAGGCAAAATAGGACTCTCTGGGGTCGTGCATGAACAGACACACCTGCTGAACGTCATATGCAATATCAGGCCTAGTGAATGTAAGATACTGAAGAACACCTACTAGATTTCGATATAGAGTGGGATCAGAAACTGGCGCACAGTCATTGGCACTAAGCTTGAATTTTGAGTCCACCGGAGTTGGCATAATTTTACAATTTGCCATCTTGGCCCTGTACACCATCTCTTCTGCATACTTACGCTGACACGGGAACATATTGGTTGCAGATCTGGTCACCGATATACCCAAAAAATAACTTAGCTTGTCCAAATCAATCATATCAAATTCAGTTTTGAGTAGAGCAATGATTTCATTCTTCAACCCGTCAGATGAGGCAGTAAGAACAATGTCATCGATATATAATAGCAGATATGCAGTGCTGCTACCTCGGTGAAAGGTGAAGAGAGAGTTATCACACCTGCTACATATAAACCCAATCTGCAGAAGATACCTGACAAAACGATCATACCAAGCGCGGGGTGCCTGTTTCAACTGCATGATGATTTCACGAGATGACATACAAAGCTGCGAATCGCCAGATGAACAAAGCCGGGTCGATACATGTATACATTTTCTTTCAAATTTCCATGAAGAAATGCATTCTTGACATCAAGCTGATGAATCAGCCAATACAAGCCCATAGCAATACTGAGAACAGTCCGAATAGTGATCGGTTTAACAATCAGACTGAATGTCTCACCACAATCAATACCCTCATGCTGATTAGTGTCATTGGCAACTAGTCTTGCCTTATACCTCTCTAAGTCATCACTGTCTCTGAACGTGTGTCGAAATAGCCACATACACCGGATAACATTCACACCTTCTGGTCTAGGTACCAAATCCCAAGTGTTCTGCTTGGTTAAAGCGTTAAATTCTTCGCACATGGCCGTATTCCAATTTGGGTCCAGTTTTGCTAGTTTTGGATTTTTTGAAATGGGTGATAATATTTGTGTGGAGAGATTGAAGTGAACCTTGGGTTTGAAGATCCCGTGTTGTGCACGAGTCTCCGTGCGATGAGAAGGCAATGGTGGTGGGTCGGGACTGTGAGGTTGTTTGTCCATCGGTTACGGAAGATGGCGGCGATTCACCGTTCTTTGGACTGTGGGACTGGAGGCTGCGGGACTGGCTTCTGTTGGTGCAGGAGAAACTGTGGGGGGTGCAGTAGGATGATGGCAGGGAACTTGAGATAGCAGTGGTGGGGACAGGGCAGTGTCTACTGCCGGAACAGATGACAGCGGTACTGTCCTTTGCTGGAGACACATCGACTGGAGTAGAGGAGACATAGGAGACTCATCGAGAAAAGTGTAATCCGTTGTTTGGAATTTTTGAAGGTTTGAAAAAGGAAAGGTTATCTCGTTAAAGGTGACGTGACGGGAGACGATGATTTTGCGAGTGGCAATGTCATAGCACAAGTAGCCCCGATGATTAGGAGACAAACCAAGGAAGACACATGGCAGAGTGCGAGGGGCAAGTTTGTGGGGTGCAGTGGAGGTTATGTTGGGGTAGCATAAGCATCCAAAAATACGTAGGTGATCATATGATGGTTGCCTACGGTATAAGATTTCGGTAGGGGTTTTGTTTTGGAGTGTGCTAATTGGTAAAATATTTAGAAGGCATTCTACCATTTTGACAACATAGACCCAAAAAGGCGGTGGTATGCAGACATGAAACAGAAGTGTGCAGACTATGATATTGATGGTACGTATAATTCTTTCAGCCTTTCCATTTTGGGAAGAAGTATAAGGACAAAAAAAACAGAAAACCATGCCTTGTTTAGAACATAAATTGTAAAATGCCGAGTTATTAAATTCACGTCCATTATTACATTGGAATGATTTAATAGATTTTTCAAATTGTGTCTTAATGAATTTTTGAAACTCGAGGAATTTTGCAAAAACTTCAGATTTGAATTTCAGTGGATAAATCCAGACAAAATGTGAAAAATCATCCAAGAATACTAGATAGAATTTATGACCCAAAGAGCTAACAATCGGAGATGTCTACAAATCAGCATGAACAATATCAAAGGGAGAAAAAGTAACACTGTTTGATGACATAAATGGAAGACGAGTATGTTTGCCTAGTGGACAAGAAAAACAGTGTTGGAAAATTTTCCCATTATTACATTGAATACGCTTAGAAGTCCTAAGAAAAGTAAAAACTGCGTCTCCGGGATGTCCGAGTCTGTTGTGCCAAGTGGAGGGAGAGATCGCCGCAAGGGATATAGGTGTTTGCGGTCTGACATCGAAAGATTGAGTGAATGGGTAGAGGTCTCCCACACTATTGCAGCGTGTAAGAATTTTCCCCGTATTGAGTTCCTTCACAGAAAAACCAAAAGGGTCAAATTCGATAGACACAAAATTATTGCTAGTGAATTTTCTAACAGAGATTAAGTTTTTAATGATATTAGGTGTGTATAAGATGTGGTTTAGGGAGAAAGGTGGGTGTGGATATTTGGTGTGTGTGTTACCGTAACCTTCAATTGGAATGCGATGATCATTGCCGACAGTAATAAATTGAGGACACTTTAACCGACGTAGTTGAGATAAGTTACCTGATGACCGAGTGAGGTGAGATGTGGCTCCGGTGTTCATGTACTAATTGTCGTTGGGTTGTTGAAGGTTCACAGTGGTGTAGGCCTGGCCCAACCGGTCGGGGCCAGGTGTTGGCTGCATTGCGATTCTTCTTCTGTTAGATCGCAATCAGGTGGGCTGCTGCTTCTTGTTAGTAGGCTGCCTGGTGGCAGGGCCTCAAGAGGCCGGTCGACTAAGGATCTGGGCCGGGCCCTGCAGTCGGGTACGGGCATGCAGGCGAGGCCCAGTTCTGCTGGTTGGGCCACTGCTGCTGCTGGTTAGACCACTGTTGCTGCTGTCCAGTGGTTGGCTGATGTCCAGCCCACTGGTTGCGTTGGCCCTTTCCGCGGCCCTTGCCTTTGTTGTTGCGACCTCTGCCGCCACGGCCTCCGCCACTGGCCTGCTGCTGCTGCTGGACATGCTGCGGTGGCTGGTTGCTGCTGGCCGCAGGTGGTGTTATCCCGTCAACGGCTAACGCCTTTTGATTATGTTCCTCTTGTTTAGCACGTCTAGTTTCTTCCAACAATAGTTGTGAACGTGCCTTGTTGAAACTTGGGAGAGGGTCGGCTTGTTGAATCATTGTTGCGAGTGTGTCATATTCACCTTTTGGTAAACCCGCAACAAGTTGAAGCACCATCTTGGTTTCTAAAATAGAAGTTTCGACGTTGGATAGTTGATCGGTTATGAGTTTCAGGTTCTTACAATATTCTGACATGTTGTTAAAATTCTCGAGGCGGGTATTATTGAATTGCTCTTCCAAATATACGACCCGAGTATTTTTATTATCCTGAAAGATTTCTTCTAGCCGCACCCAAAGTTCACGTGCTGTAGCACCTGTTTTCATGATAGTGCACAATAGGTCTTTGGAGATGGTGTCGTAGATCCATTGTTTGATGATGGCGTTAAGACGACGCCAAATTGAGTCTGTAACATCGGGGGGACGAGGAGCAGATTCGTCAATATGATCAAGCACATTATATACACATGCATGAATGTATAATAGTTCTATCCACATGGAATATTGACTGTCTTCTTGGTCAAGAATTATAGGAATAAAATTCTTGATGTTGTTAATGGCGAATGCCGGATGAAAAGAAGATACTGAACATTGAGAGGGGTTGTCAAGTGTGCCAGTGGATGAACCGGAATTTGTGGGGGAAGACATTGTTGAAGGAAAAATTCTGGTTGCCTTGGCTGAGAAATTTCTGGTTGGCCGAGAACTTTCTGTGTTTTGGCCGAGAACGAGGAAGAGAAGGGAGAAGAGTGAGGTTTAGGTTTTAGGCTCTTGATACCATGAAAGATAGAATAATTTCCCTTAGGTATTCCTTTCATTATTCATAATATATATAGCTGTACAAAAGTTGATTCCTAATATGGTACGAATCCTAACTTACCTTACAAAAGTTGATTCCTAATACAATTAGAATTCTAATTTACTTTAAATATACATCTATCATAATTACAAAATATATGGCGAATATTTGAAGAATATTCGCTAATAGACAGTATATAAAATAATCTTTAATTTTGATATACAAATGTAAGTCCCTCAATATTTAAGTTGTCCAACTAAACGTTTTTGTTTGGCCAGTGTTGTTATATTGTATTTATGTGTTAATTCGAAGATGTAGGAAGAGAAGAAAGAGAGGTGAGTGAAGAAGATGAATAAATGGAAGAAAGAAAAGATGACCATAGAGGAGAGAAAAGAGAGAAAATGAATGTCGATCAAATGCTATTTTCAATAGAATGAATAACAGTCTTACAAATACAATGCTATATATATATATATATATATATAATTCAACTGTGTCTAATTAGCATTAATCATGTAACTAACTTTGTAACTAACTAACCACTTCTAACAAACTCTTAACAACCTTTAACTACTAAATAACAATCATCCTATACATTGATTGCCTATTGAACTATGGTGCACTTTCCCATTTTTTGCACACCCCCCTCAAGCTAGGAGAAATGAAGATGTTCTTCATTCCTAGCTTGGATAATAAGAGATCATGCTGCAGCCTACTAAGAGCTTTAGTGAGCAAATCAGCAGGATGATCAGTGGAGGTCAAGAATGCAATATCTATCAATCCTTTCTGTATGTATTCTTTGATGAAGTGGAAATTTATATCAATGTGCTTTGTTCTCTCATGAAAGACTGGATTAGCATCAATTTGAATGACAGATTTGCTATATGTGTACACAGTCACTGGTTTCTGAACTTCAACACCAAGCTCCTGAAATAAACCTGCAAGCCATATCACTTCTGCTACTGAAGTTGCCATAGCTCTGTATTCAGCTTCTGTTGAGCTCCTAGACACTGTTTCTTATTTCTTAGACTTCCAAGCTATAGGTGACAAGCCATACATCACAAAATAACCAATAACAGATCTTCTATTGTTGACACAAGCCCCCAATCTGCATCACAAAATACCTTGAGCTGAGGAGTACTAAAGCTGGATAAAAGAATACCCAAACCTGGAGCATGTTTGACATATCTAACAAGCTTGAGTCCAACCTCCATGTGTGATGTCTTAGGAGCATGCATGAATTGACTCAAGCAATGAACTGCAAAAGCTATGTCTGGCGTAGTAGTTGTTAGATACAATAGCCTGCCAATCAGTCTCCTATAACCACTTGGATATGTTATTAGTGAATCAGATTGTACTGATGCAGAATCTAAGCCTGAGGTGGATGCAACCCATCTGTCAAAATCAGCGGTAGTAAATTTGACATTCACATCCATAGGTGAAGGAGAAGGCTTGGCCCATGCCAGTCCCATGTCTGAAATAAACTCTAATGCATATTTTCTCTGATGCATAAGGATACCTTGAGGACTTCTTGCAAATTCTATTGCAAGAAAATACCTTAGCTCTCCCAGATCTTTTATTTTAAATACTGACTGTAATGTTGCCTTAGTGGATTCAATAAGGACATAATCATTTCCAGTGAGCAGTAGATCATCAACATACACTAGTACTATCACAACACTATCAGCATCTCTCTTAGTAAACAATGAGTAATCTTTGTGACTCCGTTTAAAACTATAAGAAATAAGAGCCTCAGTCAATTTGATGTTCTATTGTCTTGATGCCTGCTTCAAACCATATAGTGATTTCAACAGCCTGCACACATGTGTCATTCCTCCTTTATCACCAAAACCTTCTGGAACTGTCATATAAACCTCATCAAACAGATCTCCTTGTAAGAATGCATTGTAAACATCCATCTGCTGTACCACCTAGTGCTTTGCTGCTGCAAGTGAGATGACTGCCCTCACAATGCTCAATTTCACCACTGGTGAGAATGTTTCATGGTAATCAAATCCTTCATTTTAACTATACCCCTTTGCCACCAGTCTTGCCTTAAATCTTTCCACCTCACCTGTTCCTTTGTATTTAATCTTATATACCCATCTGCATCTAATGACCTTCTTTCCTTATGGAAATGCAACCAGTTTCCATGTTCCATTGTCTTCCAAGGCTTTAATCTGAGCCTTCATAACTTCAATCCATCTCTTATCTTTAACAGCTTCTGAGTGACAATCATGTGTAATCAACACCATCAGATATATAATATAGGCAACTAGAAGTACCATGTTTAGTGATGTAATCCTTATGCCAGATGGGAGGTCTGCTAAGTCTTACAGATCTTCTAGTGTCAGCTTCTGAATTTTTTGAGTTTGTTCCAGGACAATCATATCATGTCTGGGAGGAGGATCTGTGTGTTGATCCTCACCAGTTATGCATACATCTTGAACTCCATTTGGTGTATCTGGATTTGTACTCTCATGCTCAGATGCACAATGAGTCTGAGCTGCATTTTGTTGATAAACCAGATCATCATAGCAGAACTGTTCATGTGATCTGATATGATCAATTTCTCCATTTGTGCCTCCCTTAAGAGGAAATATTGTTTCCATGAATACCACATCCCTGCTCATGAAGAAGATTCTATTCTCCATGTCATAGAGTTTATATTCTTTTTGTGCTGATCCATAACCAAGCAATACAACTTTCATAGCTCTTGGGCTAGACTTGTCATGGTTAGTTAAGACAGTTGTAAAACATAGACAACCTATCACTCTAAGATGATTAAGTGGTGGTATTTTTTTATACAACATTTCAAATGGTGACTTATTGTTTATTATAGTAGATGGAATTCTATTAATGATATACACAACACCCTCCACACATAGACCCCAAAATCTATCTGGCAATCCTGCATGTATTTTAATGGCTCTTGCTGTCTCCAGTATGTGTCTATGCTTTATTTCCACAACACCATTTTGTTGTGGTGTGTGTGAACAAGAGCTTTCATGCACTACTCCATGCTACAAAAACAGTTCCTTACAACTTTGATTAAAGAATTCTGTACCATTATCAGATCTCACCTTCTGTATTTTTACTTCAAATTGAGTGTTAATTTCAACAAGGAAATTTCTAAGTAATGTGGAAACATCAGACTTCAACCTCATTAAGAAGAACCAGGTCCATATGGAATAATCATCCACGATAGTCAAGAAGTACTTCATTCCATTATATGTTTTAATCTTAAAGGGTCCCCATACATCCATATGTAACAATTGGAAAGGTCTTGATGCTCTACTATTGCTAACATGAAAAGGAATCCTGATTTGTCTAGCTAGGGAACACACTTCACAATTATTGAAAGTAAAAACAACATCATCCTTTTTAAAACATGAAATCTTTTTCAATACATTCATAGGTACATGACAAAACCTTTGGTGCCAGATTGCTGCATCTACATGCTAAGATACTGACAAACAATTGTTCAACTCCTTCCTTTTAGTCTGAGTGTTTGAACATAGAATGTATAGTCATTCTTCCTCATTACCAATCCCCCTCACCTTCCTGTATTAACACATGGAATATTGAAGCAACTGCTGAGGAAATGAACGAGGCTGTATCAATGAATGAGGCTGAGAAACAGCTACGACATGAGAAGCATTACCGTTACGTCAGCACCCACGATGTTGCTTATTGGTCGAGAAGTTTCTTGCAAGATATGGAGAGAACTTGTGCTGATCACTTTAGGAAAAGATGCTATGGCATTGGTTTAGGCTTTGGGTTTAGAGTTGTTTCCTTGGATCCCAACTTCAGGAAGCTGTCAATTGATGATATTGTGAACGCTTATATTAAGTTGAAGAGCAGGGCCATATCCCTGGACTATGATGGAACTGTGATGCCGCAGAATTCTATCATTAAGTCTCCAAGCGCTGAAGTTATCTCCACCCTGAATAAAATTTCTGGTGATCCAAACAATACAACCTTCATTGTTAGTGAAAGGGGGAGGGAAAGCCTAACCAAGTGGTTTTCTCCTTGTAGAAAACTGGGACTTGCAGCAGAACATGGCTACTTTTTGAGGTCTGTTCTTCTATTTCCCTGTACAATGTATCTACTTTTTGTAGGGTATCTAAATAAATAGTCTAGTGTGCTGGTAAAAGGTGTAACATAGAGTGAGTATTCTTGCAAATGAAGTAAAAGTGATATTGGTCATTTATCTCATCATTTTAGTATGCTCCTAACATTCGATATAGTTGTTAGAATTATGGTATAGTATTCTATGCAGCTATCACATCTTTCAATACTTCCAATTCATTTATTTATCCAATCTTCCCAGTGCCTTCTCAAATCTCTATTGTATTATTTAGTCACATTTTCTATTATCGTTAATATCGTTTTGTGGTTAACTTAACTCATTAAACTTCATGCTGTGGCAATCTGTGCCTTAGTGATTGTTGAGATTCTTGTTCTAATGATTCTGACAATCTTGCACCACAGTCAGGATATGTGCATGAATTAGGGTTTTCTGTTTGCCAGGTCAATCTTTTTCACTTTTAGTTTTCTGACAATGCAGATGAGAACGAGAGCAGGAATGGGAAGTATGCAGTTAGAGCTCTGATTTTGGTTGGATGCATCTTGCTGAACCTGTGATGCAATCATATACAGACACTACAGATGGTTCTTGCATAGAAAGAAAGGAAAGTGCTATAATGTGGCAGTATCATGATGCGGATTCTGGTTTTTGGGTTTTCTCAGGCAAAGGAGATGCTTGATCATCTGGAGTATGTTTTAACAAATGAACCGGTTTCCGTGAAAAACGGCCAGCATATTGTGGAAGTGAAGCCCCAGGCAGTATTACTTATCCCAGTTTCCAATATGTTTTCATTCTTATTTGTTGCTAATATTCCAAGATTTACATTTAACAAATGGTACTTAGCTTCCCTTAGTAAATGACCCCTTTTCGTATTGATGACATTCTCCTCTCCCAAAAACAGTACACTAGGATGTGTTTGGTTTCCTGTAAATGATCTCTGGATAATACTTTTCTTGTTGCTATCGGCGTTTTGATGAGATATATGAATATTCCTGTTGACCATACAACTCATATATCATTTGGTTTCCTGTATATGATAATATTGCTGATCTCCACATTAAGTCTGGCATTTGCTTACTGGGTTGCTAGTTGGTTATATTGCTCATACAGTTGGTGTGTGTGTGTTTGTGTATATTATATATATTAATAAAGTAATAAAATTATATTAATGAGTGGACAAAAACCCATGCACAAGAGGTATACCAAGAAGTAGAAAACCTACAAAAAGAAATGGTTATATTGCTTATATGAATGGTGTATATATATATTTTTTAATAACTGTGGATGTTATGCATTCAAACTTGCATTGATCTCCATTAGCTGTCCCTATTATGTAATTTGGTATTATCATTCTCCATATTAAATGCATAATGTTTAATCCATGCGTAGCTTATCTACGAACCAAAGAGCCTTTAGTATTTACTAACATTCATGTAAGTAATTGGTTGAAAGCTGCAATTTTTTTGCAAGTGCAAGTGACTACCTGTCATATATTTCCTGTCTAGAAAAAAATATTGTTAAAATTAATAATTTTAACAACAATAGTGTTTTCTTTTCCAATATTCTGATGGCTGTTGTCAAATTCTCGAGTATCTCGAATATATCTTTTTCTTTAACAATTTTTGACGTGTATTGTAAGCATTGGTTGCAGTCACTAATGTGTCGATCCTAGCATGTGTTCTGAATAACCGTAATTTTCTCTTTTCACTCTAGGGGGTCACTAAAGGTTTAGTTGCAGAAAAAGTCTTTACATCTTTTTTTTTTTTTTTTTGATAATCAAGGTTTTCAGGCTTGCGCCTGCCTACTTCACTGGTATTACCCAGACGTCCTAGAGGTAATATCACCGGTCCTTCAACACTATTATCAGGTAAATCGCGGGATGTGCTTCGGTGGCCAGTTTTCTGGGAGCGTACAACTGATCAATGAGACAAGGTCAAATTCCCCAACATGCAGAGTTTCTTCGTGCTTGCGGGGAATCGAACCCACGTTGTCCCATGCCAGAGCGCCTTATAGCGCCCAGGCTTTGCCACTGGACTATGCCCCGGAGGACAAAGTCTTTACATCTTTAGCGGCGAAAGGAAAACAGGCGGATTTTGTGCTTTGCATTGGTGATGATAGATCTGATGAAGATATACAACAACATACCCAGTGAAATCCACAACGTGGGCCTGAGGAGGGCAGAATGTACACAGACCTTACCTCTACCTTGATAGGTAGAACGACTATTTCCGAGAGACACTCGGCTCAAGACAAAACATAATCACAAGCAAAGCAAGAGAAACGATCAGACCCGGACAAGAAATTTAAAGCAATATGAAAATGCTGGTATCAAAAGCGAATAAGCCATGATAACGCATTCTGAAAAAAAGCATTAACTAACGCAGGTAAATAAAATAAATAAAGTACACTAAACAATACATATCAGCAGAAATCAAACGACTGTAAAACAATACTGCGCGTACTAGTATGATAAGATAAGCGGGCCTACAATAATAACACTACAACTATCAGTTTGTAAGCGTAAGTAGGACTACGCTCGACTACTTACTACCCTTCTACCCTAATTCGTGTCCTCCACAACCCCCTATCTAAGGTCATATCCTCAGTAAGTTGCATCTGCGCCATATCCCGTCTAATCACCTCTCCCCAATACTTCTTCGGCCTATCTCTACCCCTCTTGAACCCGTCCATAGCCAACCTCACACACCTCCGCACTGGGGCATTTGTGTCTCTCCTCGGTACATGCCCGAACCATTTTAACCTCGCTTCTCGCATCTTATCCTTCACCGAGGCTACTCCACTCTGTCCCGGATATCACAATTTCTATCCTATCCCTCCTTGTATGCTCACACATCCATCTCAGCATCCTCATCTCCGCAACTTTTATCTTTTGGATGTGCGAAGTCTTGACTGACCAACACTCCGCCCCATACAACATACATATGATACCAAGGTATTTGCTTGCACAGTTGGACAAAAACCTAGCAAAGCAAAGTATTACTTGGATGACACATCCGAGGTGGTGCTAATGCTAGACTCCCTTGCTGAAGCCACTGATACTCCAGTGACTTCCGATGATGACCCTGAGAACTCCGACTGAATGTAAGCTACTACATGCTTGGTTTGCTTTGGTTACCTTTCTCTACTGAATGTATATTCCAGGTCCGAAGATGACACATTGTCCATTTGAGTATGTTTTGTGGTTTAAGAAAATGGAATCTCAAATTCTGTTCAATCATTCTTTCCTTTCTGATTGTTCTATTATTTTATCACTAGCCTGGATGTAATATATTTATGAGAAGGTGAGAAGCACAGAAGATGAATGCAAATCGTCAACTGCTGGAGGGTGATTATCATTTATGCATAATTGGAGAACCACAAGAAGGGTGGAACTGAGCCAAAGATGTAGAAGTAGTTTCTGTAAGACCGAATGGGGCAGAGAATTTGTTAGGACAGACGAAAGATTTGATCATTCCTGAATTATGCTGGAACTAAATGTAGTTCTCGCTGTTTATGCCAATTGTGATGGCAAAGCTTTAACTGAAGACTGCTTTGTGGCTGCTCGATACTTGAATTGATAGTATATTGAAGTTGTCTTTTTTTAAAGTTGGGTCGCATGTGGACCTAGTTTAGATTAGCATTGTGTCAGTGGACATGACTGTGTTGGCAATAAGCATCAACCATGTGGATTGAGTCGATGGTTTTGGTAGTCTTCTTGTTGTACAGTATAAGATTAATGATGTGAATTGAGAAGATTTTCCGCCTCATTTCTGGTCCTATCAAAAGCATTGTGTGGATATAAGTTAATGCAAGAATATTTCTCTTTACATATCAGGATTTTCTAATCTTACAGGTAGCCACTTATCATAGGCTCTGATATCAAATTTGTCACGATTTAAATTTTAAGGATCCGTGACTGGCACTCGGCTCCCGCTCCCGCTTAGTGAACCTTTAACTATCCATTGGAATTTATTATTAGCTTTAACCAGTAGTCTATTTGGAATTTTGAAGCAACTCGAAAAAGCTTTGCACACCTCAATGTAAATCATGCATATTAATGTCTTATATTACTTGATATAATTTTGTATGAATTGAAGTGTATAGTTTGCTACTGTCCTTATGCAATGGAAGTGCACGCAACCTACTTCTACGTAATGTCCAAAGTTAGAGCCTAAAGGATACAATGCCATAAATTTACTTGAAGTTTTCTGTAAGCTAAAGAAATCCATCGTATCCAGAGCAATATCCCAAATATTGGCTTTTCAATATGAATGAAAATAAATAGAAGATATAATTATGAACTAAGTTTGTGAATCTCTTTCAAGTTTTGAATATTGTTATAATTAATGGAGGAAATAATGGTTCATAAACACTCTCAGAGTGAGAAGGGGATTGATTATTACCTACAGTCAGATTACCAAATGCAATCTCACCAATAATCTCCACAAGAACAACAACCATCTTTGAAGTGATGAAACCTACTGGAATCACGTACAATAATTTCTCGATTTTTCTTCTTGGAAATATACTTAACAGCCATATGGCAATCACCACAAATTCGTAAATTCTTCATTATCCTAATTTGAAAACCCGCAGGGGTGTTCATTAGCGCAAAAGCAATAGCTAATTTTTCGCTGTGATGGACCAAGTTGTACTCTTGTTCCTCTAATTCCATATCATGCAACACGGATCCCGTATCAGGAACATAGCCCTCTAACTTCAGTTCTGCAATCAATTCCTTTAAGTACACGTCGACCTCTTCCGATTGTGGATGAGATTTGTCACCCATAATGAAATGGTGAACTTGGTTCTTCAACTCCAGCCAACTTATTCCTGGTTCTTTCTTTACTCCTCTATCCTTCATTGATTTCCTCACTTCAGAAACATACTTCCATCTTTTAGCAGATGCTTGAACATTAGCAAGGAGCACATATGAAGCTGAATCCTGAGGATCAATCCTCAAAACTTCTTCAGCTATACTTCTAGCCATATCCGCATTTTTATGAATTTTACAGGCCGATAGCAACGTCTTCCATATGACACCGTCTGGCTTCACATGCATAGATCTTATAAGATCTTCAGCCTCCTGCAAACGGCCTGCTCTTCCTAGGAGGTCAACCACACAAGTATAGTGTACCAGTTGAGGCTCCACGTTGTACTTCTCCACCATCAAGTTGAAAAATTCAAGCCCTTCATCCTTCATCCCACTATGACTACATGCATAGAGCAAACTCAAGAGAGTTACGTGGTTAGGTGCTAGTCCTTCCTGCTCCATCCGATGAAACAACTCAACGGCGTTCTTTCCCCTTCCATGAAACCCGTAAGCAGAAATCATAGCACTCCATAAAATAATATCAGCTTCCTCCCTTTCCTCGAAAATCTTCTCAGCTTCATCTAAACACCCACATTTTGAATACATACTAATCAAGGAACTAACAACTGCAACCACGCAAATCGCTCCAGTTTTCACAACCTCAGAATGAATCTGCTGCCCCTGTCCTACTGTAGCCAGCTCTGAACACGAGCTGATCACGCTAACAAATGTTATCTTATCCGGTCTAAACCCCACAATTTTCATCAAATTATACAGCTCCAACGCACCCTCGAAACACCCATTCTGTGCCCTACCAGCAATAAGGGTATTCCAAGCCGCCACAGTTTGAACTGGCATCGACATGATCACAATTTCTCCTTCTCTTAAGCTACCAGACCTCATATACATATGTGCTAACGAACTCGCAACAACCAAATGTCCATCTAACCCTAATTTCAATACACAACCATGAACCTCCCTACCCTTATTCAAATCCTTCAAGCCAGCACAACCTCTTAAAACAGCTCCAAGAGTAAATGCATCAGGTAAATACCCCAACCCATACATTCGCGTAAACAAACTCAATGCCCTCTCATTAAACTCAAACTGAGTAAACCCCGTTATAATAGCATTCCAAGAAGCTAAATTTCTCTCACCCATTTCATCAAACATCTTATAGGCACTATCTAAATCACCAATTTGTACATACCCACCAATCAAAATGTTAAAAGACATGACATTTCTTTTAGGCAATTTATCAAACAGTGTAAGTGCAATATCTAACTGACCCAACTTAGAGTAAGCATTGAGCAAGTGGTTTGAAACAAATTTGTCTCTGATACAACCAGAAGTTATTATGAGGGAATGCAACTGTTTGGTGAGGGAAAAAGTGTTTTTTTGGATGCATGCTTGTAAAAGGCAAGAGAAATGAGATGGGTTGTTCCATATAAGGAAAGTGAACTTGTTGAAAGCTGCTTTTATGTAACCTTGAGAACATAGGATTGAAAACTCAGTGGAGGCTGTCGAGAATGGCCGAGAGTTCAATCGGAGAGGTCTTAAACAAGATTGTCCCATTCATTTGTGCTTAGTTTCGTGGGGATTCTTGTATTATAGAGTTGGTTAAGTTGGTTGTTCTTTTAGACGGTCCCCTAATTGGCATAGCTCCTTTTTAAGTTGGCTATTTTTTCAGTCGAGTATAGGATATAAGGTTAACAGGTAGTTGATTGTCTCTAGTTTCCTTCTCTGTATTGTTATTGTTATTATAACTTTCTTATTCTCTTACTCTTTGATTTTCGTATTACCACTTTTTTTTGCTTTGATTATCGTATTATTTGTTGTTGCTATAGTTTTTTTCTCCATTATTTTCCTACTTGATTTGATATGTTTTACTTGAACTGAGGGTTTATCGAAAACATTTCTACCTTCACAAGATAGGGATAAAGTAGCGTACTACCCTTCCCATAGAGCTTGCTTGTGGGAATACACGGATATGTTGATATTGTTGTGTTGTTTTTCTCCGGAAGAATTAACCTAAGTAGTCACTCACCCAACCATTTAAATTTAAAATAGCCGACAGAGATACAATTTATGTATAATTATAAAAAAATCCTCCATGCTTGACTTCCATCAGCTATAGTACTCGCGATTGAATAGAGGTGGACAGCGTGTAGAAGATTAACCCGTTTATTCCGGGTAATGTACTCATTTTTCAGGATAGCATGATTTGGGAGAACTCGCTCGGATATTAATTGTTAATTTGCTAAACCACTTAACCGGGGGTAGTGTCTTAATAGATTTTCGACATATTAAAATTTTGTCATATATAATCTATGTATGCCTGCTAGGAAAAGTAAACAATGAATTTATCCCGCTATTTGTGTAAAAATCATTCTTTGTACTTCCAGAGTTCTAAAAAACTGGCAACTTTAATGAAGCAGCTCCTCTAGGATCACTTATCTCGAATTAAAATAATGTTGTTTATTCCTGGTATACTCTTTGAATGTAGTAAGTTATGCAAACCTGAAGTAAGCGATCTTATGAGCATAGTTTCACAGCAACAACCAACAGCATTATGCTGAGGAAATCCATGGATACCATCTCGTTTGTATTGTCATATTTCTATGTGAGGCTTGAAATCCATGGATACCATCTCGTTTGTATTGTCATATTTCTATGTGAGGCTCGAGGGTAAGAACCTATTCGTACCTGATGTTTACACTGACCCAATGAATACATGATATATGTGAGTGGGTAGTGACTTGTGTGAGGACTTTGAGCCCTGAAAAGTGCTTAAAGCACAGGAAATGAAACATCTCATAGCATTATGATCAATAAACCACTAGTTATATTTCAAATTCGAAAATAGCGTACAACGCACATGCATAAAATATTTTAATTTTTTTAGATAATCTATCTCAAACTATCATATATACCCTGAATAGATTAGATGGATGAGTGTGTATGAATTGTACAAGTTGCAGCGTGTGTTCATGCTATTATACAGCTGCCGGGGTAGGTACAGCAGGAGCGACTCGGTTTTCAGCAGGAATTTCAACAAATTCTGAGAGAATAGCACGGAATTCATCTCCAGTCATCGTTTCCTTTTCAAGGAGGACTTCCACAATCTTATCAATTGCTTCACGGTTGGCGCGAATTTGGCTCAATGCGATCTCATATGCACTGTCAGAAAGCTTCTTCACAGCAACATCAATGTCTTCAGCTAGCTTTTCTGACATTGAGTTCCTCGCCATCATTCTCATGATTACATCACCACTTTGGGCTGAAGAATCCATGAGTGACCATGGGCCAAGTTCAGACATCCCAAAAGTTACAACCATCTGCATGGACAGTATGTCAGATCTTCAGAATGATCAAGTTTCAGAATTAAGAAAAATAAAATAAAAACTTCTCCCTCCGTTCCAATTATGTGGCACTTGGCACTGTTTTCTTGTTAGTCCCATCCCAAAAGAATGTCACATTTTTATATTTGAAAACAATTTACTTGAGGATACTCATTTTACCCCTACTGAAATTTTTTATAGCCACAAAAATTTCGTGGCATGTTTAAGACCACAAGTTCAAAAACATTTTCTTTCTCGACTCTGTATCAAGTCAAACTACATCACATAATTGAAACAGAGGGAGTAATTGTATTGCTCATTATCTCTATAATCTTTTGAAGGAAAGGGGGCACTAGAGGTTAATACAAACCAATCAATGTGTAGATTATCTCAACTTATATTCCATTGCAGAATCCTTAAACATAAAAAAGGCACTGAATATGTGTACCTGTTTTGCCAAACTGGTGATCTGCTGCAAATCACCAGCAGCACCAGTGGTCACTTCAGGTTCACCAAAGATCACTTCCTCTGCAGCTCTTCCACCAAGTCCACCGACAATTCTAGCAAAAAGTTGCTGCTTGGATATTAAGGTTGGGTCATCTGCAGGAATGAACCAGGTCAAACCTTTTGCCTGACCTCGTGGGATTAGAGTGACCTTTTGAACAGCATCATGCCCTGGATTGAGAGTTCTGCATGGCAAAGAATATAGATATTCCGTTGAAAATTGCTGCTGGGGAATTAAAATGCCAACACAATAATAAACTCGTAATGTTGTCATAAAAATGCTTATATGATAGATGTGTATCAGGAGCCAAGAGTAACTAGTTAATTGTGCAGCACTCACCCACAGATGGCATGTCCAACTTCATGATATGCCACCAGACTCTTGCTCTTGCCATCAGTCATGACTGTTCCTTCCATTCCAGCCACTATCCTATCAATTGAATCATCAATCTCTTTGGATGCGATTGCTGTCTTACCCCGCCGACCAGCGAGAATGGCTGCTTCATTTAAGAGGTTAGCAAGATCTGCTCCACTGAAACCAGGTGTCCTCATGGCTATAACTTCAAGAGACACATCTGAATCGAACTTCTTGTTGCCCGCATGAACCTTTAAGATCTCTGTTCTTCCCTTGATGTCTGGAACATCCACGGATACCTGCATAAGAGCTTCAAATTTAGTTTCTTGCAAAATTCACAGTTAAAAAACAGAGGTAAGGACAGATGCTTACTTGTCTATCAAACCGTCCTGGCCTCAGCAAAGCAGAGTCAAGGATATCTGCACGATTGGTTGCCGCCACAACTATTATACCAGTATTTCCTTCGAAACCATCCATTTCTGTCAATAGTTGATTCAGGGTCTGTTCCCTTTCATCATTACCTCCTCCAATTCCAGTCCCTCTTTGCCGCCCAACAGCATCAATTTCATCAACAAATACAATGCAGGGAGCATTTTCCTTGGCCTTCTTAAAAAGATCACGGACTCGAGAGGCTCCAACACCAACAAACATCTCGACAAATTCTGAACCAGAAATTGAGAAAAATGGAACACCCGCTTCACCAGCAATTGCCTTTGCTAGCAGGGTCTTCCCAGTACCAGGAGGACCAACAAGAAGAACACCTTTTGGAATACGAGCCCCCACTGCAGTAAACCTCTCAGGTTTCTTCAAAAATTCTACGACCTCCATAAAATCTTGTTTTGCTTCATCTACACCAGCAACATCATCAAATGTCACACCAGTGTTTGGCTCCATTTGGAACTTAGCCTTTGATTGACCAAATGCTAGTGGGTTACCAGGCCCACCAGGACCTCCCATTCCTCCGCCAGACCGCCTTGATAGAAGGAAAAGACCACCAATCAAAATAAGCGGGAATGCTAGATTTCCAATCAAGTTGAATAGGAGAGAACCTGAGTCCTCTTGAGCATTGTGAGCAGCAAAATCAATGTTCTTTTCCCGGAACTTCTGAAGGAGTTCCTGGCTGAGCCCAGGTAGTTGTACCCGAACCCTTTGAATCCGGTTTCCTAATTCTGGAGATACTGCCTCAACAATAGCTATGGTTCCGTTTTCAAACAAATCTACTTTTTGCACCCTATCCTTGTCCAGATACTCCAAAAATCTAGAATAAGACATCCTTGAGTTAGAAACACCTTGCTGCTCATCAGCAGCATAGGCTTTCCCATTACCTAACAAAGCAGGCACTCCAAGCCCAACATTTCCAAGCAATAATTTGAGAAAGCCTCTTCTTCCTTCAATCGGCCTTTGCGATGCTTTTACAACTATTCTTGATGTTTTACTGGATGATGGAAGATTTGGGGAGTATAAAATTTTCCTGCCGTAGATCTCCTTCCTAAAAGCTTTTTGTGTTTTATAGGTAGACAAACCATTTCCAGCTATGCATACTGATGAAGTAGCCATATTGATACACTCACAAAAAACAATAACCTGCACAGTTCACTTCTACTGATAAATTTGCTAACAAGATACGACAAAGTTGATAACTGCAAGTTAAAAAAAAAAGGGCAGCCCGGTGCACTAAGCTCCCGCTATGTGCGGGGTCCAGGGAAGGGACGGACCACAAAGGTCTATTGTACGCAACCTTACTTTGCATTTCTGCAAGAGGCTGTTTCCAAGGCTTGAACCTGTGACCTCCAGGTCACATGACAACAACTTTACCAGATAACTGCAAGTTACAAGGAAAAAATAAATGAGGCATAGGACTGGTATCATGCCCATTTAAATTACTTCCAGAATTATTCGGAAAACATTGGGATGGCAACTTTTTCCCTTTTCTATTTTTCATCTCAAGTTAATACAGACT
Organism: Anisodus acutangulus; assembly: GCA_029783415.1. Taxonomy (NCBI): domain Eukaryota; kingdom Viridiplantae; phylum Streptophyta; class Magnoliopsida; order Solanales; family Solanaceae; genus Anisodus; species Anisodus acutangulus. The sequence continues at coordinate 49,220,095 of CM056491.1, forward strand.
TGAGATAAGTACCACTGATCTCAATGATGACAATACAGCAACCCATTTTAAGCTTATCAATTTCATCTAGCAATAGCTAACTCCTAGTTCCCTTTATGGGTGGCATGAATTTTTGCCAGTTAAATTTTATGCAGCAAAAGTTTAGGAGGGCATCGATCGTTCATTTACTTAACATACTGTATCGAATGCGTTTGACATAGGTATGTGTAATTCATGCTTATTCTTTCAATTACACAAAAAATTAGTAAGACTGCACGCATCCATACTGATACGTGCGCACACCTGTACCCCATTGGTTTACCATGTATATAGATCACAAGATGGATGGGGAGGGAATGGCCTATCAATCATTGGAACCAGTCACGGAGCTCTCAACTGAGTTGTTGAGGTTATGGAATTCCATCTCTACTTGGGGATTTCGATTCGAAAAAATGTGGTGCGGGTTCATCTCTCTCGACCAGTTCAGGTGAGAAGGTGGATGCAATTCAGCTCGAACAAAGTTAGAGGGAGGGTGATCGAGGGGACCCACACTTTTGATTTCTTCTCTATGGCAAGTGTAATTCAATATAAGTACTAAAAAGAAGTTAGCTTTAAACATGGATCTCCATTAAGTTTAAGTTACAAAACAAACAGAAACCCCATAAAATCAGAATTGGAAAACTTAATCAAGAGAATCCTCAAATCTTAAAATTTTCATAGGTTGTTAGAAAGACTGCTTTGAATTTCAATTATGGCCATTTGCAAGAGAGTGAAGGAGACCCATCTTAAACTAAAAATACTCATTTTAAGCCTTCAATTATTTCCAATTTCAACACTTCCTCTTAAAAAATGTTAGCTTTGCACCTGGGTATCACTTCCCTAATCATTAACCAAAATATGAAAGTGAGACAACAACAGCTTTGAAGTTAAAAATCCTCCACTTAACGTAGCCAGTAAGTGTGTTCTATCCAGAATAAGAAAAAACCAACCCTGAAGTTAAAAATCCCTTTTCCCCATTTCAAGAACTAAGCCAACAACAACATACCAGTGAAATCCCACAAGTGGGGTTTGGGGAGGGTAGTGCGTATGCAGATGAGAGGTAGAGAGGTTGTTTTGATAGACCCTCAGCTCAAATTCAAATACTAAGCCAAAACTCTATTTTCTTGGTTTCCCACCCAGTGTCCAGTACCCACTTCGGGACCCAACTAATTCAGATTCGCAACAGAAAGTCCATATTTTGGAGGTAAAGGGCAAACTAAGCCAAATCTCTATGCTTGTGTGTGTGTGTGTCTATATAACAAACTACAGCCTACAGGTAAAGGAGCAGTCTCACTGAGGCATTTTAACAAACAAGAGAAGTAAGAGAAAGTACCTGATAAGTTGAAAGAGGAAAGATAACTGAGTAACAGAAAGCAAAGGGGGAAGAAGATGATGGGTTGAAGAAGAAGATGGGTTGTAAGGTAATTTAGAGGGAATGGATGTGGTTTGGGATTTGTGTACGTGGCTTTTCCACGATGGGTTGTAACTTTTTGGAATTTTATGGGAGATTTTCATCAATCTGAGTGGCTACACTATAGTCAATTTGGCTTCTTAATTTCTTGCCTTGGGTGGTTTCATCATAACCATAAAACTGCAATTTTTGTGTACATCCTTTAATTGTTCTTTGGCTTAATGTATCTGCGGTCTCTTAAGCTTGTCTAATTTTTTTATTTTGGTACCTTAACTGAGTTTTATTTCTATTAAATTTCTGAACTCATCCTAAATTATATCTAATAAACGCAATTTGACTGATATGACATAAATAAAGAGTTTTATTTTTTAGCCTTGTGCATGAATATCAAGCACATCTTACGTGTAAAGCTCTACCAATTAAAATAGCTCACTCGTTTTAACCGATAGAACATAAAAAATTAAAAGACATTTTCCACCCTACCAAACATACTGCTAATCCCACTAATAAAGTTCGGTACAAATAAGGAAAATGCCTTTGTTAGTGGGATTAGAAAAATAAGTTACATAAGTGACATTCCAAGTTCATTGTCTCATTTGAACCCAACGCCAACGCCTCCACCCAACCCCCTACTCTCCACCCCACCCTCACCTCATAGGTGATTTCCTAAATTATACATAAATACTCTCGAGATAATATTTTTTGGCTTACTTACCGAACACCCTAAGCGAGAAACACACCTTAGAACTTTTGAAATTTTTTGCTCACTATAGAAGGTTAAAAGAAAAATTATGAACAATTGGGTTGATATTTTGTAACTTTACCAAAGAACTGCTGTCCCTACCAGAAGAGTTTAGTTAAGAGTAGGATGAAAAATTGTAAGTTTACTATTCATAATTTAATTATTGATTTAATGAAACAGTTTAGACAATGTTCAAAACCTTTAATTAGTAATTAGTCATTATCAATGATAGAATTGTTACTATAAATGGACCACTTGCCATTTTCCCCCATTTGTTTTTACATTTCAATATATTTGTTCTCATAATTGTGATGTCCGGGCCAACTTACATGCACCCTGACTAATTTTACAGGTATCTACTACTTGCTGCACCTCGAGTAATCCAACAAGGTATCTGCTATCTGCCTTTGCTGGATTTGAACCTGAGACGGTGAGACCTCGTGGTTCTAAACACAAATCATTGACCATTTGACCACATCCTAGGTGACTACCGTTCCAATATACTCCCTCCATCTCAAAATACTTGTCATGTTTTAATTTACACGCCCATTAAGAAAATATTAATTAGGAGGGGTATCTAATTATTTTATACTTATTTATGTCTTAAAATATAATTTCTCTTCACTGAATATTTACTATATTTATGTATCATAAATGAAGTGTTTGTAGTTTTCAAGAACAATTATTACTAAGGGTAAAATGGAAAAAATAATTTATTTCGTCTTGAACTTCTAAAATGACAAATATTTTTAATAAGGACGACAAGTATTTTGAAATGGAGTGAGTAGTTGATAACTAACAATTGCAAAGTAACTTGACAAATCTCCTCTTACAAGACGTTAGCAAAAATGTACACACATCAAGTTATGAAAGATCCACTTTTTATTCAAGTAAGAGTATTTCATTTGTAACCGAGAACAAATACATGTTCTCATTGTGTGTTCATACAAGTATTATATGCTACAACAGAAAGTGAATAAACGAAAGGCAAGTAGCATTAGCCTAAAAAACTAAGCAAGTCCACTTAGCCTCTAGTTAATCTTGGTGAGAGAATGGATCTAATTTGATCCAATTCAAAAGTTTCATCAAATGCTCTCATTATGGAAATCAGGTCCCTTTGCACCATCAGATCATGTGGTGGCATTGTGTTTGTTGCAGTTGTAGTCCTCGCCAATGAGTCCGTTGTGTTCTGTTTCATTCGTTCACAAATTGCAAATCGACAAACAGGGCACGAGCCATGGCTCGTTACCCATGGAACGATACAATCTTCATGGAACATGTGACTACATGGAGTTACTGTCACCATTTCTTTAGGCACAAAATCTTCCAAGCAAATTGAACATCTTTTACCATCCTCATCCTTGTCCTTTTCCGGTTCGTTGGTAGTATTGTTCATGTTATTATTCAAGCCTCTAAAATATAGGCCTACTTTTTTTGGAACTTTTGTTTGTATAGGATTGTAGATTTCTTTCTTGAGCTTGTTCAATGTAGCCTTTTGCTCATTTGGGCTCAATTTTGAGTCATCCCTCGACGTTTCCTGGTTCTGCATAAACCATGGAGGAGGAGAATCAAATGGAACTTGGCTTGGCCTTGGATATGACGCATGTCTTGGTATATCATTGTTATGGACTAGGATGCGAACAGGAGGATGTGGTGGCCTACGTCGTGGTTGGCCTGGATATGGATAACTGCAAGTGGTTCTTGAAATGATCAATCTTGGACTTTGACTGGGCTATGAAAAAAGATAGAAAATGTTTACCTGGTTGCACCGGGAGGTACTGGATATGGTCTCTCTGTTACAGGCAACCATGGATCATGAACGATACGTCTAGAATTCTGTGAAACACAAAACACTTCAAATCAAATCAAGTATAGGATCTCTTTCTGGTGTAGATATGTACAGATGCAATACAGAGTTTAAACTTGATGGTTCAACCTTTAAGGTTTATAAGTTGAAGTCATAGTACTTTTCAAATTATGAGTTAATAATCTAATATTTCTTGAAACTTTGGCGGTTCATCACATGTATATCTATGTTATATGTGAGATAATACTGGCTTCAACCTTTGGTCATGTATAGTAGAAGAAAAGACTTACCTGAGGGATTTCTCGGGGAGGCGGAGGACGAGGGAAAACGGATTGCCATCTGTTCCAGTTGCTGTGCTCAGGTCCATGTGAATTAGGATCGTGCCACTGTCCAGCCCAATCCTCATATGGTGTAAAATTATAAGGCCTGTTGCTGCTCATGTTTCAACTATTTCCGGTGTTCTCTCCTATTTTCTTCAATGGTTTAGGAAGCTTTAAGTTTGGGAGAATAATTGTATATATATTTGATCTATAGCAGCTTTTGAGTTTCTCTTTGGTTGCCATAATACTGTGTTTACGTGAAATATTATTCTTTTTCCCAATCAAAAGGTGCTTCTCTGTGACAGATTAAAGTAATATAGAAGCAAAGAATCCAGTTCCTGGCTGCGAGTTGTGTAATTGGTACTGGTGACTTGGTTCTGGACATAGATTCTTTCCATATTTAACTTAGTGACTTTCCAGTTCAGCAAGATCAACGGACGAGGATTCCTAACTTTCACTGTCCTATCATTTTACCGAGTTTGATCAATCAGATTTGTGGAATTTCAGAAGGCTAACCGTCATAAATGAGAAAGGAATCAAATTGGAAAGAACGGAAGCTAGAGGAAACTGAGAGTTGTAAGAGGTGGAAGACCAACGTAAGAATAATAAATTTATGGAGTGGAATGGTAGCTGAGGATTCATATAGCCGAGCTCAACTAGTTTAAAATTGAGGTGTAATTGATAATATGGCTTTGAGATTATGCATATCAAAGATATCTTAACATTCTCCACAAGCAAATATATTGCACTCTTCGCGTTATGTAATTCTCATCTAAAAAACACACAATTCAGGAGGTTTAATACAACACTTTTCACTAAAAATATTTGGCACTTCAAAAGGGAGTTCCTAAATACTCAAGCTGTCCATCATAGAGGAATTTGACATGATGATTTCATATATAAAGTGTAGCAGCACTTGCTTTTAAATTGTGTACTGCAAATACTTCCTTTTGCATATTTCCTGGCTCGAGCCAATACCTAACAGGGAAAAGAGTGTCAAGACCAGACAAAGAAAGCAAATTAATGAAATAATTGGTCAAACAGGCCAATCAAATGCCTTTCATAGTAGCACTAGAGTCGTAAACCAAAGAAAACTCTATTCCTGGACAACTTCAAATTCTCTAACATATCATGTGGTAACGAGGTGCCAGCTGAGCCACTGTTGAACGCTAGTGCGAGCCACCTTCGGAAAATCAGAAAGGTTTTGACCATTGCCTCCAGACATCGCTTCTATCTTGACAGACTGTTATATCAATTGCGCGATCCTAAAATTAGCAAATTAAATTTAATATATGACATGACGTATACTAAACTCAAATATTGGGCTAGGCTTGCACTGACCTGCTCTCCCCTGCCAATCCCTTCGACGACTGTTACTTGCTCATAGTTGCTGACAACCAGAAATTCCAGAATATAGAAGCCATAGACATGAACGCAACACGAGCTTGAAGAGGAACCGCCCTATGATTTTCCAACACAGAAGTTGTCATATTTCATTATACTAAAGACTGTTCCGACTTCAGTTACTAGTCTAACCACATGCTAAAAGTTGTTAAATTACTAGTATAACCACATAGCTATAAAAAATATAATTACTAGTATAACCACAAAATGCAACCTGATTGAACTGAAATTAACAGTAGCAGGTATCCAGAGCCAAATAGATGAAAAGAGAGAAACGTGTGATTTGCATATGCCTTTGGTAAGAGTTTGTCTGATGACAAAGATCAATAAAATTTAATAACACCAAACCAGAAATGAATATCCTTTCAGCAGTCTACTAAGAGAATTTACAACTGGCAATGCACAAAATTGACAAGATATGTAAGCAAATGATGTGAAAATAACATCCATGACCTCAGAATTTTCTTTTACGAGTATGAGAAAGATCTCCTGTTACAGCTAGGCTAACAGAGATTTAGGAAAAGTTTTTATTTTTATTTTTTTGATAAGGAAAAAAAAAATCCATCTTTTCGGATGAGGTTTGGGAAGGGGCTAAGGATTGTAGTAAAAGACATACCAAAAGTTCAATACACTGACAGGGATCCAGAACCTAAATCCTGCAAGAGAATGAAGAACGTAATCAAACTTCGTTGGGGAGAAGGAATTAAAGCAACCAGCAAAGGTATGTCATATGGAAATGCTTACCGAATAATAGAGTTGGAAGGGCATCTTTCTGATACTTGTTTGGAAGATCTGAAAGTTTCCCCAGCCATAAATTATTCCATGCAAAGATAACAGCTATTACAGCAGGACCTAGCACAATTTGGTTTAATACAACCTGAAACAGAGTATTAAAGGTACCGGTCAAAGGGACAGGTCAAACTCATATAAAACAGGTTCTTTTTTGATTGGTAGGTCAAGCTTATCATGAAAGAAGTTCTTCTCAGAAGCATAACTACCTTCATCAATACATTTTCCACACTTTGCTTGGGCATACATCTGTCAAGATACGAGTACCATGCGTAAGTACCAGGACCATATAATAAAAATCCATATGAAGCCATCCTGATGGACCGAAGCCAATCGTGCTGAGATAGGAGAGCACCAATCATATCCTAAAATGGCATTTTGGTCAAATACAAAATTCAAATTAGTGTGTAAATACTCCAAAAAGTACCTCCTTAATTCAGTGAATCATATAGCAAAGGAAAGCCATTGTATGAGAGTGCACATGACATGCAAAATCTTCTTCCTTTTTTTGAGTAAGTCGTAAGACATGCAAAATCTTTAGCAGTTAAGATGTGTTAGCTAATGTATTAATAAGCTACTGACTTTAAAATGTGTGAATCAATTCAGTGTGCAACTAACAACTCCTAAAGCTGGATATTATATTTTTATATTTAGGAATAGAAAAGCCAATGATCACTGCTATTGAATAGTTCATTAAGAATATGAAATTTCCCATAGGGTTTGATGGTTAACGAATATTAAGAGAAAGAAAAATCTTTTATCAAGTAATTGTATATATATAGATACAATCATATATATGTCCCGGCCAGCTTGCGCACCTCGACTAATTCCGTGGGGTACCTGCTACCTCCCACTAGCACAGGTACCGGGTAACTCTATCCATAAATGCTTGGACAGACAAGAAGAAATCATCTAGTATTTTTGTCTCCGCTAAGATTTGAACCTGAGACCTCATGGTTCTCAACCCACTCCATTGACCACTAGGCCACACCTTTGGGTATTTGTATATTTTTATTCACAAGAGAAACAAAATTCAACATGTACATTCATAAACTATCAGAGAAAAGATTAAGTTGATAGTAGACAAAAACATTTAAGCATGAAAAGCTACCATGCAAATAGTTAAAGTGAGAATAATTTTAAAGTTGCCAATATGCAAATGGAGCGGGCATATGGTAGTGATCAATCAAGGAAGCGCTTGTTGTGAAGTTGAGAAGGTGCTGAGGTGGATGGAATTTTGACCTCTTTACTTTATCTGGAGATGAGGTGCACTATGCACCGTGTGGGAGAAGATTTCTACATTTGCTTCCTCTCCGTTAGGACTACAGGAGAGTACTGCCTTATTCAAAACCCCCAGTAGAATAAGAGAATTGAATATCAAAGGGATATACAAACTCTAGACCGCCTATTCCCGCCACAAAAAAGAGAGACAAAAAAGGCTTAATAGCAAGTTATCCATTCCCTTTTTCCCAATTGTCTGATTAGTTTCAACAGCACAAATAAAAGCAATAAATCTAGATTTTCTTTCTGCTTGGCTTTTCTTTTCTCTTTATTGAAGCACATGATATTGTGTACCTACGCATGGATAGGTTAATAGACCCTAGCAGGTCAATAGTAATGGTTAATGGAACAAGTTAATCACTGGAAGAGTGAAGACCGAAGAGACCATCCACATCTTGTGCCTAAAGAAGACAAAAGTCAAAAGAAATACATTGTTTTCAAGCCTGTTGTCCTGCTATAGAGTATCAATAGCATTAACCTGATTCCAAATGTAACTGTTGTTACTGATAAAGGGGAAAGCAGAAGAGACACATGTATAGTACACGTAACAGGTTAAACAGCAAACACTGTGTGTCCAAGAGATTGACCATAGTAGAGTGCATGTAAACCATTTTATGGTAGAAACATGTTCTTAGGCATGACGCTCTTCAAACCAGAACCCCTTTTCTGTTAAAGAATTCACAAATACAACAATTAGACAAGTATGATATCTTCGCCCACTCCCTATCAGGGGAACTTCTTTGCAGCTAATGTTTTAAAACCTTAAAAGAGACTAGTGATAGACAGGATACTAATCTTTGCAAAAGAGAGATTAAAACATGTAAAGCACCAGCCAGAGGGAGGCTAAGGTTGTTCAGAAACAATTTTTTTCTTAAGCTTTTTAATTTGGCTACTTAAGGTAAAATTACATACCATATGAAAATACTCCTTGGGTGCATCATCTAAGTCTATAGTTCAATAACGGAGTAAGAGAATGAGGCTATGTAACCTATTTAAAGACAGAGACAACTACAATGAGAAGACATTAAACAAAATTTGGATAAGTACCAGTATGGCTCGAGTTAAGAAACATAAGCATATATACTAGGGGTGAAAAAAGATAGGCCTAATGAGCCTATTGATTAGGAATAAGTTGTTCCATTGGAACTGCACAGAATAAAAAAAGTCAGTCCGGTGCACTAAGCTCCCGCTATGCGCAGAGTCCGGGGAAGCCGGGTCTATTGTACGCAGCCTTACCTTGCATTTCTGCAAGAGGCTGTTTCCATGGCTTGAACCAGTGACCTCCTGGTCACATGACAACAACTTTACCAGTTACGCCTCCCCTTCGAACTGCACATAATATATGGACCAAAATATGTGGAAGTAAGCAAACTGGGAGATTGTTAATTCCTGCCTCCCACTTTGCTTGGTTGTTCTTGAAAGCACGGGGAGACACTGACACTCATGCTTTTTCATAAAAGGACCACTTCGAGGCGACACTTTCTCCCTAAAATATGAACTACATTTTGGACAGCAACAAGCATCTATGTAAAATAGAGATACAATCTGCAGACAGCAAATGACATCTGAGACAATAAGTTTCGTTAGACGGCAAACCTCTTTTTCCATCATTTTCATTTTGAAGCCCACTTATTAACTCTTAGACAATAAAATATCGGTTTCTAACCAATAGTACCACTGTTGGTTTGGAATAAATTTACTTTTTATGATTATCAAAGAACAGGGACTATGCCAAAAAGAACTGGTTCATGTTAGCATAATCACATTAATGTGAATTGCTTCAAAAACTACTCTTTTACCACGGAATTTTAATCAGTTCCTCAAAGTTCTGTCAATTCATACATTTCACCCCATCCAAACTTCTCTTACTATGTAACCCGCAAAATCTTCATCCCTTCATTGCCAAGCATTCAATTTTGACACGTCAGTCCTACACTAACCCTATTATAAGCAGAGCAGCTGAAGCTTTGTTACATCAGCATTCAAAAATTTCACTTAATATAAGCTCATCTAAGTTTCTAAAACTAACACACCATAAGATATAACTCACGGGCAATCAAATTTACCATATTATGAACTAACAAATAGACAATTCACAATACCATAATTATCAAAATGACCTTCATAAAATGCCAAAGTTTCCAACACCCATATCCCCAAAAAGGGTTCAAGAAATCCAAGCGGGGTTTCAAGAAATACCAACATTTCAAAAACCCACAACTCAAAACCCCATAGATTTCGTTACTATACTAGAAAAAGTGACCTTAACTTTACCAAATTAAATAAAAATTAGAAAATTGACCTTAGGATCAAGTGGATTAGGAAGATTATCTTTATTCTTGATCCAACGGTCACGAAGCTGAGCTATGGTGTCACCAGTAAGTGCAAGAGAGCTAGCAGTCATTGCTTGCTTCAAAGGAAACCGATAATCGGCTCCACCGGTTGCATTCACTTGTGAGGATTTTGATGCATTATTACTGTTTTTACCTTCTTTTCCGCCATTACTTCTTTTTCTTCTTCTTTTAGAGTTCCATTGTTGAGAATGGAAAAATCCCATACCCCATATACTTCCATTTCCACCACTCAATGATCCCATTCTTGTTTTTGTTTCTTCTCTCACATAAAAAAATAGAGGCGCCGTATAGGGTATTATAGTAGGGGTGAGCACGGGTACAGGGTACCCAGATACCCGACCGGAACCGACACTAACGGGTAGGTTCCGGGTAGATATATTATAATAGCGGGTAGGGTCCGGGTAGTAAAATTAAGAACCGATCAATGTCGGGTCCGGTTCGGTTCGGAAAATAGAGACAGTGGACTAGAACCGATACTCAGGAACCTATAAAATATTAAATATTTTAATTTTTTTAGAAACATTTGGACCACTTTTAACTTTTTCCAAAATTATTTGTTGCACGCTCATTGATTTTCCCCAACCCAAGACGTAAATATTTTATCTTTTTCACCCCTTTACGCTTCGTTTCTATTTGGCGATACTCATCTTCAATTTGTATTACTTTTTATTTGAAATGTATTTTTTTTTTAAAAATTTGTGTATATTTTTATAGTTGTGAAGATGAAATTTAGGAATTTCCTAGTATAATAAAGCTTTTCTTTTGTATCGATGAGCTTATGAACACGAAAATAAGTTTAATTCAGATATTTTCAAATTTATTTTGAAATCAACACGTTCAATTAATTGAGTGTCAAATTTGGCTTGCAATTTTAGGTTTTGGTAATGCAAATTAGTTTTTCTACAATGAATAAGTTTTCTAAAACTTCTTATAAGGGTACTAAAACTTGATCATGTGCTAAAAAACTACTTGATGAAATTATTTTAGAACTCTTTTTATTCTCATAGGCTTAAAAATTGTTGCTTAATTTGTGTTTTTTATTTACAGGGTACCCGGGAACCTACCCGGACCCTGCGGGTCCGGGTAGGTTCCGGGTAATGATTGCTACGGGGAGGTTCCGGGTAGTAAATTTAGGAACCGATCTTTTACCGGGTAGGGTCCGGGTAGTTAAAAAATGTTAGGGTACCCGGACCCGCTCACCCCTATATTATAGTACTAGTCCTATATAAAAGGCAGGGCGTGCACTAAGGGACCGGACCACGACACACTCTTTCCCCACGTTTCTGTAAGAGGATTTTTTTCAATTCATGAAATCCGATCATAATAATAACTTTACCAATTACTCGATACAGTAAACAAAAAATGACAAAATGGTCACTTATGTTTAGAGTAGGTTCAAAATGGTTCTATAAATATATTTTTAAATAATTATAATTTTGTCGTTTGAAAAAAAGTTATATTTACTCTTTATTATACTTTTCGGACATACACACCCATGTCCTACTTTCAGCCTTTACACCTAATCTGTTAAATTCTCACGTCCCTTCCTTAATTTTCTTACGTCGCACTTTCGTAGTTTTTTTCCTCCAATTAAAATTGATCACTTATATAAAAAATATTTTAATTGACCACCTGATTAAATTTTTTTTTTAATTTATAAATAACCAGATTTAATTGAGACACGTAGGTGTCGCATAGGAAAATTAAGGTAGGAATATAAGCATTTAATGAATTAGGGTAAATATGGGTGAAAGTAGGATGACAGGTGGTGTATGTCAAAACAGTTTAACGAAAGATAAATATAATTTTTTTTTTTTTTACTATAGAGGCAAATCTGATTCTTTTTCAAAATAAAAATCACTAGAATAGATAAATGGAGCATGTTTGGGAGGCATTACTAGTGGATCGCAACATAAGGTTTTAATCGCTCAACCTTAACGAGGTAAATGCGACACCTAACCATTGCTCCACTAAGTCTTGTTTAATCATGTGTTCCTTCAATTAATATTAGATATATCTATAAGAATTATACACATACTACATTTAGTTTAGTCGAGTGATCATGATTTCACGTGACCAATTTTTTACACATAAATACCCCCCTGATTACTAGTACTCCTTTTTGGAAGTAATACTTATATTTTTCCACCGCAGTCTATATATTAAAAGCGAGAATTTCTAAATTTAAAAGTTAAATTATATATTTACCATTTTTAAAAGGCAAAACCTAATTAGAATTACCTAAATAAACTTAACCTAATAATCCTACTCAGAAAAGGAAACCCAATGCTTTATGTTAGCACGCATAATTAGAATTGCAATAGACTTTTTGGAGAAAGAAAACTCTCTCTTATAAGATCCAGTTCTACATGCTCCTTCATCAACAATAGGCAATCATTTTTACGGGTATGATGGTTCTCTTTTTGGTTGCCGCAAATTTTATTCCTTTCACAGTTAGTCTATACGTGTATTTGCTATCTATATTATTAGCAATATATATCACTAATTCTGTTAAGACAGACACTATATAGCACTATTATCATTTTGGTATTATGTGCGTGTTACAACGTATATCATATATATTGTTATGAAATACATATTCATGGTATGGATGTCCATACACACTCACCAAGTTCTATGAACATTTTGTATGTTACATTTACCTATTAATTTGGGCACTTAATATTTGTAACCTTTTGGGTGGTTTCATCCTATAAATTGGATGTTATTCGAGACTGGTATTAGGGACGAAGCAACCAATTTTTCCCGAGGAGGCTGGTACTATATTATACAAATTTTTAAAAGTAGGTAATAATTTAAATTCTAAATGACATGAATACAAATCGTTCAAGAATAATGAAAATATAATCACAATTTTTCTCGACGAGATTTCATAGTCTGAAACCGTTGCATAACGGCTTCATTACTGATCTCATACAAAACTTCATTCTCAATATAAGGTACTAATAAATCATTAAGCCAATCGTCCGATATTCGATTTCGCAGTCGATCTTTGATGATGCTCATAGCAGAAAAGACTCTCTACACTTGCAGTAGGAACTGACAAAGTTAATGCTAGGGTAAGAAGCGTGTAAACCAAAGGACATATTTCGTGTCTTTTTGTTTCCACCATATTCTTTGCAAGATCTCCAATGCCAACAATTTCTGAAAACTCAATGCTACTACGCATATCAATAATATAAGTCTCAAGTTGATTATCAAGTAACTCTAGATCATGTGAAGAAAACTCCCGAGGATACAATCGAGCAAACTTGACGAGACTTTCCTTGTTGAAAGCAAATAATGAATTGCTAGGATTAAGGCACCCAACAAAAAGAAACAACTCAGCATTTGTCACAGAAAATCGGCTATTTAACTCCATAAGTTGTTTGTCCAAAACACCATAAAAGCACTCGATGCGAAAATAAGTATCGCTAGTCTTTATTTTAGTTCTCTGCTTGGACCGCCGAGGAGATACATACTTTTCATTCATGTTAGGGACACCAATCTCATGATTAGAACAAAACAAAGTAACTTCATTAACTAGAGAATTCCATCCATTGTCTCTCAAATATTGCAATATTTGCTTTGAAATCTCCACTAAAATCATAGCATTCTCTATCTCTTGCTCTTTTTTTTGCAATGCTAATGACAACTCATTGGTGATTGCCAATACCTTTTTCATCAAATTCATAGCGAATGCAAACTCAAATGATTGTAATGCATTTAAAAACATGTTTGCATCAACTCTTTGCTCCGGATCATCCATTATAAGATCAAGTACTTCAATAACAGATGAAAACATGCCAATGAGTCTAGCTAAAGTATTATAATGCGAGCTCCAATGAGTAACAAAAGGTTGGGGGCTAATGTTTTTTGTGGGTGGGGGCTTTTTGGCAATTGTTAATATAGTAATAGTTAATTTTTTTTTGTTGGGGTCTATAGCCCCTAGTGGGGCATGTGAAGCTTCGTCCCTGACTGGTATACACTTGAAATAAGAAGAAAGTCTTATCCCTCCTATCTAGATCTTTGTCTACATTTCTTGTCTTTTGCTATAATTTTATAACACGTTATCAGTGTTGACACCCAATTTTGTCCCGTCTTTTCTAATTTATTTGCAATTTTAAATATTTTTTAACAACTCAAAACAATTTTAATCTATATACATACATGCGTACATATATATTATTATTCTCTTATTATTATTATTATTATTATTCGCATTTTTTACTATCATTTGCATTTTTTATCATAATCATAAGTTTTATCCAAAAATTCTAGGTTATTTTATTCTCGCAAAATTGCATCGCATTTCCTTTTATTAAGCATTAAACATTTCGCAAATATTATATTTTATTATTGTCACGTCGTTATGTTATTTTAAATAATTCACATCTTTTACAAAACAAAAATAATATTTTAATATTAAGCCCTTTTATATTTCTAAACCCATAGCCATTCATTCCTACCCAAAACAATTCCCCAAACCAAACTCCTTTATTCCTTCCCTTATTTCAAGCCCAATCAAGCCACCTAATCCTCTCCAACCCACCCACAAGCCCAAACCCATTCCCTTATTCCCTTCCCCTCTATTTCACCCCCAATTCCCCACAACCCAACTCCTAAGCCCAACAAACCTTTTCCCTTTAATTCCCCCAAGGCCCAATCGGCCAAACCCGAATCCACTCTACCGACCCAACTTTATACCCATCCCCCTTTTTAATTCCCCTAAACCAAGAAAAACAAAACAAAAAACTACAAACCCTAACACCCCTATTCCTCTCAAATCGCCGCACCACCCTACACTCTACGCCGCCAAGACTCGCACCACGCCACACGCTCTACGCCGCACTCCTCCCATACCCGACACCACCAACCCTCACTCCACTTCAGACTCTACCCTATCCCTAAAAAAACCGTCTCCAAAATCATCAACGCTTCTTTAATTTGAAATTCGAACTCAAAGTTGAAAGGGGGGTATGGGGGGGTTGAACGTCAAGTTTGAGACCTATAAAACCCCCCCTTTTGCACTGTTTTCGGGGGAGGATTTTTTGGGATTGAAAAAGGTTTTTTTTCTTGCTTAAGGTCAATTTTAATTTTAAATTTAGGTTTAAGTTTTGGTTGTATTGTATTTGTTTGTGTTGTTCTTCACTAAAAAATCCGAAATCTTCTTAAGAACACTTTTGTTCTTGCATGTGTTCTTCAACTTAAAGATTCTCAAAATATAGGTCTAAAATTATTGGTTTTTGGTGTTGAAGAATCTGAATTTTTAGCTATTTTTATCGCTTTTTTTGTTCCTGGCCCGTCACCGGCCTCGTCATCACAAGTCGTTCAAACATCCAAAATCAGAAAAACAGTCTCATTTCCAGAAAATCAGAATTCAAAAATCTACAACAAATCGGGAATTCCAACATTTCCGAGCGGATTCGACGATTCAAAACACTGCTCGCTACTCTAAAAAGGTTAGACTGCTCCAATTCTTCTATATTTCTTAAAGCTTATTTGATTGTGTTGTTTATGCTTGATTTAGTATGATATTTTGCTAAGTAATGTAGTCTTGATTAATTAATATGATAATGAGACGATTTTGCTTATATAATTGTATTTATGTTGTTGGGACATTTCGATTTGGAGTTGATAATGATAGATGATATTGCTCTCGATTTTTTGGTTAACTAATTATTGTCATTAGCTTTAGTAAGGTATCTTGGGTTCATTGTTAAATGCACACGGATAATGTAAGATTAATACGCGTGTTTGAAAGAGATACAACGTGATTAAATATTCTTAGACACTTAACGATTTGTTGATATTCAAAATTATTGTATGTTGTAGTTTGGTCGCGCTTTTTAAATCAAACAAATGAGCATACTTTAATTGATTCAAATAACGATATTTACATGTTATATTCTAGATTAATATGTGCAATTTTAAAAGGAATATCTTATCCATGTTTAATATAATAGTATGTGCGTTTAGTTTAAGTTTATGAATGTTATGCTTTAAGAATTAAGATTAGTTTAACGGAATTTATTATGTATGTATACATAATTTATACATTGGTCTTCCTTGCCTTCTTTATTTTTGTTTAAATTTAGAACCGTTGTGTTATCATATAATCTTTCTTCGGCTACTTTAATGTGCCAAAATCTGAAAAATAATGTCTTAAGTATATGTAGAATAGAAGGCCATGAATATTCATTCCTATGTACATTTAATGTTGTATATTTCAGGTATGTATGTATTAGGAATATTCATGTGTTGATATTTTCGCTCCGCCTACTAATCCTTTTCTTTTTCTTTTATTTACATAAAATGACTGAGTAACGAAGAGTCTCAAGCTATGAGACTCATCATGACTTCGCCCAAAATGAAGAACCACATTCACATTCCTTGCATTCTCCGCCTCGAATTTCTACACAAATAGGGTGGGATGACATCATCATCCTCCCTAGTTTCTCTTTATTATTATTATTCTTTACTCAAGTTATTTCTATTCTTGGGCATGTAATAATTATTTTAATGCTTGTGTGATTGTTAGAATGCTTAGAATAATTAGGCCATGAATAGATGAATGAATAGATAGTCTAACGCCAAGTTAGTTTATTTCTTAGATCGCTTGAAATTGGAAACCAACCGCTAGCTTTATTTGTTTAGGAATCGCCTTGTGTGTTCCAAACTTAGCCTCTAGTTACTTTGTTCTATTTTTTAGGTTCTTATGCATGCTTTAATATCTTCAAAATAATTTGGCTATCTATTATTCATTTTCTTTAATCCTAAAAAATAAGGTTTGCATTCTATCATATTTGCAACCTTGAAAGATTTTGCTTCTTTTATTATTCAATTGCCAAATATGTATTTTTCTATAAAAATATAACTTCAAGGGCAATGATGAAGACTTAAACCTTTTTATCCGAGATCAACATGTTTAGTAGGCGAGGTGACTAAAATAACCAACAAGTTATATATTCAAGACCTACGACGTGATTATAGTGATCTTTTCTATTTCACCCGAGAGACTCACATCGCTTTAGTAGGCGTAGACAATCAAAATAAACTACATTAGTCATATGTTTGCAGCCACGACGTGATTGGAATGTTCTTTTCAAAATTTAAGTCTGAGCCCTCCGCGATCAAAACATTCACTGCTTTGAATACTTGATATGAAGTTATTTGTATTTAACTATTTCTAACCGCTTGTTCTTGCTGATAAATTATAGGGGATTAAAATAAATAACGGCGAATTATTCTGAGTTTATTTATTTTATTTCTTTCTTTAATTCACCTTTATCCCGCTTTGTATTGTAATATTATTTATCTGTGACTTATGTAACTATTGGAAATGCTTAGAATAGGCAAACTTAGGATTAATTCATAGGTTAGTTTCAAACTTAGAAATCCTCGCTAGTTTATTTATTTTATTCGCCACGCCAGTATTCAAGATTTTCAAAACAACTTTTGTCATCTTTTATTCGCTTTATTAATCATTCCGAATAAGTTTATCTTTGTCAATTTACAATTCAATGATTCCCAAAATTTTACTTTTTGATAGTATAAATAATTTATTATCACAAATGCATATTTTTCAAAAACTTTACATGTATCTTTCTTTTATGTCATCTCAATACGCATTTGTATAAAATGCATCATTTATCAATTATTTGCAAACATCTTTTTAAT
This sequence comes from Anisodus acutangulus, assembly GCA_029783415.1. NCBI lineage: Eukaryota > Viridiplantae > Streptophyta > Magnoliopsida > Solanales > Solanaceae > Anisodus > Anisodus acutangulus. The sequence goes on from CM056491.1 coordinate 49,237,901, forward strand.
CTATTATACTTTGTAAAACATGCATTTTTCTAGCAAAATTAACCTGAGTTTGATCGATAACCGCAAGTTACGCTGATCTTAAAGGATGCCTAACCCTTCCCTTTAGGATAATAAAGAACCCTTACCTAGAATCTCATGTTTAAGTAGACCTTAAAATTGGAGTTTACATTGGCAAAGACTTAGTTTAATATGTAGGTGTCCTAATTCACCGTAAAAGATAATTAGGTGGCGACTCCTCAATCATTTTACCCAGGAATCACCCATACGTCTGTGCTCCGCTTTGACCCGAGCAAGGTCAAAATAGGGTGCTACAATCAGCACGATACTCTACGACTCAAGAAATTTTCAGAGGCTAAGGTACTATTTTTATTCTCTCTATTTATGGCTAACCTTACAAAACTTGAGTTCGTTGCCCACGATATTTCGGGCAATAACTACTTATCATGAGTGCTAGATGCTGAAATACATCTGGATGCTATGGGTCTTGGAGACACCATTAAAGAAAATAATAAAGCATCCAACCAAGAAAACACTAAGGCTATGATATTCATGCGCCATCACCTTGATGAGGCCCTGAAGATTGAATATCTTACTATTAAGGATCCACTCGTTTTATGAAAAAACTTGAAAGAAAGGTATGACCACCTGAAGATGGTCTTCCTCCCAAAAGCACGACATGGATGGATCAATCTAAGGCTACAAGATTTCAAGTCAATTATGAAGTATAATTCTGAGATGTTCAGAATTACTTCTCTATTGACACTATGTGGAGAAAAGATTAGTGATTCTGATATGCTGGAAAAGACGTTCTCAACCTTTCATGCATCGAATGTGCTCCTGCAGCAACAACATTGAGAGAAAGGTTTCACAAAGTATTGTGATTTGATTGTTCACCTTCTAGTGTCTGAACAAAATAACAATTTACTGATGAAAAATTATGAGAATCGACCTACTGGCGCTACACCACTCCCCGAAGTGAATGAGGTATACGCCCACTACTCTAGGCGTGGAAAACGTCGTGGCCCCAGTCGTGGTCATGGTCGTGTCGTGACAGTGGTCGTGGTCGTGATAATGGTCAAGGAAGAAATTCTTTCCTTGGTGTTAATCATTCATCAAAGAAAAATCACTACCAGAGGGGAAAAAAGAAGGATGAGAGGCATGAAGTGCCAGAAGCACGTGGCTCAGAAAGCAAATGCTATCGATGTGGTGGAAGTGGACACTCGGCACGTGCCTGTCGTACGACAAAGGTACTTAGTTGAGCTTTATCAAGCATCAATGAAAAAAGAAAGAGAAAAATCCCAAAGCGAATTTTATCTCTTAAAATCAATTTGACATCACACACTTGGATGTAACGGATTTCTTTGAGCACCCTGAAGGAAAGATAGATCACTTGATTGGTGATGGTTCTGTGGTTAGAGATGATTAAGTTGTTTGTTTTTATTTTTGCTAGTCACAGTAGTCAATGAATAAAAGATCATATACAATAGTTGTTTATGTGATTACTAGTCTTTCAATTAGTATTTGATTAATCTAGATCCAGTTATATTGTTATAGCTAGTCATTAATATAATTTAATCATTCTGTTTGGTTTGAATATTATTTTAATATTGATGTTAGTTTTCTCGTTTACTAACAAACATTCGGACGAAGAAGGAGACATCTATGTATAAAGGAAAATATTCATCGAAAATATGATAAAGAATTTTATTTTTAGGATAAGGTAAAGAAGAGATGACGAAAGAAACTTTTTATACCATGCCAATAAGACATAATCACCATGAACCTTCATGGAACTGTAAACCATGACTTCTCATTTTCTTCTCTAATTTCACATTGCATTCAGAATTAGGTAAATTTTCTGTTTTCTTCTAGTAATAAAAGTGATGTCCAGGTTTAACCAGGAAGATAACTGATAGGAAACACTATTAGGTAAACTATTGTTACATAAAAAGGATGTTGCATTTTTTTTTAAAACCACCATAAGCACTGACATGAATTAAAACCTCTATGTTCATTCAACGAAGATTAATTCGTTATATTACTTAGTTTTCACTTTGTATTTTATGACAATGCTAGTATTTAATGTGTATTAGTTTTACTTTGTGTATGTCATTCTATTTGAAGATATGGATAATTCTCAAAGAAAGTTTGGATTAAAATTCAATTATGAAGATATTTGTTTGATTGATTCTGCTACTACACATACGATATTCAAAGACAAGAAATATTTTTCTCATCTACTTATGAGTAAGGCAAATGTTAATACCATTTTTGGTAGTACCAACTTGATTGAAGGCTCCGAAAGAGCCACCATAATTTTGCCTAAGGGAATGAAACTCATTATAAACGATGCCATATTCTCTCCTAAATCCCGAAGGAACTTATTAAGTTGTAAAGATATCCGTCAAAATGGATACCATATTAAAACAACAGATGAGATGAATCTTGAATATATTGGTATCACCAAGGATGTCTCTGGCCAGAAAGTTGTTATAGAAAAGTTTCCTGCCTTGTCTTCTGGCTTATATTGGACAAAAATTGGTGTGATTGAGGCACACTCTGTCGTAAACTAGAAGTTTACTGACTCCAATATGTTTGTACTTTGGCATGATCGACTGGACACCCTGGATCTATAATGATGAGACAAATTATAGAAAATTCAAATGGGCATCCATTAAAGAACATGGAGATTCTTTTAAACAATGAGTTTTCTTGTCCTTTTTATTATCAAGGCAAGTTAATTATTAGGCCATCACCTACAAATGTTGGGTTTGAATCCTCTGAATTTTTGGAACGTATACATGGGGATATTTGTGGACCTATTCATCTACCTAGAGGATCATTTAGATATTTTATGGTTCTAATTGATGCTTCTTCTAGATGGTCTCATGTGTGCCTACTGTTATCTCACAACCTGGCGTTTGCGAAATTACTGGCACAAATAATTCGATTACGGGCACAGTTTTCTGATAATCCGATAAAGTCTATTCTCCTTGATAATGCTGCAGAGTTTTCATCCCAAGCATTTAATGATTATTATTTATCAATTGGGGTAAAAGTTGAACATCATGTAGCTCATGTTCACACTCAAAATGGCCTTGCATAATCATTAATTAAACGTTTGCAGTTGATAGCAAGACCATTACTTATGAAAACAAGGTTGCCCACGTCTGTTTGGGGTCACGCTATTTTGCATGCAACAATACTTGTTCTTCTCAGACCGACAAATTATCATAAATTTTCTCCGTTGCAATTGGTTTTGGGTCAAGAATCTAATATATCTCATCTAAGAATTTTTAGATGCGCCGTATATGTGCCTGTAGCACCACCACATTGTACGAAGATGGCCCCTAAAGAAGATTAGGAATATATGTTAGGTTTGAATCCCCCTTCATTATTCTCTATCTTGAACCATTAACATGAGATATGTTCACTGCTCAATTTGCTGATTGTCGATTTGATGAGACAATTTTCCCAAAATAAGGGGGAGAGAATAATGAAATAAAAAGGGAAATTTTGTGGAATAGTTCATCATTGCCTCATCTTGATCCACGTGCTTCTATTTGTGAACAAGAGGTCCAAAAGATTATTCAGTTGCAGAAAATAGCAAATCAAATGCAGACGCATTTACAGATTTGAAAATGATTACCAAATCACATATCCCTGCAGAGAATGTTCCAATTCGGATTGATGTCCCTGTAGGACCATCTACTAGTGTCATAGCAAATGAGTCCAAAGCACGCCTGAAGCGTGGTAGACCATTGGGCTCTAAGGATCGAAATCCTAGAAAAATAAAAATAAATGGTCAAGATGACATTAAGAAAGAATCTCATAAATAAATGCAAGATTTTATCAATTCTGATATTCTTGAAGAAATCAACGAGCCTCAAACTCAAGAAAATGAAGAAATATCAATAAATCCAAGTGATGTTAGGACTAATTTGAATCGCTTGGAAATAAACGTGGATTATGTATTTGCTTATAATGTTGCAACTAGAATTATGCAAGATAGTGAGGATCTTGAACCCCAATATGTTAAAGAATGCCGAGAAAGATGTGATTGACCAAAATGGCAAGAGGCAATTCAATCAGAGTTAAACTCACTTACCAAATGGGAAGTTTTTGGACCTGTAGTCCAAACACCTAATGGTATTAAGCATGTTGGTTATAAATGGGTTTTTGTGCGAAAAAAATATATGAGAAAATGAGATACAAAGATATAAGGCACGCCTTGTTGCACAAGGATTTTCACAAAGGCATGACATCGATTATGAAGAGACGTACTCACCCGTTATGGACGCAATAACGTTACGTTATCTCATTAGTTTCGTTGTTCATGAGAGACTTGAGATGCATTTAATGGATGTGGTTACAGCCTATCTCTATGGAACACTTGAAAATGAAATATACATGAAAATTCCTGAAGGATTTAAGATGCCTGAAGCATGTAGTTCAAACTCTCGAGAAATGCACTCAATCAGATTGCGAAGATCATTGTATGGTTTAAAGCAATCCGGACGCATGCGGTATAACCGCCTTAGTGAGTATTTGTTAAAAGAAGGCTATACAAATGATGCCATTTGCCCATGTGTTTTTATAAAGAAAACAATATCAGAGTTTGTAGTACTTGCTGTATATGTTGACGACTCATTGGAACTTCTGCAGAGCTCAAAAGGGCGATTGATTAATTAAAGAATGAATTTGAGATGAAAGATCTTGGAAAGACAAAATTATGTCTTGGTTTACAAATTGAACATTTGACAAACGGTATCTTTGTCCATCAATCTGCATATACAGAAAAAGCGTTGAAACTATTTTATATGGATGAAGCACATCCATTAAGTACTCCGATGGTCGTAAGATCACTTGATGTGAATAAAGATTCGTTCCGACCACAAGAAAAAAATGAGGAAATTCTTGGTCCTGAAGTATCATATCTTAGTGCAATCTGTGCACTAATATATCTTGCCAATACCACAAGGCCTGACATAGCATTTTTAGTTAATGTGTTAGCAAGATATAGTTGTGCTCCTACAAGGAGACACTGGAACAGAATTAAACACATATTGCGGTATCTAAAAGGGACTGTCGATTTGGGCTTATTTTATTCTAACAATTGCAATCCCGATCTTGTTGGTTATGCCAATGCAGGGTATTTATCTGACCCACACAAAGCTAGATCTCAAACAGGTTATGTGTTTATATGTGGGGGTGATGCCATATCTTGGCGATCTACAAAGAAGTCTATTGTGGCGACCTCTTCAAATCATGCTGAGATAATAGCAATTCATGAAGCAAGCCGAGAAGTTGTGTGGCTGAGGTCAATGATACATCTTATTCGAGAAAAATGTGGTTTGAAATGTGACAAAATACCCACAATCTTATATGAAGATAGTGCAGTATGCATTGCTCAATTGAATGAAAGATTCATAAAAGGAGATAGGACAAAGCACATTTCACCAAAGTTGTTCTTCACACGAGCTCCAAAAGAATGGTGATATCAACGTGCAACAACTTCGTTCAAGTGATAATATGACTGATTTGTTTACTAAGTCTCTACCAACTGCAACTTCCGAGAAGATGTGCACAAGATTGGAATGTGAAGACTCAAGCATTTGGCCTGAAGTTCTCATCAGGGGGAGTTAATACATGTCGTACTCTTTTTTCCATATAAGGTTTTGTCCCACTAGGTTTTTCTTATAAGGTTTTTAATGAGGCAACCAAAATATGTATTATTAGAAATGTGTACTCTTTTTCCTTCACTAGAATTTTTTCAACTGAGTTTTTTCTAGTAAGGTTTTAATGAGGCACATTATCTATGGACATCCAAGGGGGAGTGTTATGGAATACACATTCATTGTATGAATGTCCATACACATTCACTAAGTTTCATGAACCTTTTGTATGTTACATGTACCTATTAATTTGGGCACTTAATATTTGTAACCTTTTGGGTGGTTTCATCCTATAAATTGGGATGTTATTCACATTTGAATGGAGACTGGTATACACTTGAAATAAGAAAAAAGTCTTATACCTCCTCTCTAGATCTTTGTCTACATTTCTTGTCTTTTGCTATAATTTTATAACATATATATATATATATATATATATATATACAACAACAACTACAACATACCCAGTGAAATCACACAACGTGAGGTCTGGAGAGGGTAAAGTGTACGCAGACCTTACCACCTTGGTAGGTAGAGCGGCTGTTTCCGAGAGACCTTCGGCTCAAGACAAAGCACAAGCATAAGTACAAGCAAAGTAAGACAAACAAAGTGACTAAGCCATGATAGCGACTTCTGAAAAAGAAGCAATAACTAATGCAGTATATATATATTGGTTGTCCTTGATGTAGTAATTTTGGGTTTTGCTTCGTCGTTTTTTTTCACAAACAGGCTTGAAAATTTTATTATAGTTGAATGTTAACGTGTGGATATACATGAAACACGATATTTTTAGGCACACTATGTGGGTGAACGTTCCTTCTCTATCTCTTTTTGATTGGTTTAAGAAATTTTAGTCGAATGCTTAATTTTGTTATATGTGAAAGATTATTGGGTGCCTATTTTGTATGTATTTGTATCCTATGCTACTAAATACCATTGAGGTACTAATGACAACGGATATCTCCTCTTGTAGATAGTAATAGAATTACTAGTAGTCATATTATTAATATTATAGTTTCTTGTCCTGTGATTTATGTTATTGCCTGTGGTTTCTTATACTTCGATTATCGTATTATTTTGTGATAGTTACGATTCTTTTTTTGTGTTTTCTATACTGTTTTGAATTGGTTGTTCTTGTGTGAGAGTCTACCGGAAACAGTCTCTCTACAGGTAAATGTAAGGGTAAGGTCTGTGTACACTCTACCCTCCCAGACCCCACCTTGTGGGATTTTACTGGGTATGTTGTTGTTGTTGTTTATTTTTTGCTACTATCAACAAGTAGATTTTGTTGATAGATAGCATAAGGTACAATTGAAGCACCCACTTTAGTGAAGAAAGACATAGTCAAAGGGAAGAAGAAAATTAGAACATATACAGTTTAAAGTAAAGCCAAATAAAAATTGATCAATAGACAAAAAACATGAAAAAGTTACAATAAGGTATTTATTGTTTAGTGTGAGTACATGAGCAATAAATCGTTTATAGTGGGATGTTAGAGTTATTTCTTTTAAAGAAACTTGGCTCCTTTAGTAACATAATGTACATGTGAAAGTTTTACTCGGTAACAGAGTTATTGTTTGGCTTAAGTTAATCGTTTGTTTAAAGAGTTTGTTATTTATTTTTATTGGACGAACTTTCAAAGTTTAGTGTCTGTTTGGAACAAACTTTCACTTGAAAATTGACATTCTTTTCCTGACAGATTTACTATTGTATCTAATGTTAATTTGTTTTGTATTCTTCTAAGTGGTTACTTGAAATACACATCACAATTGGTAATACTTCTTCTTTTTCACTAATTAGAAAGTTGGATTTTTAGGGACGATGGCAATGGCGGGGAGGGTGGAATTTCGAGTATTCAATACAAAAACAAAGAAGAAAGAGGTGTTCCAATCAAAGGAACCAGGGAAGGTAAAATGTATGTTTGTGGAGTTACACCTTATACTTTCAGTCACCTGGGGCATGCTCGTGCCTATGTTGCCTTCGACGTTCTCTACAGGTATCTCAAGTACTTGGGATATGATGTTGTGTATGTGCGCAGCTTCACTGATATAGATGACAAGATAATTAATCGGGCCAAAGAGTCTGGTTCCAATTGCTCTGACTGCTCAATAAAGCCAATAGTTTCTAAAAGATATGGATGATCTCCAGTGTCTCCCACCGACTCATCAGCTGCGTGTTACAGAGTATATGGAGCAGATTAAGGACATGATTAATAAGATAATCACTAATGGCTGCGGATACAAAATTGATGGAGATGTTTATTTCTCTATCAATAGTTTTCCCAAGTATGGTCGTGGATTATCTGCTGTACGAAAATTAAAAGATGATATTTCTGGAAAACGAGTTAAGGTTGATTCAAGGAAGCGAAATCCTGCTGATTTTGCCTTGTGGAAGGCTGCAAAGCCGGGTGAACCAAGTTGGGACAGCCCATGGGGTCCTGGAAGACCAGGTTGGCATATTGAATGCAGTGCAATGAGTGAGTACTATTTAACACATTCTTTTGATATACATGGTGGTGGAATTGACTTAATTTTTCCACACCATGAAAACGAGATCGCCAAGAGTTGCGCTGCTTGCTGTCCGGAGAGTCATATTAGCTACTGGATGCATAACGGTTTTGTCAACAATAATGGTGAGAAGATGTCGAAATCCTTAGGGAACTTCTTCACTATACGTGAGGTTACTAGATTGTGTTGGAAATTTACTAATGTGGAATTAAGTTTATCCCATTATTTATGACTCGAACAATTGGGGCCCCGCACGTCGGAAACGTCGTTTTCCACACACGTGTACACGTAGTGCCAAGTATCGTAAATTTCATTAGTGAAAGAGATATTGGTACATACGTAATACGTTTGAGACATAGAATGATGGACGGTTATTGGCCAAATGACAAGTATTCCACGTTGGTAAACGAAGGAAGAAGTGTAAGATGAAACGAGTCGGAAATCGCTGTGGAGCCATGAAGGGCCGCGACGCAACACCGTCGGAGCCGCGGCGCCCCCATGGCAGCGCTAAATGGTGGCTTGGGCTACTGGAGCCGAGGCGCTTCGGAGGCAGAATGATGCGACGGAAAGATGAAAAGTTCTGACTTTTGGGCTGGTTTTGGAGCATTGAATCTCCATTATTTGGCCCATGAATTCAGCCATTATTTGGCTGAATGTAACCCCTCAATAAGTGTCATTACATGGCTATTGAAGGCCATTAGTTGGCTAGTTGAGGGGTCATTTCCATACACTATAAATTGAGGCCTTTGGCTCAATTGTTCAACACTCAGAAATTTTCTTCTTCCTCTCTAGCAAGTTTTCTATATTCAAAGTTCTTCAAGAGTAACACTTGAATTTCCTTTGCTCATTTGTTAGTTGCTGTTGTATCTTGGGAGACTATTGCCCACGAACGTAAAAGGATATATACGGGGCAATCTTGTTTTAAAGACAGAGTGTCATCACTCGACTCAGCAAATCACAAGGAGTTTGTATCATTCTTGATTCCAGTTTGTTGTAATCTTTAGTTTAATCCTTTCTAGCAATCTGTAATATTTACTTACTTCCCGTTTCCTACAATTGTTGTAACCCACAGATTGTACCATCCCCTTGCATTGAGGTACTTCTTGTTGGGTACGCACTACCACTCTCCTGTTAATTACTCAGTGTCAGAGATAGAAATTGCTTCAGAATCTGTTTTCTAAATTTATCAGACCTTACATGATTGTGAAGAGGCCTTGTCGTCATCAAAAGTAGTAGTACTAGATGGGGTGGCCATCCATGTTAGCCCTGAAGCCCAAAACTTGCGTAATGAGTTGGACACAAAACTTGCAGATGATTTGCATACACCTACAATTTTAAATGCTGCTCTTCAGGATGCCCTTAAACTCATGAACAAGCTGAAGAATGAGCTTAGGCAAAAGCAACAACATGAATTATATTTGTCCCTCACTCAGCTCAATGAGGAAGTAAAAACAGTTTTGAGTGTCCTTGGGTTGCTGGCTGTTGATTCAACCTCTGCGGTGTTGCAGCAGTTTAAAGAGAGCATTGGAAAGAGCCGAGTTGACGGAGGGGGATGTTTTGCACATAATAGAAGAAAGATCACTCGCAAGAAAAAATAAGGAATTTGGGAGAAGTGATCAGATTAGATGTGAGGCAAGGGAATTGCTCTTATGGATGGAGGAACACAAACTTGGAGGCCTTGCAGGAAAAGATAATTGTTAATTTTTATTTTTGGATAAGCTGACTTCTTCTGTTAATGAATTTGATGATCATAATTTAGCTATGTTTAAAACCTGGGCAAATGATTAATATAATATTCACATTTACATTATTGATTTGTTTGCTACTTTTTACACTTGGATGGTTCCGTTCAGTTAGTAGTGGTATTGTTTCTACTTATGATTCCTTATACTGAAGTCCCATGGCCTTCTCCTTACGAAGGAAAAGGCGCTTATTTCCCAAACCACTAGCTAACAATGTGCTCGAATGAATTTCTGATGTTTAAGTCACAGCTGGATGTGTTGTTAGTGCACTTTCGAAAAAGATGAGTGTCTTTATTCAAGTCAACCAGGAGTGTCTAGCATATTGTAACAATGATTTAACCCTCCAGATTAGAGTAAGTTCCACTAATTCACAAGCTTTGGGATCTAATAACCTTACGGCTGATGCACACATGAGTTCATTTCTTTACTTTGTTCTTATTTAACCGAAACCTGTGAATTTTCTGTCTGGATATGAAATCTTGTTTCACATGCATGCAGGACCACAAAATTTTCCTCTGATTCATATTCTTATGTTTGTTGTTTTTCAATAATTTTCACTGTACTGCTTGGTATCATTTAGTCTGAGCATCAGCTTAGAAGGGCTTGCATCTGACCTCTATAATGTTGGCTAGAATGATATTTTATAGGTAAATATATCTCCAAGATGGTCCGTAACTAAACTGTTTCTATGAGGTTCATACAATTCTTATTGCTTTAGGTCAAGAGCTAGCTCCTCTTATATTCCATTGTTAGAATCAATTGACCTGCCTCCTTTCGACAAAATTGAGGTTATATAGTTTGCCACTGATTTTTTTGGGCAAAACTTTTGGGGCTTTGGAAATTATGGTTGTATTATTTTTTCCCTAGAATAATGCTTACAACAAAACCATGTTGACACCTGCTAAGTTTCAGGGATGTGTATCTAGTATAGTAATATTCCGCAGCCTTTTGCAGTATATTTCTCTTGATCAAGGGCATACTGGAATCGTAGAAGAGTATGGAGTTGCGGTGAAGCCAAAGGTGCCATAATAGAAAGGGACTGAAAATGTATCGTTTGTACTGTATTATTTTCTAAATACACGACCTTGTTGAGCTCTTCCTGATCGCAAGTTCCTATGTTGCTGCCTCTTCCATCGTCTCTGACTCCCTAAAAAAGATTTGGATAGACTGTATAGTAGATATAATTTAACGACAGCTTATTTTTCCTAAAAAAGATTTGCAGTAAAGATTAAATTTATCAACAATCTTCTCATAAAATAATTTAAGACAGCTTATTTTTTCTAATTTATCACTGCAATCATTACACAACAAAAGGAAACAAAAAAAAGAAGAAATGATGAAGTAAGAATATAATGAAATCAGATTCTTACATTTGGTTTGAAATTGAAGAATACTACGGACGTTGGTGGAAAAGCAGCAGCAACGTTCATGGTGCGCAAAATGGCTTCCAATCAATATTCAGTTTCTTCATGGTGACCCATGTCGCTGAATCCTTCCTCGGTATACTCTTTACTCAGTTTGCTTCATGTGGTGTTAGTACCAACTTGTAGTTTAGAGTGCTTAGTTTTGATTTGGGTCCCAGGGAACTGTTGGCTGTTGGCACTAATTAATTGTTTTTGCTGGAACAAAAGAAATTTTGAGCCTTTTGCTTTAAAGTAACAGTTACCACTTCAGAAGCTATTCAAAATGCTAACTCTAAATAACTCTTTGTTGTCACTTAAAAAAAGGAACCTTTTGTCATCTTTCTTCCAAATTCTAGCGATGACAAAAATACCAGGTGATCCCTAGAAGCTTTGTTGGACAAAGTTACTTGGTACCTGTGCTGGTCGGAGGTAGCAGCCTTGCAGGTACCTGAGGTCCCCACAAGCTGACCTAAATACCACGATTATAAAAAATGGTTATCCTATCATCTTTGCATTTTAGGGGTATTATGACTATATTCTCATATTTGTAGTTCTGGTCTCATTGCTGATGCTGATATGATAAATTGTATTCTTCAATATATGCAGGTTAGTCTCATCAATGTTGTAGTAGCCAGATCTTTGATGCTTCCACGTAAGTGTTTGGTGTATAATTGACTGACCTATTCTGTTTGCATCTTGATGATGTCAATTGAAAGTTTACTGATATGTGCAAAACTTGTGTTTCCTGGATTAATGGATTGATTTTACTGAGTCTCCAGAAAGTTAGTGATCTGATCCATCCTGCTTTGCTGATATGTCATTTTCTTTTTATCAGCTAGAGATCTTTCATAGAGAAGTTTGAGGTATTTAGTTTTTACTGTGTTGCATTATGCTTGAAAAAGAAATCGTTGAAACCGGAAAAATTCCCTTTCTTCAGTTACCTCTGTGAGAGCAAGAGAGGAAGCACGACATGGTGGGAGGAACACTACACCTTCTTGTTCACCTACTGACATATTTTCACAATAAACTTACTAGCCCATATTTCTTCTTGCTATTATTAGAGTGCCATGAGAGGAAAGTTATCTTCTTTATTAAAACTCAATCTTCTCTAATATAGGTAAGATGTGAATTTACCCTTCCGTTTTATGATTTTGCCTTGCCTAAGTAATCTACTTTTCAAAAGAAGTAGTGGATGTAGAAGAAGCTAGATTATGAAACAATAAAGAAATGCTACGAATTGGTTCTTAATATGTTTCGTATATCATGTTTGTCCAATCTTTTTGTGCTTAAAATGTTAGTAATAAGATAAAGCAAAGAAGGCTTATTAACCACTGTGCTAGTTTCACTTTTGTACCTTTCTAATTGCACTTAAACTTTGCTGTTCTGAAATGAGTGAATTTAGCTAACAAAATTAATCTTTAGAGACCTTCTGACTTTTCTAACCCTTGGCCTGCTTTCATTGCTAAGTTTTCAATCAAATTACTAATTTTAAGGACCTAGGAAATCATAGCTGCTTGAACAGATTTATTTTGGATCATTTCATTTCGAAACAGTTATGATTTCCTAGGTCCTTAAAATTAGTAATTTACTGATTAATATTAACTGATTCATGAAATACATAACTAGCTAATGAATTTTCGGTTGCCTCACCATCCAATTTCTTTGAGATATGATCCTAATTTTCTTTTGGATAAGTTATAGTGCTAACCTTTTCTCTTGGTCTTTTTTCTGGGCAACTCTTTTTCTTTTCAATTTGCTTATGTTTTACGCTAATGCTTCACTGTTGTGCTACATCTCAAACTGAATCTAATCCCTGTAGTGCGACCTTAGAGACTGCTGTATGTGACCTAGTTAAATCACACATTTAATAAGAATAAAGGAATGAAATGCATTGGACATGGAAGAAAGGACGTTAAAGCAAAATAATTTATATTTTCCGAAGGTAAGGTGGCAGAATCTGTATGACCTTTTAATATGCTTATTAATGTCCGACTTTTGTACCTTTTTTGTAACCTTCACGATTAACTGAAATAAAATCGTCTTATGTTTGTGTGAGAGTTTTCATGGTTAAGATTTGTTGGTATTACAAAGGATTGCAGGAACGGAAATTACAAGTAACTGCTTACGTAAGAATTGATTACAATTCAACTAGAAAACTGAAAATTACAAAGATGAACAAGAAAAACTGAAAAAATTGTTTTTGCTGAGTCGAGTGTGGCACTCTATCCTTAAGACAATATTGCCCCGTATGTATCCTTTATACGTCCTGGACAATTTGTCTCCCAAGATAAAACAGCAATGGAACACTTGAGCAAAGGAAACTCAAATGCTACCGTGAAGAATATTGAGTAACGAAATGATGCTTGGAAGATGTAGGAAGAAACTGTTTTGCTTGTGTATTTTCGTGTATTGTAAGTGTGCCTCAACAATAGTGTAAGGGGTGTTTATATAGGTGAAGGAGGAGCAGCAAAACTGCCTCCATAAGTGCCATTACTGGCCAAGTAATGGCCATTATGGAGGTAGTAATGTCACCAAAATAAATTGTGAAGGACACCAACGGATTGGCCATTATAGGAGGAGTAATTCAGCCAAAATAAATGGCTGAATTGAGTGCTGTGGCGTTTCTGCTTTGACCGTCCAAATTCTGACTTTCTGGAAACTTCAGGGACCAAACTGTACATCTTGAAGGGACCAAACTGTACATCTGAAAGAATTCTGGTCCAAACTGTACATCTGAAACTTCTGGGATCAAACTGTACTTCTGGCAAAGTTTTCTGGCCCAAAAAGATAATATCAGAAGGCCCACAGCCCACGACCCATGACCCCGGAACTCAGAACCGGACGGGCGGGTAGCGGCGGCACGCGTGTGGTCTTTCCTCTAACCGAAGCACATCTAGGTCCTCCCTCCTTTAAACACATGGGATACCCCTTGGGGTCCCAAACCCCAAACCAATTTCGAGTCTTATATACACAACAATTCTTTCTTCCTCTACCGATGAGGGAGAATTGAGCACACACCACACTTTTCCATGCTTCAAACACCTTACTTTGTGAACCAATATCTCTTTCATTTCTCAATGAAATTTGACGATTCTTGGCCCTACGGTTATCTACGTACTTAGTAGATCATGCATGTGTGAAGAACCGGATTCTCCAACAAACGTAACACTAGTGGTCAAGCCGTTAAAGTTGGTCGGTCGCAACTCCCGCCAAAGGCTAATTTCCAACAAGATTATCCTTCTCAAGTTGTAATGTTTCATTCTTCTGCAAATGTTTACGGAATGTGTAAGTTAGTGTTGCACATCTCTGTTTTGTTTTTCTCTTAGTGTTGCAAGTCTCTGTTTGTTGTTCTCATCTTCATCTTTTTGTTTTGTGGCTGATCCACATGTATGAACAGTAGTTTAACAATTATTAACGTTTTGAGAAGTTGGATAATTTGTTCCTTAGATTGGGAATCACTATGGATGATAATGATCCAACATAAAAGAGCTGCATAGCCCGATATTATCATACTTGCATGCATCATTAAGCACTCAAATAGAAGAGCACTCACTTAAAACCTGAATTAGAAAAGCCTTCTTTTCTTATTTCACTTGGTCATCTTGGTTGATAAAACCAATTTCACTACTTCAGTTTTAGATATACTCTCCAGCAAATCGAACCAACAACTGATAGCCTTGCAGAAATACTTGAACTTGTTTTCATCATTTGGTTTGGAAATGTTGATATTGTTTCTTATATGAGAGAAAAGTTACTTAAGTTTACTTCAGAAGTGATGAACTCTAATTGAAGCACAAAATTGTTAACAACAAGAACAACATACCAGGTGGGGTCTGGGGAGGGTAGAGTGTACACAGACCCTACCTCGTCGAGATAGAGAGATTGTTTTCGAAAAACCCTAGGCTCAAGTGACACATAACAAGGCAGTTTGAAAAAGACAATACAGAAGGCAAAAGGCATAACAAAGAAGACATATCAAATAATAGCGAAAGTGTACCATAACATTCATAGCAAAAATAAAGCGATAACCGAAGCACACAAAACAACAGAAACTTAAGGACAAGAAACTACAAGACTAATGCTAAATACTATCTACCCACCAGGCCTTTCCTGCAGGAAAGCGTGACAACACTACCTTCTAATCTTCTGCCCTAATCCGTGACCTCCATATCCTCCTATCTAAGGTTTTGTCCTCGATAAGCTGAAGCCGCGTCATGTCCCGTCTAATCACCTCTCCCAATACTTCGTCGGCCTACCTCTACCCCTCCTTAAACCCACCACTGCCAATCTCTCACATCTCCTCACCGGGGCATCTGCGCATCTCCTCTTCACATACCCGAACCATCTCAGTCTCCCTCCCTCATCTTGTCCACCACAGAGGCCACTCCCACCTTGTCCCAGATATCTTCATTCCTAATCTTATCTCTCCTGGTATGCCCACACATCCACCACAACATTCTCATTTGCGTAACTCTCGTCTTCTGGACATGAGAGTTCTTAACTAGCCAACACTCCGCCTCATACAACAAAGTCGGCCTAACCACCACTCTGTAGAACTTACTTCTAAGTTTTAGTGAAACCTTCTTATCACACAAGATTCCTGAGGCGAGCCTCCATGTCATTCACCCCACACCAATACGATGTGGGACATCATCATCGATCTCTCCATTTCCTTGGATTAAAGACCCCACATACTTATCTTAATTTGATAGGAAAAAGAGACACCAGATACTTAAAACTTCCTTTTAAGGGATGACCTGTGTATCAAGCCTCACTCCTACGTCATCCTCATGCGTTACATCACTGAACCTTTTTTTGAAACTGGTAACATGTTATTCACAGAAGCACTAAGGCAGTGCAAGCCTATTTTACAGATTACAAGAGTCCTAGCATATCTACCAAAGATTCTGTATCTTCTACCTGACTTTCTTTACACCAAAAATAAAATAAGTGAACACAGTTCATCTTAACTTCCCAAAAAGGCTTGTGCTTATCTTCAAAGAAGTTGTTGGTCCTTTTCTTCCATACTGTCGACCATATGCAGGCAGGTACTAGACTACACCATGATTTCTGCCTCACAATGCCACCATTGTTGTTCCAACACTCCAGAAGCTCTACAGTGGTTGCTGGCATGGTCCATTGCTTTAAGAGTTGCCACAATTCTGTTAAGAGCACAGTGAATAAAAAGATGGTTGTTGGTTTCCAAAGCTCTGTCACACAAAATACATCTTGAACATAAATGAAAGCCCCTCCTTTGCAACCTCTCTTGAGTAAGGCAAGCTCTTCTTACCACCAGCCATGAGAAACAGATGACCTTGGAAGGAGCTTTTACTTTCCAAATTTCCTTCCATGGCCATCTATTTGTTTGCTGTCTTGAGAATGAAAGTTTTGAGTAAGCAGATTTTACTGTATCATCATGCTCCTTCAGTCCTTTAAATCCCTCCAAGGTTATCAATCAGCAACTCTCCCAAGTTCCCAGTCATCGAGTCCTCTCTTGAATATGATGTTCGATCCATGCTGCCCCCATGCTTCTTCCATTTTAATTTCTGGCATTATAGTGATGCTATAGAATTCTGGAAACAGATCTTTAATTGGACCATGTCCTAGCCAATTATCATTCCAAAAACGTGTTTTTCTTCCATTTCCCACCCTTATACTTGTGTTGAACAGCATAAAATTCCAGAGTTGCCTGATTGTTCTCCATACTCCAACTCCATAAGGGCTGGTAACAGGATTGGTGCACCATTGTTCTACTTGCCCACTCCAAGTATTCGGTTTTGGTCTTGGAGCACAAAAATTAATGACCTGGTTTGACTAAGTCACTAACGTCGCTACTTGTTACTCAATACCCTGATATATCCCCTCATAAATAAACGAAAACCCTTTGGCAGAGTTTGAGAAATACGAGTTATAATTTTCCATAGTTTCCTGGTGTCAGGTGCTAGGGGTGAGCACGGGTACAGGGTACCCAGATACCCGACCGGAACCGACACTAACGGGTAGGTTCCGGGTAGATATATTATAATAACGGGTAGGGTCCGGGTAGTAAAATTAGGAACCGATCAATGTCGGGTCCGGTTCCGGCAAATAGAGACAGGGTACCCGGACCCGGAACCGATACCCGGAACCTATAAAATATTAAATATTTTAATTTTTTTTAGAAACATTTGGACCACTTTTAACTTTCTCCAAAATTATTTGTTGTACGCCTGCACATTGATTTTCCCCACCCCAAGACGTAAATATTTTAGCTTTTTCACCCCTTTATTCTAGAATGCTCTTTGTGCCCTAAGAGAAAACACTCAAAACTCTCTCAATAATAATGGCGTTTTAGCTACACCACCGAGCTTCATCGTCGTCGTTGTTGAAGCTTTCTCTCAAGTACTTTCATCGTTGTCGTCATTGAAGCTTCACCTTTGCCTCTTTCTCTCCTTTGGTTGTGTTCACGTCATTCCTAAAATGCATATGGGTTCATAACTAACTCTTCAATTTCTTTTTAATATCATATGCTTCATTTCTATTTAGCGATACTCATCTTCAATTTGTATTACTTTTTTATTTGAAATGTAAATCTATTTTTAAAATTTGTGTATATTTTTGTAGTTGTGAAGATGAAATTTAGGGATTTACTAGTATAATAAAGTTTTTCTTTTGTATCGAAGAGCTTATGAACACGAAAATAAGTTTAATTGGATATTTTCAAATTTATTTTGAAATCAACACGCTCAATTAATTGAGTGTCAAATTTGGCTTGCAATAGGTTTTAGCAATTAGCTTTTCTACAATGAATAAGTTTTCTAAAACTTCTTATAAGGGTACTAAAAACTCCGATTGCAGGCTAAAAAACTACTTGATGAAATTATTTTAGAACTCTTTTTTATTCTCATAGGCTTAAAAATTGTAGCTTAATTTGTATTTTTTATTTACAGGGTACCCGGGAACCTACCCGGACCTTGCGGGTCCGGGTAGGTTCCGGGTAATGATTGCTACGGGTAGGTTCCGGGTAGTAAATTTAGGAACCGATCTTTTACCGGGTAGGGTCCGGGTAGTTAAAAAATGTTAGGGTACCCGGACCCGCTCACCCCTATCAGGTGCAATGTATTTTCCGCACCAATGACGTGTGAACTGAGTATGGGCAAGCTCCTTTAAGAAAATGTATCCTTTTTCATAATGTAACTATTATATTGATGTGATGAAAAATCTCCCAGCGGTATACAGGAGTAGAGAACTTACACAAAATTCTGGTATGTACAAACATCACTTAATCATAGATAATAGGAACCTCATGGATGTATCAAAAATTAACTAGGAACAAAACCAGGCCATTTCATGTGTTTTGGAACTCCTCGATCTTCCAATCTTATAGGTTTCTTCTGAATCTCAAAGTTCTACCAGTTCCTCCATCTTGTACCTAAGTACTTGAGCGGTTATCGTATCTTTCTAGCTAGATTAAAGATAGTAGGCACGACTATTAAGTTTGTGAATCTGGGAATTTAGAGAAATTTGATGAGGAACAAACTAGATGGAATAGAAGCTAATACAAATTATCTAAACTCACTACTTATAACTACCAGTAACAACTAATAACAGATACCCTCCTAACTGATTAAGTTACAAAGTTTCTAGCTGTAAGCTTTAGTCCACCTGGTTGTAATACTTATTCAAAGTTCACCATGCTCTGCTATCAGCTGTACCACTTGGCTCAATAAAGGCATCATTATGGGTGTTCTCGCCACATAAAAGCTCAATAAAGGCATCATTAAGGGTGTTCTCGCCACATCAACCGTACTTCCAAAAAGCTGATTTATTTTCATTTCCTCTGTCACTTTCATATTATTCCTCCGTAATTAGCACTCGTGAGGCAATGTGATAGGATTACTTTGACGGATTAGGGTTCCCACGCCACTATACGCATTGGTGAGACCGGCGACCAATTGTAAGACTAACTGGTTATTAGTAACCGGTGAACCAATGTTTCTTAATTGATCGGCCAACACTTTGAGTCGTTGACAATATGTAGAAACATTAGAAAAGTCCGCCATGTCAATGGTTGAGAACTCTTGTTCCAATGTAACAGCGCGAGAGTTTTGGTTATCTTGAAAGATATCTCGCAAGCGTTCCCAAGCCGCCATGGCTGTTGAATCCGGTTCCATTATCGTATGCAACAAGTCAGTGGAGATTGTTGCATAAATCCAACCAAGGACTGTGGCATCAAGTGTATCCCACAATTCCTTGTCTGCATCGTTTGTTACGTCTTTCCCCTTTCCATCTTTCGGAGGAATTATATGATGAAGAACTTTGTGAGCACGACAACATATTTTGAATAATTTCGCCCAAGTCGCATAATGAACAGTTTCCATTTCTAGTTTGATGGAAACATGTGTTTTGATGTTTGAGACAGCAAGGGCATGATGAAATGATGATTTGGTTTTAGACATAATTGGTTGTGATGAAGGATAATCAATAATGGAGTAAGAAAAAAAAAATTCGGCCACTAGGGTTTTAGGGAGGAAGAGGACCGAAAATTTGGAAGAAAATAAAATTATTTTGGATCTTTCCTTAAGCTCTTGATACCATGTAAAACTTTGAAAATATTTTCCTCAATGTATTCATCCTAAAAGGAAACAATATATACACCATATACATTGAAGGTAGAAGAGTAAATCATGCCTAATCAATCCCTAATAATCTTCTACTTAATTAACATAATATTCCTAATTAACATTTTACTACTTACCATATATAAAATGATACTACATTAATACATAATAATAATATTATTTACACAATATTCTAACGCAATGAACTTAGCCATGGAACTAAACAAATATTAAATCAAATTTATTTGATGAGATTCTAACAAATGCTTAAATATTTCCAGCGTCCAAAATAGCAGTGAGATACTGGCGTATAACAAATTGGGTCCACAACTCACTCATTTGAGCATTCCTGTTCTCAATGTAATCATCTTGATCGGTCTCAGATGAGAAATCGTTTGGAAACAGTAGCTCTCCTTCATTGAGCAAAACAAGGATTTCCTCGTAAGTTCCAATAAAAAATGAGTTCTTAGTGCCAACGATACCAAAATTCATTTTTTCATGTGTCTCGAGATTGTAAGACACTAGCTGTCCTGTGCTTCTTGTCAAAAGTATTTCACTATCGTTCCTAAAGCCCAGAATCATTCCAGGTTCCGTGTCAAGAGAGACATTGAATTCGTTGCTCCATGACTCAACAACACCATACTCTTTCATTACCCATATAGAACAACACTGGGTCCAAGTATAACTGTTTTCGTAGTGTTATGTTGGTGTCAATACTAAATGATGCATTATTGAATCGAACAGAATAAAGTTCCTTCTTTTGAGGTATTGAGAAGTATCTAATAATTGTATGTGTAGGGGTTTTTTTAAAGAATAGTTTGTTGAGTGTGTAGCTGAATGAATTCGGTGCTTGAGATTAAAGAGTTCCACGATTTTGATACACACCTCAATCGGAGAAGAGATGTTAGTGCTAGCCTTGAGAGTATATGGACCATCACTTCTTCATGGATATGATATGACATTTTTCTCGGACGCTGAGACTAGGGATATTGGCTTTTTTCCTTTTCCCTTCCTCACTTTTCTGTTTTTTTAGAGAAGAAGAGGTTCTGGAGTGGGGGAGGAGTTAAAATGACGGAGCAGCCACTGTTGTTGCAGGCTTTTGAAGTTTATTCCCGGTGAAGAGAGCTTCAGAAGTATGTTGATGTCTAGAGAAGTAATAGAAGCACGTCTTTTATACAAGGAAGATAGAGCAAAGACGCCCCACGGGCACATGCGAGTTGATAAGTGGCAAGGTGATTGGAGTACAACTATTCCGACGTCGCGGGTTCGAATCCGTGTGGTGACAGTCTTTGCTGAAATATTGCAAGGGTTGTTGCTGGGTTCGTGTCCCGTTGGTCCTCTCCCTTGCAGGACTGTCACTGGCGCATATCTCTCGATTTACATCTCACCTGGCCAAGGGCCTCTGATACAGGTGGGGGTTTCGCCTTCGGACTTTCCCCTTCACAAAAGATAGAGCAAAGACAATTCTGTACCACAAATAAATAAATGCATGCTAATCTGTAAGGGGGGAAATATGTTAATCCTGTCCAGATTTTCCCCGAATTCTGAGGCGAAGAATCTGAGAAGGTGGTCCAATTTTTAGAGCTTGGTATGGTGAATTGAGGGGTGGGAATTGCTTTTCGTTTGTACTGTACCAACCAATAGCAAAGTGGAGAAATAGAACAAAGGCCAGTTTGTTTGACTATAAATTGTCGTTTGCTATTAGTCAGCAAACTACGATTTTATAAATCTAAGCCCGATTGACAAGCTGATATATTGATACTTACATCAATAAGATATTACATGCCAAATTTGGACTTCTAGAGATGAAATAGTTTGATTTCATTTGGATTTATAGGATTTTCTAGGTTTTAAAAGAGGAAAGAAATGGAATTTGAACCGATTTATAAACAAAATGTGCTGCCCTCTTACCTTGTGATTACGATTTAAGCAATTTGAGATGTTTGTTCTCAAACTTTACTCAGGTAGAGTTGTTAAGCCCAGAAAGTGTTGTCATAGTAAGCTATTGCCTCACCAACTAGCTAATCAGACGCGAGCCTCTCCTCAGGCAGATTTATGCTTTTTCTCCTCAGCCTACGGGTTATTAACAATTGTCTCCTGATGTTGTTCCCCTCCCAAGGGCAGGTTCTTACGCGTTACTCACCCGGCCGCCATCAAAAACACCACTTTCCGTCCGACTTGCATGTGTGAAGCATGCCACCAACATTCATCCTGAGCCAGGATCAAACTCTCCATGAGATTCATAATTGCATTACTTAAGATTCATTGTTCGTAGACAAAGCGGATTTGAACTTTGTAAAGATATGACATTTGGGCCTAACTTAATCCCAAAAGCTAGCTCGTGAGGGGAAGACTGCCCAAGTCCATATAAGCAAACCATCAGTCCATTCCCCAACCAATGTGGGACTCTAACCCACTCTAACACCCCTCCCCCCTTCACGTCCAGGTCCAACTGGAGCGTGGACGGGGAGCCCAGACAGGAATAGACCTGGCTCTGATACCATGTAAAGATATGATATTTGGGCCTAACTCAATCCTAAAAGGGGAGAATTGTCCAAGTCCAGCAAACCACCAGTCCATTCCCCAACCAATGTGGGACTATAACCCACTCTAACATAATTGTCTTCTATTCCAAGGCATTACTTGTATCCATGCGCTTCATAATCTCTTGGAGTTTGCTCCAAAAAATATGGCCGTCCATTCCCCCTTACGTTATTCCCATGAGCCTCTTATCTGTTCTTATTGCACGACAACGGGAGAACAAATTCAACAAGACAAACTCACATTGGGGTTAGGGATCAGGCTCGAACTGATGACTTCCACCACGTCAAGGTGACACTCTACCGCTGAGTTCTATCCCTTCCCCGCCTGTGTGTATATGTATGTAATGCAAGAAAATTGTAACAACTTCATTCATAATGATTTCCTTAACAATGAATATATCTTTTTGCCAATCATATTTATTGTTTAGTACCACTCTATTCAAGATAGATCTTATGTGCAATGAGGTGCACGTCTTAGTGCCTTGCCTACATTGAAGCACAACCTAACTACCTAAATGAGGTGCAATGCCTACCTGAGCATCTTTAATCTTCATGGATTAAGCGTACCTCAAATGAGCCTTTGATAACACCCCTGATTGAATAGAATGGATATACAATGTGCACATACTCCAATCCATTTAATTTTAGACAGAGACATAATTGATTGATTATCTCCAGCTAAAAAGTTAAAACAAATATATTAGAAATTTTTTAAATCACAAGTAATATAAAAGTGTCAAATGAAGGGTTGAGTATGATATCTAGTACTCCCTCCGTCCCAAAAGATTGTCCTAGTTTGACTTGACACGCAGTTTAAGAAATAAAGGAAGACTTTTGAAATGTATGGTTCAAAATAAGCCTTAAATAATTATGTGGTTGTAAATCATCTCATAAAGTTAAATTGTTTCTAAATATAGAAATGTGCCAATATTTTTTGGACAAACTAATAAGGAAAGTAAGACAATCTTTTTGGGACAGAGGGAGTAATTAATTCCCGCCTTTATCTTTTTGGGATAGAAGGAAAAAGAAAATGTAGGGGAGGGATAGAAGGAAAAAGAAAATGTAGGCCCCCCCTCTTATATTGTCCACGCTCTAGATGTCCAGCCTTGTGCGTAAGGCGGGGTGTTGAGTTTTCCCACATCGGTGGGATAAGTGGTCCTTGGTCTCCTTATATGGCTTGGATAATCCTCCTTCCTTTACGCTAGCTTTTGGGGTTGAGTTAGGCTAGAAATTCATTCTTACATGGTATCATAGCTTAATTGTAGCTTGTAATAGGAGTAAATTTACCACATTGTGAAAAGATGAATATTGAGAAAAATATTCTAATTATTCTAATCATTCTTACATGGTATCAAAATATTCGGAAAAAGATCCTACCCTAAACAAAAAATTACTCCAACAAAATTGGCCACCCCCCTCCTCCACCTGCTGACCACCACACTTCCTCTTAATTTTTACTCTTTTCCATTATCATTTTCCTTTTGCCGGTCAGCAATGTCGGAATCCAAATCCACATTTCATCCCGCTCTTGCCGTATCTAACATCAAAACACATATTTCTGTCACTCTTGAGATGAAAAATGTTCATTATGCAACTTGGGCAGAGTTTTTTAAAATCTGTTGTCGTTCCCACCGGGTTATTCATCACATAATCCCCACGGAAAAAGACAAAGAAAAGGTCTTAAAAACCGATGATGAAAAAGAACTTTGGGAAACTCTTGATGCCACAGTTCTCTCGTGGATTTATGCAACTATCTCTAGTGATTTATTGCACACAATAATGGAACCCGATTCTACGGAGATGGAGACCTGGAATCGCTTGCGGGATATTTTTCAAGACAGCAAAAATTCCCGCGCCCTCACGTTGGAGCAATAATTTTCTACCACCGACATGGCGGATTTTTTGAATGTGTCGGCGTATTGTCAATGCCTCAAAGTCTTGTCGGATCAACTCAAGAATGTTGGTTCACCGGTTACCAACAATCGCCTGGTTTTACAATTGGTTGCCGACCTTACCGACGCGTATAGTGGCATGGGAACGCTCATCCAACAAAGCAACCCTCTACTATTTTTTTACCAAGCCTGTTCGATACTTATTCTTGAAGATGCGGGTTTCGCCAAAAAGGTCGACCGTCTCAAATTCCGCCATGATTGCTACCCCAAAAAATGAGGTTACTATCAATTTTGAACCTACACAACAAAATCGGAGACAAAAAAGACAAAGTAGTGGTAAAAATCGGGGTGGAAATCGCGTAAATAACAAAAGTGAAGGCCACCGGAATTTTGGTGGCTTAGGAAATGGCGGCAGGAACAATTCTGGTGGCCAGCAGTGGTAGCCCCACGGCAGACTAGCCAAGTGGGCCTAGCAGTGGCAGTAGGTTGTACCATCGTGCCCATACCCGATGGGAAGCGGGCTAGTCGATTCGGGACTCATCGCTGAGCCACCGCCGGTCCCACATAATTTTAGGTCGTGCGGTTTGGGCCCAGATGGCGGCGGCGATTTTGGCTCAGTTTTGGGCCACTACCGACCCAGTGGTAGGAGGCCCATTCGATAGTGGCCAGCCCAATCGATATTGAGTCTGTCATGCACACTCTTGGACTTAACCCGCCCGACGTGAATTGGTATATGGACTCTGGAGCGACGTCTCATATGACGTCCTCCCAAGGTAATCTCTCATTCTATTTTAATTTGAGCAAAAATAATGATATAATTATCGTAAATGGTCATTCTATTCCAATTCGAGGTTATGGTTCTACTAAATTGTCCCCTCTAAACCCACCACTAACCTTAAAGAATGTTCTTCATGCTCCACAATTGATTAAAAACTTGGTATCTGTTAGAAAGTTTACTACTGATAATTGGGTATCTGTAGCTTTTGACCCTTTTAGATTTTCTGTGAAGGATTTTCAGACGGGGACACTTCTAATGAGATGTGATAGTCAAGGGGAGGTATATCCAATCACTTCACCCATTCAACGATCCAAGTTACCATCCACTTTTGCAGCTTTCGTACCTTCGTTATGGCATGAATGTTTGGATCATCCGGGAGCACCTTTCTTTACTCAAATACAAACTTTGAATAAGTGTCGTTCATGTCCACTTGGTAAACATGTTCAATTGCCATTTGTTTCATCTAATTCATGCACACTTATGCCTTTTGATATTATCCATTGTGATATTTGGACTTCACCCGTTTTGAGCTCTTCGGGCAATACATATTATTTGCTTTCGTTAGATGATTACTCTAAGTTTTTGTGGATATTTCCCTTGTCTAAAAAATCATAAATTTTTCCACATTTCTCAAATTTAGAGCATTAATCCAAAATCAATTTGAACGGGCGATAAAAAATATTCAATGTGATAATGGTAGAGAGTTTTATAACAGACATTTTTGTAACTCTAATGGTTTAAACTTTCGCCTTTCATGTCCCCACACATAAATGGGAAGGCGGAATGACAAATACGAACCATAAATAACATTGTTCGAACATCCCTTGCCCATGCAACATTACCCTCCTAATTTTGGCATAATGCATTACAAATGACCACATATTTAGTGAACATACTTCCCCACAAAAACTTGTCCTATCAAGCTCCACTAAAAATTCTCTACTTACGGGACACCTCTTATTCTTATTTACGGGTATTCGGGTGCTTGTGCTATGCTCTTTTCCATCCACCACAATCACCAAACTTTAACCCCGGGTCTACTCCTTGTGTTTTCTTGGGATATCCTTCTAATCATCGATGTTATAAATGTTACGACCTCTCTTCCAATAAAATAATTATAAGTTGTCATGTAATTTTTTATGAAATAAATTTCCCATTTGCCAAAATGCACGAGTCCGGACCACCTACCTATAATTTTCTTGATGATGGCCGGCCCCCGTATTTAACCAAATTTTTTCCTCCCCGACCAACCCCGTTGTTTCATCCAGCTCAAATAATTTGGGACAAATGGGCCCCGAAACAGTGCCCTAGCCACGTGCCAACACTGCTCAGCGGACTAGGCCTCTAGTCCGAAGCCCATCTCCCAGTCCCCTCACTGCTTCTGTTCAGTCACTACTTGGCAGTGGCTTGGGCCGCGGCCCAATTCCCGTCCACCTGCCAGGTGGTGTAACACCACTTGTCCAAAATTTGGCCTAATGACCCATCACCCATAGTCAACACGAAATTGCCAAACCCAACTCCAAATTTAGCCTACACACTCAAGTCTCAAAATGGCTATGGATGATGAATTTCATGCTTTTATTAAAAATAGGATGTGGGAATTGGTACCTCGTCCCCCTAATGCTAATATAATTCGGTCTATGTAGATTTTCAGTCACAAAGAAAAATCTGATGGTACTTTTGAGCGGCATAAAACTCGTCTTGTAGGTGATGGCAAGTGACAATATGTTGGCATCGATTGCGTTGACACGTTCATTCCGGTGGTTAAACCAGCAACTATTAGAACAGTCCTTAGTTTGGCTCTCTCAAAGGCATGACCACTTCATCAATTAGATGTCAAAAATGCTTTTCTACATGACCAACTAAATGAAACAATGTACATGTACCAACCTTTAGGATACATGGACTCTAAATATCCTAATCATGTGTGTCTGCTCAAGAAATCATTATATGGACTAAAGCAAGCCCCCCGAACATGGTACAAGCGGTTTGCTATTTTTTTTCTCATATTGGTTTTTCCAACAGCCGTTCCGATCACTCTCTGTTTATCTACCATCATGTTAATAATATTGTTTATCTTCTTTTATATGTGGATGATATTATATTAACTGCCTTATCAGATGCTTTTCGTAAGTCAATCATGTCCCAGCTTGGTTCTTAATTTGCAATGAAGGATCTAGGGTCATTACACTAATTTCTAGAAATAGTTGTGACATGTCATGCATGTGATTTATTTCTATCCCAAAAGAAGTACGCAACTGAAATTGTTGAACATGATGGCATGTCCTCTTGTAAACCTTCGGCAACTTCGGTGGACACTAAATCCAAATTGAGTGCATCCTCCAACAAGCCATTTGCCGATCCGACACTCTACCGCAGCCTGGCAGGGGGCCTGCAGTATTTGACATTCACCAGGACGGATATTTCGTATGTTGTGCAACATGTGTGCCTTTTCATGCATAATCGGATGGATAACCATATACATGCCCTCAAACGCATTGTGCGTTAGATTCAGAGTACTCTAGAGTATGGCCTGCATTTATACCCATCGTTGACAACCACACTTGTCTCCTATACGGATGCCGACTGGGGAGGATGTTCGGACACCAGACGCTCCACTTCTGGTTACGGTATATTTCTTGGTGATAACTTGGTGTTTTGGTCCTCAAAAAGGCAGGCAGCGTTATCCCGATCCAGTGCCAAAGCAAAATACCGAGGTGTTGCCAATATTGTGTCTGAATCATGCTGGCTTCGGAATCTTCTTCTCGAACTCCACTGCCCGATTCCGAAGGCCACATTGGTGTATTATGATAATGTTAGTGTCATCTACCTCTCTGGGAATCCGGTCAATCACCAACACACTAAACATATTGAGCTGGATATCCACTTTGTTCGTGAAAAAGTTTCACGCGGACAAGTTCGTGTCTTACATGTCCCGTCGTGCTATTAGATTGCAGATATTTTTACTAAAGGTCTTCCGTTGATATTATTTAAAGATTTTCGGGATAGTTTCAACATACGTCCGTCTCCCGCTTCGACTGCGGGGGAGTGATAGAATAATTGATAGATGATAGAATAATTGATAGAATAATTAGTAATTCATAATTGTAATTAGTAATTATTATTGAATCATATGTAAATGGTAGGAAGTAAATTAGCATTATCTTAAGAAATTAGATGGCATGATTCTCTCTTCATCATATCATTTCATTAGCTTAAATATTAAGAAAAGTATTCTAATCATTCTTACACTATGTTTAATCTTGAAAACTGGAACAAGCATTGTTACAGAAACAACATGGAAGTATATTGACTGTCGCTCCCAACCCAACAAAAACAACATAATGCTTTCAAGATAGAGACCCCAATTGCCCCCGGGGCACATGCGAGTTGGTAAGTGGCAAGGTGATTGGGGTACAACCACTCCGACGTCGCGGGTTCAAATCCGTGTGGTGACAGTCTTTGCTGAAATATTGCAAGGGTTGTTGCTGGGTTCGTGTCCCGTTGGTCCTCTCCCTTGCAGGATTGCCACTCGCGCATATCTCTCGATTTACATCCCATCTAGCCGAGGGCCTCTGGTACAGGTGGGGGGTTTCGCCTTCGGGACTTTCCACTTCACAAAGATAGAGACCCCAATTCATTTATTGAGTCGTTATCATTGGCTTTCAAATTAGGAGACGACTCCAATGGATAACAATGTCATGAAGTCATTACTGCGATCCCATAATTGATAAATGATTGAGTCCAGATATGTTCATATTCATTGCTTATATCTGCAATTCATTCTCATTATTGGATCAAGTTAAAGCTGGATATGCAACCAGTTTAATGAACAAAACAGACAAAAAGAGAGGAAGGAAAATCCCTTTAACTTTATCTAGATAGCTCTCTCCTCACACTACAGCCACTAATCCACCGCCGAGGCCGTCTTCAATGGCAAATCACCCCCTGAACCACCAGATCTAGACCGATGAAACTAGATCACCCACTTCCAACCAAGCCTACATTTACACCACACTCCTCCACCAACATAGGAACTAACGAAACACTGATGATTGGTCGAAGATTTGATTGATATAAATTATTCATGTAATTTCAGTATATAAAGATAAGATTTCAAATTAAAACATGAATAATTATATCATATTCTTGTATTTTTCTAACAAATCTTACGGGAAAAAAAACACATGAAAAAGGGAGAAATGAAAAGGCTAAAAATCAAAGAAGAAGAAGAAGAAAAAGCTACTTTGACTAATATGGAAGATGTCATTTTGTAGTCTTCTAAAAAATCCTTTTTAATTTTTCTTGCTCCATAATGGAGTAACTGGGATAGTCGATGAAGTTTGATATATATTTATAGTACTATTTATATTTCAAACTGTGCAAGAATGATAGTTTTAATTAATCATTATTATCACGTCTATATATTTTATCTCTAAGTTATAATTTTATCAATTTTGTATTTTCGTGAAGCAAAATTAATATTTATAACTAACTATTAAAATAGTAGAGTTATAGTAAATTTTAGTTATCTATTATTCCAAATTTTTATCTTCTTTCTTTCAATCCTATTCTCGCGGAGGGACTGAATCAAATAGTTTATTGATTTGATGGGTCTTTATTTTATTTATTTCAGTCCTATTTTCACGGAGGATTAAATCAAATAGTTTATCAATTTGAGGGATTTTTATCTTATTTCTTTTAGTCCTATTCTCACTAAGGGATTGAATCAAATAAGTTTATTGATTTAAAGGCTAATCACAAGAGGTCTTTACACCTCTTAGAATAATTCAAGCAAGAAAATATTTCGGTTTAATCGTCACTAGTAATAAATCAATTTAATTGACATAACCTTACAGAGTGTTGATTAATTATTTACTTCGAGCAAAATATAATTGAATTAGAAATAAGCAATTATTCTTTAGAGAAATTTGTGTGAAACTGAGATTTTATTATAATAATATTATCAAGTGAATTCAATGATTCTCAACTCTTTTTAAATATAAATATTTCGGAAGTGATTTGTTTTAATTTAAGTAGTGTAGAATTCCCGACTCACCTTTCATCAATTTGATTCTCTCAAATAGTAGTCAAAATATTATAAGTCTGTAACATAAATTTTTCAATCTTAGTGGAACGATATCATAAACTATACTAGACTTCGACATAATACAGAGTACTATTGTGATGTGACCAGTTCAGATTGGTTGAATCTATCTCAATTATCCTGTCCGGAACTTGTATGCAGCACTTGTATGTAGGTGCATTAGTGTTTTGGGTAAGATTTCAATTCAACTTATATTTAGATCTCTATGTGCAGGAAAGCTTTGAAACCAAAATGCAGCTTAGCTTGCCTGAATTCAGTAGTTGATTATCCCGCTAGGTAAATTATTGCTAATGGTCTGATCTGGATCTTATAAAAGGTGTTATCTGTTGATTTCCTTTTCCTTAGTCCAAATTAAGTTAGGCTCTTGGATCTGGTGAATACCAAGGAAATATGTAAGTGAAACGATTGAAAAGAAAAACTATGACAAAGGAGTTCATCCAAATGACTCTTTTTTAATGTGCTCTAATTGAGAGGTAGTTTCCAATATGTTTATGAATATTTAGAAATAGAAATACGTTCTCTTTTTATCCTCACTAGTTATTTCATTTGTTTCCTTATTACTTTGTATATATGAAAATATGAAAACACTTTCATGCTCCAGCTTAAAAGTTTCCAAAGCAAGTCCCCTTTTTCTCCTCCTCTCCTTCTTTTCCCTATTTTCTAGAAATAAATATCTTAACAGTTTAAACAGTCTAGTCGCATGGAATCTTGGTAGTTACTATTAGCTTATTTGGAATTAGAGTCTCATCTGTTAAGTTTAAAGTTATTTTCAATTTATGAACTCGAATTATCTACCCTTCCCAGACTCGTGGGATTCCACTGGGCAAGTTGTTGAACTCGAATTATCATGAAGAGCGATAGCTATTTTGGTTTTTGATAATTAAAGATTGTTGAAATTCCCTAAGTTGCAAATTGTAATATGTGATTTCGCAACTCTAACATGTAAAAACTTATCATGTAATCAAAAGTCTTCAGAAAATAATTCATCAGCCAAGAAAGATTTGGATAAAGCAACTTTGGAACTTAACTCGACCAAATTAATAGAGAAAACCTTAATGAAAGCTAGGAAATTTCCTATTTCTGTGTATGTTTGCATCAGGATAGTAAATGCACATGGAACCTTGTGTTACTTTAGCGATAAAATTTACTGTATCCTTGTTAAATATGTTTTGTGTTAAAAAATCAGTCTTAGCGAGAAATAGTTGCTGATCAATGTCATACTGGCACTAGTTACAGTGGCATTTCCCTATATTCATATTTGAATGTCAATTCTAGTTAGCAACATCTGCACCTCTTAACTCCTGCTGCTGCCGTTCACATTATTTGTTCTGTTCCAGAAGTTCTTCTTGATAAGCCTGAAACGGATAATGAAAAGCAATTGGACTAGGAGGTTGAAACTTGAAAAGGGTGCTCCCTTTACACCTTGCTAGATCCCTTCTTTGGTTGAAGAATTTAATAAGCAGTTTATGACTTGTCTTGAGCTGAGGGTCTATCGCAAACAACATCTTTACTCCACAAAGGTAGAGGTAAGGTCTGCGTACACCCCTCCCCAAACCCCACTTGTGGGATCTCGCTGGATAGTTGTTATGGCTTGTCTCCAAAGTCAAGAAATTGCCAAATTCATATGGTGCTTCAAGCTAGATTGACCATCTCTGCACCACTCTAAGCATGTCATAAGGAAGTTCTTGGTGTATTCGAAGCAACCACCCTCAAAAGAGTGCATAATAAATAGCTCACTGATTGAGCGTTCTTGCACCGAAGATTATCGTTCTCGCTCAGTCTTTCAACGGCCGGGAAAACAGTCATAGAAATGAAGCCTATAGGCATACCGACCATCAAATACGAGATTGGGCACCGCCCGACACATTTCTGGACCTAGCAACAGACGGCAGGCCATGCCTAAATTCAGATCGGACCAGATTCTTCTTTGTTTGAGCTACTCCCAGGAACACATACCGAAGATCTCTGTTAAACAAAGAAATATACATGTGATATACACTGAATATACAGCAGTGTATATCACATGTATATCGAAATGATACAACATGACAAGCGGCGTCGACACTTAGGCCTTCTCGGTGGGCCTCTCGAGGCCTAACACGCCCAGCAAAAGACAGAGCTAGAGCGACAAAGCGATGGACAATTCTTGTATATTAAGGAAAGTATATTGTGTGTATATTGTAGTATATTTGTTACCTAGATTAGGATATACTCTTACCATATTTAGGATATACACATACCATAATTGTATAGTTAGAATTATGGTAGAATAAAGTTTTAGAAATAGAATAGGAGTAGCATTCTCCTATTTTGTAACTTGTATATATATCTATTCAATCAATGAAAATAATCAAGATGATTATTTCTTTTATGGTATCAAGAGACTAGGTCCAAAACAAAAGTTTTTCTCTTAACTCTTGTCTTCCTTGTGTAGAACCCCCCTCTCGGGTTTCTTCTCCAAAATTTAGGTCTTCCATTTCTTAAATAAACGTCTCTTAAATTTCCTCCTTCTTTGTTCCTTCATTATGTCTAAGAACAATTATCACCGACCTCACAGTTTCAATATCAATGAGCGTGCCCTATTGTCCTCGAGATGGAAAAGCGTCAATATGCGGCGTGGGCGGAGTTGTTTAAAATTCACGCTTTATCTCTTATCAAGTTCTTTCATCACATCATTCCTCCCGCTAGACCCCTTTAGGAGGATCCCGAAGTTATGGATTACACTTGATCTTTCAGTTCTCCAGGTGGATCTACGCCACTATTTGATTGGACCTTCTACATCACGATTATTGAGCGGATACCCACGGCTATGGCTGCATGGGAATAGATTGCGTGACATATTCCAAGACAACGACATTCACGATGTCATCACACTCGGCGAGGAATTATTTCGTTCAAATAGATGAATTTCAACGTTTACGCATATTGCAAGAAACTAAAGGAGTTGGCGGATCAACTCCGTAATGTTAGCACCACGATAACAAACAATCGTCTAGTTCTACAGTTGGTTGCCGGTCTTTCGGAGGCCTATAATGGGGTTGGAACTCTCCTTCGCCAAAGCAACCCTTTTCCCGACTTCTATCAAGCCCGCTCCATGCTTACGTTGGAAGAAGCCGATTTTGCTAAAAAGCAAAACTTCGAGAGCAGAAGTCGCCATGGTGGCGTCTCTCTAGTCGCTTCAGGTTTTGTTAATAGTCGGGCCAAAACCATAACAATGGGGCGGCGAGAATAATCGAAAGAATAATAACAAAAAACCGCGGGGGCAAAGCGGTGGTTCTAGTGGCGGTTCGGTGTGGTCGACAAGCGGGCGTGGGTCCCACGTCGGTGAGCGATGGCCAACCACCCCCTGGGACCAGCAGTGGGGCCCATAGAAGTGGGGCTGGGGCAGTGGACCATGGGCCAATAGCCCTTACAACGTAGGAAATTCCAGCGGCCAGTGGGCTGGCCAACAGTCCAGGCCCAATGCCCAGCAGTGGCGGCCCACTGGTCGATGTGCCCAACTGACAACTCCGGTGGCACTGACCCGGCACCATCACGGACAGGAGTCCTTGGGCCCAGTCCTCCGCAAGCCCATCATGCAGGCGAGCCCGCTCGGTGATATCAAGGCGCGATGCACTGCGTTGGGGTTGACTTCAACCGGACCCAAATTGGTACATGGACAGGCAACTACTCGTGACATCAGAATCGGTACTCGCCTCTTATTCCAATTTGAGCACCCTCGGGGTATAATTGTTAGTAATGGCAACTCTATTCCAATTCGGGGTTATGGTCGAGCGTTGTCTCCCCCCAATCCACCCCTTCTCTTGAAAAATACTTTACATGCTCCTAAATTGATTAAAAATGTAGTGTCTGTCCGGAAGTTCACTACTGACAATTCTGTTTCCGTTGAATTTGATCCTTTCGGTTTTTCTGTGAAGAATTTCAAGAAGGGGAGTCATCTCATGAGGTGTGATAGTAGGGGGGATCTGTATCCTATCATGCCTGGTTTCAGTCCATCGAGTCAAACCTTGCCATCAGCCTTCGCAGCCATCTCTCCTTCCATGTGGCATGCTCGTCTGGGTCATCCGGGATATTCTATTTTATCAGTTTTAGATAAAAATAGCTTTATTTCCTGTGCGGAGTGCAGTCGTACTCCACTTTGTCAGATCTTGTTCATTAGGAAAATTGTTAAGTTGCCATTTGTAGACTCGATTCTCATACTTCAATGCCATTTGATATTATTCATAGTGACTTATGGGCGTCTCACGTTCGCTCGATTCGTTGGGTCATCGATATTATGTTCTCTTTTTAGATGATTATTCTAGATTTTTGTGGGCGTTTCAATTGTGAATAAATCACAAGTGTTTTCCGTCTTCATCCCGATTTAGAGCGTTCATTCGTACTCAATTCGAAAGAGAAATAAAAAATATTCAATGTGTGATAATGGGAAAGAGTATGACAATAGGGAGTTCGAGAATTAGTGCTAAAAATGTGATCAATTTTCGGTTTTCGTCCTCATTACATCTTCACAAAATGGGAAGGCGAGCGCAAAATTAGTTCCCATAAATAACATTGTCGAACTCTCTTAATTCATGCCTCATACCTCCGTATTTTGGCATCATGCTCTACAATGACCACATATCTTACGAACATAATTCGTGCAAAGGTCGACATATTCTTCTCCTTAAAATCCTATATAATAAGGACCTTCTTATTCTAAATCTTGATTTTTGGGTGCCAGTGTTATCAGATTATTCCCATCCACCACAATTAACAAACTTGAGGCTCGGTCTATCGTGTGTATTTTTGGATTATCCGTAGAATCATCGTGGGTTATAAGTGTTTTGATTTATCCTCAAGAAAATCATAATTAATCGCCATGTCATTTTTGATGAAACCCGATTTCCGTTTAGAAAAGTTCATACTCCCGAGCCTAGGTCAGTATAATTTTTGGATGACCAAATATCCCCAGTATATTATTGAAATTTTCTGGACATCTCCCGCACCCAAAATCCTCGGGGCCCACTGCCGGCTGGTCAACGATCGCCTAAGAATTCAGTTTACGGATCGGTCGACAAATTGGGCGATCGGTGATGCGGAGCAGATCCGGACAACCCAATTTACGATTTGGGCCAAGAGTACTGTGGCGTCACCGTCCCGAGCCAGGAAAAATCCCAAAACTCACCTGATTCTTCCTCGAGTCATAGACCAGTCACTCGAGTCGATGGGGTATTTTTACACCTAAAAACATTTTAATTTACATTCGGATGTCTCTAAATCCCCATTGCCCGTAATCCGATGTCGACTTTAAATGACCCTAATTGGAAAATTGCTATGAATGATGAATATAATGCTCTTATTGATAATAAGACGTGGGAGTTTGAGCCCCGTCCTTGTGGTAATAATGATATCAGGTCTATGTAGCTTTTAACTCATAAGGAGAATTGGATGGGTTATTTGCTCGACATAAGGCGACTTGTGGGTGGCGGTAAGACTCAGCGGTTGGGATTGATTGTGGTGAGGCGTTTAGTCCGGTGGTCAAACCAGACTACCATCCAGACTGTGCTTAGCTTGGCTCTTTCAAAGACTTGGCGATTCATCGGGTTGGATGTTAAGAATGTTTTCCTACCGGTGATCTCGAGGAAATAGTCTATATGCATTAGTTGGGTTTGAGAGATCCAAACCGTCCTCATCATGTATGTTTGTTGAAAAAGTCCTTATATGGGCTTAGCGGTCTCAAGGGCCTGGTATACGAGGTTTCTTGACTTTGTTTCAACAATTGGGTTCCTCGCAGATCGGATAATTCATTGTTCATCTATAGTCGTGGTTTGTCCTTGGCCTACATTATGTTATGCGTGGATGATATCATCTTGGCGCCTCCGATAGTGCTTTCGCCAATCTATCATGGCTATGCTCGATTCTTTGCTATGAAGGACTTGGGGCCATGAGTTATTTTTGGGAATTCTGCCAGCGTCATTCGGTAGGTTATTTCTATCTCAAGTATCTTCGAGATCATCGAGAGAGTGGGATGTCATCCTGTAATTCCACTTCCACACCGGTTGATGCAAACCCAAAGCTAAGTCACGTGACGGGTGCACCATCGAGGACCCAACCCTTGGTATCGCGATCTTACGAGGGCTCTCCGATCTTACCTTTACCAGACGGATATTGCGTGATGCGATTGAGTGTGTTTATTCATGCATATCCCGAGTTGAGCACATGAATGCAATCAAGCGCGTCATTCGGTATATCCAGGGGACAGCGGACTATAGGTTGCACTTGTATCCTTCATCTACGTCCACTTGTCTCTACGGATCTTTGATTGGGTGGTTGTCCAGGCACCAGACGGTCGACCGGCTGATCAGTATGTTCCTGGCAACAACTTGGTCTCATAGTCGGCAAGCGTTAAGCAACTCTATCACGCTCGGTCAGAGAGCGAATATCGAGGGTAGCGAATGTGGTCTCCGAATCATGTTGGCTCGTAATTTGCTTTGAGCTTCATTGTCCCATTCGAAGGCAACCTTAGTATATTGCGATAACATTAGTGTCATCTACCTGGGTAACGGTTCAACACGGCGCACCAAGCATATCGAAATGGACATTCACTTTGTCCGTGAAAAGGTTGCAAAGTGGTCAAGTTCGAGTATGCCATGTCCCGTCTCGTTATCAAATTGCGGACGTCTTTACAAAGAGTGCGGTTCTCTTTGAAGATTTTAGGGGCGATCTCGGCGTTGAAAACGCGGCCGCTATAGCTGCGTGGGTGTGTTAAATGAGCAATATACATGTGATATACACTTTGAATATACAGCAATGTATATCACGTGTATATCGGTGATATCTACAAGCGGCGGTCGCAACACTTAGGCCTTCTCGGCGGTAGGCCTCTCTTGGCCCAAGACGTCGGCCAGCCGCAGAGAGCTAGGGAAGCAAAACAGTGGACAATTCTTGTATATTAAGGAAAGTATATTGTGTGTATATTGTAGTTTATTTGTTACCTAGATTAGGATATACACTTACCATATTTAGGATATACACATACCATAATTGTATAGTTATAATTATGGTAGAATAAGGTTTTAGAAATAGAATAGGAATAGGATTCTCCTATTTTGTAACTTGTATATATATCTATTCAATCAATGAAAATAATCAAGGGGATTATTTCTTTCAATCTCACTTGCCCGGACAAGTACTTAGAGATATTTGTGGGACCATGGAGGGAGTCCCAATGGATCGTTTCTAGGATTTCTTATCATGCCACACATGGAAATGTACTTTTCTTAATATCGTGGTGGTTATACCAATGTCGTGTGGAATTGCCCTGATCGAGCACGGGACAAATGCTGAAGCACTTTAGCGTCCTTTTACCTGCCTCTTTAAACTACTTTGTTGAATGATTTAATAAGCTGGAAACTTTTCATGTATTGTTTTCTAGTTGTTAAAACTGAGATAGGTTCCACTTGGTGTTGATGGTTGTTACCTCATCCACTCCCCCAACTACCTTGTATCTGATATTTTACTCTAACTGCTTTTGTCAATTTTACGATATACAATTGTTTCCAACCTCAGTAATTATGCTCACATCCTCGCACTTTTCATTTAGATGAGTAATTCTAATACGGGAAATGGCTAATTAAAATAGACCACATATATCCTTTGTTTGGTTTTAGTACCAAATGGGTCCTCGCCATCAATCGAAGCGATCTCAAATATAATACCCCTATACTTGACGGACTGGCTTAGATGTTGATGGGGCCCATGTGGAAAATATTGTCCGCATGACCATCCACCTAGGCATATGACCCGACCCACCCAACAATTCCTAAATCTCCGGTGAATCGGTCTTCCTCCAACGCATCCTCCACCCTCTACTTCTAACCACCAAAACACCCTCCCTCCTATCAATAACAACAACAATAACGACCCAACGTTAAAACTTGTTGCTTCAATGGCTTTCGCAGGAGCAGTGACGGGGAAGAGGGGGTGAGAACAGAGGATCTATGGCGTCACTTCCACGTAAAAAATGTTGGGAAAATAGAACTACGACCAATTATTGTTGGACAAATGCAAACCGTCCAAATCTGTTCATTTCCAGGGTGACAGAGGCGTGGGAAGATATGAAGAGGGAAAGGACGGCGACGTTTGGTTGTAGCAGTGGTCAAAGTTGGTAGTGAGATGGGTTGTTAGTGGTGGTTTGTCGCCAGTCGTCAGGTGATCAACTCCGGCGGCACCGAACAGCAGAACAGAGAGAGACGGGAGGGGTCTGGTTGTTGGTTGGCGATGAAGCGGTTGGTGGTTGTATAATCCGTGATGGTAGCTCAAAGTATCGGCATTTCGCCGGTCACCGGAGAAGACCACCAGTGGGGTAGGTCCGGCGTTTTGGCGCGACGTTTTACTGCTTTCTCCGGCGAGCGATGATTAACCGATGGGTGGGTCGGGTCATAAACATACGTGGAAAGTCATGTGGCAATTTATTACGTGTGGACGGCCAAGTCAACAAACCAAGCCAATCCGCCAAGTAGAGGGTATTTGAAGTCCTTCGATTGACGGCGAGGGCCATTTGGTACCAAAAATAAATGGAGGATATATATAATCTATTTCGAATAATTCAATGATAATTTTGACCTTTTTTTTTATTCTGATATGGTTTCAAAACAAGTGCCAAAAATGCTTCAGGAAAGAAATTTCTGGACAGTAAAAGTAACTCATACTGTAAAAGCAAATGGAACAGAATAATGAACAGGTTCAGAATTGCAAATGTAAATGCACTCTAAAATAGAAATAGAGCTTAGCAATTAGTCTAAAGGGAAAAAGGTCAAATTTGTCTTCCAACTATGCTTTATAGTTTAACATTGCCCTCTGTCAAACTTTGCGATCAAAATTATCCTTCCCGTTAGCATATTTATTAAATTTGCCCTGAGCTGGATGAAAATCTGACTTGAACTCCGCGTCGGATCCACATAGACGTCACGTAAGCTCACCCAATTATGTATTTGTTACCCCACCCAAGTGTGACTTGAACTCCTTCACACTGTTTTCTTCTTCTTTATCAACTGCTTGATTAAGAAACTCTTTTAATATCTGCAAATTCAATGCAACCATAAAAGTGAATAGGAATTTCACTAGTACTAAAACTGAACACTACACTAATTGCATTCATTTCACCTTTCTTTTTGTAGTTTTTGAAGTCAATGCCGGAGTTGCAGTTGTCGGTGCCGGAGGGAGAATAATATCAGCAGTAGAGGGATCAGAAATTGATATACGAAGAGGTAATTTTACAGAGATTGAATTGTTCTTGCTGTTTTCCTGTGACTGAGAATTCATGTAACGATAAAAGTCGGAAAACAAATTAAAGATTGGTGGTTTTGAGAGAGTCCGACGAAGAATTTTGTTATTATTGAGCTGCATTTTTGTAAATCTTGAAAATGAGAGAGTCCGCCGTGGTATTTGCAGCAGTGGCGGCGGCGTTGGTATTGGTAGAAAAAGGTAATTTTTCAGACACCCTTTTGGACAAGGGTGAAAAAGCAGGGGATGACGAAGTGATTGGTGAAATGGAAGGACCATCCTTGGTGGCGGCAATGACAACGGCGATAGTGGTGGAGGGTGGTGGTGAATTGAGAGTGACCCTTTTAGGGGAGGGTTCAGAAGAGAGTGGTAAAAGAGAATTTTCTTTAGAGAGACATTATTATTCATGATGTTGCATTTTTCACTAGAGAACGTGGCAGAGGAGTGGTGGCGAACGGCAAAGAGGAGGGGCTATTTGGTTGTTGTTGGTTTGTTCCGGCAACGACGAAAAAAGAAGGAAGGGAGAATGGCGTTTGGTTGGTGGTTTCGTGTTGGTGTGGAGATGGAGTAGGCTTGGTTAGTGGTCGTCATTACCGGCAGTTCGGTGGTCAAATCCGAAGGCGACAATTGGCAGAAAACAGAGAGGGATGAGAGGGAGATGAAATGGAGGCATTGGTTGTGAATTGCCTGTAAAATGGTGGAGTTCGCCGGAGCTCCGACATGGGAACTCGTCGGAGCTCGTCGGAGATGGCAGAGGTCCGCTGGAGAAGAAGAAACAGTGAGGGTAACGGGTTGAAAGAATATATACGGTAGGGTAATGGGTACGGGTTAAACAATTGGGTGAGCCTACGTGGCGTCTATGTGGATCCGACGTGGAGTCCAAGTCAGATTTCCATCCAGCTGAGGGCAAATTTAATAAGTATGCTAACGGGAAAGGTAATTTTGATCGCAAAGTTTGACGGAGGACAATGTTAAACTATAAAGCATAGTTGGATGACAAATTTGACCCTTTTCCTAGTCTAAATTATATATTGGAAAACGAAATCAATTGTACATCACCAAATGTTTTAAATAGAATAAAGTTTATTGACTTATCATCCTTGTTTAGAACTCTTTCACTATTTCTCTTTCTCTATTTGAACTTTTAAATTTGAGCTATTTTTGAGCATAAAACGTAACGATGAGGATAATTTTAAGGCAAAAATGTAACGGAGAATAAAACAGATCCAATTTTAGTAGTTCAAAGGTATATTTGACCCTTTTTCCTTTAAATTATAACGTCAGTTTGTAAATAAAATTGTTTCTTCCTTGTAATTCTCATAAAAACTTAAGAAGTTTAAATTCTTTTAACTATTCAAAATTAGATTGTGCTGTTACAATATACTTATCAAACAACTCTTTCACTATATATATATTTATATATATATTTATTTATTTACTTGAGGATGTATTAATAAAGATATGGGATAATTGTAATTTTGGTCCAATTATTGATGAATTCGAGTTTTAGTAATCATGATATTTGATTAAGCATAATTAATCTACAATTAAAATGTGTATTTTGGTCCTTTTATATAGGAATATATGATATTAAAAATATTTTAGAACTATATCATCCTCAAATATGAAGTAATAATATAAGTTTAACATAATATATCAGTAATTGAATTTTTTTGCACTTAATACAACAACATACCCAATGAAAATTCCACAACGTGAGGTCTGAGGAGGGTAACCTCTAGAGCGGTTGTTTCTGAGAGACCCTCGGCTCAAGACAAAGCACAAGCACAAGCACAAGCAAAATAAGAGAAACGATCAGACCCAGACAAGAAATTTAAAACAGTTTGAAAATGTTGTTATATTTCACACTTAATAATTTATTAAATTTATGAGGATTCACAATTTTAGGGATTGAAAGCGAATATATCAACTGATTAAAGGTTAAATATACTTCACCAGAAATCAGAAAGACCAAAATTAAATTTATCAATAATTGAGGAACTATAAGTCTCAATATCCCTAAAAATAAATAGGGGTAAATCACTGTAACACCCCGTACTTTCGGGTAATGGTTGAATGCATAAACATAGGCAAGTAGACCGGACCCCGGGAAGTTTATGTTGTACTTACGTATACTAATAAGAAAATTAGTATATAAAAGGACGTGGTCCCAAAATAATTTTGGATTTAATAAGTGCGTCGACGGGGAGCAATAATAATAATTATGTATCCCCGAAGAGGTTATGGATTAGTGTCATATTACTGGAATTATGACATTAGGTATGAGAAGATTTTATAAGTCACCGGGATTTAAGTGGATTGAGATCGAAGATTTAATTGTGTGTATAATTAATTAATTGTGGGATTAATTAATTAAAGAGGGGACAATATATAGTGGGAATTTATACGTGTGCTCTTATAACCGATTTGGGGTGACTAAGCCCAAATCAGTCGATCGATGGCAGCTTCACAAGTCTCATTTTTCTCCATTAATCCATCTCTTCAAGCCTCTTCATCTCTTCAACTATCTTCATCAAACTTCTGTAGAAATCATTCCCTGGAGGGGAGATTGTTGCACTTCCATCTGAAAGAGGGAGTCTCGGTTGGTGGGTTCTCTGGAAATTCTCGGTCGAATTTGGAGGATTTCCGTAAGCTTTCGCATAGACAAAAAGGGAGAAATTCATGGTGTCCTGGACCGTGATTCACAGTGAATTGAAACCGTGAAGCAAGGTTGAAAGTTTAGAAACCAAGCCGAGACTTTGAGTCTCGGCAAGGCTCAAACAAAACGATCCTAGTGCTTCTGGTTCTGTCGGTCGGAATCCGGTACGGGCGAAAGGTTTTCCGGCAATTCTCGTCGCTATGATTAACAAATGTAATCTTTCTTGTTCCTAAAATTTATACAAGTTCTGAACTTGATTCTTGCCACTAGTTCTAAGACAATTATAGAAAATGCTGGGTTAATGAGGTGTTATCGGGAATGTTTGCATGAAATTTGAGGTTGCATGTGAAATTATTGTACTGTTTTGGAGATTGTAGCCGTAAAAAGAAGGATTAAGAGGATTGGGTGTTTCGCCACATGTGTAGATTTCAATATAGAAGGAATATAGGTTCTACGTGTTCAAGGTGTTCGCTAAAATGTCTCAATAAATCTGTTTCTAGTATGTAGATTCGATTGTAATTTAAACCACCCGTATGATGTAGATAATCATTCATAGAGCTTACAAGGACTCAAAAAACTTAGATAATTTCGACAATAAGGTATGCAAGACTCTTTCTTTCTTTTGGCATATTCTACGTATATAGCATAACCGGAATATTGTTCCATAAAGTACTCTACTCTAAGTAGTTAAGAATGATAATGTTATTGACTTTTATGTTAAAAGTCTATTTTAAGTATGTTTCTAAGTCCTTATTGAGGCATACGGAAAAGATGATGATATTCACAGTGTTAGCCAAATGTATAAGGATATAGGGCCAGGATGTGTTATTGTCATTCATGCATTCTCATTTGCATAGCATTTGTATAGTACCCTGGACCACTTGTGCTATGCACATTACTATATGGTAAATATTATATATATATATATATATATATATATATATATATATATATATATATATATATAGGTGATATGGGAAAAGGGAAAGACGTTATATACGCACACCACCTGCAGCTGGTACAGACTATCACAAAAGAGCCCTAAGAGGCCAATATGATGTGATGATGTGATGTGATGATATGATGCATGTATGGATTATTGGGACGGGTTGGACGATCTGCAATACTAACATATATATGATATATATATATATATATATATATATATATATATATATATATATATATATATATATATATATATATATATATACCGCATTTGGATCATGCATAATTTCATTTACCAGTATATGGTATGATGCCCACATAGGCTGTTATGGTAAGGAATATGCCCCAAGAGGATGATGTATATGTAAACTGCATTGTGCATAACATTTATCCATGTGTATTAGGGCCCTCTGTCACGATCCGACCCGACGGGCCGCGACTAACCGCCCTAATGACGTCATTATACTAACCTGTCACATATAATCCAACTAACACTTAATGAGTTCGAATCCTGAAAGATAACGCCAAGCAATAGCAACATATGCCAGGGTAGGCAAGCCGACGAGGCTGCCTTTACCCAAGATTGTACCTGTCTCCTGAGGAGTCACAACTAGCCAATATAACATAACAAGCAAGCCGACAAGGCTGCCACCAGATAGTAACGTATATACATGGGAACACCCCAGCACAGAATACAATAATATGACCGACCAAAACAGAGTCATAACCCTTACATACGTACAACCCACCACTGTCTACAGACCTCTATAAGAAGAATAACGACATATGACGGGACAGGGCCCCGTCGTGCCCCTAAATACGAACATAAGTCTAAAAAAGATTCGGTACCAAAATGACAAAGCCCTGGATCAAAAGGAACTTTCCAACATGCTGAGTAGGAACCTAGGCCTGACGTTCACCAAACTGAAAACATGTACCTGCGGGCATGAAACGCAGCCCCCCGAGGAAAGGAGGGTCAGTACGAAATAATGTACTGAGTATGTAAAACATGAAGCTGTAAAAGAGACCAAGATTAGCCAACATAAACAGAAGATCAGTATAAAAATAGGGATTCAAATCCAACTGTGCCATAAACCATAAAAGTCAGTTGTGCCTTATAAAAATGAGAGACAAGTCAAGAAAACATGAAGGCATGTCCATAAACATATATATACCTGTAATGTAACCCGGCCCACTAATGCGGGACTCGGTGGAATCATATCATAACCCGGCCCATGCTGGGACTCGGTAAAATCATCTCTCATCTATGGATCCATCCTA
This sequence comes from Anisodus acutangulus, assembly GCA_029783415.1. Classification (NCBI taxonomy): domain Eukaryota; kingdom Viridiplantae; phylum Streptophyta; class Magnoliopsida; order Solanales; family Solanaceae; genus Anisodus; species Anisodus acutangulus. Next base: position 49,282,300 of record CM056491.1, read on the forward strand.
CGTAACCCGACCCTCTAGTGAGGGTCTCGGTGAACAATGCAAGGTCTGCACGAGTCGTAACCCGACGGGACTCGGTGAGGTGAAGTAGTAACACTTAGCACGAGTAGATATCGTGAGTAACCATATGCAAGTAAAAATTATCATCTGACTCTCAATAAAATCATTGTAATAATGTCATAATAAACTCTTTGCTGAAAAATCATTGGCACTTCTCATAACAATCCTCATTAGGAATTAAACTGTATAAGAATTAAGTACGTCCGTACTTTCATTAAATCATGCCAAAAAGAAAGAAGTAAGAGTTTCACATACCTCTTAGATGAACTAATCAACTCTATATTAGAGTACGTCTCGATTTAGAACTTCAACCTATAATAATGGTAATACGTTCGTCAATTCTATGATCGCTAGCATACTTTATATCGAATAACGACTTCTTATTTTATAAAAATTCGGGCAGCACTTCCCCTGTTTATACATGTTTCCACAACTTCCAAACGAGGCTAATAACATCAATAAACAAGCACCAATTAAGGGCACAACCAAGACAACAATAAAGGGAATTTACACACCCACTTCTCATGTAAATTTAGCCTCTTAATCCACCTTAAAAACAGCCCACAAAACAGCCCATGTTTCAACAACAACGAGGGTAGAATGTGAAGCCTTTCTATGCCTTTCCACACCCTTATTCCTTTAGGACTTACCTTAGAAATTACCACACTTAAACATGCATAATGGTGACTAAATTTTCAGAATTATAACACCACAAAACAGCCCCTAAAACAGTCCATATACATCACAACATGTCCAATAATTTCATGCAAGTTCTTGGCCACAACATGTCATAATTCCATAACTCTTATCTTAATTCCTATAATCCAATTTCGATTTTAATACTTCCATATAACTAATTCCAACTAAATCTCCATGTTTCCTTTCAATTTCATCATGCAATTAGTGATAATAATAACAACAATCACCACGAATCCAACAACACCAAAATCTGTCCCAAATTGGCAACTAGCCCAAAATGGTCACATGCAATGCTTAAATTCCAATTCTTCCTTAACACAAATTCATTACCTTAATTCTAACAACATGCATTCCAATTATATCATAGAAAGAAGAATTTTTATACCTCAAATTCGTCAAAACAGTCCGCAAATTTTCTGCCACTGTTTTGTCCGAAAATCCCCACTGTTTTGTAATTTTCTCCTCCTTTTTGTTCACTTCTTCAACCCCAATTGACATGCAAGTGTTCTACAATGTTAAGCCATCATCCCTACACGTTTTTCTTCCAAAATTTCATCCCAAAAATCACAATTTTCTGGGCAATTTTCGGCCAAGCAGTGGCTGTTTTGCCACTGTTTTCGCCACAGTTTTTGGTGTTGTTTTGCTTCTAATTTTTGGTGAAGAATGTAGTCTAGGAAGAGAAGATAAAAACCTTAATTTTGGTTATGGGTGGAGGGTGATTTTCGGATTAGTGTAGAGGAGAGAATGAGAGGAGAGTTATTTTTTTTTTGCTAAGTGTAGAAGAAGATGAAGAGGTAATGTAAGTTTATAAGGAAAAAATCTGATTTTTCCTTTACACTTTGGCCCCCAAGTTCTTCAATTAGTAAATCTCAAACCCACTTCTTTTAATTCCCGAGAATTCCATAAGCCTCGTATCCTCAATGTCATAATTTTATAATACAATACTATTCCATAACGGGAATATACAATTATTGCCATAAGTATCCAACGTCACCCTTATTGTGACCAACATCTTTCCGGAATCACATCCTCTTGTATACTAATTTCACGATTAGCATATATAAATATACTCTATATCCAAGATTCAAATCTTACCTTCTTAATTACGTCCTCTAATTATAGTCTTAAAATTACGAGGTGTAACATTCTTCCCCCCTTAGAAACATTCGTCCTCGAATGTTCATACTATTGGGCACGTCTTATACAAATTGATTCAAGGATTCACAAGCACACATAAATTTGCATATTAGGTCATCTTAGACTCTATGATACACGTTTCTGCCAACAAATATCCGACTTACAAACAACTCAACTCTTGCCATTATCTAACAAAAGAACTCAAATAAACAAGGAAACAACCTACGTCCTAGCTTATTCGTAATTTTCTAAAAGTGAAGTATACTAAAACTAAGGCTAAGTAGAGTCATTATTCCCGCAGTACCACATTATGTACATAAATACAAGAACTTTAAGCATAATCTATACCTTAATCTTAAACTTGAGAACAGATATCATCTTCACAACTAATGACTAATCCCCATTTTATATATCCAGATTCCTGGTCCTATTTTAACCAGTAGTTAAGTACTTAAATGAATGTTTTAACTCAAAATCACCAGTGTCAACTAAGCACATAAGGATCAGGGAAGACATAACTTCAAAATGGTGTAATAGCAGAGACTAAAATATATATATATATATATATATATATTCCGAGTTCCCAAAAGCCTAATATCCTCTACTTGGATCAAGATGCAAGCGTTCTATATAATAGAATCCAAATATACATAATAGAGGCATTGTTTGATCATGCAGGGTACTAAGGAAAAACACACAAGCTACCCTAATGATGATATACATATGAACATGCCCAAGACACCAACATGGCATAGACACTAGTTACCTAGTCTAAACCATAAACAAGGGATCACCAGTCAGGTGTAAATAAGTGACATATGCATACAGACTACCTTAGACCGTCCCAACCACACATATATATTTAGGAACACAAGAGATGCTAAATGAATATCCAATCCATCATTACCATGCCTATGATCAGGTACTAAGGCTAAACAAGTCTTAAAGTTTATATTAGACCTACATCAAGCCTAAATCAGAACAAGTGAACACATAATAGGCATATAATGAGCTAAGTTTTCCTGTCCAGATATTAATCACTATCTCTCTAATAATTCAATTAGCAAGTGTTATCCATATCGTGTTATTTGAGCCTAACATATACTTAATACCCATATTAAGAATAATTTTAAATAATGAGCATAAATTGGAAGCTTAAGTTAATCAAATCAGGTTACTCAATGTCTCATTTTTAACAATGATTAGCAAGACCTTATCTATTACAAGTCGACACCGTATTGAACTTACTAATCCAAAACTTACAGATATATCCAAATCATATTAACATTAATTAGGCATGCTTAGTCATATCTTCTAACATACCCCCAAACCACGAAAGGTGCTCGGAATTTAGGTAATATTCATAATTCACAATCATCACATAGGCTACCCTTTATCAATTCCCATCATAAATAACATCATATAACCTCAACCATATCATCCCACTTAACTCATTCTCTTCTAGTTTTAAATTATCATATCAGACGATATAAGACAAGTTTTGTTAAATAGGATAACTAATCTTATTCTTAATTAGTGGCGCTAGTTTTAGGTAGATAATATGACCAAACGACTTACAGATAGCCAAACGAGTTTCCAAAATAATATATTGGTCATCACATTAATTTAAATAACCCATACATGCTAAACCCAACTTCAATCCAACCTGCCAATCCATTAAATCAAATCTAGGTGTTTCATATATCATTAATATCTTTAAATTAGCAATATTAAGCATTAAATTAACTAGGTAGCCCATACACGACTAGACAAATCTAAAATTAACATGTTTCGTTCTATTTCAATTGTACAGATTATTCTAAATCAGCATGGAACATTTACACTCTTTTGTTGATATCTACTACTACTTTCAATTTGGTAACAATGCCCCTTCTTCTTCCTATATAAAGCTGATGGTGACCAGTACAATCCCAAACTCTTAAAGGGATGAACAAGAATCTCTGCTACTTGTTTCTAAGTTTGGTATTACCTAAAGCTACAATCTTGTAGGTACCATCAAGAAGTGGATTGGGAAACATAAAATTCAAGGTACCCCCTTTTTTTTTTTTTTTGAATTTCACATCTTGGAAAATGGACAATGTCAATCAAAACTTAAAGAAATCTATAACTATACCAAAAGAGATATTCAATCCCGAGTGGTAACAGGTAAACCAATTATCCGGACATGAGTAGGCATAAACAAGTATATATAGACAGACCAAACATATGTGGATTGCCTATCCATGCCATGCTAACCTCATCACTACTCACTTAATAACTTAACCAAATCTGCAGAAGCAAGGGAATGCACATAGTTGAGGAACTACTCAGTTATTCATTTCATTTTTTTTTACATGTGATTTAGATACCTATCAAAACTCAAATGATCTTATATTATCTACCAAATTTACATAAAAGGAGAAGGGGGTAGACATACTGAAAGACATATGGAAATAGGTGGACTTAACAGTTTGATTTAATCAACACATAGATACAAAACATGGGCATATACAATCAAACCAAACTGGATGCAGAGTTATGCACATGAGGAAGAGACAAGGTTATTTTAAATAGTTATGTTTAGATGAGTATTAGACCACCTAAGACTATTGGGATATGCCAAGGATAGATATGACCCTTTAACAAGCAAAACATACACCAAATAGGCTCCTAAACTATCCTTCAGATCACGACAACACTTAAACAAGACACACATCCATTTCAAAGTCGTTAGGCGATCCTATCATAATTATAACAACATTCTTATGCTAAATCTTAGTTCCCTTATTATAGGCAGATAAATAAAAACATTAAGCCCTTCAATCATTTCCATACCAAATGTGACCTTTACAACCAACATAGTCATTATGTAAGCATATTTTTTAACTTCAACAATTGGTGTTTAATTAACATAACATGTGTATTGAGTCATGGATTAATCAAACATAGTGTCTAAGAGGTTTAATATACTTCTCAAGCCACTATAGCAACATACCGAAATAATTTGTTCAGTTAACCATGGGAACAAACCTCATGTTCATGTATTAAGCATACTGAATTAGTACATGTGCTAATGATGGTTTGACCTAACATACTATGGACACCACATGACTTAAACAATCCAAGAGGGGTTACAATGGACCAAAACTAGTATACCAATTACTTCAAAGTCATTTAAACAGATCATACAAGGTCAAATAACCCTTAAACTTAACAAGACAGCCACTTAACACACAAATAATCGTCACACAATACTCTAACATTGTTTTCATCAACTGAACATGCTAGACATTAATAGAGTAGTCACAAATAGCCATAATATTCACATATATTACATAATGCTTGGCATAATATATTCACGATTTAATAGTTAACTAAATAAGTAAACCGTTTATTGCAGCAACAAGTCATTCCTGGAATTATGTAAATACTCAATTTTCCACTCCCTTAAGCAACTACTGACAACATGTTTAGCATACGAATCTATTCTCTATTTAAGAGATAAAACGCAGGCTTGGGTTATTAGAACATTTTGCATTCTACATTATGATACGCAAAGACAATTACGGGGGAAATTTTAATCAAACATAAAAGATATCTAGGCAAGTCTAATTAACTGTTTAGAGGTAGTCCCACTGAGCAAAATTGGCAAAGATAGGTCCTAACACAAGTGATTTATACTCAACCCACATACTGTACAAGGACATTAACAGACCACCCTGTTCCGAAAGAAGTATGACCAAGACAGAATACATTTATACATAACATGGATAGCATAACTCATAAGAAAAGCTGGAACACATCAACTTAAACATGGTAATATTACAACATGTAGAGGACCATCTACTCATAAGCCCCATCCACAAGTAGGACAACCCGTTAACGACTATCAACTACTTGCTGAACTAATTTCAAAGACTTATCCAGACAACTTGCTCCAGAGACAACAAACCTTATATGTACAACAGTAGCAATTCCAGTTTTTGGCATATCTCATATCCCTTTTCATATAAACATAAGAATACCAAGGAGTCATCACAACTAATAGACTTCACATATACCATGTACTTTAACCCAGATCAAACATAAAATATTTTACTGAAGAAGGCCTTGTATATCTAAGGTCTCAACGATTATCTAATATTCTAAGAGTCTCAATATTCCATGTCCCAAGCTTACATTATTTCTTTCCGTATACGAGTAAGATAGTTTCTCATAACCTCGACCAGTATTTCCCTTCAGTTGTCGCTTTCCGAGGCATAGCTATAACACATTAATACGTCAGAGAGGGAATAACCTAATAACATAGCTCTATCGCACGATCTTAGAGTAAGAAGAATAGAAACCAATCCTAAATGTCCGGCAGCCTCCTGTGTATAAGTATGGTGCACAACATACCCATACGCAAGACTCTACTAGACACGGTCTGTAGACATTCCGAGGACTAACTACTCTGATACCACTTTTTGTCAAGACCCGACCCGACGGGCAGCGACTAACCGCCCTAATGACGTCATTATACTAACCTGTCACACATAATCCAACTAACACTTAATGAGTCTGAAATCCGGCAGCATAACGCCGCAATAGCAACATATGCCAGGGTAGGCAAGCCGACGAGGCTGCCTTTACCCAAGATTGTACCTGTCTCCTGAGGAGTCACAACTAGCCAATATAACATAACAAGCAAGCCGACATGGCTGCCACCAGATAGTAACGTATATACATGGGAACACCTCAGCACAAAATACAATAATATGACCGACCAAAACAGAGTCATAACCCTTACATACGTACAACCCACCATTGTCTACAGACCTCTATAAGAAGAATAACGACATATGACGGGACAGGGCCCCATCGTGCCCCTAAATACGAACATAAGTCTAAAAAAGATTCGGTACCAAAATGACAAAGCCCTGGATCAAAGGAGCTTTCCAACCTGCTGAGTAGGAACCTAGGCCTGACGTTCACCAAACTGAAAACATGTACCTGCGGGCATGAAACGCAGCCCCCCGAGGAAAGGGGGGTCAGTACGAAATAATGTACTGAGTATGTAAAACATGAAGCTGTAAAAGAGACCAAGATTAGCCAACATAAACAGAAGATCAGTATAAAAATAGGGATTCAAATCCAACTGTTCCATAAACCATAAAAGTCAGTTGTGCCTTATAAAAATGAGAGACAAGTCAAGAAAACATGAAGGCATGTCCATAAACATATATATACCTGTAATGTAACCCGGCCCACTAATGCGGGACTCGATGGAATCATATCATAACCCGGCCCATGCTGGGACTCGGTAAAATCATCTCTCATCTATGGATCCATCCTACGTAACCCGACCCTCTAGTGAGGGTCTCGGTGAACAATGCAAGGCTGTGCACGAGTCGTAACCCGGCCCGGGACTCGGTGAGGTGAAGTAGTAACACTTAGCACGAGTAGATATCGTGAGTAACCATATGCAAGTAAAAATTATCATCTGACTCTCAATAAAATCATTGTAATAATGTCATAATAAACTCTTTGCTGAAAAATCATTGGCACTTCTCATAACAATCCTCATTAGGAATTAAACTGTATAAGAATTAAGTACGTCCGCCGTACTTTCATTAAATCATGCCAAAAAGAAAGAAGTAAGAGTTTCACATACCTCTTAGATGAACTAATCAACTCTATATTAGAGTACGTCTCGATTTAGAACTTCAACCTATAATAATGGTAATACGTTCGTCAATTCTATGATCGCTAGCATACTTTATATCGAATAACGACTTCTTATTTTATAAAAATCGGCACCACTTCCCTGTTTATACATGTTTCCACAACTTCCAAACGAGGCTAATAACATCAATAAACAAGCACCAATTAAGGGCACAACCAAGACAACAATAAAGGGAATTTACACACCCACTTCTCATGTAAATTTAGCCTCTTAATCCACCTTAAAAACAGCCCACAAAACAGCCCATGTTTCAACAACAACGAGGGTAGAATGTGAAGCCTTTCTATGCCTTTCCACACCCTTATTCCTTTAGGACTTACCTTAGAAATTACCACACTTAAACATGCATAATGGTGACTAAATTTTCAGAATTATAACACCACAAAACAGCCCCTAAAACAGTCCATATACATCACAACATGTCCAATAATTTCATGCAAGTTCTTGGCCACAACATGTCATAATTCCATAACTCTTATCTTAATTCCTATAATCCAATTTCGAATTTTAATACTTCCATATAACTAATTCCAACTAAATCTCCATGTTTCCTTTCAATTTCATCATGCAATTAGTGATAATAATAACAACAATCACCAACGAATCCAACAACACCAAAATCTGTCCCAAATTGGCAACTAGCCCAAAATGGTCACATGCAATGCTTAAATTCCAATTCTTCCTTAACACAAATTCATTACCTTAATTCTAACAACATGCATTCCAATTATATCATAGAAAGAAGAATTTTTATACCTCAAATTCGTCAAAACAGTCCGCAAATTTTCTGCCACTGTTTTGTCCGAAAATCCCCACTGTTTTGTAATTTTCTCCTCCTTTTTGTTCACTTCTTCAACCCCAATTGACATGCAAGTGTTCTACAATGTTAAGCCATCATCCCTACACGTTTTTCTTCCAAAATTTTATCCCAAAAATCACAATTTTCTGGGCAATTTTCGGCCAAGCAGTGGCTATTTTGCCACTGGGTTTTTGGTGTTGTTTTGCTTCTAATTTTTGGTGAAGAATGTAGTCTAGGAAGAGAAGATAAAAACCTTAATTTTGGTTATGGGTGGAGGGTGATTTTCGGATTAGTGTAGAGGAGAGAATGAGAGGAGAGTTATTTTTTTTTTGCTAAGTGTAGAAGAAGATGAAGAGGTAATGTAAGTTTATAAGGAAAAAATCTGATTTTTCCTTTACACTTTGGCCCCCAAGTTCTTCAATTAGTAAATCTCAAACCCACTTCTTTTAATTCGAGAATTCCATAAGCCTCGTATCCTCAATGTCATAATTTTATAATACAATACTATTCCATAACGGGAATATACAATTATTGCCATAAGTATCCAACGTCACCCTTATTGTGACCAACATCTTTCCGGAATCACATCCTCTTGTATACTAATTTCACGATTAGCATATATAAATATACTCTATATCCAAGATTCAAATCTTACCTTCTTAATTACGTCCTCTAATTATAGTCTTAAAATTACGAGGTGTAACATTCTTCCCCCCTTAGAAACATTCGTCCTCGAATGTTCATACTATTGGGCACGTCTTATACAAATTGATTCAAGGATTCACAAGCACACATAAATTTGCATATTAGGTCATCTTAGACTCTATGATACACGTTTCTGCCAACAAATATCCGACTTACAAACAACTCAACTCTTGCCATTATCTAACAAAAGAACTCAAATAAACAAGGAAACAACCTACGTCCTAGCTTATTCGTAATTTTCTAAAAGTGAAGTATACTAAAACTAAGGCTAAGTAGAGTCATTATTCCCGCAGTACCACATTATGTACATAAATACAAGAACTTTAAGCATAATCTATACCTTAATCTTAAACTTGAGAACAGATATCATCTTCACAACTAATGACTAATCCCCATTTTATATATCCAGATTCCTGGTCCTATTTTAACCAGTAGTTAAGTACTTAAATGAATGTTTTAACTCAAAATCACCAGTGTCAACTAAGCACATAAGGATCAGGGAAGACATAACTTCAAAATGGTGTAATAGCAGAGACTAAAATATATATATATATATATATATATTCCGAGTTCCCAAAAGCCTAATATCCTCTACTTGGATCAAGATGCAAGCGTTCTATATAATAGAATCCAAATATACATAATAGAGGCATTGTTTGATCATGCAGGGTACTAAGGAAAAACACACAAGCTACCCTAATGATGATATACATATGAACATGCCCAAGACACCAACATGGCATAGACACTAGTTACCTAGTCTAAACCATAAACAAGGGATCACCAGTCAGGTGTAAATAAGTGACATATGCATCTGAGACTACCTTAGACCGTCCCAACCACACATATATATTTAGGAACACAAGAGATGCTAAATGAATATCCAATCCATCATTACCATGCCTATGATCAGGTACTAAGGCTAAACAAGTCTTAAAGTTTATATTAGACCTACATCAAGCCTAAATCAGAACAAGTGAACACATAATAGGCATATAATGAGCTAAGTTTTCCTGTCCAGATATTAATCACTATCTCTCTAATAATTCAATTAGCAAGTGTTATCCATATCGTGTTATTTGAGCCTAACATATACTTAATACCCATATTAAGAATAATTTTAAATAATGAGCATAAATTGGAAGCTTAAGTTAATCAAATCAGGTTACTCAATGTCTCATTTTTAACAATGATTAGCAAGACCTTATCTATTACAAGTCGACACCGTATTGAACTTACTAATCCAAAACTTACAGATATATCCAAATCATATTAACATTAATTAGGCATGCTTAGTCATATCTTCTAACATACCCCTAAATCAAGAAAGGTGCTCAGAATTTAGGTAATATTCATAATTCACAATCATCACATAGGCTACCCTTTATCAATTCCCATCATAAATAACATCATATAACCTCAACCATATCATCCCACTTAACTCATTCTCTTCTAGTTTTAAATTATCATATCAGACGATATAAGACAAGTTTTGTTAAATAGGACAACTAATCTTATTCTTAATTAGTGGCGCTAGTTTTAGGTAGATAATATGACCAAACGACTTACAGATAGCCAAACGAGTTTCCAAAATAATATATTGGTCATCACATTAATTTAAATAACCCATACATGCTAAACCCAACTTCAATCCAACCTGCCAATCCATTAAATCAAATCTAGGTGTTTCATATATCATTAATATCTTTAAATTAGCAATATTAAGCATTAAATTAACTAGGTAGCCCATACACGACTAGACAAATCTAAAATTAACATGTTTCGTTCTATTTCAATTGTACAGATTATTCTAAATCAACATGGAACATTTACACTCTTTTGTTGATATCTACTACTACTTTCAATTTGGTAACAATGCCCCTTCTTCTTCCTATATAAAGCTGATGGTGACCAGTACAATCCCAAACTCTTAAAGGGACAGAACAAGAATCTCTCTGCTTACTGTTTCTAAGTTTGGTATTACCTAAAGCTACAATCTTGTAGGTACCATCAAGAAGTGGATTGGGAAACATAAAATTCAAGGTACCCCCCCCCCCCTTTTTTTTTTTTGAATTTCACATCTTGGAAAATGGACAATGTCAATCAAAACTTAAAGAAATCTATAACTATACCAAAAGAGATATTCAATCCCGAGTGGTAACAGGTAAACCAATTATCCGGACATGAGTAGGCATAAACAAGTATATATAGACAGACCAAACATATGTGGATTGCCTATCCATGCCATGCTAACCTCATCACTACTCACTTAATAACTTAACCAAATCTGCAGAAGCAAGGGAATGCACATAGTTGAGGAACTACTCAGATATTCATTTCATTTTTTTTTACATGTGATTTAGATACCTATCAAAACTCAAATGATCTTATATTATCTACCAAATTTACATAAAAGGAGAAGGGGGTAGACATACTGCAGTAGCAGACATGGAAATAGGTGGACTTAACAGTTTGATTTAATCAACACATAGATACAAAACATGGGCATATACAATCAAACCAAACTGGATGCAGAGTTATGCACATGAGGAAGAGACAAGGTTATTTTAAATAGTTATGTTCAGATGAGTATTAGACCACCTAAGACTATTGGGATATGCCAAGGATAGATATGACCCTTTAACAAGCAAAACATACACCAAATAGGCTCCTAAACTATCCTTCAGATCACGACAACACTTAAACAAGACACACATCCATTTCAAAGTCGTTAGGCGATCCTATCATAATTATAACAACATTCTTATGCTAAATCTTAGTTCCCTTATTATAGGCAGATAAATAAAAACATTAAGCCCTTCAATCATTTCCATACCAAATGTGACCTTTACAACCAACATAGTCATTATGTAAGCATAATTTTTAACTTCAACAATTGGTGTTTAATTAACATAACATGTGTATTGAGTCATGGATTAATCAAACATAGTGTCTAAGAGGTTTAATATACTTCTCAAGCCACTATAGCAACATACCGAAATAATTTGTTCAGTTAACCATGGGAACAAACCTCATGTTCATGTATTAAGCATACTGAATTAGTACATGTGCTAATGATGGTTTGACCTAACATACTATGGACACCACAGGACTTAAATCTGATTTTTCCTTTACACTTTGGCCCCCAAGTTCTTCAATTAATAAATCTCAAACCCACTTCTTTTAATTCCCGAGAATTCCATAAGCCTCGTATCCTCAATGTCATAGTTTTATAATACAATACTATTCCATAACGGGATTATACAATTATTGCCATAAGTATCCAACGTCACCCTTATTGTGACCAACATCTTTCCGGAATCACATCCTCTTGTATACTAATTTCCGGATTAGCATATATAAATATACTCTATATCCAAGATTCAAATCTTACCTCCTTAATTACGTCCTCTAATTATAGTCTTAAAATTACGAGGTGTAACACCCTCGGAGGCATTTACTAATGTTTAGTTATTTCTGTTTCAGACTATGATATATCTCTGCTATGTTATTTCTTATGCCTGACATACTCAGTACATCAGTCGTACTGACGTCTCTTTTGTTGGGGATGCTGCGTTTTATGCCCGCAGGTTCATATTGAGAGAGTGACAGTTTGCCCTAGTAGGTTGCTGGTTCAGCTGGTATTTGGAGCACTTTGTTCATTTCGAAGTTGCGGTCTGGTCGTGGTATGTTTTACTCTTTAGAGGCTTGTAAATAGGTGTCATGTGGTTAGTTGTCATGTATGGCCTTGTCGGCCTTGGTATATAAATGTGTAAGTTGGGGCTTTTGGATTAAAACTTTATATAATCTATCACGACTCAGTCCATGTTTAAATATGATTAAGGGTGGAGTGTAGATGTGGTGCCCTGCGGGTAGGGTCCGGGTGCCCGTCGCAGCCCTCCGGTTTGGATCGTGACAAACTTGGTATCATAGCATGTCTATCCTAGAAAGTCTGCATGCCGTGTATAGTAGAGTCTTGGTTATGGGTATGTTGCGTGCCACACTTATAAACAGGAGGCTACAGGGCATTTAGGAATGTCTCCGTCTTTCATAATCTAGATCGTTCGATAGAGCGGAGTCATAAGGGTACTGGTTCCTAATAAATTTTCTAATTTGAAACTGCATCAGCATCCACAATAAGAAATACCTCGGATACTGAGACTGCGGGTACTGTTGCAAGATAAGATGTTAGACAGGTACCACCCGCTGGCACGGGTCGAAGGGTTACAGAAATTGGAAGAAAGGAGGTGAGTTATACTATGGACTCAGATCCGTCAGAAATCGTGGGGTCTATAGAGGAGGATCCATCTGAAGATCCCTATGAGGCACCCACTCGAACACCCTTGGCTCCTCCGGTGGGAAGTGGAGTGAGGGGAGTTCCGACTTCACCAAGGACTTTAGTATCAGTGTCGGGCCCCACTAACCATGGAATAGGGGGAACAACACAAGGACTGATACAATCGGATTTTCCTCAGACATCACGCCATGACTGGGTATGCATGTCGCTTAATGACCCCGACCCTTTCGAGATTCTGGATAGTCCTCAATCTTGGGGATCCGTCAATCAGGGCTCGTCGATCTATGCTATGGGATACACATCAGGGGAAGGCAGGGGACATGCAAGGAGAAGGCGAGTGGGTGGTAAGGATAAGAGGGTCCCACTCTAAAGTGTGTCAGATCGAGGCTTCTATATAGGACCAAGATAGGATAGTACAAATTCACCAACTGGACCATAAGGCTGTCCTAGTACCTATCCCGATAATCCATAAGACTTTTAAATTTAATTTGAAATAAATGATGTATTACATGTAATCAGTATATGAATTTTGTATGCGGATTAATAAGGTTGTTGTATAGTTTGGTGTGATTTCAATTGACAAGAAATGGCTTTAAGACTGTTTGTATGCATAAGTTAGTCAATGATAACCTCAGTTGAACTAATTTTGGAGTAATTAATATTTGTTAGAGATAATTTCGACTTGATATGAATCTAACCTAAGGCTAGGAGTAATCTGTAACTTATTGGTTATAGTGGAAAGATTTGTGTAACTCCTATTATCTTTTCACATAATAACATTTCCTTGGTATAAGCCTAGAGAGTATGTTGGCTGGCTATTTTTGGTCTTTCCATGTGGTATTCAATGATTTGAAGTAATGTAGTCCAAGTGTGGTTATAATTTGTCTTTTATTCTGTAATTTGGACATGATAAAAGGACTTGTTTACATTTTAGTCTGGGTTAAGAATATTAATCTTCAATGGCTCAAGGTAATGGCCATCTGAATCAGGTATGAAAAAAAATCTAATACTTTGGAAGTTATATGTCCTGTAGTATTGATAACCAGTTTCTGGATAATATATGTTTGGATTACTTCCCTGCTAAACTGAAAATGATTAGTTGCATATTAAAATAATGTGCCATATTTGTTAGCCTAAATAAAATAATGTAGTCAAGGTTTTGAATCTGAAGAGTCTATTTGGATCATCTTGGCATCCCATGTTGCCTCTGAGGTCGTCAACAGTCAGATTGAATCCAGGTATGCATGTTCTTTATTGGTATGACTGACCATATTCCTAACATGTTTGTTTGGTGAAAAAAAAAGACTTGCTTGGTTTGGATATGAGGTGTCACGTGTTTGAGTGTCTGTTTAATCCATATTATAGTGGTGCTCTTCACATTAATTAGCCAGGATCAAATAGGGATGTAGATAACTCTGTTTTGTCCATATTGACCACTTCAAAAGCTATGTTGCTAGTTCTGATCTTAGATAATATATGCAGTCATGTCCATTTGCATCAGTCCAGTTTAAATAACATGGTAAGCCTCTAATAGTCTTTGTGATAGTGTCCTAGGACCCTGATTATGTCCATTCTAATCATACTGGGCGATCCCTGCCATCACCACATATCTAGAAGATTTAAAATCACTTAGTTTAAGTGTGTGTTTAAGTAGAAAAAAATTAGAATTCTAAATTGCTATGTCAACTGTCATGTTCTGCTTCTTTGTTTAAGAAGAGAAACTAGTTTAAAACTCTACATGTGAAATATATGTTCTAGTCCTATTACCTGTTTGATTTGGTAACCATGCTTACCTAAAGAGACTAGAGGTGTATCATTTTTTTTTTGGAACATGGGAGATCCACCTGTTGGTTTGATTTAAAGTCAGCCAATTAGGATTAGGCTGAACTTGCTCCCTCTGCATGATGTCTGGTAAATAATATCAGATCACAAACCTACACTATACTACTTGTGTTAGTTGAGGACTTGCTTGAATGGTCTGCATATGTTGTGTCTCAAGCTCAAAGATGTCCAAGGGCTTAAGAATCCATGTATGTTTTTTATTTCACATACATTTGAACCTCATTTGAAGTCTGTTAACCTGGTTGGCCTAGGACTATGTACAATAGATTATCTTTGCATGTCATATAAGTTCATGATTGCTTTTAATATTTTTAGTTGTGGTTGGGTCAACATGAACACCCTGAAGTCTGTTTTGCCTCTGCTGAATATCTATGCTAAGAGTCATATTTGTGCTTTGTTAGAAACTCAGTTGCCATCTAGTTTTTCCTATTAAATTTATATACATGACTTGAGATATGTGTTATATTGATGAGATAAGCATACTTAGTTGAGTTAATATGTCATGTAGTGATTGTTTGAAGTGTTATAGTTATTATAATCTTACCCCCTGAAATCTGCCCCCTTGTTGTGACTTGATCCTACTTATGTATCACATGTATTAGCCTTAGTGTTACACCATTTTGCTTTGTCTTTGTTATAGGTCCTAATTGACACCTTAAACACCATGAACTATTGTATTTTTGTCCAAATGAAGGGATAACCTTGAGACTGTAATTAGAGTAATTTCTGGACATTCTAATGTTTACTTTGAGATCAGGATCTGAGGCTAAGTGTTGGGGTTTGAAACTGTTTCCATTAGCTGCTACATTTGGTTATTGGCACTGTTATATTGAGCTGGTTGTTGTGTATATCTGTTATTTTCTGAGGCATTTAGCTACCATGTTTGCTGTTGTTCTGGCTGTTGTTTGAGGTCACTTGTTGCTGCTGTGTGGATGATGTTTGGCTGCTGTTTTTGCTGTTACTTGCTACTGTTATCACTGATGTACTTGATAAGGCTTGTTGCCATGTTCAAACACATATTGCTGCCTTCATTTAGAGGTAAGGGCTACGGTGAGTCCTGGACAAGGACAGGTGTGAAAGAAAGCAGTTGTGTTTGCTGCATCTTAACTTAAATCAGTGCCATGATTTTACACTATATTGCACTCATTTGAAAAACATATGTTTACTGTTCAATATCATGAAGCATATAGAACTTTGAACTAAAACATGACTGTTCTTTGAATATAAAAGAATGCATGAGATATACCACAAACCTAGGCAAAAATCTATCAACCCATTAACTTGAGTCTATGTATTTGTTTCATATTAGATGTGGGATCATACATGTAATTGGTCTAACTTGAGTCTATTCTTTGAAAATGATCATAGTTTGATGTATATATTTTTTTTCCTATGCTAGGTACTATAAGTATGTAGCGACTTTAATTGCCTAGAGTTGGTTCAAGTTGGTTAGGATTTCTATTGTCATGACTGGCTAAGCAATGAAGATCATCTGTGTGTTCATTTTGTTGTAACAAGAACTAGATATATCACACCAACATTCGAGGACGAATGTTTCTAAGGGGGAGAGGATGTAACACCCCATACTTTCGGGTAACAGTTAAATGCATAAACATAGGCAAGTAGACCGGACCCCGGAAAGTTTATGTTGTACTTACTTATACTAATAAGAAAATTAGTATATAAAAGGACGTGGTCCCGAAATAATTTTGGATTTAATAAGTGCGTCGACGGGGAGCAATAATAATAATTGTGTATCCCCGAAGAGGTTATGGACTAGTGTCATATTACTGAAATTATGACATTAGGTATGAGAAGATTTTATAAGTCGTCGGGATTTAAGTGGATTGAGATCGGGGATTTAATTGTGTGTATAATTAATTAATTGTGAGATTAATTAATTAAAGAGGGGACAATATATAGTGGGAATTTATATGTGTGCTCTTATAACCGATTTGGGGTGACTAAGCCCAAATTAGTCGACCGATGGCAGCTTCACAAGTCTCCCCTTTCTCCATTAATCCATCTCTTCAAGCTTCTTCATCTCTTCAACTATCTTCATCAAGCTTCTGTAGAAATCATTCCTTGGAGGGGAGATTGTCGCACTTCCATCAGAAAGAGGGAGTCTCAGTTGGTGGGTTCTCTGGAAATTCTCGGTCGAATTTGGAGGATTTCCGTAAGATTTCGCATAGACAAAAGGGGGAAATTCATGGTGTCCTGGACCGTGATTCACAGTGAATTGAAATCATGAAGCAAGGTTAAAAGTTCAGAAACCAAGTCGAGACTTTGAGTCTCGGCAAGGCTCAAACAAAACGATCCTAGTGTTTCTGGTTCTATCGGTCGGAATCCGATACGGGCGAAAGGTTTTCCGGCAATTCTCGTCGCTACGATTAACAAAGGTAATCTTTCTTGTTCCTAAAATTTATACAAGTTCTGAACTTGATTCTTGCCACTAGTTCTAAGACGATTATCGAAAATGCTGGGTTAATGGGGTGTTATCGGGACTGTTTGCATGAAATTGGAGGTTGCATGTGAAATTATTGTACTGTTTTGGAGATTGTAGCAGTAAAAAGAAGGATTAAGAGGATTGGGTATTTCGCCACATGTGTAGATTTCGATATAGAAGGAGTTTAGGTTCTACGCGTTCAAGGTGTTCGCTAGAATGTCTCATTAAATATGTTTCTAGTATGTTGATTCAATTGTAATTTAAATCACCCGTATGATGTAGATAATCATTCATAGAGCTTACAAGGACTCGCGAAACTTAGATAATTTCGACAACAAGGTATGCAAGACTTTTTCTTTCTTTCTTTTTGGCATATTCTACGTACAAAGCATAACCGGAATATTGTTCCATAAAATACTCTACTCTAAGTAGTTAAGAATGATCATGTTATTGACTCTTATGTTAAAAGTCTGTTTTAAGTATGTTTCTAAGTCCTTATTGAGGCATACAGAAAAGATGATGATATTCACAGTGTTAACCAAAGGTACAAGGATATAGGGCAAGGATGTGTTATTGTCATTCATGCATTCCCATTTGCATAGCATTTATATAGTACCATGTACCACTTGTGATATGTACATTACTATATGGTAAATATTATATATATAGGGGATATGGGGAAAGGGAAAGGCGTTATATACGCACACCACCTGCAGCTGGTACAGACTATCACAAAAGAGCCCTAAGAGGCCAATATGATGTGATGATGTGATGCATGTATGGCTTATTGGGATGGGTTTCACGATCCGCAACACTAACATATATTAGGACGGGTTGCACGATCCGTAACACTAACATATATATGATATATATATATCGCATTTGGATCATTCATACTTTCATTTACCAATATATGGTATGATGCCCACAGAGGCTGTTATGGTAAGGAAGATGCCCGAAGAGGCTGATGTATATGTAAACTGCATTGTGCATAACATTTATCCATGTGTATTAGGGCCCTCGGAGGCATTTACGGATGTTCAGTTGTTTCTGTTTCAGACTATGATATATCTCTGCTATGTTATTTCTTATGCCTGACATACTCAGTACATCAGTCGTACTGACGTCCCTTTTGTTGGGGATGCTGCGTTTTATGCCCGCAGGTTCATATTGAGAGAGTGACAGTTTGCCCTAGTAAATTGTTGTTTCAGCTGGTATTTGGAGCACTCTGTTCGTTTCGGAGTTGCGGTCTGGTCGTGGTATGTTTTACTCTTTAGAGGCTTGTAGATAGGTGTCATGTGGTTAGTTGTCATGTATGGCCTTGTCGGCCTTGGTTTATAAATGTGTAAGTTGGGGCTTTTGGATTGGAACTTTATATAATCTATCACGACTCAGTCCGTGTTTAAATATGATTAAGGGTGGAGTGTAGATGTGGTGTCCGGCGGGTAGGGTCCGGGTGCCCGTCGCGACCCTTCGATTTGGGTCGTGACAATCACAAGTCAGCATTAATTTTAAATGAATTTTAAGTAATATACATTGTTAGGGTAAACAATCCAGTCAAGTCATTTTTATCTATTATATTAGATAACATTTTCTATTTTCAAGATTTTAAATTATTTTAAGAATGCTTAACTATATGGTATAAAAATTTATTTATAGTAACTATGTATAAAACTTAAACTTATTTCAGCAAAAAAAAGACTTAAACTCATTTTAGATTAAGTGGCCGTTTGGCCATGAATATTTTTTTACTTTTTTGCGAAGTTGAATTCTGAAAATCATGTTTGACTATAAAATTTTAGAAGTTCAACTTGAAGATGAATTTCGACTTAACACAACTTGAAGATGATTTTTTACTCCAATTTGTATTCGTAGCTAAATACAACTTCAATTTTCAAATATTATTTTTTACTTTAAAAATAAAAATCAATTCCTCTGTTTCAATTTAAGTGTCTTAGTATGACTTGATACGGAGTTTAAGAAATAAATGAAAATTTTTGAATTTTGTGGTCTTAAATTAAAGATGTGTGGAGTCTTTTAAATCTTGTAATCTTAAACTAAAACACTTAAATTGAGAGAAAGTATTTTTTAAAATAATCAAAATTTTCATGGCCAAATGGGCAATAACAGCCAGAGTTCTGTTTCAAAATTATTTAAAAATTAAATTTCTTTTTACCGAAGATGTGGATAAATATCAAATATTGGATACAAACGGAAAAAATAGGGACGAGTTGTGCTTTTCTCAGTTCTCTGTGATAATTCATATTTGTTGATGTGCACATAAACCTTAAAATCCTTTGGGTTTTTGCCTTCCTTTGTTGTCTTCTTCTCCACAGAAAAACAGAAAGAACAGAACAAAATCCTCCAACAATGTCCGACTATTTGCCTCCTAACTTGCTACTCGAAATCTTAAGCAAACTTCCCGTTCAAAGCCTTTTACGTTTAAGGTGTGTTTCAAAACAATGGTGTTCTCTCATATCTTCTCCTCACTTCATTAGCACTCACTTATCTCATCCCTTCTCCCCATTTACTCCTTCGCCACCTGTCCACTAAACCCAAGAAGAAAGAACATTCTCTATCTACATGAACTCTTCAACAAGAACTGAAAACTTTACACCCTTTAAAGAACTCAACTTTCCCTTCAAGACTAGGTCTGGAGACCACTTTAGAGTTGTGGGTTTTTGTAATGGTTTATTTTGTCTCTCTGATGATCTTTTCGGGTACACATATACTATCATTCTTGGAACCCGGCTATTCGCAAGAGTATTACCCTTCCTAAGCCTCGTGTTCACTTTGGTCCATAAGGTCCTTACATGTTTTCTCTTGGATTTGTTGGAAATTTGCCTTTGGCGGGAGTTGCGACCGACCAACTTTAACGGCTTAAACACTAGTGTTACGTATGTTGGAGAATCCGGTTCTTTACACATGCATGATCTACTAAGTACGTAGATAACCGTAGGGCCAAGAATCGTCAAATTTCATTGAGAAATGAAAGAGATATTGGTCCACAAAGTAAGGTGTTTGAAGCATGGAAAGTGTGGTATTGTGTTCAATTCTCCCTCATCGGTAGAGGAAGAAAGAATTGTTGTGTATATAAGACTCGAAATTGGTTTGGGGTTTGGGACCCCAAGGTATCCCATGTGTTTAAGGAGGGAGGACCTAGATGTGCCGGTTCAAGGAAAGACCACACGGCCGCCGCCGCCGCCGCCGATTCGGGTTCTCGGGTCCATGGGTCGGTGGTGTGGGCCTTCGATATTATCTTTTGGGCAGAAAACTTTGCGAAGTACAGCTTTGATCCCGGATATGCAGTTTGGTCCTGAAGTTTCGAGCGTCGAAATTTGGACGATCAAAGTGAAACGCCAAGCTCTCAATTGACCATTTATTTTGGTGAATTACTCCTCCTATAATGGCCAAATCCGTTGGTCTTTCACCATTTATGTTGGTGACTTTACTACCTCCATAATGACCATTATTTGGCTATTATGGAGGCAGTTTTTCAGCCCCTCCATCACCTATATAAACACCCCCTTACACCATTGTTGAGCACCAAGAACACACATATAATATACACGAAATTCAGAAGCTTACACAAGCAGAAACTTTTCTTCTTCCTACAACTTCCAAGGCATCATTTCGTTACTCAATATTCTTCACGGTAGCTCTTGAGTTTCCTTTGATCAAGTGTTCCATTCTTTGTTTTATCTTGGGAGACAAATTGTCCAGACGTATAAATGATACATACGGGCAATATTGTCTTAAGAATGAGTGCCACACTCGACTCAGCAAAACCAGTTTCCATTTTTTCGTTTTCAACAAAATTGTAATTTCAGTTTTGTGCTTATCTTGTAATTTTCAGATTACTAGTTGAACTATTGAATCTTTGTTTATCCTTTCGAATACTTGTAATAGTTATATACTTTCCGTACTGCTTTATAAAGTACCATAGAGCAAAAATACCCAACAGGATTTGGGTATGATAACAAAACTTGTGATTTTAAAGTGGCGAGGATAGCTTATTTGCAGGATGCTTATGGTGCTTATACAGTAATTCCTCCTGAAGTTGAGGTTTAAAGTTTAAGTACTGGTTTATGGAAAACAGTTAACTCGAAGGACATTCGTTGTAAAATTATTGAGTATTTATATAGTAGTGTTTATCTAAATGGGGCTATTCATTGGGTTAGCTGTACTAAGAATGGAGGTTGGGGGTTTTCGAATGGGTTGTTGGTTTTTGATCTAACTGATGAGAAATTTAGTGAAATAGGGTTGCCGCGAGAGCTAGTTCATGTTTCTCCGTTGGATATGTCTGTAAGCTTGTGTGGGGGTCGAATTTCTATGTGTTGGTATGAAAAGGGTCGTGATTTTAGTAAATCGTGTGATCGCTGTGCTGTTTGGGTTATGAACCAGTATGGTGAACTGGAGTCATGGACTAAGAATTTTGTAGTGGTTCTGGAGGGAGGTGAAAGAAATAATCCCCTTAATTATTTTTATTAATTGAAAGGTATTTATATAAGTTACAAAATAGGAGAATCATATTCCTATTCTATTTCTAAAACCTTATTCTATCATAATTCTAACTATACAATTATGGTAGGTGTATCATCCTAATTTAGGTAACAAATACACTACAATATACATCACATATATATACAATATTACATAAATGTAATATGCCCGTGATGGGCTGCACTGCTGGGCTTCCGTGACTGATGGCCCAAGACTGGCTCCGTGACTGTTGTGATACTACTTTGGGTATTCCCGTGATATACACCTCTGTATGTCACGGGTATATATACCTTGTTTAACACATCCCCTTGATCATAGCGGAGGCGGTCATCGAAGCAGAGGCTATCCTAAAATCTTCAAAAAGGACCACGGGTAGACCGTTTGTAAAGATATCTGCAACTTGATAACGAGACGGGACATGGCATATGCGAATGTGACCCATAGCAACCTTTTCACGGACAAAGTGAATGTCCATTTCGATATGCTTAGTGCGTTGGTGCTGAACCTAGTTACCTGAAAGGTAGATGACACTAATGTTATCGCAATATACCAAGGTTGCCTTTTGAATCGGACAATGAAGCTCCAAAAGCAAATTACGTAGCCAACATGATTCGGAGACCACATTCGCTACCCTCGATATTCGGCATCTGCACTTGAGCGTGATAGAGTTACCTGACGCTTTGCCGACCAGGAGACCAAGTTGTTGTCAAGGAACATACAGTAGCCAGACGTCAACCTTTTGGTGTCGGGACAACCACCCCAATCAGCATCTGTGTATGCGACAAGTGTGGATGTAGATGACGGAGACAAATGCAAACCATAGTCCAGTGTCCCCTGAATATACCGAATGATGCGTTTGATTGCATTCATGTGCTCAACTATGGGATCATGCATGAATAAACACACCTGCTGAACAACATACGTAATATCCGGTCTGGTAAAGGTAAGATACTGGAGGGCCCCTGCAAGACTGCGATAGCGGGTCGTATCCTCGTAAGGGACGCCAGCCGCGGCCCCAAGCTTGGGCTTAGCATCAACTGGAGTGGAAGTGGACTTACAGGAGGACATCCCGACTCTCTCGATGATCTCAGCTGCATACTTTCGTTGAGACAAAAACAAACCATCTGAGTGAGTCTTGACGACAATCCCCAAAAAATAACTCAAGGGCCCTAAGTCTTTCATAACAAACTCAGAGCTGAGCATGGCCATGATAGACTGGCGTAATACATCGGAAGAGGAAGTCAAAATGATATCATCCACATATAACAGAATGTAGGCCAAGGACAAATCACGACGGTAGATGAACAAGGAATTATCTGACTTACTGTGAGTGAACCTAATAGTCAAAACATAGTCAGCAAACCTTGTATACCAGGCCCGTGGAGACTGCTTAAGCCCATATAAGGACTTCTTCAACAAACAGACATGATGAGGACGATTAGGATCTCTGAACCCCAACGGCTGATGCATATATATTGTTTCCTTGAGATCACCATGTAGGAAATCATTCTTGACATCCAACTGATGAATATGCCATGCCTTAGAAAGAGCCAGACTAAGCACAGTGCGAATGGTAGCCGGCTTGACCATCGGACTAAACGTCTCCCCACAATCTATCCCAACCTGCTGAGTCTTACCATCACTCACAAGCCGCACCTTATGACGAGCAAAGGACCCATCAGAATTCTCCTTATGAGCAAAAATCCACATAGACCTGATAACATTAATACCAGATGGACGGGGCACCAACTCCCACGTCTTATTATCAATAAGAGCATTATATTCATCAGTCATAGCAATTTTCCAATTCGGGTCGTTTAAGGCAAACACAGGATTACGGGGCAAGGGAAATTTAGAGACATTAGAATGCAAATTAAAATGTCTTTTAGGTGTAAAAATACCCCGCTGACTACGAGTGACCGGTCTATGACTCGAGGAAGAATTGAGTGAATTTTGGGAATTTGTTGGGCTCGGGACGGGTGGCGTGACGGTGAGCTTTCTTGGCCCAAATCGAGCTGGATCGGCGCTCGACCGGTTCGAGTGCTGGGTCGCCCAATTCTTTGGGGACCGATCCAGATGGCGGAAGTTGTGGCGTGGCGATGGGGCCCAGCGGGCGATGGGCCCACTGGAGAATTTTGGGTGATGTATACGTCCGAAAAATGGTGAGTAATATACGGGGATATACCATCATCCAAAAAATTATACGAACTGGGCTCGGTAGTATGAACTTTAGTAAATGGAAATTGGGTTTCATCAAAAATTACATGGCGATTAATTATGATTTTCTTGGAGGATAAATCAAAGCTTTTGTAACCATGATGATTAGACGGATACCCCAAAAACACACACGGAGTAGATCGGGCCTGAAGTTTGTTAATTGTGGTGGATGGGAATAACGGATAACACAAGCATCCAAAAATCCGAAGATGAGAATAAGAATGATTCTTATTATATAAGATTTGGAGGGGGGAAATATGTCAGACCTTTGGAAGAAATTATGTTTAGGAGATATGTTGCCATTTGTAGAGCATGATGCAAAAAATATGGGGGTACGGAAGCATGAAGTAAGAGGGTGCGGACAATGTTATTTATGGAACGAATTTTACGTTTGGTTTTCCCATTTTGAGACGATGTATGAGGGCACGAAAAATAAAAATTGATCCCATTATTATCACAGAACTCCCAAAACACCATATTGTCATAATATTTCCCATTATCACACTGAATATTTTTTATTTCTCTTTCGAATTGTGTTCTAATGAATGCTCTAAATTTTATGAAGACAGAAAACACTTGAGATTTATTGGCAACTGGAAATGTCCAAAAAAAATTAGAATAATCATCCAAAAAAAGAACATAATATCGATGACCTAACGAACTTAGAACATGAGACGTCCATGGGTCGCTATGAATACTATCAAATGACAATGAAGTATGAGAATTTGAGTCCACAAATGGTAACTTAACAATTTTTCCTAACGAACAAGATTGACAAATTTGAGTACGACTCGTACCCTTACAAGAAATAAAACTATTTTTATCTAAAACTGATAAAATAGAAGATCCTGGATGACCAAGGCGAGCATGCCACAGGGAAGGAGAAATGGCTGCAAAAGCTGAAGGCAAGGCTTGACTCGATGGATTGAAATTGGGCGTGATAGGATACATATCTCCCCTACTATCACACCTCATAAGAGGACTCCCAGTCTTAAAATCCTTCACAGAAAAACCAAAAGGATCAAATTCAACAGAAACAGAATTGTCAGTGGTGAACTTGCAGACATACACTAAGTTTTTAATCAATTTGGGGGCATGTAAAGTATTTTTCAAGATAAGGGGTGGATTGGGGGAGACAACGTTTTATGACCATAAACCTGAATTGGAATAGAGTTACTATTTCCGACAATTATACCACGAGGGTTGCTCAAATTGAAATAAGACGAGAGAGTACCTTGATCGGAGGTCATATGTGATGTTGCGCCGGTGTCCATGTACCAATTAGGATCCGATTGCGTCAACCCAAGTGTATGTATTGCGGCGTCAATGTCGGTGGGAGTGGGGCCTGTTGCGTGGTGGGCTTGTGGAGGTCGGGGCCCAAGAATTCCAGAACTGGGCTGGGGGGCCGTAGATGTTGGAACTTCCGTTGCTGGCCAGTGGGCCGCCACAACTGATTGTTGGACCTGAAAGGCTGGCCAGCCCACTGGCTGTTGGACACTGCTTGAGCATAAGAACTGTTGGCCTACGGCCCACTGCCCCAGCCCCACTGCCATGGGCCCCACTGTTGGGACTAGTAGGGTGGTCGGCCACTGTTCATTGGACGGGGCCCACTACTTGCTTGCTGACCACCGGAACCACCGCGTTTGCCCACGCGGTTTTTGTTATTATTCTTACGATTATTTTTGCCGCCACCATGATTATGGTTTTGGCCCGAATTATTAACAAAACCCGAAGAACTTGGGGAGGACGCCATCATGACGACGGGGCTTGCTCCGGTAGCCGCCTTTTTAGCCAAACCGGCTTCTTTCAAAGTAAGCATGGAGCGGGCTTGATAAAAGACTGGAAGAGGGTTGCTTTGACGAAGGAGAGTTCCAACACCATTATAGGCCTCCGAAAGGCCGGCAACCAATTGTAGAACCAGACGATTATTTGTTACAGGTGCGCCAACATTACGGAGTTGATCCGCCAACTCCTTTAGTTTCTTGCAATATGCAGAGACGTTTGGAAATTCTTCCATGCGAACTAGAGAGAATTCCTGCTCGAGTGTGACGACACATGAATATTAGTTATCTTGGAATATGTCACGCAATCTATTCCAGGCAGCCATAGCCATGGTATCCGGCTCAATAATCATCTGTAGAAGGTCAACCGAAATAGTGGAATAGATCCACTGGAGAACGGTAGCATCAACAGTAATCCATAACGGAGGATCGTCCATGGGAAGAGGTGTAGCGGGAGGAATGATGTGATGAATAACTTGATGGGAGATAGTGTGAATTTTAAACAATTCTGCCCACATTGTATATTGGACGTTTTCCATCTCAAGCACAATAGGGATACTGTTCTTGACATTAGAAACCATGAGGGCATGATGATAATTGTTCTTAGACATATTGAAAGAACAAAGAATGAGGGGAAATTTGGGAATAGTAAGAAAGATTTTGAGAGCAGAAGATGAATTTCGGAAGAGAAACTCGAGGGGGGGTTTCAACCGAGAATGGTACAAAATTTTGGAGAGAATTTTTTTGTAAGATCTAGTCTCTTGATACCATGAAAGACATAATCTCGTTGATTATTTTCATTAATTGAAAGGTATTTATACAAGTTACAAAATAGGAGAATCCTATTCCTAAAACCTTAGTCTACCATAATTCTAACTATACAATTATGGTAGGTGTATCATCCTAATTTAGGTAACAAATACACTACAATATACATCACATATATATACCATATATACAAGATTACATAAATGTAATCTGCCCGTGATGGGCTGCACTGCTGGGCTTCCGTGACTGATGGCCCAAGACTGGCTCCGTGACTGTTGTGCTACTGCTTTGGGTATTCCCGTGATATACACCTCTGTATATCACGTGTATATATACCTTGTTTAACAGAGGGCTATCACATGCTATTGGGTTCATGGGAAATGGGGAATTTCCGGTAGAGAAGTTTGTTGGGGATCTTCTATTATATGATCCTGAGAGCAAGGAATTTAAGGATCTTGGTATCCATGGTGGGAAAAATTCATTCTTCTTGAGCGAATATGCTGAGATTTTAGTGTTGCTTGATGGAATTAGTGGGGCTATAGCTGATCATTCTATTGTATATAATTATGAAGAGGCTGGTTCCGGGCTCACTGAGAGGAAGTTGTTGCAAGAATGGTGTTGTAGTGCCCTTTACGCAAAAGTTAGTCTTTGTGATTAGCCTTACATGCAGGTCTCCATGTGTTTGCTTTTGACTAGCTATAAAGCTCAAATCCTAGTGATACTATTTTGAAAACTTCTGCAGCATAGTTTGTGAAAATTTAATAGTTTATCAACTGATTTAGTAGTATTTGTGCGTTACAACAATTACAGAAAACGGAAAGTAAGTAACTGCTAACTATTACAACAAACTGAAATTACAAGAAACTGAAATTTCAACAAACTGAAATTACAACCACTTTGATATTTTGCATGGTCGAGTGATAGCACTCTGTCTTTAAGACAAGATTGTCCCGTATATATCCTCTTACGTTATGGACAATAGTCTCCCAAGATAAAACAACAACTTAACAAATGAGCAAAGGAAGCTCAAGTATTACTTTGAAGAACTTAGAGTAACGAAATGATACCGGAGAGTAAGAAGAAGATTTCTGATTTTTCTGTCTCTTGCTCGAATAATTGAGCCAAATGCTTCAATTTATAGTGTAAGGAGTGTGACTTCTCAACTAGCCAACTGATTGCTTTTAAAATCCATGTAATGACACTTAGTGAAGAGTTATATTCAGCCAAGTAAATGACTGAATTTATGGGTAAAGCAATGGAGATTCAACGCTCCAAAACAAACTCAAAAGGCAGAAAGTTTCTGCCTTCCGTCGTTGTACTTCATCCCAATTTTATATGTCCTGAAACATCAGGAACCAAATTGTAAATAGTAAGCAATTTAGGTCCAAAAAGATAATATCAGAAGAAGCACGCGACCCGAGCCCGGATCGGACCGAACAGGACGGGCTGGCGGCGGCGGTGCGCGTGTGGGCTTAGCCTCGAACCCAAGCACACCTAGGTCCTCCCTCCTTTAAACACACAGGTTACCCCTGGGGGTCCCAAACCCTTATCCATTTTTGAGACTTATAAAATGAACAAATCTTTATTTCCCTACTGATGAGGGAGATTTGTTCCACACCATATTTTCATGCTTCGAACACCTCACTTCGTGGATCAATATCTCTTTCATTTCTTAACAAAATTTGACGATCCTTGGCCCTACGGTCATCTACTCACTTATTAGACGTGTGAATAAACAAAGTCTCCAACATGCGGAACCCTAATGTTTAAGTCATTAAAGATGGGTGGACGCAACTCCCACCAAAGGCAAATTTCCAACAATCCCCTCTTGAAAGAGATTTTGGCGCACTCACTAGGTGCTTATTTCCAGCAATATTTCAGCGGACCGATGTTGTATCAGGAGAGGTAGTTTCAGCTTTGAACCTTCCATAGTTAAATACCATCAGACTTAGTTACTGCGCGATGAACGTGATATCTTGAACTGTCAGTGTTTAGTGTAAGTCAAGTCAATAGTACTAACACAACAAATTCCCTTGCTCAGTTCTTCGTAATATTTTATCCGTTGTGCCGTGGACACTTCTTGGATTCTTAAGTGCGTTCATTTGAGGTGGCCTGTCCTCGCACTTAAATAGGTGGTCTCCTACAAGGTATCCTGCTATACCCCACTTTACAAGTCTTAGGAATCATTAAAAGTTTTCCCAAACCTAACCTCAACCGTTGAGGATCATTAAAGATTTTGGAAAATTAACCTTTACCCATACTGCAGATAGCACTTAACGTCTATCGCGGGAACGACTTTGGGTTTATGTTCCTTACATAAATCATAACCCGAAGTGCTCTACTGAACCTTTACAACTTAGTTTTCCCATTGAACCAAATTCTTGGGATCTCCAGTCAGTAAGGTTGGATTACCACCGTATCGGTCCTTAAAGCTTGGGTTTTAAGTCCATTCCCCTAGACAGATAGAATATTTGATCTCTAAGTATGCCCTTTGTCAGTGGGTCTGCTATATTATTCTTTGATTTTATGTAATCAATGGATATTATACATGTAGTGATCAGCTGCCTAATGGTCTTATGTCTCCGTCGAATATGACGAGATTTGCCGTTGTACATAGAACTTCGTGCCCTTCCTAAAGTCGATAGGCTGTCATAGTGAATCATCACTGAAGGTACGGGTTTGTCTCAACAAAGGGACATCCTCTAAGAAGTCGTGAAGCCACTCAACTTCTTCTCCTGCTTTGTCTAAAGCGATAAACTCCGATTCCATCGTGGATCAGACGATGCAAGTTTGCTTAGAGGATTTCTAAGACACAGCCCTACCACCAATTGTAAATATATACCCACTGGTGGACTTGGTGTTCTCTATATCAGATATCCAGTTTGCATCACTGTACCCCTCTAGTACAGCTGGATATCTCAAATAATGTAACCCGTAATTTAGCGTGTACTTCAGGTAACGTAGCACCCGATTCAATGCTTTCCAATGATCATTACTTGGATTACGGGTAAACCTAGCCAACATATTGACTGCATAAGAAATATCAGGTCGGGTGCAGTTTGTTATATACATCAAACTCCCAATCACATGTGCATATTACTCTTGGCATATGTGTGCACCACGATTTTTATCAAGCTTTTTATTTCTATCCAGTGGTGACTTCATAGGCGAAATGTCAAACACCTCAAACTTTCTCAAAAATATCCTCGATGTAGTGAGACTAAGATAAGACCAGTTCGTCAAACGTCTTAGAGATTTTTATCCCTAAGATGACATCTGCAATACCCATATCCTTCATGTCGAAGCATTGTTTCAACATGTTCTTAGTCTCTAGGATTAAGCTAGGACTGCTTCATGTGATCAACATGTCATCTACGTACATGCATATCATGACGAACGAGTCAAAGTTACCTTTCATGTAGACACATTTGTCACACTCATTAATGGAGAAACCCTTTGATAGTAGAGTACTATAAAACTTTTCGTGCCATTGCTTCGTGGCTTGTTTCAGCCCGTACAGAGATTTGACAAGTCGACAGACTTTCTTCTCTTGCCCTGGAACCACA
The DNA here is from genome assembly GCA_029783415.1 of Anisodus acutangulus. NCBI lineage: Eukaryota > Viridiplantae > Streptophyta > Magnoliopsida > Solanales > Solanaceae > Anisodus > Anisodus acutangulus. Next base: position 49,312,842 of record CM056491.1, read on the forward strand.
TACCCCTCTGGTTGTTCCATATAGATTTTTTTTCCAAATCACCATTTAGGAAGGCTGTCTTAATATCCATTTGATGTATCTCAAGGTCATGCAATGCTGCAATTGCAATGAATACTCGTATGGACATCATCCTAGACACCGGGGAGTACGTGTCAAGATATTCAAGGCCTTCTTTCTGTCAATAGCCCTTGACTACCAACCTGGCTTTATACTTGTCTATAGACCCATCTGCTTTATACTTCTGTTTGAGTATCCATTTACAATCCAACAATTTATTTTTCGGAGAAAGATCAACCAACTCTCAAGTATGGTTATGCAGGATCGAGTCTATTTCACTCTCAATAGCTTCTTACCAGAGTGGTTCCTCTAGAGTTGACAATGCTTCAGCAATTGTCCTTGGTTCATCATCAACCATATAAGCTACAAAGTGAGGACCGAATGTTTTATCCTTTCTAGCCCTTTTACTTCGCCTTGGTTCCATCTCTGGAGTCTCCAAGTTCTGAGAATCTGAAACACTAGATTCCGGATATTCATCCACTTTGAAATCCACTAGATCTGAACCATCTAGATCCGGGCAGTTAACGACTCCTGGTTCCTGAGAGCTCTGTTCATAACTTCGTTTGTGAGAGGTTATGTCTTTTTCCTTTATAGGAAAAGTATCCTCAAAGAATTGAGCATTCCTTGATTCCATGATTATACCCCTGTGGATATCTGGAATATCTTACTTATGCACTAAGAAGCGATAAGCACTACTATTATTTGCATATCCGATGAAAATACAATCTACAGTCGTAGGCCCAATCTTGACCTGCTTTGGCTTAGGCACTTCGACCTTTGCCAAACAACCCCATACCTTTAAATATTTATAGGTGAGTTTCTTTCCCTTCCATGATTCATATGGACTTTTGTCCTTACCCTTATGTGGGACTCTATTAAGAATCGTATTAGCGGTAAGGACAGCTTCTCCTCACATATTTTGGGGAAGACCGGAATTGATGAGCAAGACATTCATCATTTCCTTCAATGTGCGGTTCTTGCGTTCGGTAACACCATTTGACTGAGGTGAGTATGGAGCCGTCGTTTGATGAACAATGCCCGATTCGGCACAATATTCCTCAAATGACGCTATGTATTCTCCCCCCCTCTATCGCTACGTATTGATTTAATCTGCATGCTTAATTGGTTCTCAACTTCTGCTTTGTAGCGTCGGAACACTTCAAAGGCTTCATCTTTACTTTTCAACAAGTAAAGGTAACAATACCTTATGCTATCATCAATGAATGTCATAAAGTACTTGTTCCCCCTAGTTTGGGCAAACTTCAAATCACATATATCTGTGTGAATAAGTTCTAGATGAGCGGTATTACTTTCGACGGATTGAAAAAGAATGTTTGTGAGTTTTACCTCTATGCACACCTCACACTTATGTTGAGGGTTTACGCCGATAGACGGCAATAACTCCAACTTTACCAACCTTTGGATGCACTTATAGTTAACATGTCCTAATCTATGATGCCATAAATTGAAAGACTCAAGCAAATAAGAAGAAACTTCAATTTTATTGCTTGGACGCATTACATACATGACGTTAACTTTGAAGAGGCCTTCACAGACGAAGCCTCTCCCCACAAAAGTTCCATTCTTGGTGATTACAAATTTATTGGACTCAAATACTAGCCTAAAACCAGCATTAACCAATAAAGGACCTGAAATTAAATTTCTCCTAATCTCAGGGACATGCATCACCTCCTTCAGAGTAAGCTCCTTTCCAGAAGTCATCTTCATGACCACCTTTCCTACCCCATATACGTCAGAGGAAGCGTTGTTACCCATGAACAACTTCTTGTCGGTGATTGGTGTATACGTGGAGAAGGCATCTCTATTGGAACAGATGTGTCTGGTAGCACCCGTGTCCATCCACCATTGCATAGGATTCTCAACAAGGTTTGCTTCAAGCACCACCGCCGAGAACTCCTCAATCATGTCATCAAAAATGTGTCTTTAACGACGTTAGCTTATGTCTTGCCTTTGGCGTTGGCCTTCTCTTGTTGCTCAGTCTTGAGCTTGCGGCAGGCCTTGATCATGTGACCAGGTTTCCCACAGTGGTGACAGTTCTCCTTGAACTTCTCCGCCGCCTGGATCTTGCCGCCTTTCTGGAACTTGCGTTTCTTGCTTGAGTTCCCTTTTGCCTCAGCCAGATTTGCCTTTGCTCCAGCGGGTTGCTTTCCCCTAGGCAAGACCTTCTTATTATCTTCCTGAATCTGGAGTTTGATAATAAGTTCCTCAAAGGTTATTTCCTTTGTCTTGAGTTTTAAATAATGCATAAACTCATTCCACGAGGGAGGTAACTTTTCAGTTAGTTATGCAACCAAAAACTGCTCATTTGGTTTCATACCTTCCAAATCCAAGTGATGTAGAATCATTTGGAATTCCTAGACTTCGGACATCATAGTTTTGCTATCCACCATTTGAAATTTCAAGAATTTTCCAGCGATGAATTTCTTCGTACCAGCATCTTGTGTGTTGTACTTCTTCTGCAGTTTCTCCCATAACTCTTTGGCAGTGCCAGTGCAATACACAGTGTAGAGTGGGTCTGATAGACAGTTCAAAATATAGTTCTTACACATGAAGTCGCTATGACTCCATGCATCAAGAACCATCTTCATGCCATTAACGACATGGATATCTTGGCCCCTTCAACCGTTTCATTAACTCCATGCATCAAAAACCATCTTCATACCTAGAAAGCAAATATTTCAAAAAATAATGAAGAAGTACATACTACTTCCGAACCAAAAATAAATAAATTTAGGTACTAATTCAATTAAACTTGCATTTTCAACCTACGATGATGCTATATTAGAAAAGTAGTTCAAAAATTGAAGGAGAATGAGTTTGTTTCTGTCTAGGGATAGACTTCCTGAGGAATGTCTCAGTTATTACTTGAAAGATAATTTATGGAAGAACAATTCCTGTTTACTACCTTGAACTCTGCAGTTACTGAAATAACGAAGTTATATTTCGAAACATCAATATCCCTCACAAGAGTTTTCGTAACGTTCTTGCTCACAACTTCCTTTTCTCCAGAGAAAACTAAGGCTGAGGTGAAAGATGACTTACTGAATTATCTCAATAGTGTCATATATATGAGTAGCTTTTACTTGGCCTTTGAAACCAAACATTTAGACTAGTAATCCCTTCACTCACGCTGAACTGTACCTAGATTTTGTTTATCCTTTCCCAGTGCAAGATTATTTTGCTACTAAGTTGCTGCTAGAATGAATGTGTCATAAACCACAACATACCTAGTGAAATCCCACAATGTGGGGTCTGGGGAGGGTAGAGTGTACATAGACCTTACCTCTACCTTGGTAGGTAGAGCGGCTATTTCTGAGAGACCCTCGGCGCAAGACAAGGCACACGCTCAAGCAAAGTACGATAAACAAAGTGAGTAAGTCATGATAGCGAATTCTAGAAAAGAAGAAGCAAAAGAGAAGCAATAACTAATGCAAGTAATAAGACAAACAAAATACACATAGCAGCATAAATCAAATGACAAGGGACTATAAGACAATATTGTGCCTACCAGTATGCTAGGCTAAGCGAGCCTACAATAATATTACTACAACTACCAGTTTGTAAACGTAGGTAGGACTACGCTGGACTACCTACTATCCTTCTACCCTAATACGTGTCCTCCATAACCCCCTATCTAAGGTTATGTCCTCAGTGAGTTGCACCTGCGCCATATCCCGTCTAATAACCTCTCTCCAATACTTCATCGGCCTACCTCTACCCCTCATGAACACGTCTATAGCCAACCTCTCACACCTCCGCACTGGGGAATTTGTGTCTCTCCTCTGCACGTGCCCAAACCATCTCAATCTCGGCTCCCGCATCTTATCCTCCATCGAGGCCACCCCTACTCTGTCGCGGATATCATTATTTCTAATTCTATCCCTCCTTGTATGCCCACACATCCATCTTAGCATCCTCATCTTCGCAACTTTTATCTTTTGGGTGTGCGAAGTCTTGAGCGGCCAACACTCTGCCCCATACAACATAGTCGGTCTAACCACTCCCTATAAAACTTGCCTTTAAATTTTGGTGGCACCTTTTTATCGCACAATACTCCAGATGCGAGCCTCAATTTCTTCCACCTTGCCCCAATACGATGTGTGACATTATCATCAATCTATACATTCCCTTGGATAATCGACCCGAGGTACTTGAATTTCCCAAAATCCCGCTACCTACCAGAGTGCTCCACATCTCCCAGCACAATCTATCTATCTTTTTTTTCGTTCAAGAGTTTATGGAAGTAAGACTGCCACCTTCGCTCGTCCTCCACCAGTACTTTGTCGTCCTCATCCTTGATGCACCACACGTGATCCAAGTCTCAGGCCCTCCTGTCCCTCGCCTTGGTTAGTCTGTACAACTTTTTATCCCCGCTTTTATATAGACGTTCAAAAGCCATCGTTTTCACCGCCGTAACCGCTAGTTTTGCCTCTTTTCGGGTCATCTTATATAATTCCCTATTCGTCCACTTATCCACCCCATCATTTCTTTCTACCATTTTCGCATACGCCATTTTTTTCGCTTCCACATTCTCCTGAACTTTACCATTCCACCACCAATCCCCTCGATGCCCACCACGGCTACCCCGCGAGACCCTTAGCACTTCTCTAGCAACCTCCCGAATGCAACTGACCGTCTTGTCCCACATACCGATTGCATTCCCACTCCTCCCCCAAGCCCCCTTGGCCATCAACCTCTCTCTTATCTCTTTTGCGCTAGCCATGGTTAAACGCCCCCATTTGATTCTTAACCTATCATCCACGACCCTCATTTTCTTCTCCATCTTGATCTCCATATCCATCACCAAAAGCTTATGTCGGGTTGTAAGATCCTCATTCGGAATAACCTTACAGTCTTTACAAAGACCTTTGTCAACCTTCCTAAGGAGCAAAAAATCTATCTGAGTCTTAGCCACCGAACTACGGAAAGTCACCAAATGGTTCTCCTTCTTCAGGAACCTCGAATTGGCTATCACCATCCCAAAAGCTCTAGCAAACTCCAAAAGTGAGCTGCCTCCCCCGTTCCTGTCCTCGAGGCCAAAACCTCCATGCACGTCGTCATAACCACCCAGAAGTGCCCCGATATGCCCATTGAAATCCCCTCCTACAAATAACTTCTCAGCGGGTAGTATACCTCCTACCACTTCGTCCAAATCTTCCCAAAAATACATCTTCTCTTTCTCATTCAAGCCCGCCTGCAGCGCATACGCACTAATAATGTTCATAGTGCACCCTCTAAATAACAACTTAATCACCATCATCTTGTCATTGACCCTCATAACCTCTACCACCTGATCCCTTAGCTCGCTGTCTACCAAAATGCCTACCCCATTCCTATACTTCGACCTACTCAAGAACCATAGCTTATACCAGTCTACATCCTTAGCCTTAGGTCCTACCCATTTGGTCTCCTAGACACATGCTATATTAATCTTCCTCTTCTTAAGAATCTTCACTAGCTCTATGGATTTTTCCGTTAAAGTTTCAATATTCCAAGATCATATTCTCAGCCTAACATTACCATTACCCCACTTACCCCCCTTAACTCTCGCATCCGTCCCCGACTGAGAACATGACTCTAGTCTACCTTCATTCACCAAAGCCACTAGAGCAAAAAAATACTAGTCAAATATTAACGTTAACACACACCGGAACCAACCCTAAAGCACAAGTTAGCAGGAATCTAGAGGTAAGTCAGGCTACTACAAACCAAACTTTTCTGGGTAAGTAAGGCACGAATGTAAAGTCAAGATTCAATAAAACACAACACTGAAAAGATACAGGAAAACAGGCAGGAAATAAAAATTAAGAAAACATGGGTAGGCAAACACTGAAATTCAAACAATGCCGTAGAACACCAAAGCAAAACTATCTAATAGAAGGAGATGCACAACTATCTAATGCAACAGATACTATCAGATCAAAAAATAGGGTAGATGTTTCTCCCAAAATTATTGTGCACTTACTAACAGAGAAAGAGCAAACAGTAACCAGAGAACAAGAAATATAGAAACACGCAACGAAGAGACGAACACCCAACAGAGAAAATTACCCCACAATCACTAACTAGAACAAGAAATATAGAGGAAACAAGAAAGATACAGAGATAAAATAGGAATACGTTGATCTAAAAAATAGTCACACGAAAAGAGTTTTAAAAATCAGTAGCAATAACAAGAAATAAGAAGGAAAATGAGCGATAGAACCTGATCGATGATGCAAGTAGGTTTGTCCCTTCGAGCAATCGCTGCAAGAAATTTTTCTGGGTACTATCCGGTATGTTCTAGGGTTCCGTCTCCGGTTAAGGTCACCGGATAAAATACCTTACCGGAAATTATGACCGTTACGAACGGCCGGCGAAAATATACTCAGAGAAGAGAATGAATGTATCATACAAGAGGTAATAGTTTTTGGTGAACTTAAGTGCAATATTTTTGAACTACGCCATTGGTACTGTCTATTGGAATTGCTTTATCCTGTTTGTGCTGAATGGATTTGGCATTTGCTTTGAAGGTGGATTAGAATTTGTAATCTGAATGGAAAGATCTTTAATCATCAGTTTGAGGCCGGTTAATTGGGGTTAGATCTAAAGCAATGATAAATTAATGAGGATTGAAGTAGTTGCATATGGTATTTGGTTCCCAGGATTATGACCTCTTGTTGCTCATGATAATTTTCCAAGGCACAAACCATAACTCACCTTTTGCCTTTCACTGCTTTTCCGGGCAATATTCGTATTTGTACATACATGATTAGTTGCAAATCTACGAGGGGAGACTTGGAGAAACCTTAAAGTTGTCTCTGTGTGACCTACGGGTTCGAGTCGCTCAATCAACCAATAATGTTTGCATTAGAGTAGGTTGTCTACATCACATCTTTGGGGTGTGACCCTTTCTTGAACTCTGCTAACGCGAAATGCTTTGTGCACCAGACTATCCTTTTTTTTTCCTTCTATATTTGTGTTATAATCTTGTTCGTTATTTTAACTTCACCTTGAAATAGAGAATTTACATTAAAAAGTAGTAGTTTGGAAAGTATCTCAAGTGGTTTTCACTTTGAAAACTTTAAACTTTTTTTCTAAGTGAAATTTATGTCCTAATTATAAATAAGCATTTTTCCAACTCCAACCAAGTATTGTTTAAAAGGAGACATCCGAGTTGATCTTTGTGATACTAATAATACTCGATTGTGGATTACCAGTAATTAAAATAAAATTAACCGTTTTAGTAAACAAGATCCATTGTCGTCCAGCGGTTAGGATATCTGGCTTTCACCCAGGAGACCCGGGTTCGATTCCCGGCAATGGAACTCTTTTTCGGAGAAATTCTTCAGTAACACACCTAAATATATTAAAATTTATATAAGATTTCAAGCCATCCAATTTTTAAATTTAGATTAGACAGTCAGTCAATCTTATTTGATTTAGTTTACTTTTCATCTGTATTTGGTGAAATGTGAGAGTTATTAAGATTTTACTTGATCCTAACATGGAGAATTCAGTAGTTAATTGGAATGTTTAGATCTCTAGGTGTTAAGGGAGGATCAAATTTTCAGGCATAAATGTTTAGTTCGTCCATGTAGCTTTTCAACTCCCATTCATTTTACTTTTCCTTCAGTCTTTTGTTATTTTGGTTATAACTTTTCTATTTCATTTTATAGGAATGATTTGACATGATGTTTAAACGTCGATTTGACTAACATGTTACTCATTTTAGTACTAGTGTTGATGAAAAGAATTTAAGCCAACCTGGAAAATTTGTTCGTTTTATTGATTTTGTGAGTTCTAATTACATTCGATTTCCTAATAGGTTTGTCTACGAATGTGAATCTGCCAAGTAAGGCAAACATATTTTCCTGGCAGGTTTTGAAGAAATCGATTATATTTATGGGTGGAAAATTATTGTTCTTGTACGTTTGATAAGTGCATCTATATAAAAGGGTTGTAATTAGAATTTTTGGTATTATTCTTCTCATTTTCAGTGGAAAACTTTTTCTACTTTTGCCTCAAGGACAGAAGACTTCCCGAACCTTATTAAATTCTTATATTATTTTTTCCTTCTCTATTTGCTTAATTGTGTGTGAAAGACGGTGATATACACGGTTATCATATAGGCCGAATTGTATATATTAATTACCATAGTTTGTAGAATTCTTGTACAAGTGTAATTAAGACATTAATATTATAGTAGGAATATGTTTTTTCATATTTAGAGATTGTATATTGTATATATAAACCTCTTCATTAATGAAAATAATCAAGAGATTATTTCTTTCATGGAGGGCAAATATTTTCCTTCTCCAAACCCACAATTCCGCATCCATCTCTCTCTCTCGGTTTCCGAGACACGACCGATGACCACTTTTTTCTCCTTCCGATTTCTTTCCAAATTCCTAATTCTCCTCTTGTTCTTTCATTATGTCTACCTCAAAGAACATGTTTCATCCTGCCCTTATAGTCTCCAGCATCAAGAACCACATCCCTATTGTTCTTGAGATGGAAAACGTCCAATACGCGACGTGGGAGGAATTATTTAAGATTCACGGACGCTCGCTCGCATCAAGTCCTTAATCACATCATCCCCTCTGTAAAAGGCATGGAGAAGGTGCCTACCCCCGAGGATGACCCTGCGTTATGGATGACTCCTGATTCTACCGTTCTCTAGTAGATTTATTCCATTATCTTTATGGACCTCTTGCAGAAGATTATTGAACCCGATGCCATGGTGATGGAAACTTGGAATAGGGTGCGTGATATATTCCAAGATAACAAAAATTCTCGTGCTATAACTCTTGAGCATAATTTTTTCCATGTCAACATGGAGGATTTTCCGAATGTCTAGGCCTATTGTAAAAGGCTGAAGGAATTGGCGGATCAACTCAAGAACGTTGGTGCGCCCGTTACCAATGATCGTCTTGTTCTTCAGATGGTTGCAGGCCTATCTGAGACCTATAATGGCGTTGGGACGCTTCTTCGTCAGAGTAATCCACTCACACTATTCTACCAGGCCCGTTCCATGCTTATATTAGAAGAGGTCGGCTTGGCTAAAAAGGCGGCTACGGACGCAAATTCCGTCCTAATGATGGCTGCGTCAGACGACCCTCATTCTTTCACATATAATTCTAGCTAAAATCGTAACAATGGTGGCGACAAAAAGGGTCAAGATTGAAAAAATGGATGCAAAAACCGCGGCGGAGGCCACGACAGTGGCAGTGGTGGTGTTCAGAGTAGTGACAGCAGTGGCAGACGTGGTGGAAGTGGGCCAGCTGGGCCGCAACACCACTGGCCATAGCCTTGGGCCAACTGGCCGTGGGGCTGGGCCGGTGGCCAGTGGCCCAACTACCCTTTCTCGGGATCTCCAGCGAACTGGGCCAATTTCCAGAATTGGTCCAGGCCCAGTTTTCCGCCAAATAATTCCAAACAACATGTTGGGCCTTAGCATGGTTATCCGTCTAATCATCATGGTTATAAATGTTTTGATTTGTCCGCTAATAAAATCATAGTTAGTCGCCATGTCATTTGTTATGAAACCCAATTTCCATTTGCTAAATTGTATAATTATGTGTCTAGTTCGTATAATTTTTTGGATGATGGGCTCTCACCGTATATTATCAATCATTTATCCGAGCTGTCCCGTGACCAAAATCAGCCAGCAAGCCCACTGCCTGCTGGCCCAAATTTTGTCCACCCGAGTCCACTATTTTAGCCAGCAGATGCTGGCCCAGTTTTACCGTCACTGCCTTCTGCCACTGGGCCAGCAGGCCCATTACATGCTGGTCCAGTTTTACCCGACCCGACACCTACCCAAAATACGCCCCCTTTTATTTCGAGTCAATGGCCTGTTACTCGTAGCTAACTTGGTGTTTTTAATCCTAAAAGAGATTTTAATCTAAATTCTAATGTCAACAAATCACCCCTACCACGTAGTCATGTGTCTTCCCTTCATGACCCGAATTGGAAAATGGCCATGGATGATGAATATAATGCTCTTATTGAAAATAAGACGTAGGAGTTGGTGCCCCGTCCGCATGGTGTCAATATTATTCGTTATATGTTGATTTTTACTCATAAATAAAATTCTGACGGTTCTTTTGAGAGACATAAGACACATCTTGTAGGTGACGGTAAAACACAATAGGTTGGCATGGATTGTAGAGAGACATTTCGTCCGGTGGTCAAATCGACAACTATTCACACTGTGCTTAGTCTGGCTCTCTCGAAAGCATGACCCATTCATCAGCTGGATGTGAAAAATGTTTTCTTACACGGTGACCTTAAGGAGACAGTGTACATGCATCAGCCCTTGGGCTTTAGGGACCCCATATATCCCCATCATATCTGTTTGCTGAAAAAGTCCTTATATGGGTTTAAGCAGGACCCACGGGCTTGGTATAAGAGGTTTGTAGATTATGTGTCTACTATTGGATTTTCTCACAGCCGGTCTGATCATTGTCTGTTCACCTATCATCATAGTACTTCTCTGGCATACGTTCTGTTATATGTGAATTATATAATATTGACTGCGTCTTCTGATAATTTGCGCAAGTCTATCATGTCCCTTCTCAGTTCAGAATTTGCTATGAAAGACTTGGGGCCCTTGAGTTATTTTTTGGATATAGTTGTCACTCATCATACAAGTGGTCTATTTTTATCACAGAAGAAGTATGCTATTGAGATTATTGAGAGAGCTGACATGTCATCTTGTAAGTTCTCTTCTACTCCGGTTGATACCAAACCGAAGCTGAGTGCTACTTCTAGCATATCATATGAGGACCACACTCACTATCGTAGTCTTGTAAGGGCTCTTCAATATCTTACTTTCACTAGACCAGATATTACTTATGCAGTACATCAAGTGTGTTTATTTATGCATGATCCGCGGATTGAGCACATGCATGCGCTCAAACGCAATATACGATACATATAAGACACTTGATTATGGATTGCATTTATATCTGTCTCATGTCTCTACTCTCGTGTCCTATACATATGTTGATTGGGGTGACTGTCCAGATACTAGACATTCGACCTCTGGTTATTGTATGTTTCTTGGTGATAACTTGGTCTTTTGGTCGGCAAAATGCCAGGCTACTTTATCGCGATCTAGTGTGGAGGCCGAGTATCGAGGGGTAGCCAATGTGGTGTCTGAGTCATGTTGGCTACGTAATCTTCTATTAGAACTTCACTTTCATATTTAGAAAGCTACCTTGGTCTACTGTGATAATGTTAGTGCAATTTATCTCTCTGGGAATCCGGTACAACATCAACGCACTAAACATCTATATCAAGATGGATATTCACTTTGTTCGCAAAAGGTAGCTCGTGGACAAATACGTGTCTTGTATGTCCCTTCGCGATACCAAAATGCTGACATCTTTACTAAGGGTCTTCATTTAGTTCTGTTTGAAGATTTTAAGTACAGTTTCAGCGTACGACAACCACCCGCTATGACTACGGGGTATGAAAGACGGTGATATACACGGTCAAAACCGTGTATATCATATAGGCCGAATTGTATATATTAGTTACCATAGTTTGTACAATTCTTGTACAAGTGTAATTAGGACATTAGATTATAGTAGGAATATGATTTTTTTATATTTAGAGATTGTATATTGTATATATAGACCTTTTCATTAATAAAAATAATTAAGGAATTATTTCTTTCGGTGTGATTGGTAATCCACAATGTTCCGATTCGGTGGTTATGATTAAGAAAACAAGGAGCCTGCAATAGTTAACTTGTTTGCTTATCTTCTACCTTACATGTAAATCTGTTTGGGTTTGGTTTAAACTCTTATTTTAGCTATAATAATTAGTATAAAAGGAAATTACTCTCAATGAAAAAAAAAATGGTACGTGTAGGTACAATAAGTGATTTTTATGTCATTATAAACAATAATGGTCAATAAAATTGGTTTTAAAAGAACACTTTTGAAAAGAGATTATAAAAAGAATATGACTGGATAATTGTTACTCAAGAAATCTCGTTCTATATATTTTTACGCATTTAAGAAAAGTGCCTCAAGGTACAATTAAAAGTTCTTTAAAATGTTCTTAATGAACTTTCTAAGTAGTGCCCAAAAATAGGAAAACAAGTTAATGAAGACTACTAATTCTTTTTGGCTAGGGAAGAAAAATTACTAGTAGCAAGCTTTTAGAAAGTTGGAGACGTTTTTTTTTTTTGTATTTTTGATTACTTAGCAATTTGCATGTCCAAACGGAATAATAAATTAAACTCACTCTGTCCTTATTTATGTGTCCGATCTTTTAGAGTCAAACAGTTTAATTTTGATCATGAATTCGAGTTTAGAATTTTCAATTTTTTTTGAGATAAATTTATATATTTAAAAATTAGCGGCGGAGCTAGGATTCTTATTAAGAGGGTTAAAAAATATAAAGAAGTAAACATACTAAAAAGACAAAAGGATTTAACACCTATTATATATATATAAACTAATTTTAAACTTGTATATAAGGTGTAATATTTCGCCAAGGGGGTTTGAATTAACCCACTAGCCCTTTACTGGCCCTCTTTTAAACTATATAAAAGTATTATAAATTATAATAATTAATTATTCAAAACTTTTTAAAAATATATAAAAAATTATAGTAAAAGAAATTATTTAAAGCTCAAAATTGGAAATGTGCCACTAATTACGGTGTAAAATCGTTTCTTTAGCCGATAGTAGAAACAACGGCGAAAAATAATTTTAGTTGACGGCGTTAGGAATGAAAATAATATCCCAGTCAAATATTAACCAACCGCGAATGCATCTGCTACATTAACCCCAACGCCCTCTATAAATACCCTCGCCTTATAACAAATCCTCTTAGTCGTTAGACCTTTTCCTTATTTTGTTTCATTCGAATTTGCAATCAAATTGGTATTTTCTGTTTATTAGGCCATGTAGACTTCGGTTTTGCGCAATTCAATTGTCTGCGTCGCGGTGTTTGAGAGTTTTGAATTTAATCGGTTGATGTTTTTGGATGATTATGAATATTTGATTTGGATTGTCCTAATTGAAGGATGATATATTCGGTTTTGTAGCTATTTCTTTGCAGAACTTTGGGTAGATCTATTGGAAAGTTCAGCGGTGCGGTTCTTCTTTTTAATAATTAATTGATTGGTGGTTATGGATGCGTGGATGGCAATATGATCAGATTTCTTTGGCTGCGGAGTTTACTCTGCTATACTTGTTACATTGGGTTAGTTGAGTTTGTTTTGATGCTTGTATGCTAGAAGAATCAGAACCTTTCTACTTTGGCTGTAGAAATTGACTTTCTTGGGACTATTGCTACTTGAAAGACCCATAATTTGCCTATATGGAGGGTCTGTCATCTGCCCAGCGTTTTCAAAATCCCATTGATTCCTATGAAAATAGGAAACTTATATTTCTCATTCACAAATCCATCTTTGTTTATGCTACTAACTCTCAGTTTGGTCCTACTTTGATTTATTTTGTTACTAAAAAGGGAGGAGTAAACTCAGTACCAAATGCTTGGCAATCCTTGGTAGAGCTTATTTATGATTTCGTGTTGAACCTGGTAAACAATGGAAAAGCATTAGATCGATAGCCGGGGTAATTTCCTTCCCACTCCGAGGCATATTGATCTGGATCCCTGGGAACAGGTCTTTGAGAAAGTTAGTATAAGTCGTTTCTGTCAGCGTGGTATGAGAGTATTTTGTTCCAACTCAGGACTGGCTCAGACCTAATAAGTTCTTACTATTCTCTTTGCCTTAGTTCTCTTCTGTTTATCACGCCATGCTTGGCGTTCCTTGGCTAAGGAATAGAACTTGGGATAGAATTAAATATGGGAAGTTGGTCCCCAATTATAAGGCTTCTTCACGTTTATGTTGTAAGATCTTGTCAGCTTGAGAGGAAGAGGCGAGATTTTCTCATGTTTTTTTTCGTGTCTGAGGACTTCCCAAGTTGGCAATGGTAACCGGGCATTTGTTGATTGATAGTATTAACTATGGAAAGTTGGTACAATGCATTCTTGTGTTGGTTGGTGTTAGAATTTGAGTCTCAAATCCTACCTAATCAGAAAATAGTAAATAAGCGAAGAACAAATAACACACACAGATTTATAGTGGTTCACCCTCAATGCGAGAGCTACGTCCACTATGACGCTGCAGATTTTACTAGTCAAATAGGGAGTTTGAGTTTACAATTCTCTCTTTCTCTTTTGCTCTACCTCAAAGAAAGAAAACGGCGCCCCTAGTCTATATATAGCGAAAACTAGGGCGAACATAATACAAGCCCGAATTAGGTTCCACAACTCAACAATCTCCCACTTAGAGTCTAATTTCAATCATTTGGCTCCATCTGCAGCGGTGACTCCGATCCTCATCCAAGAAGTCCAACTGAAGTTGTGTGCAACTTCAGTTTATCATTCGGCACGGCTTTCGTCAGCAGACAATTCTGACTCCCTGTGATCTTCTTAAGCACTAATACTCCATCTTCCAAAGCTGATCTGATGAAATGGTACTGGAGTTGTATGTGCTTCGTGCGAGCATGGTAGACCGGGTTCTTTGCCAAATGAATGGCACTCTGGCTATCATAGTATAGCACACTCCACCCCCTACTCCCCCGGGAGGGGGGTTGTCCATCTGCATGATAGTTAACCACCGGGTATGCTTCTTCATTCATTGGTTGTTTTTGGGTTAGCTCTTAATGATTAAGAAATAGAAAAATCTGAGAACGTTTTGGTCTGACAGGGTTTGTCAACGTCAAATTAGTTGTTGCATGACATGAATTCCTCTTTTCCTTTAGTTATCATCGTTGTTGTACTAACATGTCTAGTTCCTTATCTCTTCTTGTTGGGGCTTCTTATAAAAACGAACCTTTCTGTGGGTTGCCCTTGATCTTTATGTGTTATTCTGACTTGTTTGGAAAATTTAGTTTGAGTGCTCTCCTTGGAAACAGATGTGGGGAACTTGGAGATAGAATATAGATACTTGAGGATAGCTAAAGGAGGACAGTGGAATAGCTGTGCATCTGGATTTTCAATTTTCAATTTTCAATTTTCAATTTTCAATTTTCAATTTTCAATTTACGTTAGATACTTGCAACTTTGCCAGGTCTCGTCTTTTTTGTGAATTAGTGGAGTTCCTTGCAGTTTTTTTGGTGTTGAAAATTGGACTCCAATGAAATGGATTAAAGTGTGCGAGCCGTTTTGGGAAGTGAGTGTCTTGGTGGGGCATTCAGTTTTGAGCATTTAGTTTTGCCTTCTCAAACATGAGGAGGGCCAGATTAACCTGGCTGTAGGTGTGATCGGTACAATTGTGCAACAGTTGTTGGGTCTATGATTCAGTAGTTGAAAATATCCGTTTATTTCCGTCAAATCTTCTTTCCTTTGATTTCCTTCGCGCTTTCTGGTTCGTATATATCTTTTTAGGTGCATTTCTTGCATGGTTGGGAAGCTGGGAGTACACAAAAGAACTTGAAGCTGTTTTCTGCAGTTGCTGCATGTTTTCATTTGCAACGCAATTGCAGATTGCAGGCAATATTGTGTTTGCTTCTGGAAGTAGGTGTATTTCGGCTACTAAGGAGGGGACAAGCTTTAGCCCTTCTCAAGGGGAGTTGTTCAGTGCTTTTTGGATGAGATTATGATGTATTCTGAAGTAGATCGTTATAAGGATGTGAGGAACGTCTTCTTCTTCTTTGTCATACTCAAATCTTTCTTTTCTGATTATTATTATTATTCAGTTTTCATCGAGACCATTCTGGAATGATTGATTTTAACCCTACACATGGTTCTGTTATTATTTACCTTTCTTCTTATCCATTCAACTCATTGGTTGGTAGAATTTCATGTTACTTCCTTTTTGTGCTTAGGGTGTGTTTGGTGTAGGGAAAGGAAAATGCTTTTGATGTTGAAGTCATTTTCTGGTGTTTAGTACGACGAAGGTAATTTTTTATGGTAAACATTTTCTATCAGGAGAAGGAAAATGACTTCCCTCACTTATGGGCAGAGGTCATTTTCCTATTTTACCTTTTAACTTCATATTTATTGCTTGAACTGGTATGAACCGAGGGTCTATCGGAAACAGTCTCTCTGCCCAAAAAAGGTAGAGGTAAGGTCTGCGTACTACATCTTACCCTCCCCAGACCCCACTTTGGGAGTTTACACTGGGTATGTTGTTATTGCTTGAACTATTACTTAGACATTATTATTAGTATCTAGTATTTAAAGGTTTTATCCATAACACACTCCAAATTGCTGGTACTATTGTTGATCTTTCATGTTTAGCTCCCGTATGTCGATAATTTTTTTTTTACTCTTTCAAAAAGATAAATAAATTCCAAACACGTTTAGTTATACATTGGACTAATTTTTAAAAAATGATTTGAAGATAAGTTCAAGCTTGAAAAGTGGTTTTGACCAATTTTTCAAGTGAATTTTTTTCCACTAAAAAAATTTGAACTGTTTTTCAAGCTAAATGTATGTCCGAACACAGCGCGATTTTTGAAATTTTCTTCTTTTTTCAAATACTACGTTTTTGTGATATCACATTTTTTATGTCCAAACGCTTGCTTATTTTTTTCATGAAAAGCATTTCCATAGAAAATGACTTCCGTCATACAAAACACACAATTTCATAACTTTTTGATTTGATCTTTCTTGTTTTATGATAGTTGGTTTCTTGTTAATAATGTACTACATTTTCCTTGTCTTGTTCTCACGGATGAGAACTTCCAAAATGAGGAAATGTTGCAACCTTACAATCGGGTCTCTTATCTGTTTTGGGAAGTGCTTTACTGAAGGCATATGGAGCAGTTCATAACCAATTTGCCGGTTTGCAATCCCTATTTCACAACTTCAGATATCTTGCTTGAGAGGTCTTTTACCTTTAGTTGGCAGGTGTAGTGTTTGATTTGGATTCATTTGCCTTCCTCAATTCTTTCTTTTTTCTATGTTTTGTGATCAGCTTCTTTCTCATCTTCGAAGAAGTAAAAGTTCTCCATATATCTCCTGTCTTATCCTTAGTCCTGCTTCTAGTCTTCTGTTGGTACATGCATATCCATGTGTTCTCGCACGAACACAGATACATAATATATTCTATTCAAAAGTATATTTTGTAGGGAAGAGGCCACCTCGAAAATATGCTTCGGTTGCTTTAGCGCGAATGAAACTATTTCTCAAAATAAAAAGGAATCCTCCTCTTAAGGCCGGTAACCTAGCTCTTCTTGTCATTTCGTTCTTAAACGGTGCTAGCTGTTTTTGTCACTTTAAACTGGCAAGTAGTCATTCAGTTTGTTAATCTATGACGAGGATCCTAATCCTATGGTGTAAATCTCGAGGGGGGGGGGGGATGTTGTAGATTCAGCCTTTCTGACAAGTTGTGAATTCAGTTTGCATCAGAGAATATAGTTGCTAAGAAGCAATCTTTTGGTAGCTGTGGTGGTTTGAATATCTCTATCCTTATATGGTAATTTGGGGTCGTAGATTCAGCCTCTCTGACAAGTTGTGAATTCAGTTTGCATCAGAGAATATAGTTTCTAAGCAGCAATCTTTTGGTAGATGTGGTGGTTTGGATATCTCTATCTCTCTATGGTAATCCGTTTCAATGGGTTTTGACATTATAGTAATGCATGTGGTACGCATATATTTTAGTGAATTAGCATTTTGGGTAGGATCTTTAAGTTGTAGGAAATGAAGGCAGTTTAGGTATTTGGCTCTTGCTGATGCCGGATTTATGGTGATCAAGTGGCTAGAAGTCTCGTCATGTTATCATATTCAGATATGCAGGAAATGGGATGTGCTGGAAATGCTGTTCTGATTGAGATGCGCGAATTAACACCAGTACTCCCTCCATCCCAATTTATGTGACGTTATTTGACTGGACATTGAGTTAAAAATAACGAATTTTGAAACTTGTGATATAAAACAAGCCATTGACATTTGCATGATTATAAATAATCTCATGAAAGTTAAACGAGAAGTTTAAAGTTAATTTATTTTTAAATAAAGAAACATAACATTTTTTTTGAGACAAGCTAAATAGAAAGTATGCTACATAATTGGCAGAGTAGTAGTATAAGCTATGACTTCAGCCGATTCAATAATTTTGACTCAAATCCTATAGTGTACATGTTAAAAATACACTAAATATGTATAAATATTAAATTTCACACAGACACAACACAGTAACCCAAATGATCAGTGGTTCAGTGGCATCAGAACCCATAAAATTCAATTCATATTTTGAATTTGGGTGTGATTTAGAACACATACCATATTTACTAATGATTTGAATAAAATAAGGAATGATTCTTGGTGCTATATCATTTGAAAGATTATTGATAGGCTTGGATTGTGCTTCCTTGATGCTCTTACAGAACTCTTTCAAGTCTCCATGGAGTAGCCTATAGGAATTCCCACCGAGGCCCTGTCGTTTGAGGAAGTTATCCTATTTAAACACAGCTATTTGTAAATCTGTATTCACTTTTCAAAAACATGCGTACGTCTAGTAACTTGAAGTTACATATGACTGTCATTTAAGTAGGGAAAAAAGTTTAAATATACCGTCTGATACCATTTCTGGAGCGAAACTTTTCATCATCTAACAATCCTGAAGAGGGTAGAAATATAGATGATATATTAACATAGTTCTATCTAGGTTTATCAAATAATAAGCATGTAGTATGGACGCAATTATTATCAACTCAAAACTCATTTTTTAAATAAAAGTCTATAACCTTCTATCAATATTTAACATCATAATTGCAGAGACTTATACATATCAAGATCATGATTAGAAATACATAGTCTGAAAACATACCTCTTAGCAGAATTTCAAGATCACCGGAGATATTCAACCCACCCTAGCTCTGCCTCCCTTTTTCCTCACTGGATTCGACGGGATAAATGACATAGGTGCTGGGAGTTGCTCGACAGACTATTTCTTAAATTTCTTTAAGAGATGGTGTTTTATGGACTAGTATGGTTCTAAGTATAAGCTTTCAAAGTATCTATTCTCTGGTATTATGATATTATTCTTGATATGGATTATAGACTAAAAGGGGGTTTAGCTAGACATAAGAGAAAATATTTCAAAGATTTGAAGTTGTTGTATTTCGAAAGATAATCTCAAATTTACAATGAGGCTCTTTATATAGATAACATTGGTTGCTTACATTATTGGTATGCTGAAAAGTCTAAAAGCCAATAGTATTTTTGGTTACAAAAGTCGTAAAGTAAATAGTACTTTGTCTCTTATAATTGCAGGCTTTTTTTCAAAGTTGTTTGTTGTTGTTGCCATTTTTTCAACGTTGTCAGTCTTTGATTCCTTGTGGGTCGGCGACTTTTTTCAATTTTTGTCGAGGCTGGCTGCTTTCTTCCACAAGCATCTTGCGAGCTGTCCTTATTGCACAAAAAAGCGATTTTTTTTTCTTCTTCAAACTTTCATTTGAAGCATTCGATACTCCTATAGAATAGGAACGGTATCGTTTCAATTTTTTCAATAGATACTCCTATAGAATAGGAACGGTATCTCTTTCAGTAGTATGATGGTAATATATGATAATATATGGGCTTGCTGTAGTTAGACTACATTGGGTCGTATCAAATTGTTACATCTTGGCTTCTTGTAGTTTAAACTACATTAGGCCGTTTTATGCGAAGGGATTAGAGGACCCTTCTTTTTTCATAGTAGTGTGAGTAGTATTGGTATCATTTTTTGTACTGATAACATGCATTTTCCTCTGGCCTATCATAAGCTTGTATTGTTCCACAGTTGCACTGGAATGTTTGTGTTTCAGATTTATGATCCGGTCATGCATATTTGTAACCTGCATAGTATCTTGAGATAGTACGTCATTGTTGTAGTATAGGATAATAATTTATTCAATTTCTCTACCTTTGGAGTTTTCAATAATGCTGGCTTTACCTGCTCTTAACATATCTTCAATTTTTTATTTTAATGTTATTAGTCCAATGACTCTTTTGGCACTCAACCATTCCTGAAATTTTTCTAGGGTACATGGTATTTTCATCATCTCCACTAATGTTGCTATTTCTTCCAGTTTTGAATAATTAACATATTATAATAGGTTTTTCAGTTAAATCTGTTGAGGCATCAAATAATTGTATACCATAGGTACCTTTTCCAAAAGATGTCATCATTGCTTGAGAAGATTGTACTATAACAGTAGGTAATTTAGCAATATTGTAAAATATTTCATCTACTAGTATTTTATCTATAAAACCGTAAGTAAATAGTTTTGAAACTATATCAGGGTTAGATTTTTCATTACATAAAAATCTTGGGTATTCGCTAAGTTTTGCACTTTGTAAAATATGAGGGTTAGATTTATAGTCATAAAATTTATTTATTTGTTCGTAAGCTGTAATATATTCAGGTGCAAATTTCAATTTGTCACATATTGATACTGGTGTTGGAATTTGAGAAGATGAGGCTGTTATGGGAGATGGTATAGTGGATGGCATGGTTGCAAGCTGAGATGTAAACGTTTTTAGTTTTTCTGTAGTAGATAGAGGGGTTTTTAGGTTTTGTAGGTTTTTGAAGTCTCGAAAGGCTTCTGTCAGCTGGTCTACCAGATGTGCGTTTTCTTGCATTTTGATTGTAATGGTTTCATGGGTTTGTTTGATGATTTTTGTAACACTGGTAATATATTCTTCAAATTTTTCATTGCTGGTTGACATCATTATACCTGCTAAGAAAATCAACTATAATATTTTTAGTTCCAGATATATTTTTAACAATAAAATCATAACAATAAAAGAATGATTGCCAATTCCTTCTTCTGTTTAGTTCTGGTAAAGGGTCTATTTTATTTGTAATGAAAGCTCTTACTTGGGTATTATCCGTTCTAACAACAAATTTTACTGGTAATAAGTGATAATTGAATCTCTTTATTCCAAATTTTACTGCTAATAGTTCTTTTTCGTTAATATTATAATTTTTCTTATTTGGCTTCCTTGTTCCACCTCCATATCCACAAATTAGTGGTTTATCTTTATCTATATCATCTTTATCATATGCTATGAGGACTGCTCCCCATCATATACCACTAGCATCAGTGAAAAGTTCTAGTTGATCTAGTTCCATTGGTATTCTATGTTTTGTCAATGCTTTCATTTTTTCCTTCTATTCATTTATAGCTTTAGTATGTCCTTCCTTCCATTCAAATGTTACACTTTTTCTATTTAATTCTCGTAATGGCTTTCTTAACAGTGGTAAATCATTTATATGGTCTGAAGCATAATTTACTACACCTAAAAATTGTTGTACTTCTTTTTTACTCTCTAATTTATCTTTAAATTTTTTTATTTTTGTTACAATGTGATCTTGCAATTGTAATCCTTCATTATCTATTATGTATTCCAAATATTCTATATTATTCTTAAAGATTTCATATTTCTTTTCAGATAATAATATTTCATGTTGTTTTACAGTTTTTATAAATTCTTCTAAATGTTTTATATGATTTTTCAAATCATCACTATATATTAATATGTCATCAACATATACTATACAAAATTTTGTCAATTTTCTGAACACTTGGTCCATCCTTCTTTGAAATATTTTGTGGTGCATTTTTCAATCCAAATGGTAGTACATTTCATTCATAATGTCCATGAGGGGCACTAAAGGCTGTTAAAATTTTTGATTCATTTGTTAGTTTTATTTGCCAAAATCCACTTTTACAATCAAATTTACTAAACCATTTTTTATTTCCTAATCTATTGATAAAGTTTCTTTTGTATGGTAGAAAGTATCCATCAAATATTATCTTTTTGTTTAGTTCTCTATAATCAATACTATTCTAGCATTTTCTCTTTTTTGTTCACTATGTTTTCTAACTAAAAAGGATGGGTTATTATGTGGACTCTTACTCTCTTGTATCAATTTTAATTCTAATAATTCTTTTAGTTGAGTTTCAAACTCCTTTTGATCTGTTGGGCTATACCTAATAGGTTTAGTCCTAACTATATCATTGAGATTTATTAACTTGATTTCAACATATATTTTTTCTTTCTCCCATAGTTGCCATTGGATTTTCTCCAAAATTTATTTTTAATATATTGAGATATTTTTCTCTTAATAACTGCAGGTTACTATTCCTATCTGATCTTATGTTACATATTCTTAGTGTGTGTATTGGTAGTACTCTCTTTAGTATTATCCACTTATTACAAGGCGTTTGTAAGCTAAAAGTATTATTATTTATAACTTGTGTTTTAAAGTAGTCTAGGAAATTGTTTCCTAACAATACTTGTTGTTTCATATGATTTAGTTGGTATATTACTGGTAGTCTAAATATTATTTTTCCTAATACTATTCTCATATTTTCTGCTATTATATCCAACTCTTTTGCTTGTTCGATAAAGTCTGATACTCTTGTTCTATGTGTTTTAGATCTCTTCCATCTATGTGATTCTAATACCTCTTTCTTTGCTAGACATAAGTCTGCTCCATTGTCAATAAAGATCTTTTGTTTTATCATTTTATTAGGCTTGTATTCTATATGAGCTTCTATATTGATTGCTACCATCTAATTATGTATTATCATTGTGTTCCAAATCTCTCTCTTAATCTTTGTTGAAGCTCCTCATCTTGTTCTATTTCTCTTACTTCCTCTAGTAGTTCTTGCCATCTTATCCCACTCAATATTTCTCTTATTTTGCGAAGGTTCTTAGTAACCTTTTTGTATCTTTCATTATAGTATTTATTTCCTGTTTCACTCGTAGTTGTAGTTGTAATAAGCTTATAGTGAACATGTCTTTCACATTGTATCCAGTGATTTCTTTCTTCTAATAATTTTCCTTTTTCTTTTTGTAATTCCATTCTATTCAGAACTACTTTCATTATCTGAGTTTTGGTTAACAAAGTTAATATTTTCTAATTCTGGTTGACTTTCTTCTTCAGTGTGACTGACATAAAAGTCTTCATATTCATACCATTTATCATTATCTTCTTTTATCTGTTGCGGACTCATTATAAATTGTGTTGTATTTATATACTTTACTCATTTTTTCTTCAGTTTTGATCATTTATTAGCATAATGTCCTTTTTCATTACAATCCCAACATTTATATTCTTTAAGTTTTTCCTCTTGTAATGGTTTTATGTATTTTCTTTTCCTAAATTTTCTCTTATACTTAAATTTTTTCATGGTTTCTAGGGTATTTCTATATTTTTTAAATCTCTTTTTTCTACAAGGTTTGTAATAAGGTATGTTCTGTTGTTTGTTGTAATTATTATATCTTTTATATTTATTTCGTTGATATTTTTTATTTTTATGACTCTTCTTATATTTCCTTTCTTTTCTTTTATCATCACATCCAATTACTAGTCTTCTTTATGTGAATTCACATATTTCTCTTAATTCTAGTTTTTTAATCTTTTTTAATCTTTTGTTGCATTCTATATTCTTCACATTTTCGCATTAGGTATGCTCTTGGTACTCTTATTATTTCTCCTAATGTATTTTCCTTTGGTTCTAGTTGGGTATATTCTTTTGATATCTCAATATTATAAGGTATTGGTAAGTGGCCATAATAAAGTTGTTGATATATTAAACCTTCTTGTGGTAAAGATCTTGCTTCACAAAAGAACTTACTAAAACTTATTGTATATTCTGATAATTTATTAATTTTATAATATTTCATGTTATTTAGATTCATTATTATTTCAGTTTTTCTTTCTGCAAGTACGTTTTCTCGTGTACTAACCATTTTTCTCCTAAAAATTCTCTTTTTAGTATAATATCAAATATTATTAACATAGATTTCTAATCTCTTGCATGGCTAAATACTTCTCCTCTTAATTGGTATGCTATAGATTCTATCCAATAAGCTACATTTCCAATTAATATTTTAGATATCAAGTCATACATGTAATCTAGGTTTTCTATTTGTGTAGAGTTCATTAATGCTATATACATTCTAAGATTCCAATCATTTATTCTTCTTCCTATTTCTTGTTCATCATAAACATTATGTAAGTCTAAAAAATATCAATTGTAATTTACACATTGTGACATTGATCCTACAAATTCTTTAAATTCAGCTTGTTGTCCTACTAGTATATGATTTGGTAATCTAGTTCGTTTTCTTGTTATTATTTTTAAATTAGGGTCTACTAATTCTTCTTCAGGATAATCATTTGCATCTTCATTTATTATATCATCTGTTTCTATTTATGTTTCTATGGGTCTATTAAATTCATCTTCTATATCACTTTCAGGTTCATATTCTATAATTACATTACGCTTTTCATTTTTTGTAATACTTGTATTATCTGATTGTTTTCTTTTACTATTTTCCCAGTCTTCTTCTTCTTCTTCTTCTATGAATTCTGCTACTTGTATCTCTTGATTAGCTAATTCAATGTTGCTATCTTTGTCTGTATCATTCTCAGTTTTTTCATTACTAGTTGTACTTTCATCGCTTGTTTTAATAATTTTTCTTACTTTCTTTTTTCCTTTTAACCTTGTCATTTTTTCTCTAAGGATATGTAATTCTTCTTTTAATTCTTTTAATTCTTGTTTTACTTCATTCAATTATTCCCTTGTCTGTTTTAACTCTACTTTGGTTTCTTTTAGTATTTTCTTTGTATTTTTAAATTTGTGTGTATATTTTATATATTTATTAGACCATTCTTCATTATTATGTGATCTCAATTGTATTTTCTGTTTTCAACTCACATATTTGTTTAATGTAACCTTTCATTAAAATATACTAAAACTAGATAAACAAGAACAACAAATATGTGACGTGAAAACAGAAAATACAAAATTGAAATCATATAATAATGAAGAATGGTATAATAAATATAAAAAATATAAACACAAATGTAAATATAAAATATATAATAATTACAACAAACAACAGAACAGACCTTATAAAAAAAAGAGATTTAAAAAATATAGAAATACCCCAGAAACCATGAAAAAATTTAAATATAAGAGAAAATTTAGGAAAAGAAAATACATAAAACCATTACAAGAGGAAAAACTTAAAGAATATAAATGTTGGGATTGTAATGAAACATGACATTATGCTAATAAATGTCAAAGCTGAAGAAAAAATGAGTAAAGTATATAAATACAACACAATTTATAATGAGTCTGCAACAGATAAAAGAAGATAATGATAAAAGGTATGAATATGAAGACTTTTATGTCAGTCAAACTGATGAAGAAAGTGAACCAGAATTAGAAAATATTAACTTTGTTAACCAAAACTCAGATAATGAAAGTAGTTCTGAATAAAATGAAATTACAAAAAGAAAAAGGAAAATTATTAGAAGAAAGAAATCACCGGATACAATGTGAAAGACGTGTTCGCTATAAGCTTATTACAACTAATACTACGAGTGAAATAGAAAATAAATACTATAATGATAGATACCAAAAGGTTACTAAGAACCTTCGCAGAATAAGAGAAAGATTGAGTGGGATAAGATGGCAAGAACTACTAGAGAAGTAAGAGAAATAGAACAAGATGAGGAGCTTCAACAAAGATTAAGAGAGATAATTTGTAACACAATGATAATACATAATTAGATGTTAGCAATCTATATAGAAGCTCATATAGAATACAAGCCTAATAAAATGAAAAAACAAAATATCTTTATTGACAGTGGAGCAAACTTATGTCTAGCAAAGAAAGCGGTATTAGAATCACACAGATGGAAGAGATCTAAAACACATAGAACAAGAGTATCAGGCTTTAACGAACAAGCAAAAGATTTGGATATAATAGCAGAAAATATGAGAATAGTATTAGGAAAAACAATAGTTAGACTACCAGTAATATACCAACTAAATCATATGAAACAACAAGTATTGTTAGGAAACAATTTTCTAGACTACTTTAAAACACAAGTTATAAATAATAATATTTTTAGCTTACAAACGCCTTGTAATAAGTGGATAATACTAAAGAGAGTACTACCAATGCACACACTAAGAATATGTAACATAAGATCAGATAGGAATAGTAACCTACAGTTATTAAGAGAAAAATATCTCAATATATTAAAAATAAATTTTGGAGAAAATCCAATGGCAACTATGGGAGAAAGAAAAAATATATGCTAAAATCAAGTTAATAAATCCCAATGATATAGTTAGGACTAAACCTATTAGGTATAGCCCAACAGATCAAAATGAGTTTGAAACTCAACTAAAAGAATTATTAGAATTAAAATTGATACAAGAGACTAAGAGTCCACATAATAGCCCATCCTTTTTAGTTAGAAAACATAGTGAACAAAAAAGAGGAAAGACTAGAATGGTGATTGATTATAGAGAACTAAATAAAAAAGACAATATTTGATGGATACTTTTTACCATACAAAAGAAACCTTATCAATAGATTAGGAAATAAAAAATGGTTCAGTAAATTTGATTGTAAAAGTGGATTTTGGCAAATAAAACTAACAAATGAATCAAAATCTTTAACAACATTTAGTGCCCCTCAAGGACATTATGAATGGAATGTACTACCTTTTGAATTGAAAAATGCACCACAAAATATTTCAAAGAAGGATGGACCAAGTGTTCAGAAAATTGACAAAATTTTGTATAGTATATGTTGATGACATATTAATATATAGTGATGATTTGGAAAATCATATAAAACATTTAGAAGAATTTATAAAAACTGTAAAACAACATGAAATATTATTATCTGAAAAGAAATATGAAATCTTTAAGAATAAACTAGAATATTTGGAATACATAATAGATAATGACGGATTACAATTGCAAGAGCACATTGTAACAAAAATAAAAAAATTTAAAGATAAATTAGAGAGTAAAAAAGAAGTACAATAATTTTTAAGTGTAGTAAACTATGCTTCAGACCATATAAATGATTTACCACTTTTAAGAAAGCCATTGCAAGAATTAAATAGAAAAAAGTGTAACCTTTGAATGGAAGGAAGGACATACTAAAGCTATAAATGAATAGAAGGAAAAAATGAAAGCATTGACAAAACATAGAATACCAATGGAACTAGATGAACTAGAGCTTTTCACTGATGCTAGTGGTATATGATGGGGAGCAGTCGACATAGCATATGATAAAGATGATATAGATAAAGATAAACCACTAATTTGTGGATATGGAGGTGGAACAAGGAAGCCAAATGAGAAAAATTATAATATTAACGAAAAAGAAATATTAGCTGTAAAATTTGGAATAAAGAGATTCAATTATCACTTATTACCAGTAAAATTTGTTGTTAGAACGGATAATACCCAAGTAAGAGCTTTCATTACAAATAAAATAGATCCTATACCAGAACTAAACAGAAGAAGGAATTGACAATCATTCTTTTATTGTTATGATTTTAATGTTAAAAATATATCTGAAACTAAAAATATTCTAGTTGATTTTCTTAGCAGGTATAACGATGTCAACCAGCAATGAAAAATTTGAAAAATATATTACCAATGTTACAAAAATCATCAAAAAAACCCATGAAACCATTACAATCAAAATGCAAGAAAACACACATCTGGTAGACCAGCTGACAGAAGCCTTTCGAGACTTCAAAAACCTACAAAACCTAAAAACCCCTCTATCTAGTACAGAAAAACTAAAAACATTTACATCCCAGCTTGCAACCATGCCATCCACTATACCATCTCCCATAACAGTCTCATCTTCTCAAATTCCAACAGTAGTATCAATGTGTGACAAATTGAAATTTTATGACTATAAATCTAACCCTCATATTTTATGAAGTGCAAAACTTAGCAAATACCTAAGATTTTTATGTAATGAAAACTCTAACCCTGATATAGTTTCAAAACTATTTACTTATGGTTTTATAGATAAAATACTAGTAGATGAAACTTTTTACAATATTGTTAAATTACCTACTGTTATAGTACAATCTGCTCAAGCAGTGATGAAATATTTTGGAAAAGGTATCTATGGTATACAACTATTTGATGCCTCAACAGATTTAACTGAAAAACCTATTATAATATGTCAATTATTCAAAACTGGAAGAAATAGCAACATTAGTGGAGATGATGAAGATCTCAAGATGAAAATACCATGTACCCTAGAAAAATTTCAGGAATGGTTGAGTGCCAAAAGAGCCATTGGACAAATAACATTAAAATAAAAAATCAAAGATATGTTAAGAGCAGGTAAAGCCAGCATTATTGGAAACTCCAAAGGTGGAGAAATTGAAGAAATTATTACCCTATACTACAACAATGACGTACTATCTCAAGATACTATGCAACTCACAAATATGCATGACCGGATCATAAATCTAAAACACAATCATTCCAGTGCAACTGTGGAAGAATACGAGCTTCTGATAGGCCAGAGGAGAAGGCCTGTTATCAGTACAAAAAATGATACCAATACTACTCACACTACTATGAAAAAAGAAGGATCCTCTAATCCCTTCGCATAAAACGGCCTAATGTAGTTTAAACTACAAGAAGCCAAGATGTAACAATTTGATACGGCCCAATGTAGTCTTAACTACAACAAGCCCATATATTATCATTATACTACTGAAAGAGATACCGTTTCTATCCTATAGGAGTATCTATTAAAAAAATTGAAACGATACCGTTCCTATTCTATAGGAGTATCTAATGCTTCAAATGAAAGTTTGAAGAAGAAGAAAAAATCATCTTTTTGTGCAAAAAGGACAGCTCGCAAGATGTGGAAGAAAGCAACCGGCCTCGATAAAAAATTGAAAAAGCCATCGGACCCACAAGGAATCAAAGACAAAGATGATAGCTGACAACGTTGAAAAAATGGCAACAAAGACAAACAACTTTGAAAAAAAGTCTGCAATTATAAGAGACAAAGTACTATTTACTTTACAACTTTTGTAACAAAAAATACTATTGGATTTTAGACTTTTCAGCATACCAATAATGTAAGCAACAAAGGTTATCTATATAAAGATCCTCATTGTAACCTTGGATATTAATCTTTCGAAATACAACAACTTCAAATTTTTGAAATATTTTCTCGTATGTCTAGCTAAACCCCCTTTTAGTATATAATCCATATCAAGAATAATATAATAATACCAGAGAATAGATATTTTGAAAGCTTATACTTAGAACCATACTAGTCCATAAAACACCATCGCTTAAAGAAATTTTAAGAAAGAGTCTGTTGAGCAACTCCCAGCACCTAGGCCATTTATCCCGTCGAATCCAGTGAAGAAAAAGGGAGGCAGAGCCAGGGTGGGTCAAGTATCTTCGGTGATCTTGAAATTCTGCTAAGAGGTATGTTTTCAGACTATGTGTTTCTTATCATGATCTTGATAAGTATAAGTCTCTGCAATTATGATGTTAAATGTTGATAGAAGGTTATAGACATTTATTTAAAAAATGAGTTTTGAGTTGATAATAACTGCGTCCGTACTACATGCTTATTGTTTGATAAACCTAGATAGTGTTAATATACCATCTATATTCCTACCCTCTTTAGGGTTGTTAGATAATGAAAAGATCCGCCCCAAAAATGGATATCAGAAAAGGTTCATTCATACCATTTGTTAATAATTTGATTTAAAAATATCACCGTCATTATCATTTTAGGTTATATATGCCATTATTTACTAACAAAATTATACTATTATAAGATTTTTTCATGTGACATTAGCTAAACCCTTCATTTTACGAATGACATATATGAGATATTTTGTTAACTTTTGTGGCATATTTGAGCCATTTCCCAATTCTTTTTTCAGATTCTTATATAACCTCCATCATTTTTAGTTGCATGTAACAAACTTATAGGGAAAAGTTTGTCCCTTACACTAACAAAATTATTATTTTACATGAAAAAACTATACTCTCTTATTTAATTAGATTATGAATCTAATCTTATTCTACATCATTTACACTTTTTACGTACTTTATGGCTCTTTAAAAAAAAATAAAAACACATAAAAAATTAATTTAGAAAAAAAGAGACATATTTGAAAGAGTACAACTAATGAGGTGTCGATGAGTACCGAAAGTTGCATATGAGTGAAATCTGAGTTGTTAATAGTGGTCGGGAGAAAGCTCAAATATATTACACTCATGTACTTTTCATAACCATCTACACCTCATTAGTGTACTCTCTTTTAAACTCATTTCCCCCTTAAATAAAGTTTATGTATTTTTTAAATCTTTTTAAAGAGTCATAAAGTACGTGAAAATTGTGAATGATGTATAATAAGATTAGATTCATAATTATATAATTAAATAAAAGAGTATAATTTTCCATGTAAATAATAATGTTATTAGTATAAGAGAGAAACTTATCCTTATAAGCTTGCTACCTAAAATTAGAAAATATGAAGATTTATATAGAAATTGGGAAAAACCTTAAATATACCACTAAACTACAGAATTACTCAAATATGTTACTCATAGAATGAAGGGTTTAGATAATATCATGTGGTAAAATATAATAATAGTATAGTTCTTGTATTGAATAATGACATATATGACCCAAAATGATAACGACGATGACATTTTTCAGCTAAATTATAACGAGTGTTATGAATAAATCTTTTCTTATAGTTGAATACCATATTTAAGTTTTTTCAATCTAAATAACATGTTTCACCTATCATTTGGAATGTTCCTTACCCTTCTAAAACTTGTCAAATCTCAAATGTGTCACTCCATAGGTAACCACGCATCAATGCACCCAAGGTCCCAATATACACTTTGGAGTTTCCTCCTCAAAACTTTAATTCGGAATAAGCTGTTGTCTTCACCAACAAAATATCTTATAAAATATGTTAATTTAAAAAAAAAATTCAACTTAACAAAATTCACATGGCAGAGCGTGTGTTTCACGCCTCATCAAATGAGATTGATTAGGGCATAACATGGAAATGCTAAATTCAGAAAGTAACTAAAATTAGGAGAAATTCGACTATGCACTAAATAAAATATATCAAAATTTAAGAGGTCCAAAGTATTCTTCCAGTTACTTTTGGAATAGCAAATACTCTTCAGAAAATTTGCTTACGGCTGTACTAGAATAACTTCTACCAATAAGATAAAGAGTGCAAGAAAGCTCAAATTACTCTTTTTAATTAAATTAAAATTTACTCATTCCACAACTTCAATAGCAAAAAGAGTTTTTCACTGACCATGAATTTTTGATATACCTCTTAATTTTTTTAATTATTTATTATTATAATTTATAATATTTTTATGTAAATTTCAAATATAAAATTTTAAAAGAATTATACCTCAAATTACAACTAAAAGTAAAAAGTTTGATTTTTTTAAATTCAAAATATGATGTATAAATTGAACCAGAAGTAGTAGTGTGAATGCTACTTCTATTCCCATCCATGGCTAGTTCTAGAATCTAATTAAACTTAGGGAGTTTGGAACCAACACGCAACAGAAATATCACTCTCTGTGGCTCGTAACAACAGACTATGGGTGTACGTAACATTTTGCACAAAATAACATTGGTTCATTATCACTACTCTTAACTTATATGTGAACTTTATTTTCAATTTGGGGCGGTGGAGAAAGCTATACTTCTTATCCAATTTGATATTTATCTGATAATATACTTTATTAATGGATTTTGTTGGGTACAAAACACATAAGTAAGGCACAACGAAAGCTTAAAAGTTTTGTTTCTTACTTACCCAACAATGATTTCTGGTATGGTTATACTGCAATGGAACTTGTAACATAAAATATTTACTTACAAGTTATAATTATCTGAAATCTTTATCTACTATAAGGTGCACACGCGGTTGCCCTTCCGATTGCAAGCTTCAAGCTTCAATGTACTTCTCTTTTGGAAAGCTAGGAAATTCGGCAGAGGTTCGAGAGTATTTGATTCTAAGTTTCTAAGGCTTAGAATGTTTTTCAGAATTGGTATATCAATAATGAAATGAATGCCTCTGTTTATAGTTGAAAAATAGGTCAAAATCGAATTAGGGTTTGCCTAGGGCCTGACCCAAAATTCGAGGCAGAACTGTCGCGGCGCTCAACATGCTGCTGCACTGCGCCGCGGCCCTAGGGTATGGGCGCCGCGGCGCTCGAATTTATTTTTCATGCATTCTTAATTAAATCCAAAATCCAATTTTGACTTAATTAAAATAATCATTATTCATTTAAATGTCTCGATTCCAAATCGAACATTTTAATTACTCTCTCAATACATCCTTAGATCGAAACGGACAATCGACATAGTGTGACCCTACATGCCTTCTCATATCGATATTAATCAAATTAAGGTCTACACGGAACTCCTAGACGGCGCCGGAAGACGAACTCAATATGTGAAGTACGTTTACACGAATTCAGTAAACTTAACATTTATGTGGTAAGATAAAATTCTTTCATTCACGACACACCCGATCAAGCTTAGGATTTGTTAAGTGTCTATCCAAATGGCTTAATCATTGTATCTCATCTATATTAGTTGACAACTAGACCATATTCTAAATATGTCTATTGCGTTGGCCAACGACTTAGTCAACCTAGTATCACTGAGAATCCGAGTGTTCTCAAGAATAAACATCCGAGGAATGAATTCTAATCTTGGCTCAACTACCACCTTCAATCCACATCGTAATGTACCCAATACAAGCCATGTCTCAACCTATAAGGCATTTGAGCTTAGGACGGGATCAAAGTACATTACTTTATAGACAAGGCGCGTATTGACCTCAAGTCTAAGGAATTCTATCTACCACACGCTGATCATACTTTAGACAAGTATAACAAATAATATATCAGCAGGGTATACCAATACTTCCAAAGTATCCATGTGTCTATCACGAGTAGCCATTACTCGTAGCAGGTGAGACATACTACATCCTCTAAGGATGTGATGCAGACCACATGTCGACTTATCACATATCATCGATATCTCATTCTCGATGATCATTAGTCGAGGCAATTATAAGAGTTACGCTCTATCATTAATATCTCACTATATTAATGACATTAAAGAATAATTACAAACAATCAAATAATTATTCAATAATTGCAAATGCCAAAATATTGATCTTATTAATAATACGAATGTGTTCAAGTACATTTGTCCCTAATGATGATTCTCTCTAGGACACATATACTTTCAATCTCCCACTTGGCCTAGAGCCAATCTCCGATGTATCTAATACCCATGTTTTCAAAAAGACCATAATGCTTAACTAAGCTTAATGGTTTAGTAAACGGGTCAGCTAGATTTTTATTTTTGGGAATAGTCTAATCTTATTTCTTCAGTTTCCACCATCTCCCTGAGAATGTGGTACTTCCTGGGTACATGTTTGTTTCTGTTGGTTGATCTTGGTTCCTTAGCTTGCATGTCGCTTTTGATGTTGTCACAATAAATCGTTATTGGACAAGTGGCACTTGGAACAACCCCCAGTTCCTTTAGGAACTCAGACATCGAGACAGCTTCTTTACAAGCTTCCGATCCAGCAATGTACTCTGATTCAGTCGTCGAATCAACAGTGGTTTATTGCTTGGAGCTTTTCTAACTTACTGCTTCACCATTTAAAATGAAGGCATATCCAGACTGTGACAGCCCTGACAATCTATTAGGTCCATCTCCTAATTCCAAGAATGTAGTAGGTTTCACCCAAGTCCTTCATCATGAAGGTGTTGGATAACCATTTCTTGACTGACTACATGAGAGTCTTATTGTCTTCCATTATTAATATGTCATCTACATATAATATAATGAAGGCAATACTCTCATCCTTGCGTTTACTATAAACACATGGATCTTCTTTGCTTATAACGAAATCAAATGATTTGATAGCCTTGTCAAAGCAAATGTTCCAACTCCTCGAGGCTTGCTTAAGCCCATAAATAGACTTTTGCAGCTTGCATACAACATTTGGTTTGGACTTAAGTGAAAAACCCTCAGGTTGTTTCATTTATACCTCCTCAACTAGATTACCACTGAGGAAAGCAATTTTGACGTCCATCTGCCAAATGTCATAGTCATAATATGCAACTATTGCAAGAAAAATCCGAATGGACTTAATCTTAGCAACATGTGAAAAGGTTTCATCATAATCGATCCCATGCCGTTGATTATAACCTTTACCCACCAATCTTGCTTTATAAGTCTGAACTTTGCCATATTCATCAATCTTCTTCTTGAAGACCCATTTGCATCATATGGGTCTAACCCCTGTTGGCAAATCAACCAAGTTCCAAACTTGATTTAAGTACATCGGGTCCATCTCAGGTTTCATGGCTTTCTACCATCTCTGCGAATCAATGTCTAACATAGCTTCGCTGTAGGTTGTAGGTTCATCGTCATCAGGAATATCTATCTCATTGTGTGTTTCAATAAGGAAATTAAGTCTTTAAGGTGGACGATGAGTCCTAGTGGTCCTACGAAGTTGAGTATTATGCGTTTCAGTATTTATTGTATTCTGATTGTGAGAAGGTCTTTGTGTGTTGGACAATCCATCACCTTGAGAGCTTTCAGGAATGTCATTCTCATGTATTTCCTGAATGGAATGATGTACAACCATTGTATCATCTTCCATTGGTTGTGTATGAGAGTCTTGCATTTCTATATTGTGTCTCATAATACTCCCACTGACTAAAGGGCGTACTCTAAGTATCCAATCTTCACCAGATACTCCCATTGAATCCTTGTTTAGGTCATTTGACAAGGGTTCAACTTCTGTGTTATCTTGTGGTTCTTGAATTTCTTCAAGTTCTATCTTTGTGCAACTATGTTCCTTGTAGACATATTCTTCTTCAAGAAAAGTTGCGTTCCTGGAAACAATAACCTTATGTTCTCTAGGAAGATAGAAGTAGTATCCCTTAGTTTCCTTTGGATACCCCACAAAATAATATTTCTCACTTTTAGATTCCAACTTGTCAGTAAACATCTTCTTTACATATGCAGGGCACCCCCAGGGTCGCATGTGTTTAAGTGCTGGCTTCTTGCCATTCCATATCTCATATGGAGTTTTCTCTACTGACTTTGAAGGAACTCTGTTCAGAAAATAAATTGAGCTTTGCAATGCATAGCCCCAAAGGTATGTCGGTAGAGCTGAGAAACTCATCATGGATCTAAACATATCTAATAAGGTTCGATTTCTCCTTTCAGCAACATCATTCATATGTGGCGTTCCAGGAGGTGTCTATTGTGATTGGACTCCATGAAGCTTCAAATAATCTAGAAATTCTTTACTTAAGTATTCACCTCATCGATCCGATCGAAGTGTCTTGATACTTGTTTCAAGTTGCTTCTCTACTTCTGACTTGTACTCCTAGAATTTTTAAAAGGCTTCGGACTTATGTTTCATAAGATACACATGCCCAAACCTTGTGAAATCATCTGTAAAAGTGATGAAGTAAGGGAAGCCTCCCTTAGCTTGAGTTGAAAATGGCCCGCATACATCGGTATGGACCAACTCAAGTACCTCTTTGGCTCGCACCCCTTTCCCAGAAAGTGGCTTGTTGGTCATCTTTCCTCTCAAGCAAGATTCGTAGTTACCATAGGACTCCAAGTCAAATGGTTTGAGGTAGTCTAACTTCCTCAATCTTGCTATCCTTGATTCGTTTATATGACCAAGTCTGCAGTGCCATAAGTAGGTGGGGTTTCTTGGATTACTTATCTTAGCTCATTTATTTTGTACATTGAAAATTTCACGACTATAGTTTAAAATATACAATCCATCCACAAGCGGAGCATTTCCACAAACAAAACCATTAAAAGACATTACATAACTGTCATTGGCAATGAATGAGGAAAACCCCTCACTGTCTAACATTGGGGTATACATGATATTCCTCGTTAATGAGGGAATAAAATAACAATTATTTAGTTCTAAATAAAAGCCTGAAGGTAAATCTAGTCTATAAGTTCCCACGCGTTCAACATATACTTGTGCTCCATTTCCAACGCGCAGGTCTACCTCCCAAGGTCCAACCTTTCTGCTGTTAATTAGACCCTGCGCATTACTACAAATGTGCGAGCCACAAGCGGTATTCAATACCCAACAGTGGGAGTTACTTGTAGACATATTTATTTTAATGACAAACATACCTTATCCAGTAGAGGTAGAAACACCTAGTGTTTTGCATCCTCTTGGAGCTGTGTAGCCATTTTTAGAACATACGCTGGCATTTGTCCCCTTTCGTTCAGCTTACATTTGAAAGGGTCTCTCAATAGTTCATACTATATTGTTTAAGACTGTTTTTTCATAGAAACTCTTCAAGTGTTCTAGCATTTCGTTGGGGCCTATGTGTTCATGTTGCCTCTATAACTCCACAGTCATGGAAGACAACATTATACATTTTGCCAAGGTAGCATCGTTCAAACGTTTTTGATAAGCCACCTTGTCAAACAGGCATACTCATCAAAGTTTTCAGCAGGGACTGTGGGGAATACTGTGTCTAACACATACTCAATTCTTTTAGTCTTAACACCAATCGTAGATTTCTTAACCAGTCAGGGTAATTTGATCCAGTCAACTTGTTTGTCTCGACCAACATTTTCAGTGATAGATTCGACATTTTATACGACTGAAGAAATAAAAAGACTTGAAATTAAACTCTAATATAATTTCTATTGAACAAATTTGTTAACTAATTAACAAGGCCTTTTATTTAATTAGCTCCCACTATTTTATCATACTCTTCGACCCTATGGAAGAATACGGATTTTTATCAAATACGGTCATAATGGGCCATGATCCAGGTTCATTCTATCTCCGCGTTTGTTGTGGCTGATAACTTCAACAACACAACCTGGTAGGTCTCTAAACCAATTACAAACAATTCGTAACTTATGTTTGACCGAATGTTCTAGACAATCGATCTGCGTTCCTCAGCTTGTCCGACACTGTGGCGCCAAGACAACCTAGCAAGTCAACCCCGTTATGCGACTGCAATTATGCATCAAAGTGAGTTTTGCCTTATAGAGCAAACACTGTGGTGTAAATACTCATGAAGGTTTATCACCCATTTCTACATTTAACATGCATCTATGAAAGAGTCTAAGTCCTCGTAGACTTAGAGCAAATGATGTGGCATAAATACTCATCTCGCCGAAAATGATTTTGCACTACAATCAATTATAACGGACGACGCGTTCATTTCAAATGAGGCTTGTATTAAAATTTTATGGAACATTTTAATTCAGAGTTTTAACCAAGATCAACACTTTTACGCCATATCCAATATGACATCTTACTATCATGCAAAACTAATGACACATATAGTTTGGGAACCATCAACCCAATATGCATGATATAAGATGGTTTAATCAAATACTGGGCGCCGCCTGCCCAGACAGTTATAGCGGACGCTATTCTAGTAATTTAAATG
This sequence comes from Anisodus acutangulus, assembly GCA_029783415.1. NCBI lineage: Eukaryota > Viridiplantae > Streptophyta > Magnoliopsida > Solanales > Solanaceae > Anisodus > Anisodus acutangulus. Next base: position 49,350,233 of record CM056491.1, read on the forward strand.
ACAAACAATTTGACATTTAACACATAAACAATATACTTATCAAATATATTGTATAATAATAATCATGGGTTAAACATTCCGAACAAAACAAAAAAAAATTTTGACCGTTGGGACCGCGTTGCCCTTCCGATTGCAAGCTCCAAGCTTCAATGTACTTCTCTTTCGGAAAGCTAGGAAATCCAGCAGAGGTTCAAGAGTATTTGATTCTAAGTCTCTAAGGCTTAGAATGTTTTTCAGAATTGTTATATCAATAATGAAATGAATGCCTCTATTTATAGTTGAAAAGTAGGTCAAAACCGGATTAGAGTTTGACCTTGGGCCTGGTTCAAAATTCGAGGCAGAGGCACCGCGGCCCTAGGGTATAGGCGCCGCGACGCTCGACATACTGCTGCACTGCGCCGCGTCCCTAGGGTATGGTCGCCGCGATGCTCGAATTTATTTTTCGTACATTCTTAATTAAATCCAAAATCCAGTTTTAACTTAATTAAAATAATCATTATTCATTTAAATGTCTCGATTCCAAATCGAATATTTTAATTACTCTCTCAATACATCCTTAGATCGAAACGGACAATCGACATAGTGTGACCTTACATGCCTTCTCATATCGACATTAATCAAATTAAGGTCTACACGGAACTCCTAGATGGCGCCGGAAGACGAACTCAATATGTGAAGTACGTTTACACGAATCCAGTAAACTTAACATTTATGTGGTAAGATAAAATTCTTTCATTCACGACACACCCGATCAAGCTTAGGATTTGTTAAGTGTCTATCCAAATGGCTTAATCATTGTATCTCATCTATATTAGTTGACAACTAGACCGTATTCTAAATATGTCTATTGTGTTGGCCAACGACTTAGTCAACCTAATATCATTGAGAATCCGAGTGTTCTCTCGAATAAACATCCGAGGAATGAATCCTAATCTTGGCTCAACTACCACCTTCAATCCACATCGTAATGTACCCAATACAAGTCGTGTCTCAGCCTATAAGGTATTTGAGCTTAGGACGGGATCAAAGTACATTACTTTATAGACAAGGCGTGTATTGACCTCAAGTCTAAGGAATTCTATCTACCACACGCTGATCATACTTTAGACACAGGGTATACCAATACTTCCAGAGTATCCATGTGTCCATCACGAGTAGCCATTACTCGTAGCAGGTGAGACATACTACATCCTCTAAGGATTTGATGCAGACCACATGTCGACTTATCACATATCATCGATATCCCATTCTCGATGATCATTAGTCGATGCTATTTTAAGAGTTACGCTCTATCATTAATATCTCACTCTATTAATGACAACGTAAGCTCAAGGGATGCACATTAATGAATAATTACAAACAATCAAATAATTATTCAATAATTGCAAATGCCAAAATATTAATCTTATTAGTAATACGAATGTGTTCAAGTACATTTGTCTCTAATGATGCTTATCTCTAGGACATATATACTTTCATTTATATGCTATTTACCTATAGTAAACAATTTATCCATACGCGTATTATTTATATCAAGTTAATGCATACAAAATATACTTATTTCAATCAATTACTTAATCATAATAAGATAATACAGTTATCTTCGATTTGTTATATATAAATAAGTTTTTAAATATAATGTTTATCCCCATTTTAGTTTATTTGACACATTTTATTTAGTCTTTTTTTTAAAAATGAATTAGTGTACACTTTTAAATAAAGACAATCTTATTTTATCTTTAATAAGAACTTTTTACAAATATTATGATATGTATAAAGGTCATAATTTTCAAAAAAATTATACTCATACAAATGCTATGATATAAGGTAGATCAAACTTTTCATCTCTTTTTAAAACTTTGTATTTACTTAAATTATATCACCTAAATTGAAGCTGCGGTAATGCACGCTTAATCTCTCTATCTCAACTTATGTGTCACTTTTTAGATTATAAAAGTTAAAGTTTTTTATTTTGACCGTAAATTTGAAAATAAAATTTTTAACATAAAAGTTTATATGTTTGAAAATTATTATATATCATAATAATTAATAATTTAAAATATTAAAAATATATAAAAAATTTAGTTCAAAGAAAAGTTCGTTTGACTTTTGAGATGACAAAAGTGAAACAATAAATTTGAGCGGAGGGAGTAATTCTTTTGGCGCGTAACGAACGTACTAGAAGGGATATGTATATATGTATGTATCTTTGTCTTTTTTTTTTCCTTGTGTCTTTCTTGTCCAAGAGGAAAATGAGAAGTTAATTGTGGTGGAAATCAAGAGTATTATTGTCGTATTCATTTGACATTTCACCACGCCTCATGCCTGTGCCTTTCATCTAAATTCTTGTGCATATGTATGAACTATGAGTATATATATATATATAACGCATTAAATTTTTTAGGGGAAATAAAGTAATGGAGATTGCTTACTACTTACTTTCATTTTTATTTGCAATTACCTTAATAGTATATGCATGGAGGTTGTTGGATTGGGCATGGTTTAAGCCAATAAAACTAGAGAAGTGCCTAAGAAAACAAGGTCTCAAAGGGAACACTTACAAACTAATTTTTGGAGACCTCAAAGAGTTGTCCAAGAGCATTGAAGATGCTAAGTCCAAGCCATTGAATGTCTCTGATGATGACATATCACCCAGAATTCTCCCTTATTTCGTTGAAACAATCAAGAAATATGGTAAGATTTCTTTTTGTTTGTTTGTTTGTTATCCCATATGGTTTTCTGTACCGCTTTTGGGTTCGATTAATTCGGATTCGACTGAAAATTTTTGTTTGGAGTAAATTAAAGTCTTTCTTATCAAAGGCGACTCTGTTTTCAGGATTTGAATCTAGTAATGGAGGGGTAGCTAATTTCTATAATCCATTTATAATCAGTCGTTAGATATGAATTGTCATTAATGTTTACACCCTCCATCCCAATCACGGGAAACTTTTCGTTTACTCAAGAGTGAATTTGATTAATATTTATAGCTAAAATTGAATTAGACCAACAACAAAATTTATAATTAAATTTAATTATTCAAAAATTGTAGAAAAAGTACTATAGGTTGCAATTGTTCTATATCAATATGATGAAAGAATCTATTTTAAAATGTTGGCCATGTTATGAATTAACGACAATTAAGCAATAATAACAAAAAAGAACAAATAATTTTAACATGAAAACCTTAAGGGGAAGAAAAACACGATCATCACCAATTCTTATTTCTCAATGAAAGATGTTTTTACAAGGAACATGTCTTTACATTAATCCCACAAACATAACATGTCAAAGTTAACATAGTTTGAATCTCGAGAAGCGAAAAATGTCGCATAGACTATTTAGCGACAAAAATTATTCGTAGCTAATTTTTTTTTTTTTGTTTACAGTTCACTTACCAACCTGCCACAACTTTTGGTGGGGCTAGTTTTCAATACTTAAGGGATGTAAGAAATTGTTGAGCTAAGAAGTTTTAACTTGCAATATTTTACAGGTAAAAACTATTTTTTATGGGTTGGACCGAGGCCTGTGGTATTTGTAAGGGACCCAGAGGTAATAAGGGATGTGTTTACTAAACATCCTGTCTATCAAAAGCCAAAATTAACTCCCCTAACCAAGTTGCTGGCACAAGGAATTGCAAGCTACGAAGATGATAAATGGACAAAGCACAGAAAAATCCTCAATCCTGCCTTCCATATGGAGAAGATAAAGGTATTCTTCATAGCCCCCCTCAAAAAAAAAAAAATCAAGACATAATTTAAGTAACAACGACGTCTTATGTTAATGATCATTTAAGTTTTTATGAAATAATCTCACAATTCAATATGGTAGAATAGGCAAAGAAATTGGATCGGATCTCGTCGCCACCCAAAATCATAAGATATTTCTAAGTAGGGGCGGAACCTAGGGGTCTGAAGAGAGTTCGTCTAAACCCCTTTCACCGAAAGTTTATACATGGTCAACACTATTTATATCTACATATAGTAGATCAATGTTGAATGTCATTGATTTCTTGGTGTGGTTACTTCTTTATATTTTCAATATCCTTTGTGAAAATCCTAGCTCCACCGCTATCTACGTGTTTGGCCTATGAGGAAAAAAAATCAGGCTTACACGTGACATGTTGAAAATATAATTTAAGTATTAACAATTTAAACTTTTAAATAAGATAGGCACACAGTCATAAATTCATGATATCAACTCTGCTTTCATTCTGTTTTCTTTTTTCATTTTTCATTTTTGTTCCATTCTAGCTCGCAAATATAACCTAAAGTTCTCAAGAGATTTATTTTATACAACATGCAATTGGTTTGCAATAACGAGTGGTGTACAAATGTGTAGCATATGCTTCCAGCAGTTCATTTGAGCTGCAATGAGATGGTGAGCCAATGGGAGGAGGCTATCTCAGTGAAAGGAGACGGCGAACTCGATATATGGCCGTATCTTCAAAGATTGACTAGCGATGTAATTTCTCGCACAGCCTTTGGGAGCAACTATGAAGAAGGCCGAAAGATATTTGAGCTTCAAAAGGAACAAGCTGAGCATGTCATTAAAGTTTCTCGCACGTTATATATTCCAGGATGGAGGTAATAAAACATTGTTCTTCCCGAGTTTAAGTTATGTATTGTGGAATTCGTCGCTAATGTGTTACTACATGGCCCCTAGCTAACATGCTTTTTTGATAATGATCGCTAATCTGTCGTTAAGAAGGATTAGTGATAAACTTTTGCTGTTTAGCGATAAAAGTTGTCGGTCGCTAATTCTTTTTTTTTTCTTTTGTAGTTCCTGCAATTCAAGTTAACATACACTAATAGGGCAAAAAATTCTTTAAGCGTGTATATAACTTAAACCTCTTTTCCCATATCTAAGTCCATATAGGATTAAGAAAGGAAGTCAAAATAGTGATTATTTGATGATCGATGATATACATGTTCTTGATTGTGTTGAACTAATGTAGGTTTCTGCCAACTAAGAGAAACAGAAGGATGAAGGAGATTGAGAAAGAAGTTCAAGCAACAATTAGGGGTATCATTGATAAAAGAGTGAAGGCAATGAAAGCAGGGGAGGCCAATACTGGTGACTTATTAGGCATATTGTTGGAATCCAACTTCAAGGAAATTGAACAACATGGTAACAAGGATTTTGGTATGACTATTAAAGATGTCATTGAGGAGTGTAAATTGTTCTATTTTGCTGGGCAAGAGACCACCTCTGTATTGCTTGTATGGACTATGGTTTTGTTAAGCAGGCACCCAGACTGGCAAGCTCGTGCTAGAGAAGAGGTTTTGCAAGTCTTTGGTGATAACATGCCGGAATTTGACGGACTAAATCGCTTGAAAATTGTAAGCTATTTAGTTTTACCTATTTTTAATTTCAAAAATCTCCACGATATATGGTGCTAGGCTCTATGCATAAACGGATCCAAAATCTAATATTTGTTACGTAAAATTTTGTACTATTTCTCACACACACATACACATACATATGTTGTATCGAAGATATTGGGTTTAGTATACCAAATCAGTGTTAAATCTTTTTAATCATAGGTGACAGTGATTTTAAACGAGTCGTTAAGGCTATATCCACCAGTTGGAGCGCTTAATCGAAGGATTACGACCAATACCAAGCTAGGGGAACTATGTTTACCAGCTGGAGTGATGCTCTCATTGCCAATAATTTTGGTGCATCATGACAAGGAAATATGGGGCGAAGATGCAACGGAGTTCAAACCAGAGAGATTCAGTGATGGCGTTTCAAAGGCAACAAAGGGCCAAATGACGTTTTTCCCATTTGGGGCGGGACCTAGGATATGCATTGGGCTAAACTTTGCAATGATAGAAGCGAAGATGGCTTTGGCTATGATTCTGCTACGCTTTTCCTTTGAGCTATCTCCTTCTTACACACATGCTCCACAGTCTGCAATAACAATGCAACCCCAATATGGTGCTCCTCTTATATTGCATAGGTTGTAAGTGTAGAGACTTGCATGAATTTCCTTATTGGATGAATAACTATGTTAAGCAAGCATAAGTTGAAATAATTTGCAGCTCTTGCTTCTACTTTCTTGCAATCATAGGCTAGATTATTCGATTACGTCATTGTTTTATGTGGAAAAGTCCCTTTACCGATACCAAGGGGGAAGCACGAATTAGACAAATAGGGCACTGCTCTCCGCATGTCGTATCAGATATTAAAAAAAATTCTTAACTAGTCTTTGTCTGATCTTCTATTTATAGTCAATGTTGAAGAATTTTACAGAGATAATGGATGCTTTCTAATGGCCTAGCGCTAACTCTATCTATGTCTTTAATTGAATGAATTGTCAAGTGCATGTTGGCTGGATCATTTATACATATATTTGTTCAATTAACCTATATTACTATATATGACTATATGTAATTAAGTATTTAGTTTATAGGAGCTATGACGGGCCAGAGAGAAAACTTTGAGAATTTTTGTATTTTTTTCCCTGTATACCTATACAAAAATTTGTGTTATACATTTTCCTGATAATTAAAAATTTTAGGTTGCTTTAGATACAGATGGAGTGATACTTCTGTTGTGGGAGCTTATTTTGTTGTTTCCAACTTAGAGAATACAACAAACTTATCCTTATCGTGTGTACACCATTAATGATCAAACCAATGAATACATGTCATGTGTATGAATATATCATTTAACTATGATTAATTAATGTATATGTTCACTCCACTAAATTATTTAATTATAATAAGTTACACTGATTTGGTGTAAACATTCGTGCCTGTAAGTATTTATCCAACGACAAACTCTAGTTTTAGGACAAATTTCTCTGGAATGTTTGACTAAAGGAAATAAGAAACAACAAAAAATGATTTTGTAAATAATGTTGAAAGATGGATCTACAGACTACATTCCTCATGTGGTGAGGATTAATTAGGGAAAGTTTGTTTCCTAGAAGGAAATATATTTTATGGTACGTTGATTTTTCTCTCTAAAAGTTAGCACGCTTTCGTTTTTATTTAATATCATATATCTCTTGTTTTCTTTTTCTAAATTTTAGTAAGATTTTACCCCTATTAAGTTAACCCCTAGTATATTTCTTCCAAAAACTGAAAAACCTTGGGAGTTTAGTAGGGTAATATTAACCGGTGCGCTTTCACGCTGAAAACCAAAGGAAAAAGTATCAAACACCAAAATAGGTAATGGCAAATCATCTACCCAACGAGATTACTGTCATTATTCTCTCAAATTTACCATGAAATCCCTCTTACGATCCAAGTGTGTTTCTAAGTCGTGGCGTTGTTGGATTTCAAGTCCAAATTTCCAGCGTCGGAAGCAGGGACGAGAAGGGGCAATCACGATGATGTATACACGTCGAGAAGGAGCTTCATAGACAAACAACTCACTTCAGAAAATCTAAGGAAAAGGCGTGGTATAGAATATTGTAAGCTTTTGGGTTCTTATCATGGTCTTATATTAGTTAATATTTACTTGTGGAATCCTTCCACTCGATTTTGCACCAAAGTGCTTGAGCTTTACCACTCGGCATGGGATGAATATGTTACACGTGGGGGACTTTGTTTTGACTACTCCAAGAATGATTACAATGTTGTCATGTTTACATATGATGGGGGGTCCCCAGATTGGACTAAGTTTGTTGCAGTTGCTAGTCTTAAAGGCAAACAATGGAGGCGACTCCAATTCGCTTATGATATCATTTCAGTCCGTGATGGGATTAAGGAAAGAAATAATCCACTATTATTTTTATTAATTAATCAGTATATATACAATTTACAATTTTCATAATATGGAAAATTTTATTTTTATTCTACACTAAAAATCCTATTCTATTGGGAAATTTCTCAAAAAGTATAGTCATTTCAATGACAAATCAGCCCCCACTCCTTTAGATCCTAGTATTAAATTAATGAAGAATATTGGAAGGACTCATGAACAACTTGAATATTCTAGTATTATCAGAAGTCTTATGTATGCTATGCATTGCACGAGACCAGATATAGCCCAAGCGGTGGGAGTACAATGTCATTTCTCAAGTAACCCCGGAGTTGAACATTGGAAAGCATTTTCAAGAGTGTTGGCTTACTTGAAAGGAACCATAGATTATGGTTTACATTTCCAGAGTTATCCCGCTATATTGAAAGGATACAACGATGCAAACTGGAACAATGTAGAATCCAAGTCCAAGTCTAATATTGGATGGTTATTTATTAGGTGGTGTTGTTGTGTCTTGGGGTTCCAAGAAGCAGACTTGTATTTCTGATTCAACAATGTTGTCAGAATTAATTGCACTTGCAGATGCATGTAAGGAGGCAGAATGACTTAGAAACTTACTTATAGAGATCTCATTATGGAAGAAGCCAAGTCCAGCAATCTTGATCAACTGTGATAATCAGGCTACGATCTATAATGTCTCAAACAAGACTTATAATGAAAAGTCAAGACATGCAAGTTAGACATCAAATAGTAAGACAATTACTCAAGAGAGGTGTAGTTGCAGTTAACTATATTGAAACATAGAAGAACTTGGCAGACCCATTTACTAAGAGTCTATCAAAGGCAGTGGTTTCAATAAAGTGTAAGGAAATGGGACTAAGGTCTGTGAAAGAAGGTTGATCACCGGTTAATAGAAACCCAACCTATGTTTTGAAAAAGATAAACAAGGTTCAATGGGTACCAACAAGTTACGAGAGTGATTATGGTACACTAAGTCAAAACTTCCCATTTCTGTATTAGTGTAGTGACTCTGCATGATTGAGGATGGATGGAAATCCTTAATAAGTCTATGTTTGTTTACAGTTGTATCGCAGAAACACCTTAGAAACTTACCTATATGAATATGGAAATCAGGCCATTTCCTATGATAATAAGACCGTTCTCTAAAGAATACTCATGACTCCAGGATATAAGCACATGATCATTAACGTGCTAAGCTATAGAAGACACAATTCTCTAAAGTCAATATGTGTGGAGATTCCGGTTTTATCACAAGGGGTACTTGGTTCAAGACTACTTCACCATAGAACCTCGATAAGGCTTTGAATTTCTTACACTAAGTGAAAGTTCAAATCCAAAAGATACCTATCATTTATGTATTGATTTCTACGATGATGCTTTATCTCAACTTATTTTGAACTACGTTGGATTGATCCCACTCGGGTACGTAGAAAATCATTTGAGTGATGAAGCCATTTCTATTCTGAAAGATTTTACTTTATTTTTATTATTTTGAAAATAGGGGGAGAATGTTGGATAATTTCAGCAAAATCAAAAGCCATCATTGATGTGATGCCCTTTCAAATTTAGGGAGAGTCTGTTAACATAATTCATATTTATTTTGAATTTGAACAGACGTAACCTTTCCCAATAGTCACCATTGATACCTCTTGGAGGTGTCTGTTGGTGATGAAAAGACATCACCAATGGATGCAAAATCTCTATAAGTAGTAAAGATGTATTCTCGTTCAAATAAGGGATATGAAAAAGAATCAAAACTTCTGATGAAAAAGAATCAAAACTTTTATTGAAAAAGAATCAAAACTTCTGTTGAAAAGAATCAAAACTTCTCTTTTTCTTTTCTTCCCTAAGCATCATCAGAAACTTCATACTGTGTGTTCTTGATTGGATCAAGGGAGTACAAATTGTTAGAAATTTGTCTTTGGTGGGAGTTGCGTCCAAACATCTTTAATGACTTAAACACTAGGGTTCCGCATGTTGGAGACTTTGATTCTTCACACGTGCATAATCTACTAAGTAAGTAGATGACCGTAGGGCCAAGGATCGTCATATTTCGTTGAGAAATGAAAGAGATATTGGTCCACGAAGTGAGGTATTTGAAGCATGAAAATGTGGTAAAGACCAATCCTCCCTCATCGGTGAGGGAAGGAAGATTTGTTTAGTTTATAAGTCTCAAAATTGGCTTGGGGTTTGGAACCCCAAGGGGTAACCCATGTGTTTGAAGGAGGGAAGACCTAGATGTGCTTTGGTTCGAGGCTAAGCCCACACGCGAGCCGCCGCCGCTCGCCCGTCCGGTCCGGGCTCGGGTCGTGGGTCATGGGTTTCTTCTGATATTATCTTTTTGGACCCAAATTCAGTCATTACTTGGCTGAATAACTCTCCCTAAAAGCTCTAATCCGTTGCACATCAATTCATCATTTATTTTGGCTGAATTACTTCTCACTAATTGCCATTACTTGGCCAGTAACAACAATTATGTGGGCAATTGATAAGTCCCCTCCTTGCACTATATAATGAAGTATTTGCTCACTTGTTGAGACAACAGAACACATAAACGAAAAATCAGATTCTTCTTACTACTTTTCAGCATCATTTCATTACATTAAGTTCTTCAAAGTAACACTTAAGTTTCCTTTGCCCATTTGTTGAGTTGCTGTTTTATCTTGGGAGACTATTGTCCAGAACGTAGAAATGATATATACGGGGCAATATTGTCTTAAAGAAAGAGTGACATCACTCGACCCAGCATATCAAAGTGTTTGTAATCTCAGTTTCTTATTCCAGTTTCTTCAAATTTCAGTTTGTTGTAATTTCATTTTGTTGTAATACTTAGCAAATACTTATTTCTGTTTCCTGCACCATTGTGATCAACACAAATTTTGAATTCAACATCGTTGTTAGGGCTTCATTATATCCTGAATGTAATATTTCTGTGACCTATTGTACTCACCAATTTATTACGAAGGGTCGAAATAATTGTCTAAAAGAATCTGCATAAGAGCCTTGAAGTCAGAGAACAACAATTCGGTGTCTGTGTTTCATTCTGTTAGTACCATATTTTACAACATACCCTCAGCTGCCTTCTAATCAAGTAATTATCTGGCCAAATAAATAGGTCAAACTGTGTAATTACCCTCAAATTCAATTGCATGTGTCCTTACAAAGAGGCCCTTAATGTATAAGTGAGTAAAATTTTAAATTCGAATGAGAATTGATTGGACCATCGCACCTTTCTTCCCAAAATTCTTCGTTCATGTACGTGTATATATATATATATCTTCATACCATTGTCTTCATTATTGAGGCACCAAATTCACTGTGAGTGCTAGTATTTTCTTGACCACATCTATATATATAAAATATGAGAGGTGCAAGCAGAAGGGGAGTTTTGGAGTAACTGGTAAAGTTGTTGACATGTGATCAGGAGGTTTATGGGTTCAAGCCGTGGAAACAACCTCTTGCAGAAATGTGAGGTAAGACTGCATACAATAGACCTTTGTGGTCATGCCCTTCTCCGGACCCCGCGCATAGCGGGAGATTAGTGCACCGGGCTTTCCTTTAGGAGAGGTGCAAGCAATATGATTAAGTCAAGTGGCAAGCTAATAACAAGTCACTTGACAATTTTAAGACAAAGTTAATAAGAATTAGGACCAAGCAAATTTAAAAGATAAAATTTAATTTCTATTGAATTTGAATTGAAAACTAATATTTAATTTCTATTGATTTTGAATGAAAAGTCTCTTAGAATCTGCCCAAATATTAATTGAAAGATACTTATCTTTTTCAAAATAATCAAACGATTATCCTTCACAAATTAAGCCGATACGAAATTAAATTTTCAAAAAAACGTGGAGCACATGGTATGTCCATTCATTAATTAAACATTTTGGAAGATAAATGTTATATTCTCTTCTTAACCGTCAAAAAGATAACGATGAAAGTTAATTTAGAAGAAAAAAAAGGATATGGAAAGTTGTGAAGATCGTCACATTTTGATAAAGCATTTAACTAATAAAAGTCAATTAATAAAAAGAGCTGCAAAAGTTTGAATCCCGTGACACATTTTGAAATGTGGTTTAATTTTAACTAAAAGATAAATATTTTCATTAAATATTGGTAGTTTTAAATTTTGAATTGAAATCTACACACTCTTATTCATCCTTATCAGAATTTGGTTTTAAAGATAAATACATTTCTAAAAACAAAAATTACTACCCTATCTTAACAAATTAAAAAGATAAAGATAAAAATTTAAATTTTGAATTTGAACTTGAGAGATAACATTATTTGAATATTCTCGCTATATTTAGAGAAAGGAGGATGGTTGGCTTAGATTGATATAAAAATTCACGTGATTTCTAAGCTATATAATTTTTGGATTTCATTATCGGATCTTCTCCTCTTTGTTATGGAATATTTGTTTTTTTTTACTAATTGAATTATCTTTTTCTTCTCTCTATTTCATTCTGACAGGTATCAAATCCGTATATATGAGGAAATTGAAGAGAACTACAAGGTTACGTCAAAGTGGATTAACCGAAAAGTAATCAGGTAAAAATATATAATAAAGATGTTTTCTTATACAAGAAGAAATTATTGCAGTATCATTAACGTATTTTTTAAATACAGATGATATAAAATTACTTATTCTCATTTATAGAAGGCATAGAAAAATCAATTATGGATTATTTCATTTGAACCTCTCAAAAAAAATATCAGTTTCTTATTTGTTTCATTGCTTTCAGGAGAAATTAAAGAGATGGAAGTCAAAAAAAAAGAATGAAGGTAAGAATAAAGAGAAAATGATTCCCAATTAAAATATTTCTAGAAAAGAATCTGAAAAATGACAGTAAATGCTTCATGAAAATTAAAATCAAATGGTAAATTTTCTTTCCGCCTCTTGTGTTTAGATTTCTTTTCTCATTTGTGTTTTTCTAATAGATTGAATTACTTTATGTGATATTAAAAAAGGTTTCAAAGAATATTCATAGATAGCCCAAAGAACTTGATGATATGGAGAGCCAATTTGGTTTCCAAAGTATGTGCCATAATGTAATCGATCTATGTATGGAAAAGGTGAGTATTGTAGAATCATGTGAACTTGCAAGTTTAAGAAACAAGAAAATGAGGAAAAGAACACTGATTAGGAATTTAACTTTGTAATCTGCTAATGTTTATAGTCAATAAAATACTAAAATTGCTTATCACTGCATTTCGGGTCAATTAATTTTGTAATCCTTTACAAATTTCTTTTTTATGTCCCATTTTATAAAGATCTTCATTTTTACACACAAAATCTCTAAGAGATTTAAAAATATTATTTTTTCTATTCAAATTTATATGTGCTTACAAATCGGACTTATTATCTAATAACATCGAGTAATGTTAGAATATCTAGCAACAAAGTAGAATATACTTCTATATATTATATCTACATGTATCTATATATTATTAAAATGATAGTAATAATAATGAAGAATATGAAACTTTTTACGGAAGAAACAAATGTATGGATTTAACTGATTCCGTCTTCTATTTATGGTTAATTCGCTATTTACATGATAAAGTAATAATAATACTGACAATATGATTAATTCAAGTGACAAGCTAATAACAAGCCACGTGACAAAGTTAATAAAAGTTGTAATACAAGTGTTAAATTGATAATGATGAGATAAAGTTTCATATTTTAATGAGAAGATAAAATCATTTAATTAGGTTCGGTTAAATGAATTTGAACTTTGAAGATGTGATCTAAACCTAATGGATTTCGTTATCATTTTATATTAAAAAAATGAAAAATTCAAATCTTAAACATACAAATACTTTCTTTTCGTTGGTATCATCCAATTTTGCTATATAAAAAAATGTTACATAAACCATATTTATCCGCATTTTGCAAGCTTTGTACTTTATCCTTAACACATATCACCTCCATAGGATAATTATCCGAATACAAATACATTTGTTAAGAAAGAGTTATTTATAAACCAAATTTCACATTTAATTAAAATATAATTGAAAGATAAAAATGTGTTAGGCTTATCCTTAACAATATCGTTATTATAAGACTATTCAAACTCAAATATATCTTCTTCTTTTTTTAAAAAAGTAATCCATTAACCAAATACCATATCAAATTTAGATTAAAAGATAAAATGTGGTTATTCGTAATAATAACGTAATTAACTACATATGATTTAACTTTATTGTTTTTTCTTCACAGCCTTACGTGCATTATTCTAATTTAGTATTCAAAATCAGATTTCAACCAAATTATTTACTTTATTTTTAAACATATTCTAAGCTTATCCTTCAATTCTATCGTTTATCTAATAGATGCGACAATAGTGGTTTTCAAATTCAAAATAAGATTCTTTTCTATTATTCCATAATACATTATGGTTTGCCACTATAAAATTGTTACTTACCTCACCTTTCACACAACTTTCTTAGAGAAGTCATATTATGAAATTGATTTTCTTTAATGGTGTCAAGAAATTATTTAGTTAGTTTATTTGTTCTTAGCTTCATTATTATATTATTCGGTTGTCCTTACAGATTTCTAGAGAATTTATGGCATAGGTCGGAAATATTATATTGTTGGTGGTACAATAATTGAAAAAAATATCTCGACCACTTGAAAGACCGTACACTCACAAGCATGTAGCCCCTTTTACTACAAGTATATTTTCTACTCTTTTTGAGTTATACTCTTTCAAGGCATATTTAGTGGAATTGATTTTTTGTGCCACAGTTTAAGTAATGGAGAACCTCCTAACATAGCTTCTCTTTGAAGTTACCCACAAGAAAACAAACAAATTTATTCCATAGTATAAGTATTAGTGTTAGAGTATCCCATAATTACCTCTCTCATTATTAAAATTGATATCATAATTATATTTATTATTATAATTATAATTAGGATCTTATAAATTAGGTAAAGATGATTAGTCTTCTAGAATAGTCTTTGTAAATTAGGTAAAGATGATTAGTCTTCTAGAATAGTCTTCCATTAATTAAGTATAGGATCTATGTATATATATTGTATATTTGGGAGAATAATGGGCAATGAGATTCAATTCTTATCTGATATCATTAGTTAAAGATCATTTGCCCTAAACTATTCTTTTTCTTTCCACCTTGGCCGAATTCTATACCTTTCTTCTCACTTTTTTTTCGACCAAAACCAATTAGGTTTAGGTATCCTAAAATCCTAAACTTCAACTACTCCTCCAAAACCTAAAAACCCTAGCCAAATACTAAACCAATCATCCACCCCCTCGGCTAGCATAATCCATTCCTTAGGATTTTCTAACTCCACTTCCATCAAAATACAACTTCATTATCCTCCTATTTTTTATTCTAAGTGGAACTTATGGCCGAAAAACAAACATTTCATCCCGCACTTGCCATCAATAACGTCAAGAACTTCATCTTCATAACCCTCGAAATGGAGAAATGGCAGTATACCTCATGGGTGGAACTATTCAAAATTCATTGTCGTGCTTATGAGGTGATTGGCCATATTCTTCCATCCGAGTCCCCATCGGATACCACTACGGCGGATAAGAAATTATGGTCCCGCCTAGATGCTATTGTCCTTCAATGGATTTATGACACAATTTCGAATGATCTTCTTCATACCATCCTTGAACCCAACTCTACTGCTAAACATGTGTGGGAAAGATTTGAAAATATTTTTCAATATAACAAAATGTCTAGGGCCGTTTATCTGAAACACCAATTTACAAATATTAAATTGGATGATTTTTCTAACATCTCAGCCTATTGTCAAGAATTAAAAGTACTTGCGGACCAACTGTCCAATGTTGGTTCGCCCGTGACAAATCAAAGGTTAGTCATTCAGTTGATTGCGGGATTAAATGAACAATATGATGGTGTTGCTACGTTCATTCAACAAAGCAATCCGTTACCTCCCTTTTACGAGGCATGTTCGAGGTTAATCCTCGAGGAAACGAGGAAGGCAAAGCAAGCATCATCGGGCACAACCACTGGTGGAACGACTCTCATATCTACCAACTCCTTTTCCATTAATTGGAACCCCAAAATGCTGGTTCGGGTGGCCAAAATACTCGTCAAAATAATGGTAAAAAATGGGTTCAAATCGAAATAATAAAGGAAAAAATAATAGTAGAAATAGACGTGGACGGAGCGGGGGACAAACCGCTGGCGGCAGCAGCCAGCCCGGGCAGTGGCGGGCTGGAAGTGGAGGCAGTAGCGACGGACAATGGGGACAGTACCCACTGTGGGTATGGGCCCCGCAGTGGGCTATCTCGCCATGCCCATTACCAACCTCTTCGTGGGCCCGGCCTCCTCCTTTCAATCGCCAACCCGGTATTCTTGAATCTCGTCTACAACATGCTTTTACAGCTCAGCCACCATCTTCTGTCGGATATGGACCCACGGATATTGAACAAGCCATGAGTCACATGAATCTGAATATTCCAGATGAATCGTGGTACATGGATACGGGGGCTACGTCACACATGAAAGCATCTCAAGGTACTCTTTCATCTTATTTTAATACGAGCGGTTATAAAAATATTATTGTCGGCAGTGGGCAGAAAATTCCAATTCGTGGTATTGGTCAGGTAACACTACCCTCACCCGACCCACCTTTATGCTTGAAAAATGTCTTACATGCACCAAAATTAATTAAAAACTTGATCTATGTTAGACGTTTTACAACTGACAACAATGTTTCTGTGAATTTTGATCCCTTTGGTTTCTCTGTGAAGGATTTTCAGACGGGGATGCAACTCATGAGATGTAATAGCACGGGGGACTTATATCCCATCACTTCTGTCTCCAACAACCACAAGGTCAAACCTTCCACCTTTTCAGCCATCTCTCCTAGTATATGGCACAATAAGTTGGGACACCCAGGAGCACATGTTTTTATCAATTAGGAAGAATAATTTAGCTTTTTGTAATGGACGTTGGACTCTTCTATTTGCCAAACCTATGTGTTTGGTAAACATATTAAACTTTCATTTTCTGCCTCTAATTCTAATACTGTTATGCCATTTGATATTTTGCATTATGATTTGTGGACTTCACTCATATTAAGTGTTGCAGGTCATAAGTATTATTTTCTCATTCTTGATGATTTTTTAAATTTTTTGTGGACCTTTCCCTTAGGACAATAATTACAGACCTATGAATTTTGAAACAATTTAGTGTGTTTATCTAAACTCAATTTGGCAAAACCATTAAATATTTTCAATGTATTAATGAGGGGAATTTATAAATACCCAATTCAGAATTTTTGTCAACAAAATGCGATGTCTGTCTGTATTTCCTGTTCACATACATCTTCTCAAAATGGAAAAGCTGAAAGAAAGATTCGAACAATCAACAATATGACTCGATCTATCCTTATGCATTCATCGACTCCACCAAATTTTTGGCATCATGCTCTTCAAATGACTACATATCTCTTAAATATTCTTTCTAGTAAACTATTCTCCAATGTATCCCATACTCAAGTATTGTACAACTGTATCCCATCGTTTACACATTTACGGGTTTTTGGGTGTTTGTGTTATCCCTTATTTCTGTCCACCACCATTCATAAACTTCAAGCTCGGTCTACTCCTTGCGTGTTTTTGGGGTACCCACAAAATTATAGGGGATATAAGTGCTTTGATATGTCAACAGGAAAAATGATTATTTCTCGTCATGTTATCTTTGATGAATCAACCTTCCCGTTTGCTGCATCTTGAGCGACATCCCCACCTTCATATGATTTTCTGGACGATGGAATTCATTCAATTTTGAGGTATCATCTAAACTCTCAAAAATAACAATTTAGGGCCATCACAGACCCCTACATCACAACACGTCATCCCACCCCCTTCCGGCAACTCGCTGGCCCAGAACCATACCGAGCCAACTACCTCGGCTCAAACTTTCGAACAATCCTACCTACTGTTTCGGCCCAAAATCCCAATAACACCCAACCATCCAATGGCCCAACACCTAAACGGACCATGGAAACACGTGCCATGCACGGGATTATTTGCCATAAACACCATTTCAACCTCACCACCCTAGTCCGTCCCTCACTAATACCAAAAAATTCCAAAGCTGCCTTATCAGACCCGAATTGGAAGACTGCCATGTTAGATGAATTTACCGCTCTTATTCAAAATAAGACGTGGGATTTGGTACCACGACCATCTAATGTGAATATAATTCAATCAATATGGATTTTTTGTCATAAAAAGAATTCTGATGGTTCTTTTGCGAGATACAAAACTCGTCTTGTTAGTTATGACAGGTCTCAGCAGGTGAGAGTAAATTGCGGTGAAATATTTAGTCCGGTAGTCAAGCCTGCAACTATCAGGACTATTCTTAGTCTGGCACTGTCCAAGTCATGGTCTATTCATCAGTTGGATGTCAAGAATGTATTTTTACATGGCCACTTGCAGGAAACGGTATACATGCATCAGCCGTAGGGATTTCGCGATCCTGCCCATCCAGATCATGTGTGCTTGTTGAGAAAATCCTTATATGGTCTAAAACAAGCTCATCGGGCATGGTATAACAGGTTTACAGGATTTATTTCCAAATTGGGATTCTCTCATAGCAAGTCAGATCAGTCTCTATTTATTTATAGAAAGGGCACTAATGTGGCTTATATACTTCTGTATGTTGATGACATTATCCTCACTGCATCCTCAACCTCACTTCGCCAGTCCATTATGTCCCTTCTGGCATCAGAATTTGCAATGAAAGACTTAGGTCCCTTGAATTATTTTCTTGGCATTGCTGTCACTCACTATGCAGGTGATCTGTTTCTCAGTCAAAGGAAGTATGCCGGAGAGATACTTGACAAAGCAGGGACGTCTTCATGCAAACCTTCACATACTCCAGTTGACATGAAGGCGAAGTTGAGCAATGTTTCAGGTACTCCATACAGCGACCCCACACATTATCGCAGCCTGGCTGGTGCATTGCAGTATCTCACTTTTACGAGGCCTGATATTTCCTATGCGGTCCAGCAAGTTTGTTTACACATGCACGACCCAAAGAAAGAACATATGGGGGCTCTCAAGAGGATTCTGCGGTATGTTAAGGGTACTCTTCAGTTTGGACTACATCTGTATAAGTCCTCCATCTTGAGCATGTCTGCCTACACTGATGCGGATTGGGGTGGCTGCCCAGACACACGTCGTTCCACTTCAGGCTATTGTGTGTTCTTAGGTGACAATCTCATCTCATGGTCCTCCAAACGTCAGTCCACACTATCTCGATCAAGTGCAGAGACGGAATACCGAGGGATGACAAATGTTGTTGCTGAATCTTGTTGGCTCCGTAATCTGTTACTGGAGCTCCATTGTCCGATTGAAAAGGCAACAGTGGTCTATTGTGACAATGTGAGTGCGATCTACTTATCTGTCAATCATGTTCAGCATCAACGCACGAAGCACATTGAAATTGATATTTTATTTGTTCGAGAAAAAGTTGCACGTGGTCAAGTTCGTGTTCTCCATGTGCCGTCTCGTTATCAGATAACTGACATCTTTACAAAAGGTCTTCCGTGCGTACTTTTTGATGATTTCAGAGACAGTCTCAGCATCCGAGAACCTCTAGCTAAGAATGCGGGTAACTGTTAGAGTAATTATGGGAATATCCCATAATTACCTCTCATTATTAGAATTGATATTATTATTATACTCATTATTATAATTGTAATTAGAATCTTGTAAATTAGGTAAGATGATTAGTCTTCTAGAATAGTATTTGTAAATTAGGTAAATATGATTAGTCTTTGTAAATTAGTAAAGATGATTAGTCTTCTAGAATAGTCTTTCATTAATCAAGTATAGGATCTATGTATATATATTGTATATTTGGGAGAATAATGGAGAAGGGGATTCAATTCTTACAATTAGGGAATCCTTTAAAAATGACTATTGAAATCTAAAACTAAAACTAAGAGAGAAGCATTATGGAGTTTCTTTTTTGAAACAAGGATATATTGATATAAATGTCATTTTCAGAAATTTACTAATTCTATCAACCATCTAAAATTCGATATTAATGTAAGACAATGTCGTTTCCGATGATGAGCTTGAAAAGACTTGGTTTGACTCAGAAGTTAGATATGTTAGAGGAATATATGTATCGCCTTTTCTTTTGCGCAATAAAGCATTTTGCAGGTTAATAGTGAGTGGGTTTAGCATATTACTATAATTGATGGAGTTACCTTTGCAGCATTACAATAACTATGAAGAAATACGTGTAATACTGCCAATTTTAGGATATTATTAACTAGGAGCAGTAATACAGCATATAATTGAGTTGCAATAAAATTGAAAGATAACAATATATTACTTTTAAGTTTTGCCTCTAATTATAGGATCTAGTGTTGATTTGGTGAATTGGAGAGGTGTTGTGGTTGTTTCTACTGTTGCATTGTCGAAGATTGAATGAAGAGATAGAGCAAGAGATAAAATGGAGACTTCAATGTACTACAAGTGTTTGAGAGAATGTCTTCTCTATTATTTTTGTTAAGAAAGAAATATCTCTACAAGCATGTGTATTTATACACTTCTACCATTCTAGAATCATCTAACTATCTGATTATGTTAACTACTTCTAACAACTTAATTAACTCCATAACCAACTTTGTAACTAACTATGCCAACTAACTACCTCTTCAACCATCTTGATCCTCCTCAATTAGTTAAGGCACTAGAGTGCATTTTCTCAATACTTCAACACCCTCCCTCAAGCTAGTAACTAACTATGCCAACTAACTACCTCTTCAACCATCTTGATCCTCCTCAATTAGTTAAGGCACTAGAGTGCATTTTCTCAATACTTCAACACCCTCCCTCAAGCTAGAAGACATGAAGATGTTCTTCATTCCTAGTTTGAAGAGTATAACATTATGTTGTTGTCCACTAAGAGCCTTTGTAAGTAAATCAGCTGGTTGTGCCATAGATGGCAAAAAGACAGTGTTGATCAATCCTGCTTGTATCTTCTCTCTAATGAAATGACAATCAATGTCAATGTGCTTTGTTCTTTCATGGAACACTGGATTTGCTGCAATCTGAATGGCTGATTTGTTGTCTGTGTGCACTGATATTGGAGTTTGAATCTTCATCCCAAGATCCTGAAGTAAACCTGTGATCCATACCACCTCTGCTACTGAGGCTGACATGGCTCTATATTCTGCCTCTGCAGAACTCCTGGAGACAGTGTCCTGCTTCTTTGACTTCCATGAGATTGGTGATTGTTGACACCCAATTTTGTCCCGTCTTTTCCAATTTATTTGCAGTTTTAAATATTCTTTGCACCTCAAAACAATTTTAATCTATATACATACATGCGTATATATATATATATATATATGTATATATATATATATATATGTATATATATATATATATATATATATATATATATATATATATATATATATATATATATATATATGTGTGTGTGTGTGTATATATATCTCATTATTATTATTATTCACATTTTTTATATCATTTTGCATTTTTATAATAATCATAAGTTATCCGAAAATTCTATGTTATTTTATTCTCGCAAAATTGCATCGCATTTCCTTTTTATTAAGCATTAAACATTTCGCAAATATTATATTTTATTATTTATCACGTCGCTACGTTATTTTAAATAATTCACATCTTTTACAAAAAATATATAAGTATGTTTTAATATTAAGCCCCTTTTATATTTTTTATCCATAACCCATTTTCATTTTTCCAACCCAATACAAATTCTACACAAACAAAATTCACAAGCCCAAACCCATTCCCATTATTCCCTTCCCCTTTATTTCCCCCCAATTCCCAAAGCCCAACCGGACCGGCCCAACGCCCTTTCTTATTCTCCAATTAAATTCCCACCAGCCCAATACCCACTAACCCATTTGGCTCTCTCATTTTAACCCAACCAAAATCACAACCTTATTCCCTAAACCCATCACCCGAAACCCAACCAACCTAAGCTCAACAATTCACGTACCCAAATTTCTGACTCAAATTTCCCCACATCGCCCAACCCGACTCCACCCCAATTCTTTTAACCCATTCCCCTTTTTAATTCTCCCAAACCAAACAAAACCCAAAACAAAAAAAAATCTACAAACCTAAACCTAAAAACCCAAATCAAACCCATTTCTCTCTCATTGAATCCAGCACACCCTACACGGACCCCCTCCCCAAAACTCGCCAGACACCCCTACACCCCCTCGCCTACGCCGCCATCCTACCCTCGACACCGCCGAACCTCACCGCCTTTTTTCTCTCTCTCACCCTTCCCCAAAAAAATCAGAGCAGCAGCAGCAGCAGCTCTCATTTCCTCTTCTAGACAAAGTTTGTAGCTTTGTCAACCATGGAACAGAGGGTGTTGCTCCATTTTCGTGCTACGAATCACGTGAACCCTGCAAAGCCATCAAACGTTCGGATTTTTGAAGGATTTCGTTTGACCAATTTCAAAATTTGAAGCTAAAAACCCCGCCCAAAAGAGCCCTAGAAATCCCTAAGTTCGTCCTATAAATATTGGCATGTGGAGTCCATTCAAGGGGAGCTTTTTTTTGGACAAAAACTCTCGGTTCTTCAAAGACAAAACCACAAAAAAAAAATCGACTATTCTTGCTTGATTCCCATTTTCTGATTCGACAAAGATACAAACATTTTGTTCTTTTCAATCGCATAAACAAATTTCTCCGAGCGGATCGACGATTCGAGACGACGCCTCGGTTCGCTGCCCGAAGAAGGTCCGTAAACTCAAACTCCACTCAGTCTATATTCCTGTATTTCTTTGCATTTTTGTATTAATCATGTAGTAATTTAGCTTGTTTCATGTTGTATGTCCGTTAGTGTCTAAATGTGAATTTCTTTATAGGCTTGATATCAAACACCAAGTAATGACATAGTTCTTAGTTCTTTAGGGATTTAGGTGTATCTTAGTTACCATGCTTGCCTGTTTTCTGTTGCATAATGAATGATATATGGTACTCAACCTAGAGTCCTTACTAGCATGTCTATAAGCCTGGAATATGTGAGTTTTAGGATGATAAATATAATGAATGAAAGGGAGTATGGTGTGTTCTAGGTTGGTTTAAATTTTGTAGACTCGTGGTCAACTGGAATGTTGAAATATGTCTATTAGGTATGGTATGTGGGAATGTTTGATTTGCGGTGAACTTGAATATATTGTGTAAAGAACTGTTCACATGTCATCTCTTTGATTAAAGAATAATACGAGTCATTTAGCTAAATTTTTTGTTGTCCAACATTCACAATACTTGCATGAAAAGAACTAAAGATAACTAATGCAAGCTTTATGTGTGTCCATATCTGTCTGTTTCAGCACAGGCTAGTTCTTAAAACAACATGAGGTTTTTGTCGAGTTATTCTGTTGACTCTCTACATACATGCCTAGTCTGATTTCATGTATTGGCCTTCAAAGTGATAGAATGGTGTCTCAGACTGTGATCTTTGCACTTCTCTGAACTTGCCTACTATATTAACTCCAAGCTACATACTAGTTTTGACCTACAATTATACTCGTACAGTAAGCATGTATAGGATGATTGAGTATTGTAAATTACTATAAGTTTGAATTTGAATCGACTTAAGAGGTTTTGTATGGACAAGGGTCTCATGTCTCTTTATAAATCATGCCTCTGTGCCCAAATTTCCTGTTCATGAATGTCACATTGATCTGCTTTAGTCCGAGAGTCTATCCTTGAGCATGATGGTCCTATGAAATGATTAGGTATATGTGTTTAGGAACATCTCAAGTCTGTTGTGATGATATTGCCCTATCTCTCTCAAATGCTTTGGTTACTAACTTATGATTTCGTTGAATCATTCCTTTCCCCTTGTGACCGATTAGGATTTTGTGTAGTTGGTTTGGACAAATAGACTTACATTATCCTAAGCATTCTTACTGGAAGCATGTCCCTGTCTGAATATGTTTGTTGCAACCCTCTGGGTTTTGTTGGCGAGTTATACGGTTCTTTCTTGTTTGGTCTTCGTAATATGGCATGCGGGTGGTACATATATGCAAGTTTATTTTGCTTCCTCTCTAGCTTTGAACCATATGTGTATATTTGTTTTATTTCAGCAAGATATTTGATAAATAGAGAGACGTATAATGAGTTTTCCTTCTCTGTGTCATGACTAAAGCCTACATTTTTGCTCTACATAAACTTGGTGATTTTATGCAAAATATTTCTATGATATACCGAAGTCAGGTCTGACCATATATACCAATAGGCTTAGGCAGACCACCATTTTGCCTCATCCAAAAAATGACCTTAGTTGTGTTAAAAAAAATGAATATATTTGCTTTCTGGACATTTCTGTGTGGGAAGACATGAGATGTACAAGTGATATCTTCCATAATATATGAGGAGTAAAGTTCAGGTATACACCAAATGTATATCGGAGTTGTATCTCTTTTGTATGCTCCCTCCCAAATATATCAATACATCTCTGCATATTCTGCATATCATGCGAGATTTGTAAGTTCAGTATTAGATTTTTTAACCACTATAGATCTGTTGAGTAGGCCTGCCTATTTCGGTCCCTTTTGAAATCTGAAAATAGCCGCTGGGCCTGATATATTTCTAACTGCCATAGCCGAGATAAACTATTTATGTATATATTTTCATGTTCCATTTACTAATCCTTTCTTTTCTTTTATTTTACATGAAATGCACCGGGAGCGACGAAGAGTCTCTTAATGAGACTCATCATGGCTATTGTCAAATCAAAGACCCGCATCCACATTCTTTGCATTTTCCCACCTTGGGATTTCAAAACAAATAGGGCTAGAAGACATCGTCATCCGCCTTAGTTCCCCGTTTATTGTCATTCTTTAATTTCGTTATTTCTATTTGGGTCTGTAATAATTATTTAATGCTTGTGTGATTGTTAGGATATTTAGAATAATTAGGCCACGAATAGATATTTAGTGGGGGTAGTTAAACCCGTCGCTAGCTTATTTATTTATAGGCCGGTTAATTTAAACTTAGAAACCCTCCGCTAGTTTATTTTTTAGGCTCGTCATGCATATTTAAAATTTTCAAAACAAACTTGACCATCTTTTGTTCACTTTATTAATTGTACAACTCAAATGATTTCCAAAATTACTTCTTTGACATTATTAGTAATTCGTTTTTTTCTCCTTGCTATTTATTGTTCTAAATGCATATTTTTCAACTTTACCTGCATATTTTTTTAAAATACCATACAAATGCATACTTGTACAAAATGCATCTCTTTTATTAATTATTTGCAAACATCTTTTTAACTTATATACTTTAAACATGCATTTTCTTTAGTATAATATAAGGCTGGCCAGTGGGCCGGGACGACCCGACCCCGGCCCGACCCCGTCCCGACCCCGGCCCGGTCCCGCCCCGACCCCGCTCTAAAAAAAAAAAATTTAATCGGCGGGACTCGAACTGGACGGGACGATGTCTCGTCCCGCCGGACCCGAGCCCGCCCAGTTCGCCGGACCCGAGACCGCCAGAGCCCGCCCCGAGCCCGACCCCGAGCCCACCCTTAACTCCTTTGCAAAAATAGCCGTTGCACCAACGGCCATTTTAGATTATGGCTTGCCAACGGCCATTTTAGGCCCCCTCCCCAACCCCCTACCCCTTAATATTTATTTTTAACCCATAAGTTATTATATTTACACTTTAACCCAATTTTTCAACTATAAATAACTCATTTTCTCTTCATCTTTCTCACAAATCTTCCTACAATCTCTCTAATTTCTCAATATAACTCTCTACATTGGTTGTTAATTATTCAATTTAATTAATTCATTTGGGAATTGGGAGTGAAGTTGGAACCTAGCTTGAGGATCTTCCATCGAGCAAAGTTTCAATTTTCAACCTCTTGATTACACGTCGACGTTTCGTCGGCGTTTGGTACATTCGTTCCTTCATTAAATTATTACTGTCTGGTTATTTTATTAAGCGCACTTAATTTTATTGTCTTTAATTATTTATTATCATAATTAAAATGGAAGGATTAAAAGGTATGTTTAAGGGTAAGGGTAAGGGTGCTTCTTCTAGTAGAGGCAACCAGGGCAAGTGGTACTTCTTCTAGTCATCTTATTCCTACAGGATGATTTTGTTGATACTCAACATTTTCCTACAATACCATTAGATTTAGACGAGGAGTTATTTTACGGAACTCAAGAAGACTTTAATTTAGACGATGATCTAGACGATACACCCACTAATATTGATGACAACACGCCCACTAGTGCACCTTCAACTGAAATACCTCCTATTCCCCTAGTATGAGGCGAGGTCCAAAGAAACGACCATTAAAATCAGATGCATGGACATTTTTGATAGGGACGTAGAGAATCAAGTAGCCATATGTAAAATTTGTAAAAATGTTTTAAAATTTAAAGCTGAAAAGGTCACGGTGGGACGGGGTTTAATTAGACACGTAGTAAGTGCTCATCCACTAGGTATGCCCAATACCAGGCTTCAAAACCGGTGCATAACGCCCGCTCCATCGGGACAAGGTTCACATCTCGACATCGTCCCGGGACCAAATCTGGTCAAATTAACCCTATGACGGGGAATTGTAGGCTCTAAATACAACAAACATAGAGATAGGGAAGCAATATCAAAATTAGTTCTTTGTGGAGGGTTTGCCTTTTTCATTTCCTTCATCTCCGGTTTTATTCATTACATTAGAGATATATATAATCCTCGCTTTTAACGGTTTTCCTAGGTCAATCGTTAAGAGAGATGTATTTAAATTTGCGCATGAATATCAACAATATTTACGTTTTCATTATATCATTTTAATGGCAAAGTATCTATCACGTCGATATAGGTCGTAGTACTAACGGCCATGATTATTTAACCGTAACTTGTCATTGGATAGATTATAAATGGTCTATGCAAAACGTATTTTAGCGTATAGATATATAGATGATAGGCACACTTGGTACTTTTATTGCAGAAAATATTTATCAAGTGTGCGATTATTACTGAATTACCGATAAAATTATGACTATTACATTAGATAACGCTTCTAATAACAATTACGCAATTACAATGTTAAAAATAGTTTAGCTCCATCTTTTCCAGACCATTTTCATATAAAATGCGCGTGCCATATATATAACTTAATTGTAAAGGATGGTCTATCACTTTTTGAAGACATTCTTAGTAAAATACAATTTGCTATAAACTTTATTTTTAAAAGTAATAAAGTACAACGTAGAAAAGAAGAGAAAAAATTTTGGGATGGTTGTGGACTACCTTTTAGAAGAATTCCACAAGAAGTATCCACTAGGTGGAATTCTTTATACGAGCAACTCCTTGTTGCTTATGACTATAAATTACCTATAACTTTATTTTTTAACTCTCATAATAAAAAGCCAGCTGATATGATTTTAGATAGTGATTGGGAAAAAATTTCCGAACTTATTGTATTTTTAGAGAAATTTTTTCAAGCAACAAAAGAATTTTCCGGTATATATTATCCTACTATTTCAACTATGTTATTTTATATAACTCTAATATTTTTATTACTTAGTGAATATATGGAAAAACCAGCTTATAAGGCAGCTATTAAAAAAATGTTTGTCAAAATAAAAAAATATTTTATTCCTATTCCTTCTATTTATATTATTGGTTCTGTATTAAATCCTACTATTAAAATAGACGGTACTAAATCACTAATTGAAACTATTTACGATTGTATAGAAGTACTACCACCTCCAAGTCCCAAAAATCTAAATCACCCACCACCTATTGAACAAACTAAAGAAGAAGTGTTGAATAGCGTAGAACACCACCGCAAAAATATATATAGATTTTATCAACAAGAAAATGCTAGTAACGCATCGCTACCATACCATCTTCTTCATCTTCAACACAACCTCACAAAGACATCTTTGTTTCTGCGGCTAGTATTGAAAGCCTCGAAATAGAATGTGCGCCGCACCTCTACTAACCAAATTAGCGAGTTGGATATTTTTGTTTTGCAGGGTTCTGCATCGTATCAAGAAGTTATCAATGAAGATGGACAAGAAGACTTGCTGAAATCTTGGAGGGAATGAGAAGACCTTTCCGACACTTTCATTGATGGCTCGAGATGTTTTGAACATTCAAAGCGTCATCAAGCTGCGTCGGAAAGCGCTTTTCTATGAGCAGATATCAAATAGGAGACCACAGGACACTCATTGGCGGGAGACGACTTGGAAATTGCAGTGATTATTCAGAGATTGGATACGAGCGGAGCGGAGAAGGTGCGGTCAACCAGGAGATCAACGAAGAAGATGATGAAAACTACAACGAAATCTTAACCGAAGGTAGTGGAAGCGGCGTGGATCAATTTGATCAACAAATACCTATTCCAACCGAAGAACCACATGAAATCATCAAGCAATTAGAACAGGTTTTTGAGAATGTAATTTTTTAATTGTAATTTTATTATGTAATTTGTAACTTTTGGACAACACCACAAAGTTGCAATTTAGATTTTAGACAATTGTATTTGTATTACAAAAAATCATATGTCTATTAAATAATATAATGTGCACAAAAACAACCTTGGGATGTTTTTATTACACTATCTTGTTTTGTTTATTGAGTTTTTTTATACATATGTTATTTAAAAAAAAGGAAAACCCGACTCGCCCGCCTCGACCCGAGCCCGACCCGAGCCCGCTTCGCTTCGATATCGACGGATCGGGATCGGACGGGATCGAGCAGTCCCGCCTGCACCCGACCCCGCTAGGCCCGCTAGTCCCGACCCGACCCCTGGCTCGTCCCGCCCGACCCCGACCCCGCTGCATCTGCCCGCTGCACTGAGCCCGCCCACCGCCACCCCTAGTATAATATTAACCTGAGTTTGACCGGATAACCGCAAGTTAGCGGATTTTAAAGGATGCCTAGCCCCTTCCCTTTAGGATAATAAAGAACCCTTACCTAGGATC
Source organism: Anisodus acutangulus (assembly GCA_029783415.1). Classification (NCBI taxonomy): domain Eukaryota; kingdom Viridiplantae; phylum Streptophyta; class Magnoliopsida; order Solanales; family Solanaceae; genus Anisodus; species Anisodus acutangulus. Next base: position 49,378,961 of record CM056491.1, read on the forward strand.
TCAATAGTTTCGCAGACCTTAAAATCGGAGTTTACATTGCAGCACTTAGTTTAAAATTTAGGTGTCCTAATTCACCGTAAAAATAATTAGGTGGCGACTCCTCAACCCTCCTTTACCCAGGAATCACCGGACACGTCCGTGCTCCGCTTTGACCCGGGCATGGTCAAAACAGGGCGCGACAGCATGGCGACTCCGCTGGGGAAATTTCAGGTTCTTAACCATAGCAAATTCAGGTTACTTATCACTGTGCTTTATTTTTTGCTCTTTATTTGATTTAATAGTTTAATTTGTTTTCATTGTAAATTTTGTATAACTGCTTTAATTGTTATATCCTCTTACTGCTTTCCTTAAATTGGCATTCCGCTCATATTTCCTCCATTACGGAAAATTGACACTATCACACATTACACGCGAGGTGTGTTTTGCGCACCCGCAAATTTCTTTCAAATTACCAAATTTTTAGGAGAGTTGGTATATGCGCGGAGCGTCCGGACCATCCGGTTGGCCGCGTAGCCTTCTCACTCGAGCAGTCCGCTTGGGAACTTTGTGTCTAGTCAGCCAACTCTTAGAAAATTTAGGATAGAGCTATACCACCCTTTATCTTAAGTCATGCATGCATACACCTTAGGTGGGTCGATCCTTGGCATCGACTCCACATTTAAGAAATCCACCAAATTGTCAACGGGTTCTACAACCCAACGACCATATCATCATATTATGTGTAGCGTGATAATGATAGAACTGATACAAGCCTAATCATTGAAATATCAAAATTGGGAAAATTATACTTTCTTTCTTTTACTATTTTTTAGGATGGAACAAGTTCCGCAAATCTCTGAAGTTTGGATGGTGAGTAGCACTCCGAGTAAGCTGAGAGTATGGTGGGAGAATTTTGACCTTGGCAGCCAAATGGCGATTAGAAGAAAGTTGGGATGCCTCATTTCACTATTTGACATCACTCCTGATCAACATTTGGTCAGAGCATTAATTCATTTTTGGGATCCAGACCGGGTTGTCTTCAAATTCAAAGATTTTGAGCTCACTCCCACTTTGGAAGAAATCAACTATTTCACCAACTTGATTTATCAAGACAGATGTCAAATCATCCCTCACGGCCCGGTCTGAAAGAAATTCCTGCGCTATTTGGGGTTAAAGAACACCAAAAAACTCCGATGCTTTGAAAATAACTGGGTTTCCCTAGAATACCTTTATGAGAGATATGGTCGTCGAGATAGTTACAAGTCATTTAGAAAAGAATTCTCTTGCACTCATGACCACTGGCAAGCCATGCGCCCTATTGCATTTGCTGTTGCTTTACTGGGTATTCTAGTGTTCCCGCTTGAGCACGGGAAAATAAGTACTTGCATATGTTCTGTGGCTCGAGCAATTTTTGAGGGAGTTGACGGTGCGCAGCTCACTTTGGTCCCTATGATACTGGCAGAAATGTTTCGGGCTCTTGGAAAATGTAAAAGAGGCAAAACAAGTTTCTTCAAAGGTTGCAACCTTATCCTACAGATGTGGGCCATAGAACATTTCTATCAGCGTTCGAACATGACAGATATTTGCTTCAGTGAGTCAAACAAGACCGCCCGACTTTACGACAGATCGAAACATTTTTTGTCACCGGTCGGCACTAAGGATTGGTATGAGTTTCTAGCATCCCGCATTAGTGATCGATTCAATGGAAATACCCATCGCTCCCAAACACCAAGAAAGCCTACGTAAGATGCACGAAGGCTTTACTACATCGAGCTCATCGGGTTGAAAGGACTCACCATATGCGCCACTACGCTGCATCGCGATTCGGTCAAAAGCAGATAATCCCTCTCCAAGCAAATATGAGAGTTTGAAATTCAATTCGGACCGAATTTCATTGTCCCTAGAGCTGTGCAGATTCTCCATGAATGGAATAGTGTGGATAAAATAGACGTTGGAGATGGACAAGCGAGGAATACTCACGAATATGGTGCATGGCTCGAGAAGGTCACGACAACTCGGATCGTGAGCCAGGGAGAATCAGGTTTCGAGGATGTAGGCACAACAATCTGGATAAGGACTTGTCGGCTAAAAAACACAGTTATTACTCCTGAGATGTGGTCTCAAATGCAGGACATAGTGCAATATTTAGAAAACGCAGGAGCCGGACCTAGCACTGTTAGGGCTCCATCTTCATCTATGTAATCACAAACGAAATTTTAGCTTGGTTATCAACCCTGTTATTGTATGCACTATTATTACAGCAAATTTCAACCTTTAACTTTGTTCCCAACAAAAGTATTCCAATTTGACGGCTTGAATCAATTTATCAATATCTTGCATATTTGGCGTTTAAGCCCACCTCTGGCATAAGAGAGCCCCCCATGCATATTAGGACGCGCATTTAATTTCCCTACAATCTGCTTGCTACTTGTTCACTATTTTCCACTCTATACATGTTATTCAAAGCAATAATTACTCGTCTCATACTAACTTGGTTTGCTTCATTTTGAAGAAGGTTTATTTTGCCCGCTTTATTTCCCAGAAGTTGATTCGCGTTGATTGAAACTGGCGGAACACCCCTACTTCACGAGATCCAAAGCACAATCGTCCGACAAAATGACTGATTCAGGGGCATCCGAACAAACCGGTTTGGGACTTGTCGCTCTTCCGGGAGGTGAACCAGAGACATCGGAAAGGAGAAATTCTACCGTCCAGGATGAATACCTCGCCCAACTGTTGCAGCAAATGGCAACCATGCAGACTGAGATCGAGCGGCTCCGAAATCTTACCAATCTTTCCATCAGCCTCAATACTCCACTCCCTGAACAAGGGACGAGCGCGACTGCACCGCAAACCTTTTCATCTCCTGAATCGCCATTTCCCCAGAACCTTCCCCAAAATCCCTTACTAAACAAAACCAATCCTCAACTCGCCAGCCCACAACGTACCAATCCGCATCCTATCAACCCACAGGCCAGTCCACAACAAAGCCCGCTACAAAATGACCCAGTATCCTTCACAGCTCCATATACGCCTCAAGCTCCACTTACCCAAACTACCCCACTAGTCCAAAATATCCCTCCCACGCAAAGTTACCAGGCAGCCCAACAAATACCGATGGCACATGTCACTAATAAGCAGTATGTGCCACCAGTATATGCAATGGAAGCCCAACCCTTTACTTCTACCATACCAAACATACCTCCTCAAGAGATAGACCAATATGAAGAGATGGAAAGCCAAGTAAGGATTAAAACTGATGAAAGTATGGCGAGAGAAATTCATAGCCTAAAAGAAGCGTTTAAGAACATTCAAACCAGCAAGGGGTATGAAGGGCTCGAGTACGAAGATCTCTGCATGCATCCCGATGTTCAGTTGCCTATCGGATATAAGGTGCCAAAATTTGACTTATTTGATGGAAAAGGAAATCCTCGCGCTCATTTAAGATCATACTGTGACAAGCTGGTTGGAGTGGGTAGGGACCAGGCTATCATAATGAAGTTATTCATAAGGAGTCTAACAGGAGAAGCGCTCGACTGGTACACAAGCCAGGACCCGCGAAAATGGCATAACTGGGGCACAATGGCACAAGATTTTGTGGATAGATTCAGGTTTAACACTGACACAGTCTTAGATAGATTTTATTTAATGAAATTGGAGAAAAAATCTACAGAGACCTTCAGAGAATATGCCATGAGATGGAGGGCGAAGCAAAGAAAGGTTCAAATTTCCGATGGCGAGAAAAGTGAGATGACCACGCTCTTTGTGCAATCTATGAAGGATGCAACTTACTATGAAAGAATGATAAGCGTCATCGGACGGAATTTCTCCGAAGTGGTAAGGATGGGAGATTTTATAGAAGAGGGTATCAAAACGGGAAGGATCACAAATTTGGCGACATTGCAGGCGACGAGTAAGGCCATTCAGTCAGATTCATTTGGAGGGGCAGTTAAGAAAATGAGGGACGGAGCATCCCCTGTCATGGCGGTCCAGGAGCATAGGTCCAACCAAATGTCAACCTACCAAAGCCCATCATCTCAGCCTCCCTACTATAATCAAAACACCCAAAATCCTCAGCCCTCCTACTATGGCCAAAGCACACAAAGCCCTCAGCCTTATTGCCAACACTCACCTACTCCCTACCCTGTCTACCATACCCAGCCAATATACAGTCCACCACGAGCACCTACCTATCCGAATTCCCCGCAGTATCAACCCACATATCCACCTCAGCCACGAGCCCATCCACCAAATGCTCCCAGACCCCGTGCGAATCACGAAAGAAGGCCAATCAAAACATATACACCTTTAGCCGAACCCCTAGCCCAGTTGTATGAAAGATTGAGGACCGCAGGAATACTTCAACCCATCCCAGGGCATATCCCCAATCCTATTCCCAGATCGTATGATGAAACTAAGCATTGTGCATACCACTCGGGGATCACCGGACATGACACTGGAGTTTGCTTTGCCCTCAAAGACAAGATCGAGGCTTTGATCAAAGAAGGAATTATCCAACTGAAAGGACCTCCCCCTAATGTAAACAATAACCCTTTGCCAAATCATGACAATGCCAATGTAAACATGATTACTGTTGATGAAGAAAACAGTTTGGAAGGGACCATTGTGCCGGTCCGAACAGAGGAAAAGGTTGAATCATCGGCTTTGATCACCCCTATAATTCTGATTCGAGGTCAGGGCACCGTTTGAAGTGGAAATACTTCCTCCGAAATCGCGGATAGTGACGCCATCTGTTGATACCAAAACTGCCCCTTGGAGCTATTCGATTGGGGAAAGGAGCAGGGGAAAGGAGAAACAAATTGTAGAAGTTGTCGTCGCTGGTATGACAAGATCCGGACGATGTTATGCCCTGCAGACAATCCAAAAAAGGCAGAACAGACCGGCAAGTGGAAGAGTTCTGGAGGAAAATGCCAACCAAGGAGTATTCCGTTGTAGAACAATTGAAGAAAATACCGGCTCAAATTTCTTTGCTATCATTGTTGATGACTTCTCCGGACCACGGACGTGCTTTACTGGAAGTACTCAAAGAAGCTTATGTTCCAAGAGAGACCACAGGCGAGAAACTCTCGGCTTTGGTCGGACAGATCTTAGAGGCCCATAAAGTCTCTTTTCATGACAAAGAATTTCCACCTGAGGGTTTGGGCCACAACAAAGCTTTGAACATAACGGTAAAGTGCATGAACAAGTTCATTTCTAAGGTATTGATTGATAGAGGCTCAGCCGTCAATATTTGTCCCGTGGCGACTCTCCGAGCTTTGGGAATTAGCATTGGAAAGATTCGCGAAAGTCATGTGAGAGTTAAAGGCTTTGATGGAGCCCAAAGGAGCGTTATGGGAGAAATGGATTTAACATTGCAAGTAGGACCCGTGAGAGTTCGGCCGTGGAATTCGAAGTGTTAGACATATCTCCGGGTTTTAATCTGCTAATGGGGAGACCTTGGATCGATGTGGCGGGTGCAGTTCCTTCTGCCCTACACCAGAGCCTGAAGTTTGTCTGGGATCATCATGAGGTCGTGATACACGGAGAAGGGAGCAATTCAATATATCTCGAAGGACAAATCCTCGCTTTGTTGAAAGCGTAGATATCTTTGGATGGGTCTGCATCTTCCATATCGTGAGAAATTACATGTGCCTCAAAAGCTAAAAACTAAATTACCCCGGTTCTCACAATAGTGGCCCAGGAAATGTTGAAGAATGGCTTTAAACCCGGTCAAGGCCTCGGATTGAATTTGGAAGGTATGGTAGAGCCTATTCACTTGCTCAGTAAGAAGGACACTTTTGGTCTTGGATACAAACCCACTTCCGAAGAAGTCGTGTCAATTAACCTCCGAAAGAAAAAGGACACTCCCCTGCCAAAGCCTGTTCCACCTCTGAATCAGTCATTTGTCAAAGCATATGCTGCTCAGGATTCAAGGGAAGATGATGTAGACAACCTCGCGGAAGGACTCAAAAGTCTTTTCATTACAGGAGAAGAAGTGGAATGCAATGTAATTCTGGATGATTTTGCTGAAGGCCCAAACATTTGGGATGCAGAACATGGAGATAGTCTGAACAATTGGACCTGTGCCCCGGCCCTGTTTCTCCGGGAAGCTTGGTAGAAATTACCTTAGTATTTTTGAAACAATGCGATTCTGATTGAGGCTTAAATCGCATCTACGCATTTTAATGTGTTTTTCCTCCATCTTTTGAAAGCTTAAATGACAAATCCATATTGCTTTGCTATTTCAAAATTTATTTTGTTTACTAATTTTCTTTTCTCTTTCAGCATGCAAACTAATAAATCTGTCGATAATGTGAATGTGACATGTAATGAAACAAATGAACATAATCCAAACACCGAACAAGACTTCGAAGAGTATGAGGAAGGTTCGCAGTCAGACGAATTGACAGAGGAATTGGAACATTTGGAGAACAAACCAAAGCCAAATTTAGATGAAACTGAGGCAGTAAATTTGGGGGATGCAGAAAATGTGAAAGAAACGAGAATCAGCGTCCATCTAAACACCCCACAAAGGAAAGAATTGACGGATCTTTTGAGGCAATATATCGACGTATTTGCTTGGTCTTATGACGAGATGCCAGGGCTGAGCACGGATATTGTTTCGCATAGATTACCTATTGATCCGTCCTACCCTCCGGTGAAACAAAAACCAAGGAAAATCAAGCCTGATTTAAGTTTAAGGGTCAAGGAAGAGGTGTCCAAGCAATTCGACGCAAAGGTCATTCGAGTCACAAGATACCCCACTTGGTTGGCCAACATTGTACCTGTGCCAAAGAAAGATGGAAAGATACTGGGTGTGCGTGGATTATCGGGACCTCAACAAGGCCAGCCCAGAAGGATGACTTCCCTCTTCCAAATATTCACATACTCATTGACAACCTGTGGCTGAAGCATGAATTGCAATCATTTGTTGATTGCTTATTGGTTACCACCAAATCTTGATGGATGAAGAAGACGCAGAAAGACAAAGATTCACTACACCTTGGGGAGTATCATTGTCGGGTAATGCCGCTCGGACTCAAAAATGCAGGTGCCACCTACATGAGGGCCATGACTACCATTTTCCATGATATGATCCACAAAGAAATTGAGGTCTACGTGGATGACGTTATTATCAAGTCGCGAAGGACTTCGGATCACTTAGCGATTTAGAGAAGTTTTTGACCGACCGAGGCGGTATAACCTGAAATTAAATCCATAAAGTGCGCATTTGGTGTCCCTCTTGGGAAGTGTTAGGTTTCATCATGAGTAGAAGAGGTATTGAATTGGACCTCAAAGGTAAAGCTATTCAAGACTTACCTCCTCCAAAGAGTCGAAGGGCGTGATGAGTTTCCTTGGTCGCCTCAACTACATCAGCAGGTTCATAGCACAATCAACAGTGATATGTGAGCCAATATTCAAGCTACTGAAGAAAGACGCTGCTACCAAGTGGACATCGGATTGCCAGCAAGCTTTTGATAGAATTAAAGAATGCTTATCTAACCCACCCATTTTGGTGCCTCCAGAACCCGGAAGGCCGTTGCTGTTATATCTGTCTGTGTTAGAAAATGCATTTGGATGCGTGCTGGGACAACACGATGAAACAGGAAAGAAGGAGCAAGCTATATACTACTTGAGCAAGAAGTTCACACCTTACGAAGCTCGATATACTTTGCTGGAGCGCACTTGTTGTGCCTTGACATGGATTGCACAAAGGTTTAGACATTATCTGTCTGCATATACCACTTATCTCATCTCCAGAATGGACCCACTCAAATACATCTTTCAGAAGCCCATGCCCACTGGGAAGCTAGCAAAGTGGCAAATCTTGCTAAGTGAATTCGATATCATATATGCTACCCAAAAGGCTATCAAAGGACAAGCACTAGCCGACCATCTTGCTGAAAACCCCGTAGACGAAGAATATATGCCCCTCCGGACTTATTTTCCGGATGAGGAGGTATTGTTTGTTGGGGAAGATATTTCCGAAGAATACCCGGGTTGGAGAATGTTTTTCGACGGATCTGCAAACTTCAAAGGAGTTGGTATCGGAGCAGTTTTGATTTCAGAATCAGGTCAACACTACCCAATTTTGGCAAAGCTCCGATTTCCGTGCACCAACAATATGGCGGAATATGAAGCTTGTATACTTGGACTTAGAATGGCCGTTGATATGAACATTCAAGAACTATTGGTTATAGGTGATTCAGACTTATTGATTCACCAGGTGCAAGGCGAATGGGCCACCAAGAACGTGAAGATACTTCCTTACCTGCATTGCGTGAAAGAATTATGCAAAAGGTTCAGCGAAATAGAATTCAAGCATATCCCACGAACTCAAAATGAGTTCACTGATGCTCTGGCAACTCTGTCCTCCATGATTCAACATCCGGACAAGAATTACATTGATCCCATCAAGGTGAACTTATCGGATCAGTCGGCCTATTATTTCCATTAGGGGTGAGCACGGGTACAGGGTACCCAGATACCCGACCGGAACCGATACTATCGGGTAGGTTCCGGGTAGATATATTATAATAACGGGTAGGTTCCGGGTATTAAAATTAGGAACCGATCAATATCGGGTCCGGTTCCGGTTCTGGTAAATATAAACCGGGTACCCGGACCCGGAACCGATACCCGAACCCTATGAACCTACCCCAATTTAAATTATTTAGTTTTGGGCTTTGGGGCGTTTAAATTTTTGGCCCAGTCCGATTATTTAGCCCAGTCCGGTTAAAAGGAATTCGCATTTCACTACTTCACTTCGCCCAAATTTCCAAAATCTTTACTTCGCCCTAATTTCAAAATCTTCACTTCACACTTCGCAGCTCACACTCACACTCACACTCACACTCATACTCACAGTTCACTTCGCACTTCGCACTTCGCCGCAGCTCGCTCACAGGTTCACTTCGCACTTCGCCACAGCTCGCAGCTCACACTCACACTCACAGTTCACTTCGTAGTCGCACTACTACGCAGCTCGCCATCGCCATCGCCGTCACCAGTCGCCAGTCGCCAGAAGCTTGACAAAGGTTGTTGTATTGTGCTCGAATTCCTCTCGGTTTTGCTAAAGGTAATGAATAACCCTTAAAGTTGTTGCATAGTGAAGAACATTAGATTTTTGCATTTCTTGGGTTGATTTATGTATTTGGTTGATTTCTTGGATTGATTTATGTATTATAATGTTCTCGCTTTTTATTTACGTATTATGATGTTCTTTGTTTTTTATTTTTATTGTTTGTTGTTAGTATTTGGGTTGATTTCTGTTAGAAAAGCTAGTATTTGGGTTGATATTTCCCTTTTATTATTTGTTGTTAACTTGTTTGCAGTTCGCAGTCGCACTACTACGCAGCTCGCCATCGCCGTCGCCAGTCGCCATTACGTAGCTCGCACCTCGCCATCGCCAGTCTACTCTCTCACTCCAGAAGCTTGACAAAGGTTGTTGTATTGTGCTCGAATTCCTCTCGGTTTTGTTAAAGGTAATGAATAACCCTTAAAGTTGTTGCATAGTGAAGAACATTAGATTTTTGCATTTCTTGGGTTGATTTATGTATTGGGTTGATTTCTGTATTATAATGTTACTGTTTTTTATTTCTGTATTATGATGTTACTGTTTTTTATTTTTTATTGTTTGTTGTTAGTATTTGGGTTGATTTACATTAGAAAAGCTAGTATTTGGGTTGATATTTCCCTTTTATTGTTTGTTGTTAACTTGTTATGCTCAATTTATTGGAGTTGCTGTTTTGTTTTGTTTTATTTTGATACTTTTTTTTGGTAGATGGCTGAGGCTAGCACGACATCCACAACTCGTGCACCATCGAAAAAGAAGGCAACAAAATCTGAGGTTTGGGAGCATTTTGGTAAAGCAATAGATGAGAAAACTGGTAATGTTGTTTCTATTTGTAACTATTGCAATGAAGGCTTAGCTTATAGTGTTAGCAATGGTACCTCATCCATGTGGAAACATTTGAGAAGTTGCAAAAAGTATCCTCACAATATTGACAAGAAGCAAAAATTGCTTGGTGGTCATTTTAAAGGTAGTATAAATGGGGATAATGAGCATATGCTTAGCACTTGGAAATATGATAAAGAGTTTTGTAGGCACATGTTGGCTAGGATGATTATTATTGATGAGCAACCATTTAGAGCGGTTGAACGTGAAGGTTTTAGGGGTTTTGTGTCGGCATTACAACCTTTATTTAAGCATATTTCAAGATTCACAATTGCTAGGGATTGCATGAAACTTTATGTTTGTGAAAACTCATGCTTAAAAGATAAGTTGTCATCTCTTAAATCTAGGATTGCTCTCACCACTGACATTTGGACTTCCATTCAAAATTTGAGTTACTTATGTCTTACCGCTCACTTTATTGATGAAAATTGGAATTTGCATAAGCGATTGCTAAACTTTGTTGTTATGCCTAGCCATAAAGGTAGGGATATTGGTAAGATGGTAGAAAAATGTATAATTGAGTGGGGAATTAGAGATCGTATATCAATAATTACAGTTGATAATGCGAGCTCTAATGATCTAATGTGACATTTAAACTCTTCTCAAAATGTAGATGTTAGTGCAAAGAAGAAGAATGCAAAGAAGACAATGCAAAAGAATGCAGCGGCAAAGAATGCGATCTCAAAATGCAGATGTCAATGCAAAGAAGAAGAATGCAGATGTGTTGAAGCCTCACAATGCGGCAACAGCACCTAGACTAACAGTTTCAATTAATAAATCGATGATCGATATTTACGTTAAATGTCACCTGGATTATGCAAAGGTAATTTTGCAATGTTTTCTTCATTTAGTCATTGTGAATTGTGATTGTGTTGTAGTCATTTAAAAGGTCGGGTTGCGGTATATCTCTGTTGTAATGAAGTGTATACAATTTCTTGCTTTTCTATCGCTGCTTGCTCCATATTATGCAATATTTCACACATATTTTGTCACTGCTGCTTCATTCCATATTATGCAATCCCTATGCAGTAGTATACTATTTATGACAAATGTTTTACAGGGTACCCGGGAACCTACCCGGAACCGCAGGGTCCGGGTAGGTTCCGGGTAATGATTGCTATGGGTAGGTTCCGGGTAACAGATTTAGGAACCGATCGTTTATTGGGTAGGGTCCGGGTAGTTTAAAAAAGTTAGGGTACCCGGACCCGCTCACCCCTAATTTCCATATAGATGAAAAGTTGGATGGGAAGCCCTGGTACCACGACATTAAGAGGTATCTCGAAGCATGCGAATAGCCAGAAAGCATAACCAGCACACAAAAGAAGACACTTTGGAGGTTAGCAAACCATTTCTTCCTGAACGGAGAAATCCTTTATCGGAGGACTCCAGATCTAGGTTTGTTAAGATGTGTCGATGCCCGAGAGGCAAGCAGTTTAGTTGAAGAGATACACGGAGGCACGTGCGGGCCTCATATGAATGGTTTCACTTTAGCAAAGAAGATTCTAAGAGCAGGGTACTTTTGGATGACCATGGAAACCGATTGCATTCACTTTGTGAAAAAATGCCATCAATGTCAGATTCATGGCGATTTAATCAGGGTACCTCCTAACAAACTCAATGCGACGAGCTCTCCTTGGCCATTCGCAGCTTGGGGCATGGATGTCATTGGCCCTATTGAACCTGCCGCATCAAATGGACACCGATTCATTCTAGTGGCAATTGACTATTTCACAAAGTGGGTAGAAGCATCGTCCCACAAGTCAGTGACAAAGAAAGTGGTAGTTGATTTTGTCCGCAATAACATCATTTGTCGATTTGGAATTCCTGAGTCGATTATAACAGACAATGGAGCCAATCTCAACAGTAATCTGATGAATGAGATATGCGAAAAGTTTAGGATCACTCACCGGAATTCCACTCCATATCGACCTCAGATGAACGGAGCAGTCGAAGCAGCCAACAAGAACATCAAGAAGATACTGCGAAAGATGATTGATAATTACAAGCACTGGCATGAGCACTTGCCCTTTGCACTTTTGGGCTATCGCACTACAATCAGGACTTCTACTGGGGCAACACCGTATCTTTTAGTCTATGGAGCAAGCGTGTTACCGGCAGAAGTGGAAATACCATCTTTGAGAATTATCCAAGAAGCGGTGGCGAAGCAAAATGGATACTGAGAATCGACCACGAACAATTGATGTTGATTGACGGCGATTGAACGCGATGCATCACGGACAACTTTATCAAAACAGAATGGCCAAAGCTTTCAACAGGAAAGTAAAACCAAGGACTTTCAAACCGGGGCAGTTGGTGCTAAAACGTATATTTCCACATCAAAATGAAGCTAAAGGAAAGTTCGCACCTAACTGGCAAGGGCCTTATATGGTTCACCGGGTGTTAACTGGAGGAGCATTAATTCTAGCTGAGATGGACGGTGAAGTATGGCCAAAAGCTATCAACGCCGATGCAGTGAAAAGATACTACATTTAGGATTTTTCTATGTAATGCACTTCTTATGTTGTAAAAGTTGCGCTCCCTCGGCGGGATACGCATAGAACCCACGTAGGGTTCCGTTTCTTTAGATCACAAATTTCCCCAAATATCCTTTACTTGTAACATGAACTACGTTATGACCTGATTCCCTCGGCGGGATACGTAGGCGGCCACATCGGCTTCGGTCCCATTTTAGAAAATCCTTACAATCCCTTTTGCTTGTAATGAACTACGCCACGACCTGATTCCCTCATGGGGATACGTGGCGGCCTAAATCGACCGGTCCCACCATTAGGAAATATTTTCTCCTTTATCTCACAAATGACAAATCAAGGCCTATCCGATCACCCCGATAGGGCGGGCAAGCAATCTACACAAGACTTCGGTTGTCCGCTCAAAAGATCGTCATTCTCACATATCGTAAACGGGGCATTTTTAAGGGACCATCGCCAGAGGACGCCGATAAACATGGAAAAGCGTCGGCAAACTAAGTCTTGACGGTAAGAATTTTGGATAGGACGTTTGCTTTGTTTCACCGCATGTCCTTTGCTCGACAGACATTTATATATATATATATATATATATATATATATATATATATATATATATATATATATCACGATAATTCTTATAAGCAAATTATTTTTCAACAAACATTTTCATCAAAATTCGATAGAATTTTTATGTTTCTATTTTTTAAGATGCATTTCTACAAATTGTTTTCGAATGTTTTCATTAACGGCTGGCCAAGACTGGGAAGCATAGAGGGGCTACGGGTTCGAGTTAGCAGGACATGCGAATACCAAGGCCGAAGCTACAAAGTCAACGCGAATCAACTCCCCCCTCCCAAAACTCATAAATTTATTTGAGTACAGGTTCTTCAGGTCGAAAACAGCAGGGAAGCTGCAACATCTATGAGCAGATTCGCAAGGGCCTCCGCATCGCAATTCACTACAAGAATCACTTTCCTGTTTGGAGATTGTACAAAGACGTCATGCTAAACTACATGTTCCCAACCGTGTCGTGTCCACGCAAAGAACGGTATTTCGACTTACAGGATCGCATTCTCATCTACTCAACTTTTGCATCACTTATGTCCACACATTAACTATCATGGCATGGCAATAGGGCCACACTTTACATTACGTCAACACGACGACATAAATCAGGCGCCCACCTTCCAATGCGGGTATGTTTAAATCAGGCGCCCACCTTCTAATGCGGGTATGTTTTAAATCAGGCGCCCACCTTCTAATGCGGGTATGTTTTAAATCAGGCGCCCACCTTCTAATGCGGGTATGTTTTAAATCAGGCGCCCACCTTCTAATGCGGGTATGTTTTAAATCAGGCACCCACCTTCTAATCGCGGTATGTTTTAAATCGACGCCCACCTTCTAATGCGGGTATGTTTTAAATCAGCGCCCACCTCCTAATCGCGGTATGTTTTAAATCAGCGCCCACCTCCTAACGCGGGTATGTTTTAAATCAGCGCCCACCTCCTAACGCGGGTATGTTTTAAATCAGCGCCCACCTCCTAATGCGTATGTTTTAAATCAGCGCCCACCTTCTAATGTGGGTATGTTTTAAATCAGCGCCCACCTTCTAACGCGGTATGTTTTAAATCAGCGCCCACCTTCTAATGCGGGTATGTTTTAAATCAGCGCCCACCTTCTAATGTGGGTATGTTTTAAACAGCGCCCACCTTCTAACGCGGGTATGTTTAAATCAGCGCCCACCTTCTAACGCGGGTATGTTTAAATCAGCGCCCACCTTCTAATGCGGTATGTTATAAATCAGCGCCCACCGCTATCGCGGGTATTTAAATTTCAGTCAGCGCCCACCGCTAACGCGGTATTTAAATTTCAGTCAGGCGCCCACCTCCTAATGCGGGTATTTAAATTTCAGTCAGGCGCCCACCTCCTAATGCGGGTATTTAAATTTCAGTCAGGCGCCCACCTCCTAATGCGGCTATTTAAATTTCAGTCAGGCGCCCACCTCCTAATGCGGGTATTTCAATTTAAGTCAGGCGCCCACCTCCTAATGCGGATATTTTATTTTACATCAGGCGCCCACCTTCTAATGCGGGTACTTTATTTTAAAGTATAAACAGGCGCCCGCCAATGGCATCATCTGCACAACATTATGCAACGACATCATTTCAACTTACAAAGTCATATTCTCACATACATATCTTATGCAACTGTTATACACTAACTTTTATCTTAGCTCTGGTCCACAGGAATTTGAATCGGCGGGAGCTTTCAGCACAATGTGGAACTATATCTTACGGCGAACCAAGGCAATTTGGTCAACGACCTACTTCGAACTTCGATCCGCTCTTTCCCAATAGTTTTGTTACATCTGCGACCAGTGTCATCATAACTCGACACTGGGGCAATATTTCTTGAATCTGCACCAACTTTTTCAATAATTTCTCTCCCCCTAGGATCTTATTTCTACCCATGATCTTCCTTCAAGTCCCGTTGATCAGGACAAAATTGGCTACTCAGTCAACTTTCTTTGGCCGAAAACTCTTTCATTGTCTCCGTCCAAAGAGGGGCATCTGTTGACACCCAATTTTGTCCCGTCTTTTCTAATTTATTTGCAGTTTTAAATATTTTTTGCACCTCAAAACAATTTTAATCTATATACATACATGCGTATATATATATATATATATATATATATATATATATATATATATATATATATATATATGTATATATCTCATTATTATTATTATTCACATTTTTTATATCATTTTGCATTTTTATAATAATCATAAGTTATCCGAAAATTCTATGTTATTTTATTCTCGCAAAATTGCATCGCATTTCCTTTTTATTAAGCATTAAACATTTCGCAAATATTATACTTTATTTATCACGTCGCTACATTATTTTAAATAATTCACATCTTTTACAAAAAATATATAAGTATGTTTTAATATTAAGCCCCTTTTATATTTTTTATCCATAACCCATTTTCATTTTTCCAACCCAATACAAATTCTACCCAAACAAAATTCACAAGCCCAAACCCATTCCCATTATTCCCTTCCCCTTTATTTCCCCCCAATTCCCAAAGCCCAACCGGACCGGCCCAACGCCCTTTCTTATTCTCCAATTAAATTCCCACCACCCAATACCCACTAACCCATTTGGCTCTCTCATTTTAACCCAACCAAAATCACAACCTTATTCCCTAAACCCATCACGAAACCCAACCAACCGAAGCTCAACAATTAAATCGGCCAAGTGACTCAAATTTACATCGTCCAACCCGACCCAGCCCAATTCTTTTAACCCATTCCCTTTTTAATTCTCCCAAACCAAACAAAACCCAAAACAAAAAAAAATCTACAAACCTAAACCTAAAAACCCAAATCAAACCCATTTCTCTCTCAACTGAATCCGCCGCACACCCTACACCAGACCCCCTCCCCAAAACTCGCCGCACACCCCTACACCCCTGCCCCTACGTCGCCATCCTACCCTGACACCGCCGAACCCTCACCAGTCTTTTTCTCTCTCTCACCCTTCCCTAAAAAAATCAGAGCAGCAGCAGCAGCAGCTCTCATTTCCTCTTCTAGACAAAGTTTGTAGCTTTGTCAACCATAGAACAGAGGGTGTTGCTCCATTTTCGTGCTACGAATCACGTGAACCCTGCAAAGCCATCAAACGTTCGGATTTTTGAAGGATTTCATTTGACCCATTTCAAAATTTGAAGCTAAAAACCCCGCCCAAAAGAGCCCTAGAAATCCCTAAGTTCGTCCTATAAATATTGGCATGTGGAGTCCATTCAAGGGGAGCTTTTTTTTGGACAAAAACTCTCGGTTCTTCAAAGACAAAACCACAAAAAAAAATCGACTATTCTTGCTTGATTCCCATTTTCTGATTCGACAAAGATACAAACATTTCGTTCTTTTCAATCGCATAAACAAATTTCTCCGAGCGGATCGACGATTCGAGACGACGCCTCGGTTCGCTGCCCGAAGAAGGTCCGTAAACTCAAACTCCACTCAGTCTATATTCCTGTATTTCTTTGCATTTTTGTATTAATCATGTAGTAATTTAGCTTGTTTCATGTTGTATGTCCGTTAGTGTCTAAATGTGAATTTCTTTATAGGCTTGATATCAAACACCAAGTAATGACATAGTTCTTAGTTCTTCAGGGATTTAGGTGTATCTTAGTTACCATGCTTGCCTGTTTTCTGTTGCATAATGAATGATATATGGTACTCAACCTAGAGTCCTTACTAGCATGTCTATAAGCCTGGAATATGTGAGTTTTAGGATGATAAATATAATGAATGAAAGGGAGTATGGTGTGTTCTAGGTTGGTTTAAATTTTGTAGACTCGTGGTCAACTGGAATGTTGAAATATGTCTATTAGGTATGGTATGTGGGAATGTTTGATTTGCGGTGAACTTGAATATATTGTGTAAAGAACTGTTCACATGTCATCTCTTTGATTAAAGAATAATATGAGTCATTTAGCTAAATTTTTGGTTATCCAACATTCACAATACTTGCATGAAAAGAACTAAAGATAACTAATGCAAGCTTTATGTGTGTCCATAATCATCTGCTTTCAAAGACTTGGCTAGTTCTTAAAACAACATGAGGTTTTTGTCGAGTTATTCTGTTGACTCTCTACATACATGCCTAGTCTGATTTCATGTATTGGCCTTCAAAGTGATAGAATGGTGTCTGCACTGATCTTTTGCACTTCTCTGAACTTGCCTACTATATTAACTCCAAGCTACATACTAGTTTTGACCTACAATTATACTCGTACAGTAAGCATGTATAGGATGATTGAGTATTGTAAATTACTATAAATTTGAATTTGAATCGACTTAAGAGGTTTTGTATGGACAAGGGTCTCATGTCTCTTTATAAATCATGCCTCTGTGCCCAAATTTCCTGTTCATGAATGTCACATTGATCTGCTTTAGTCTGAGAGTCTATCCCTTGAGCATGATGGTCCTATGAAATGATTAGGTATATGTGTTTAGGAACATCTCAAGTCTGTTGTGATGATATTGCCCTATCTCTCTCAAATGCTTTGGTTACTAACTTATGATTTCGTTGAATCATTCCTTTCCCCTTGTGACCGATTAGGATTTTGTGTAGTTGGTTTGGACAAATAGACTTACATTATCCTAAGCATTCTTACTGGAAGCATGTCCCTGTCTGAATATGTTTGTTGCAACCCTCTGGGTTTTGTTGGCGAGTTATACGGTTCTTTCTTGTTTGGTCTTCGTAATATGGCATGCGGGTGGTACATATATGCAAGTTTATTTTGCTTCCTCTCTAGCTTTGAACCATATGTGTATATTTGTTTTATTTCAGCAAGATATTTGATAAATAGAGAGACGTATAATGAGTTTTCCTTCTCTGTGTCATGACTAAAGCCTACATTTTTGCTCTACATAAACTTGGTGATTTTATGCAAAATATTTCTATGATATACCGAAGTCAGGTCTGACCATATATACCAATAGGCTTAGGCAGACCACCATTTTGCCTCATCCAAGAAATGACCTTAGTTGTGTTAAAAAAAATGAATATATTTGCTTTCTGGACATTTCTGTGTGGGAAGACATGAGATGTACAAGTGATATCTTCCATAATATATGAGGAGTAAAGTTCAGGTATACACCAAATGTATATCGGAGTTGTATCTCTTTTGTATGCTCCCTCCCAAATATATCAATACATCTCTGCATATTCTGCATATCATGCGAGTTTTGTATGTTCAGTATTAGATTTTTTAACCACTATAGATCTGTTGAGTAGGCCTGCCTATTTCGGTCCCTTTTGAAAAATAGCTGCTGGGCCTGATATCTTTCTAACTGCCATAGCCGAGATAAACTATTTATGTATATATTTTCATGTTCCATTTACTAATCCTTTCTTTTCTTTTATTTTACATGAAATGCACCGGGAGCGACGAAGAGTCTCTTAATGAGACTCATCATGGCTATTGTCAAATCAAAGACCCGCATCCACATTCTTTGCATTTTCCCACCTTGGGATTTCAAAACAAATAGGGCTAGAAGACATCGTCATCCGCCTTAGTTCCCCGTTTATTGTCATTCTTTAATTTCGTTATTTCTATTTGGGTCTGTAATAATTATTTAATGCTTGTGTGATTGTTAGGATATTTAGAATAATTAGGCCACGAATAGATATTTAGTGGGGGTAGTTAAACCCGTCGCTAGCTTATTTATTTATAGGCCGGTTAATTTAAACTTAGAAACCCTCCGCTAGTTTATTTTTTAGGCTCGTCATGCATATTTAAAATTTTCAAAACAAACTTGACCATCTTTTGTTCACTTTATTAATTGTACAACTCAAATGATTTCCAAAATTACTTCTTTGACATTATTAGTAATTCGTTTTTTTCTCCTTGCTATTTATTGTTCTAAATGCATATTTTTCAACTTTACCTGCATATTTTTTTAAAATACCATACAAATGCATACTTGTACAAAATGCATCTCTTTTATTAATTATTTGCAAACATCTTTTTAACTTATATACTTTAAACATGCATTTTCTTTAGTATAATATTAACCTGAGTTTGACCGGATAACCGCAAGTTAGCGGATTTTAAAGGATGCCTAGCCCCTTCCCTTTAGGATAATAAAGAACCCTTACCTAGGATCTCAATAGTTTCGCAGACCTTAAAATCGGAGTTTACATTGCAACACTTAGTTTAAAATTTAGGTGTCCTAATTCACCGTAAAAATAATTAGGTGGCGACTCCTCAACCCTCCTTTACCCAGGAATCACCGGACACGTCCGTGCTCCGCTTTGACCCGGGCATGGTCAAAACAGGGCGCGACAGTGATAAGCCATGCATTACCAAATAACCAGTGACAAACCTTCTAGTATTAACACAAGCCCCCCAATCTGCATCACAAAATACCTTGAGTTGAGGAGTACTTGTACTGGACATTAGAATTCCCAGTCCTGGTGCCTGCTTGATATATCTAACAATTCTGAGACCAACTTCCATGTGTGACTTCTTGGGTGCATGCATGAATTAGCTCAGACAGTGCACAGTAAATGTAATGTCTGGTCTAGTAGTTGTCAAATATAGTAGCCTTCCAATCAGCCTTCTGTAACCACTAGGATCCGGCAGCTCAGAATCAGATTTTACTCCTGATATAGGCCCTGAATGTGATGCATCATCCATATGTCTATCAAATTCACATATTGTAAGCTTCTAATTCACATCCATAGGAGAAGGTGCAGGTTTTGCCCCTACAAGCCCCATGTCTGATATCATCTCCAAAGCATACTTCCTTTGGTGCATGAGAATGCCCTGTGAGTTTCTGGCAAACTCAATTCCAAGAAAGGACATGAGCTCCCCCAAATCCTTTATCTTAAAGGCAGATTGTAATGTCTCTTTTGTGGTTTGAATCATCACTGGATCATTTCCAGTTATCAATAAGTCATCAACATATATCAGCACTATCACAATACTACTGTTTTCCTTCTTGGTGAAGAGAGAATAGTCCTTATGACTCTGTTGAAACCAGAGGAGACAAGTGTTGTAGTCAACTTGATATTCCATTGTCTTGATGCCTGTTTTAGCCCATAGAGAGATTTCAGCAATCTGCATACCTGTCCATTCCTTTTCTTGACAGTGAATCCTTCTGGAACTTCCATTTATACTTCTTCATCCAAGTCTCCTTGCAAGAATGCATTGTATACATCCATCTGGTATATTGTCCAGTGTTGTGCTGCTGCAATGGAAATCACAATCCTTACTGTTGTCATTTTAACAATAGGTGAAAAAGTCTCTTGATAATCAAGTCCCTCATTTTGATTGTATCCTTTTGCCACCAATCTGGCTTTAAATCTCTCCACTTCTCCTGTTGCTTTGTACTTTATCTTATATACCCATTTGCATCCTATGGCTTTCTTTCCCTATGGTGGAATGACCAGCTTCCAGGTTTCATTGTCCTCTAATGCTTTGATTTCTTCCTTCATTGCCTCAATCCATCTGGGATCCTTTGCTGCTGTAAGGTAATTCGGTGGTTCTGTGTCAAGAGAGACCTTGGCTACAAACTCCTGATACCCTGTTGAAAGACCAGCATAATCAACATTGTCAACTATAGAGTATAAGCAACTAGAAGAACCATGTGTAGTAATGTAGTCTTTGTGCCATATGGGTGGTTTGCTGCTCCTTGTGGATCTCCTGACTTCATGATCTGATCATGTGGCTATGTCAATACCTGGTGATGTTGAATTTATAATATCAATGCCATGATGTTGGACTGTATCAGGCATGTGTACATTCTGTATGTTGTCCTGAATGTGTGGCTCATCTCCATGTTGTCTGATATGTGTTTCTGAATTGTCAAGATCCTATAGACACAATAAGTCTTCATAGGAAGGAAATTCATGGGTCTTATTCCACTATCTCTACTGTTGATTTGGTGAATTGGAGACACAATATATTACTTTTAAGTTTTGCCTCTAATTATAGGATCTAGTGTTGATTTGGTGAATTGGAGAGGTGTTGTGGTTGTTTCTACTGTTGCATTGTCGAAGATTGAATGAAGAGATAGAGCAAGAGATAAAATGGAGACTTCAATGTACTACAAGTGTTTGAGAGAATGTCTTCTCTATTATTTTTGTTAAGAAAGAAATATCTCTACAAGCATGTGTATTTATACACTTCTACCATTCTAGAATCATCTAACTATCTGATTATGTTAACTACTTCTAACAATTTAATTAACTCCATAACCAACTTTGTAACTAACTATGCCAACTAACTTTAGTACCTCTTCAACCATCTTGATCCTCCTCAATTAGTTAAGGCAATAGAGTGCATTTTCTCAATACTTCAACATCTAGGATAATCTCCTCACTTAGAACATTGTTAAGACAATTCCATACAAAATACAAATAAATAAATGGAATCTACAAATAATTAAAAAAATCACATAGAAATTTAAATAACTTAAATTAAAAGTTAAACTTTCTATTGAAAATAAAAAGTATTTTTAAATTGCAATACCAACACATACGTGATGTTATATCTTCTAATTTATGTATTATTAGATTTCTCTAAGTAAAATCAGATGTGCAAATAATCTTGGAGTTAGAATTTATAATTAATTTGGTAGTATAGTTCATGCCATTTGAATTAGATACAATTTTATTGGTCTGTCGTCTTGAGAGTTTGTTTACAATTCAAACTTACATAATGATCTACTTAAAAGAGGAAGGAGTTCTCCGAATAAATACAAATGAAAGTATTTGGAAAAGATTTTCAAATTTAATTTTAAGTTGGTGAACACGTATTAAAGATTTTCAGATTTAATTTTAAGTTGGTGAATATGTATCAAAGATTTTCAGATTTAATTTTAAGATGTTCAGATTTAAATTATCCGTGTAATATAAGGAAAGAAATTATAATACTGAAATCAGAAATTACAAAAATTTAATGATGAATACATATATTCATTATACTTTTTAAGTTTGGGTTCATTAATTTGGTTTTTGCATTGATGGGTCCATTTTTAATTTCTCTATTATTTTTTTCGAAGGGAAAGGACCAACATTATTTGAATTTTCCAAGGAAAAGAAAGAATCCGAGTGATGATGGGAAGTTATGTGTTTCAACATGGTTTGGGTGTATAAATGCATATATATTATTATCGAAATTAATTTCGGTTTTTTTTTGAACAATTTGTGTTAATCTTTTATTTAACAGTTTGAAAAATGTAAATTCTAATTTTTCAATATACAATTTTATTCAATTACTTAAAAAAGTTTTTTTCTTAATTCAAGAAATTTATATCTTTCTGCTGTTTTGCAAGTAATATGTGATAACCATATTGGTTAATTATAAGGAGATCAAACAAGTTTCAATCATAATATGTGTGTGTGTATGTGTGTAGTGTGCAACAGTTTTAGTCAAGTGACTTTTACAATATCACATAGCAAGTTTTGGATAATATTTACAGGCAATACTGTTAAATATACATATGAAATACAATATATTACATGTATATTTCGTATTTTATATATTAGTTTAGGTAATATTTGAGTGTAATTAGTATTGTATACTTATTATAAGTATTACCATAATTGTATAGTTAGTGTCCAAATAGAATAAGGTTTTAGGAGTAGAATAGGAATAGGATTCTCCTATTATGGAAATATGTAAATTGTATATAAACTCTTTCAATCAATGAAAATAATCAAGGGATTATTTCTTTCATGGTATCAAAAGTCTATGACTAAATTGCTTCCGCTCTTCTCCAAAATTTCTCTCGGTTTTTCGTGCCCCTTCTCGGCCAAAAGCTGCATCGATTTCCGTGCCCCTTCCTCGGATTTCGTGTTAAATTTTACCTCCTCTCTTCCCAAATTTTCTACAAAATCACCTATTGTTCTTTCATTATGTCGACGACAAAGAGCACGTTTTATCATGCCCGTGTTGTTTCTAACATCAAGAATCACATACCTCTCATTCTTGAAATAGAAAACGTCCAATACGAGACGTGGGCCGAGTTGTTTAAAATTTACGCTCGCTCGCATCAAGTCATCCATCACATAATCCCCACGGCTCCTGAGGATACGGAGGTGCCTCAACGTGAGGATGATCCTAAGTTATGGACAACGCTTGATGCCACCGTCCTTCAGTGGATTTATTCCACTATCTCTACTGACCTGTTGCAGACGATTATTGAGCCAGGCGCTACGGCAATGGATGCTTGGGATAGGTTGCGTGACATATTTCAAGATAATCAGAATTTCAGAGCTGTTACTCTTGAGCATGACTTTTTCCACATCAACATGGAAAATTTCCCGAATGTTTCAGCGTATTGCAAAAGGTTGAAGGAATTGGCGGACCAACTCCGCAACGTTGGTACGCCCGTTAGTGAAGATCGTCTGGTTCTACAGATGGTTGCTGGCCTCTCCGAGGCATTTAGTGGCATTGGGACCCTACTTCGTCAAAGTAACCCTTTCCTAACGTTCTATCAAGCCTGCTCCATGCTTACTTTTGAGAAGCCGGATTGGCTAAGAAGGCGGCTACCGGGGCAAGTCCCGTGGTCATGATGACGTCCTCCACAAATTCTCCAGGGTGTGTTGACAATTCGGGCCAAAATAGTGCTCACGGTGGCGGCAAGAATACTAGGAAAAATAATGGAAGAAACCGCGGTGGCAAACGCGGTGGTAACGTCAGCAGTACCGACGGCAATAGGCCCCACCCCATCAACAGTGGGCCTCAGCCCCACTAGTCCCAGCCTTGGGCCCCCTGGCCGTGGGCCTAGACCAATAGGCAGTGGCCCAACAATCTCGGCTTTTCAGCGCCTCCAGCCCACGGTAATTGGGCCCAATTTTAGCCTTATTTTTGGCCCAGCTACTCCAGCCCAGTCTCGGTCCAGCGATCCAGTGGGGTATCGGGTCAGCAGGGAGGCAGGCCTGGGCCCCCACCAGGCCCATCATGCAGCGGGCCCCACTTCTACCGACATCGAAGCCGCGATGCACACACTTGGAATAAATCCTTCGAACCCAAATTGGTACATAGACACCGGCGTCACTACTCACATGACATCTGATTCAGGTACTCTCTCGTCTTATTCCAATTTGAGAAACAATCGTGGTATAATTGTTGGTAATGATAACTTAATTCCAATTCGTGGTTATGGTCATAAAACATTGTCTCCCCCTCATCCACCCCTTATTTTGAAAAATACCCTTCATACTCCAAAATTGATTAAAAATTTGGTGTATGTCCGAAAATTCACCACTGATAATTCTGTGTCCATAGAATTTGATCAATTTGGGTTCTTTGTGAAGGATTTCAAAATGGGGAGTCCTCTCATGAGGTGTGATAGTGGGGGAGATCTTTATCTTATCACGCCATGTTCCGGACCATCGAGTCAAGCCTTGCCGTCAGCGTTTGCAGCCCTTGCTCCTTCCTTGTGGCATGCTCGTATAGGTCATCTGGGAGCGTCTATTTTATCTTCCTTAGAGAAAAATAATTTTATTACTTGTAAGGGTGAGCGTAGCACTCCTAATTGTCAATCTTGTTCTTTAGGGAAAATAGTTAAGTTGCCATTTGTAGACTCTAATTCTCACACTTTAATGTCATTTGATATTATTCATAGTGATCTATGGACGTCTCCTGTTCTTAGTTCTTTGGGTCATCGGTATTATGTTCTCTTTTTGGATGATTATTTTAAATTTTTGTAGACTTTTCCAATAGCAAAAAAATCTTAAGTTTTTTCCATCTTCTTAAAATTTAAAGCATTCATTAGAACCCAATTCGAACGTGAAATAAAAAATATCCAATGTGATAATCGCAAAGAATATGACAATGGGGTGTTTCGGGAATTTTGTGCAAATAATGGGATCAATTTTCATTTTTCTTGCCCTTATACGTCTTCACAAAATGGGAAAGCCGAACGCAAAATTCGTACCATTAATAATATTGTCCGCACTTTACTAATTCATGCTTCCATACCCCCGTCTTTTTGGCATCATGCTCTACAAATGACTACATATCTTCTTAACATTATTCCTTCCAAAGGTTTGACATATTCGTCCCCCCTTCTTAACATTTCGGAGTTTGTATATTAGTTTAGGTAGTATTTGAGTGTAATTAGTATTGTATACTTACCATAATTGTATTACCATAATTGTATAGTTAGTGTCCAAATAGAATAAGGTTTTAAGAGTATAATATGAATAAGATTCTCCTATTATGGAAATATGTAAATTGTATATAAACTCTTTCAATAATGAAAATAATCAATGGATTATTTCTTTCAAATACAATTACTTGGTCTGTTAATTTTTGAATTGAGTGTTGTTTTTATTTTGAATTTGATTTGAAATAAAACATTTTAAAATTGAATGTAGTTAATTCTTTATTTAATTAAAAGATTAAAAGAATTACTTTTAGTATAAAAAGGAAAGAAGATTGGAGTAATATTTTTGGAAAGTCTTAACTATTAATGTTGATATTTCTCAAAGAATATTAATATAAATTGAAATGGGTAAATAATGAAAATAATATTTGCAAAATAAATCACTATAAAAATAATTTCATTGTTTCCTTTTCACGTATAAGAGGAGTAATTAAAAATAACATATAAAGAAAAAATAGTGATCTGTGCAAAAATTTCAATTTCAATGTTGAAGCAATTAGACGTGATACTAAAATACGATATGATGTTTCGATCGGAAAGAAGATTGGGAGACATTGAAAGATATAACTTAGATCAACAGCTGATCTGCGACAACAATGAAAAAAGATTAAATGAAATTCGAAAAGTTCAGGTAATTTGCGACTATTACTATAATTTACTACAATCGCGCATCGTACAGATACTAAAACTAGTAACTATAACAAGCTCATGTTTCAAAATAACTATAAATATGCCTTGATTTCAAGAAAAAAAGTTGAAATTATTCGGAATTTACAACTTCGTAGTATTACTTGTGCTCCATACTTTCACTTGGAGCGTCACAACAAGATAAGGAGCATGAGCATAAGACGGAGAAAGTTCGAAGCTAAAATGATGTAAAAATGTGGTGAGTGTGACTTTAGCTTCTAACATAGCAAAGTTTTGTCCGATGCAAACTCGAGGACCATAGCCAAATGGGAAATAACCAAATTTGCCCTTCACTGCATTTGCAACACCTTCACTAAATCTTTCAGGGTTGAATTCATTTGCGTCATTTCCTCATATTTCTTGGTCACAATGAATGAAAAGTGTACGTATTTTGACTTGAACTCCACTAGGTAAAGTTATATTTCCCAATTCGGTTGTTTCTCCAAGTACTCGTGCAAACATAACTCCTGGTGGATATAGCCTTAGAGTGTCAAGAAGAATCATATTGACCTGTAAAAAGAGAATATTATTAAGAGAAAATACTATTTTTGTTGGGACAGTACAGTGCAAAATAAAAAAAAAATGACATTTTACTAGCTAGGGGTGTCGAATAAGATGATTTTGAGTTATATTTGGACGGGTTAAAGCAAGCCGAATTAATGAATGGAATGTGCTATAACAGTCCAATATTTGGTTGAGTCAAGGTGAATTGGTCGTCATAACCTAACTCACCCAACTCCTCATTAGAAATATTGTTTATTGGCTAGTTTTCGATCCTATTTTGGTAAATACCCATTATCGTGGAGTTTCAAATTTCATATGTGAAACTCTAACATCCTGAAGTTTCACATGTGGAATTTTATACTCCACGACAATAGCTATTTTTCAGTTACAAGAGCTAACAGGTTGATACTTGTGAATTTTACCCACCTATATAGCTCAAAACAAATTTTCACTTGTCGGTTCTTTTGTAATTTGTTTAGTTATCACATCAAACTAATAATTTTCTTCTTTTATTTATTTCTTGATTATAAGTTTTCTTATTAGTCAATTTGGAGTATAGATCATACCAAATTGAGCTAAGCTTTTAAACGAACTAACTTGAGCTATGCTCAAAATGACCAATAAATGAAATATACATCCGGTCCAACCCGCCCAAGTCTAAGCGAATCGAGCGAATTATATAATTATGATCTAAATCTGACATGACTATATCAGAAGAAGAAGTTTAATTTCAGAAAAATTAATTGGTGAAGGATGAAGGAAAATTTACGACTTTTCATCGAGATAAATCATCAAAGTCTGGTTTTTGCCCTCCAAGAACTTGTAAAATCTCTTGTCCAGCACGTTCTTGCCAGTCCAAATACTTAGACAATAAAATTAGTCCCCACATTATCAGAACTGAAGTAGACTCATGCCCAACAAAATAGAAAAACTCACATTCTTCAATGACCTCATCCATACTCATTCCCAAATTCTTTTCTTGACATTCTTTAATTTGCCTCAAATTGGATTCTAATAATACTCCAAGTAAATCATCATAATTAATACCAGGTTTTCCTCCTTCCATTGCCTTCAACCTTTTAGTAATAATATCTTGAATTGAAGATCTCACTTCCCTAGCAATCTCCTTCACCCTCGATTTGTTTTAGTCGGCAAAAGACTATAATTAAAGTGCAGAATAAGCTTATCAAGAGGCATAAAAGGTAGATAATTTCACGTATAGTCACTAAACTTCTTTCACTATTTTAGTAAAGTTACAAAATTAATTTACATCATATTAAAATAATAATATTCACCTATTATATACATGTCACAATTTATATGATATTTTTCAGTTTTCACTTATCGATAGCCAATTTAATTAATTTCCGAAGTTAAATTGAATTGAATCAACTCAATATTTTAAAATTAAAAATATATACTCAAAAACAATACTTTTTTGAAATACTATATTTTGCAATTTTTTCATTTCACTAAAAATATATTTTAATTAAAATATTGATCAAAGTTCACCTAGTTTGAATATAAGTATATATTTTTTCTTCACATTAAGTAACTAAGTTTTGGCCATTATTATAGTCAAATCATAAGCTATAACAACTATAACAGTAAAGTCACCTTTCTATTTAGTGGGTGAACTTTCTAGACTTAAACATTATCGGTAGTGGGGTAAAGTTATGTGACATTATTGTTTTAGTGTATAAAGTTAAGTTACTATATATGTTATAAAAAATAGTTTTATGATTCTAATATTACAATGAATAAAGTTCAGCAATTATATGTGAAATTTAACCCATTACATTTATCTATGTAAATACACAATCTATATATGTAATGGTATTTTTACCTTGCTCCTGGAAGAGGAAATGGTTTCATAACTAGCTCAGTGAATTCCATTTGAAAATCAAATATCTTTTTACCTTCTTCATAATTTGAACCAAATGCAGCTCATGAAAGTGCATCAGAAGTCAAAATTTCAAGATTGGGCCACAAATCCAACTCATATGACCTTTTTTCTGAGACAATTTTCTCCCATTTGGTTACCATATCACAACAACTTGAGTGAATATTGGTAACATAATCTAAAAAATAAAAACAAACTTTATCAATGATAATGGTAAATATATAAGAATTTAAGTTATATACATCGTCATCAGCATAAAATAAATTTTACACTATCAGGTCACTGAAAGGATATTTACAAGTAAATTTCCTTCAGAAGTTGGATTTGTAATTATTAAAATAAATCAAATTACCTGCTACAACAAATAAAAATGACCCGATAGTATAAAACTTATGTATATAACTTAAACTCAATATATAAACCTAGTGAACCTAAGAGGATTTAATTCATATATCTATAAACAAACCTTAAGTTTTTCAAGGTGGAAAGTAGGGTTGATGATTTTACGATGTCTTGATCAATTGTCTTTGTTAGCTGCTGCTAATCCTTTTATTAGTAGCTATATTGTATGATAATTCTCTGGCTTCAGAAAAATGTAAGGCTTTGAGAAAATCTCCTTGACGATTTCAGCATCATTGATGAACACAACTGGTCTTGGTCCAAACCATGTAAAGGCAATTTTACCTGCAATTATTAGTTTTACCCAATTTAAAGATAACAAAAGATAATTGTTCACAATAAATGAAATTAACAACGTGAGAAACAGTTAAATCATTTGAGGTGTGTTTGGAATGGAGAAAAAATAATTTTCAATTTTCTCATTATTAATTGGTGAAATATTTTAAGAAAATACTTTCTTTAGAAAAACAAGTTCTTAAAAAATAGGAAAATGACTTCTCTAGTGTAACTAGGAAAAACAAATTTCATAACAACAACAACATATCCAGTGAAATCCCACAATGTGTGGTCTGGGGAGGGTAGAGTGTACACAAACATTACCTCCACCTTGGTAGGTAGAGCGGCTGTTTCCGGGAGACCCTCGGCTCAAGACAAAGCATAATCAGGCAAAGCAAGCAAAGCAAAACAAAGTATGAGAAAGGTCAGACTCAAACGAGAAATTAAAGCATTGTGGACATGCAAATAGTAAAAATCAAATACGCTATGGTAGCACATTCTAACAACAGGAAGTAGTAGCTAACAGGAAGCAATAACTAACACAACTAAATAAGATAAATAAATTACACTAAAGAACACATAGCAGCAGGAATCAAACTACGTGTGACAGGCTAATCGAGCCTACATTAATAACACTACACTATCATTTTGTAAGCGTAAAGAGGACTACGCTCGACTACCTACTACCCTTCTACCCTAATACGTGCCCTTATCTTTTGTATGTGCAAAGTCTTGACTGGCCAACACTCTGCCTCATACAACATAGTCGGTCTAACCACCGCCCTATAGAACTTGCCTTTAAGTTTAGTTGGCATTTTTTTGTCGTACAAGACTTCAGATGCGAGCCTCCATTTCATCCACCCTGCCCCAATACGATGTGTGACATCGTCATCAATCTCTCAATTCCCTTGGATAATAGACCCTAGGTATCTGAAGCTTCCTTTCTTCGGAATGACTCGAGTATCAAGCCTTACCTCCATGCCTGTCTCAGGATCGCTCCCGTTGCTGAACTTGCACTCCAAATATTCTGTCTTGGTCCTACTCAACTTGAACCCTTTAGACTCCAGAATCTGTCTCCAAACCTCCAGCTTGGCGTTCACTCCGCTGCGAGTCTCATCAATCAGGACTATGTCATCTGCGAATAACATACACCATGGTACCTCCCCTTGGATTTGTCGCGTCAGTCAGTCCATGACCAAAGCAAATAGGAATGAGCTAAGAGCTGATCCCTGATGCAGCCCATCGTCACTGGAAAGTGCTCTAAGTCTTCTCCTACTGATCGTACTCTAGTCTTGGCTCCATCATACATATCCTTGATAGCCCTAGTGTACGCCACAGGTACACCTCTAACCTCCAAACATCTCCATAGAACCTCCCTAGGGACTTTGTCGTATGCCTTCTCGAGGTCGATGAAAATCATATTTAAATCTTTCTTCCTCTCCCTATACTGCTCCACCAACCTCCTAATAAGATGAATAGTTTCGGTAGTCGAACACCCTGGCATGAATCCAAACTGGTTCTCGAAAATAGACACGTATTTCCTCACTCTCATCTCCACGACCCTTTCCCAAACTTTCATAGTCGAACTCCCCGGCATGAATCCATAAGTGATATATATATATATATATATATATATATATATATATATATATATATATATATATATATATATATTCTATCCAACACTCCACCCACCCCCGCTATCCCTAGCACCCCACCCCCACCCTTCATCCCGTGAAACCCCCAGCCACCGCACTTCCACCCCCATAGTACTATTTGTCTAAATTATACATATAATACTATTGGGACAAATGGACAATGTCTATTAGTTTTTTTACTTGCCAAACATCACAAAATATGTAACAAAAATTCATTTATTTTTCAGAAAAAAACCTTTCTAGAAAATATTTCTGTGAGAAATTTTCCTTTAATTATATCATTTATTTGTCTCAAAAATTAAAAGGATTCATGCACATATAATTAAACTTTCCTATCACAGCGTCGTTTATTGTCGGAATATCTTTTGGTTGCTATAGCAAGATGTTGTTATAGAAAATATATAATACATCATAATGAAAACGTCGATTCTAAAGAAAACGTGGTTGTTATAGTGAAATGTTGTTAGAAAGAGGTCTGACGGTATATGGAAATTAATAAATTTTGAGTTATACTTACCATATGTGGTGAAGGTTTTATGGAGGAGATGAGAAACTCTAGGTGCAATATCATTGGAGAAGTTCATTGCTTTGGACTTGGCTTCTTTAGACATCATGTAACCTTCTTTCAAGTCTCCACATAATAATCGATATGAGTTCCCATTGAGACCTTGCTGCCTCAGGTATTTCTCTAACTTTTCTGGATTGAACCACAACCAGTTCAAGAATCTCCATGACCAAATCCCAAGACGCACTCCACAAATTAACACTGCAATTGTGCTAGTTGTTATTTCCATCTCTGTTATTTGTTTTTTGAAAGTACTACGATGACAAAGTTTACTTGGTCATATTTTAGTTATATAGTGAATAATGTTTGTTGAGTTAAATCTATCTGGTTGGTAGTATTCCTTAGAGGAATATTTGAACAAATTGAGTTTAGATCCTTTTTGGTTTCTTCAGTATTCGTACCGGTACCGGTACCTACTTTCTTATAGTTGTTGTTACTGTTCTTTCTTCTGAATGCTATAGTATATTGCTTTTCATTCTGTATTATTTAGATGATGTTGTTGCTTTCATTTTTGTATTCCTTTTTGTCAAACTGCTTTGATGGTTTTTACCTAAGCAGTGGGTCTAACAGAAACAATTATTTATCTCTACGAGATCGGAATAAGGTCTGCATATGTTTTACCCTTTTCAGATCCACCTATGGAATTACTGTACCGTTGTGTTGCTTTCTTACATAAGATTAATAATAAGCTTGTATTCGAATAAAAAAAGTCACATCCTTTGAAAGCTATCTTCTTGACATCGTTGATGTGTAGTATGATACAAACAAACAATTTCCTATTTAACTGATTAACTAACATAATCTTTAACTTAAGAAATTTACGTTTTACTTTATATTAATTATTATCTAGGAATAATAATACCACTGAAATACTAAAAAAGAGAGATTCGAACTTGCGGTTAAATTCTAATTATACAGGCCGGCAAAGAGAATTATATGAACAAATCTTCAACACAAATTGGTACCTAGTAAAGCTTAGACTAGGCTATCTATGCATGTGCTTTTTCCATGGCGTGTACTCACTAAATTAATTGATGAAAAATTCTGCTAATTTGATTATCGGCAGAACACCAGAACCCTTTGGCTAAGAGCTTAGATTAGATGTATTTCTCTTATGCAGTACTGGGAGCCTTAAATATCTTTTGATCACTCCATTAGCAGTGGCGGATTTATGCGGCTTAGTATGGCACTTCCTCGATCGTACCGGGAAAATGGTTCATTCCAACATAATCCATCTTGAAGCTAACTCTATGATTGTTATCAATTGTATAATACAGTAAAACCTCTATAAATTAATAATCTTGGGACCATGAAATTTTATTAATTTAGAGAGATATTAATATATCGATAAATTAATATTTTATTAATTAACAGAGAGACTTTTTAAATTCAGCAAATTTAGTACATACATATGTATTGAAAATAAATGAATTCATATATGTTTCATTGATTATATTCATGCATCAACCAATTCTTTGTAACTAATTAAATATATTCATGTATAATATCAATTCATTGTATACAATTAACTATTATATTCATGGACGCATATATCAATTCATTGGAATTACTTAAATAATGTATACATGTTTACATTAATTCGTTGCACTTAAATAACTATTATAGCCAATTAAATATATTCATGCATGATGAATGAAGCATATACTATATAAATCTCAATATGGAAATAAAATAATTCATAACACCCAACCATGTTTTCTCATCTAAAAGGCATCGCAAAATCATCCATGAATGATCAAATGCGTAAAGCATTATGTGAGTATAAGAGAGACCATCCCACATGCACTCAAAAAGATTTACAAGAGTGGGTTGATGAAAAATATCGTTTGAAAGTTAGTCAAGGTACAATATCAAACACTCTCAAGAGATCATCGGAGTACCTTTCAGCCAACTTTGAGAAGGGTGGGGATATTAAGCGACATAAATCGGCGAAATATCCAGATATGGAGAAGGTTCTTTATGAATGGTTTCTTCAGTACCAAGATCGAGTCAACATGACCGGAGAGCTTATTTTGGAGAAAGCAAAGGATATAATGAAGCTTTTGCATCCTCAACACCCTCATGAACATCAATTTTCTCAAGGTTGGCTTGAAAATTCAAGGTAAGACATGGTATTAAATCATTCCACGCTTTGGAGAAAGTGGTTCGGTTGACATGCAGACATGGAAATGAAATCGAGGCTATAAGTGAGAAAATAAACCAATTTTCCATTAAAGATGTTTTTAATTTGGATGAAACAGTGCTTTTTACAGTGTTACAAGTCGATCACTCTCTTGCAACCAAGCAACTTGAGGGAAGAAAGCAAGACAAATAGAGGCTTACAATTGTTATTTGTTGCAACGAGGATGGTTCGGAAAAATTCCTTTATGGATTATTGGAAAATATGCAAAGCCACGTTGCTTCAAAAATATCAACACGAGCAAAGATCAATTGTCATTATCGTGCCAACAAGAGGGCATGGATGACTAGTGTGTTTTTGATGAATATGTTCATTGGTTTGATCACAAAATGAATGGCGTAAGAATCTTGTTGATGGTTGACAATTGTCCAGCCCATCCAAAAAATATTGAAGGGTTACGAAATGTTGAGTTATTTTTTGCCACCTAACATGACATCAAAGATTCAACCATGTGATGCAGGGAATAATTAGAGCTTTCAAGATGTACTATCGTAGGAGATTCTACAAAAATCTACCGGAAGGTCATGAGTCAGCTACCTAATCCTGAAAAGATTAATGTTTTAGATGCCATCAATTTTGCGCTCTCGCTTGGACAACCAATGTTTCTCAAGTGTCAATAGCAAATTGCTTTCAGACCTTTGCAAAATCCGCTCAAATGAAGAAATCTCAAGTGAGACAAACTTTGAAGAAAGCCTACATGAGCTTGAGAATATGGTCAAGGATGTTGGTTATCGCAATGAAATGGACGCCAACAAATTGGTGGACTATCCGGGTGAAAATGATGAATGTTCAATGGTTCAAAGTTTAGAGGAAATTGTTGTCAAGTTATTATTGAAGATCCTACTAATGATGAAGTCAAGATGATTCAATCATTGTTGGAACCAAATACGAGAAAGGAGGCTTTGAGCGCGACAATAACTCTTCAAAATTTTTTTGTTGCAGCTAGAGAACTTCGACACCTAACTCTTGGTCGCAATTAAAAGTTAGGGATGAAATCCAATTAGATTTCAATTTTAAGAAAAATCAAGTAACAATAGATTCATATTTTAGCAAATTACCATAATATTTATAATTGTCATATTTATGAATTATTAATTTAGAGTTTTAATGGGACCTAATATTTATAAAGGGATTTTCCGAAAAATTATTATCTTATTATCTTATCGAATTTGATGATTTTTTACAAAGGCCCAAGTCGGGACCGGAAGATTTTATTATTTTAGAGAGTTTATTAATTTATAGAGTATTAATTTATAGAGGTTTTACTGTACTTGTAAAGATATTGCACATAGTTCGAACACAACCCATAAACTAGCTCATGAGGGAATGATTGTCAGTCCATATAAGCAAACTACAAGTCTATTCCCAACCAATGTGGAACTCTAACCAACTCTAACAATACTAAATCTGGCACATTCCTTGGAAAATCCAGGACACTACATATTCGATCTATAAAGAGATAATGGTCAAAAACACACCTAAATTATCACATTTCCTATAGTTTCACATCCCAAATATCAGTTGTTTACTTAAACTATCACCATCCATGTATTAAATACACCAATATACCAATGTAATTTACCCCTGACCGTCAAAGTCAATGTAACTCAATATATGTTAACTTCATGAATATCTAGAAAATTTGCCATATAAATCTCTTTGTGGGCCTATATAATTACGAAATGGAAACCTTTCCACATTGCTCCATTTAGGTCTTCTGTAAATCCAATATAGAAAAGGACAAAAATATGCCAACCACTACATGCTGAACATGACATTTATATTTTTAAAAGCTAAACTTCCTTTATGCCCACCACTAATTGTTTCATGTTGATGCAACTCAGGATTTATTTTGAATTGAAAGAAGCAATTAAGTAAGCCTAAAGGGCAAATTGTGTAGAATTACCCTTGATAGCAAACTTAAGAACCCTAAATTGGGATTCAGTCGAAGAAGAGAAAAGAGAGAAATATTATTTCACTTGTAACTTGAATGAATGAATTACAATTAATGAAACTACTTAAATGCTAACAGATTCTTGGTGGCAAAGTTAGTTATAACTAAATTTGGGACAACTCACTAACTACTCTAACTAACTGTCTCCTAATTTCTAGCTAAGCTCAACTTTAAAATGAATTACATGAATTAAAATGAAAGAAAATTCTATTAATCCGACAATTGACAATTCAGATCATATCAATACTTCCCCCTTGAGATGATACTTGTCCTCGAGGATCAAACTGTGGAAACTTGTGCTGGAATGAATCAAAATCTTCCCAAGTACTATCCTCCTGAGATGAGTTAAGCCATTTGATGAATAGTTGAGGAACAACCTTTACATTCTTTTGAATAAGTCTCATATTCAAAATAGCTCACGATACTGTAAAAGAGGTCCAGACTGAGAATGGACTTCTGGTAGTGTGACTGAGGCAGGTTGGGATCCAATCTTCCTCTTAAGTTGTGAAATATGTAAAGTAGGATGGATCCTGGAGTCTGTAGGAAGTGCCAAAGTGTAAGCTACAGCACATACCCTAGCAATTATTTGGAATGGCCCAAAGAACTTAGCAGATAGTTTTTGATGTTATGAGACTTCAAAGAGAGCTGTCTGTAAGGTTGTAGCTTAACATAAACCCAATCACCCACATTATAGGTTCTATCAGTCCTGCCATTGTCAGCTTGAGATTTCATTCTACTCTGAACTCTAGTCAAGTGTAGTTTTAGGGCCCTCAAAGTTGCTTCCCTAGCCTGTAGACTTTTGTCCACCACATCAAGATGGGAATCAAATGGTAAATAAGGAAGAAAAAGAGGGGGTGGTTGTCTATAAACAACTTCATAAGGCGACATATTAATGGAAGAATGGTGAGTGGTATTGTACCACCACTTAGCAAGGGGTAACCATTGAGGCCATTCCTTGGGCTTTTCACAGGTCATTCACCTTAGATAACACTGTAGGCATCTGTTAACAACTTCAGTCTGCCCATCAGTTTGGGGGTGATAGGCAGTGGAAGTAAGCAATGACACTTTCTGTAGTTTGAACAACTCCTTCCAAAACTTGCTAGCGAATATTCCATCTCTATCAGAGACAATAGATTTAGGCATTCCATGAAGCTTGAACACCTCATTCATAAACGCTTGAGCCACATCCAGTGAACTGTAAGGTTGCTTAAGGGCAATAAAATGAGCAGCCTTACTCAGTCTGTCAACTACTACAAATATGACCTCCTTACCAGCAACCTTTGGTAATCCGTCTATAAAGTCCATGGAAATATCTTGCCAAACCTTATCAGGAATGGGAAAGAGTTGTAGCAAGCCAGGATAAGCTACATTTTCATTCTTACACTTCTGGCACACATCACAGTTTCTTACATCAGAATAAACATGCTGCTTCATTTTCTTCCAATAGAAGTCCTGTTTTAATCTCTTAAGAGTAGCAGTGATACCTGAATGTCCCCCATAGGGGTGTCATGGTAGAAAGCAACCAATCTTTCCCTTATAGCATCATCAGCACCCACCAACATTTTGCTATTTCTACTCAAAACACCAGACTGATATTTATAATGAGGCTTATGGACTGCACAAGATTGAATTGTCTGAATCAATTCATGTAGGTGTGGATCTTGAATCCATGAAGCTTTAACAACATCTAATAACTCAGCTTGAACTCTAGAAATACTGAAAAATTGGACAGAATCTTGTTTCTTAGATAAAGCATCAGCAACAATGTTCTCCTTGCCCTTCTTGTAGTCAATAGTATAGTCATATCCAAGCAACTTGACTAACCATTTTTTTGCTGATTAGGAGTGGTAATTCTTTGCTCTAAAATGTATTTAAGACTGTGATGGTCAGTTTTAATGACAAATTGTCTACCTAATAGATATGGTCTCCATTTTTGAACTGCAGTAACCAGGGCCAACAACTCTCTCTCATACACAGACACAGCTTTACTCCTCTCAGATAAACCCTTACTGAAGAAAGCTATAGGCTTGTTATCTTGAACCAAAACAGCTTCAATCCCATCACCAGACATCACCAGATGCATCAGTTTCTACCACAAATGTTTTTGAAAAATCAGGAAGAGCTAAAATAGGTGTAGAAGTTATAGCTTTCTTCAATTCCTCAAAGGCAGTAGTAGCTACAAAATCCCACAAGACCATAGCTTATAATAAACCTTCTATAGTAACCAGTTAAGTCCAGAAATCCCCTTAACCCTTTGATAGTAATTGGATGAGGCCAATCTAATACATACAGCTTGCACTTCTGTTTGTCCATAGATACACCAAGCTCAGAAATGACATGACCTAAGTAGTCAATTTCCTGAAAATGCACATTTACTCTTCTTCACAAACAGCACATGTGACCTAAGAACTTTGAAAGCTTCCTTTAAATGTGTCAAGTGATTTGCCCAACTCCTACTATATATATAAGAGTGTCGTCAAAGAAAATCGAAATGAATTTTATGAGATAAACATGAAAGATCTGGTTCATCAAGCTATGAAAAGTTGAAGGGGCATTGGTGATGTCAAAGGACATTACTAAGAACTCATAATGGCCATGATGAGTTCTAAATGCTGTCTTATGTATATCTTCTTCAAAAATCCTGATATGATGATAACCAGATCTCAGATCCAACTTAAAAAAGTATTTTGCTCCATGCAACTCATCTAATAGTTCTTCTATCACTGGAATAGGAAACTTATCTTTGATTGTACAATTATTCAACTCTCTATATTCAACACACATTCTCCAAGAATTATCCTTTTTCTTCACTATAACAATAGGTGATGAATAGGGACTGGTACTGTATCTAATTACTCCAAATTCCAGTATTTCATCCACCAACTTTTTAGTTTCATCCTTCTGAATTGATGGATATCTATAAGGTCTGATGTTTATCGAGAAAGTTCCTTCCTTCAATGTGATCTTGTGATCATGCCCTCTTGAAGGTGGTAGATCAGTAGGAACCTCAAACAAATCATTATACTCCTCTAGAATAGTCTGCAGCTCTTTTTCAGTGTCCTCAGACAAGTGAAGCCCCTCTATGCTCATCAATTCTACTGCATTCCCTAGATCATGTTCTTCATGATACATGCCCACTGAAATCATGCATAATTCAGCTGGCTTGGATAACAACTTATCCATTCTATCTTGCTGAATCACCTTAGCTGAGGGTGGTTTGATGCCCCTCAATGATACCTTATGACCCATAATAGAGAATTTCATTTTTAACTTCCTGAAATTCCACATAACATCCCCCAATGTAGATAACCATTGAATCCCAAGTATCATGTTAAATCCACCTAGAGGAAATACCAACATATCTGAGTCAAAAGAAACACCTTGCATCTTCCACATCAAATTCTTGCACACATAGTTGCTATAGACTTTTTGCCCATCTGCTACTGATATAGGAGAAGGAGATATGGCAGTTAGAACACACCCCAATTTCTTAGCAGTATTGAGGTCCAAGAAGTTGTGGGTACTTCTTGTGTCTATCAACACATGAATAGCCTTGCCCTTTACAGAAATAGTGATTCTCATGGTCTTAAAATCATGGATGTCATTCATAGCATGAATTAATACGTGAACCACATTGTGCAATCTTCCACAATTGTGCAATCTAGACCAAACAACTTTGCAAGAACAGTTACTCAGACAGACCATTTTGCAATCTTCCAACTTCGTACCCTTGAACCACATGCTTGATCTTGTGTTGAAGTCTCAAATGCAAAATAGGTGGTATCCTTGAGCTCTTGAATACTATGATAATGCGAAGAGTTGCAAGAAATGGATGTTAGATGTGAACATCCGAGATCTGATCTCCTATCATGAGATGGCCTGAAGAAGTTTCCTTCTACAGGACAATTACATTGCCCATTATTTGTACAAATGCGATATCTTCCACACACCATTGGGTACCCACAATTCTGTCCATCTGGAGTCAAAAACTCATCTAACAATTTCCAGGTAAATGAATACGACTGGTATGCCCTTAAATGTCCATCAGCCCAAGCTGGATGAATTGGGTTTCTGATGTGTAAGGGTCTCGTTTATCAGTAAAGGTTCGACCGTCAAAATCATAAAAAGGACTACCTTGAAGGTCATACCGATTTGAAGCAATATAATACTGAGGTGGATCAGTATCTATGGAAGATACCAGGCTTCCATTAAGAACAGTAAGAGAATAGAAACCTTGACTTTGAAGCTATTATACCTCTATATCCTCAAATTACATTAGCTTGAGGACAAACTAATTTTCAGATCTAGTTTTCTCATATCAACAACAACAAACCTAATGTAATAATTTAGGGTGTCAAATGGGAGGGTTAAACTGAATTTGAACGGATCAAAATGAGCTGAGTTAAAATAACCCGCTCAAATATTACTTGGACCGAAATAGGTTGGGCTGAGATGGACTAAAAGATGGGTCAAAACCCAACCCGCCCAATTATTACTAAGTTTTAATTGTCTTATTTGTTCTTTTATAATTTTTAATACCTAATAATTTTATTTTTTTTAAATTATGGCTATATATAACATATTAAATTAAAAATAAATTATTTTAAATATATTTTGATAAGATTTTTCATGAATCAATTTGGATTAAATATGAACACAAAATTTGATGGGCTGAGCTAAACTTAAGCGGGTTGGGCGGGTTATGGTTCCATGGCTAAGTTTGACACCTCTAGTATAATCCCACAAATGAAATTTAAGCAGATAAGATGTACGTAGTCTTACCCTGCCTTTATGGGGGGAGAGATTGTTTCCTATAGCATATCACTATGAAGCTTACTGGACACTACCGGTAGAAGTCCCTAATGCAAATATCAGCACTTAAAACACACGTTCAATAGCTGCAACACCACAATATTATAGTTCCTGTCACATATGAATTGCGGAGCCTCTACATGATAGAAACATGGAGCTCAAAAATCTAACGTAGAAGTTATCGTACATACATTACATTTCATGATTATGATCTCAAAATTCCCAAGTGGTGTCTCTTTGTCAAACTTTGCCCAGTCTAATGTAGAATTATGCTAGAATTGGAAATGTTGCAATATTTGACATTACCCAACCATAAATTGGTTCTTTCAAAGACTAAAAATCTTGAGCTTATTGTTTACCTTGGTCCAGATAAAATTGAAGGCAATTTTGAACTGGTAGTGGCTTCCATCTGTTGGTTGCCTTCCCCAACCACATGTAGGCTTGTGAAATCGTAATTTATGTTGGTTTCAACAGAAACCAGAACTTCCAGTACCTTAACCACCAATTGTGAAATCCGAAAAAAAAAAAATTCCTTGCTGGTTTCTTTAAAAAAAATGAGATATAAATAAATGGCACTAAGAGCCATAATCTGCCGTTAGAAAAAATTGTAATGGCATTAAGAGCCTTAACATGCACGTCCTCCCCCTCCCCTTTTCATCTCCCTCAACCTCTTCTCCTTCCACCTCCCACAAGTTACAGCCACACAACTCACTATATATTTGCATAGCACAAAAGAAAACACATAAGCACAAAGAATAGAAATTCAAAAAAAAAATACCAAGAGCAAAAAATCAGAAAAATACAAGAGAACAAGAAGGGAAAGAATTAGTTGGAGTTTGAAACTTCGTTTGCAGTACGAAGTAATAAAAGTGAGTTCTCTCACTCATAACTCATAGTATAATCACTTATTTTTAAGTTACAATACATATTAGAATATGATCCGGATGTCGAAAGAATGATCATGAAATTATTGTTAGTAGGTCGTTAAATAACTAGTTTGGGTCATGAAATTTACAATCTGTTTTGCTGAGTTATGCTTGTTAGAACTGGATGAAATTTTACAGGGTTGTACATCTCTCCTTCAAGATCAGATTGAGCCCAAGCGGGGCTAAAACCAACATACGGATTGAGAGTTATCGCAATTCAAAGTTTCTGCCTCGGAACGAATGAAATCCGGAAGGCAGAACGTATAACAGAATAATTGTACATATTGGTGAGGAATCTGAACAGTTGTCGGAATGAAAGTTTTAGATTTCACAGTTTGAGACTTTACAGAGATTAATCCGACGTACGGATAAAAAGTTATGACTGTTTTAAGATTGTGTCTTGTTTTACCAAAAATCTGGCGAAGTAGTTTTCCTAGAGTTGTTAAAACAACAGAACTGAATGTTTCGGTGCTGAATCTGAAAATTTGTGCTGAATAAAAGTTCTAGATTTCTCTGTTCTCGACAGTTTGAGACTTACGAAAATAAATTTGACTTACCGATAAAAAGTTGTGACCGTTTTAAGATTGTGTTTTTTTTCAAAAAAATTATGGCGCGACAGTTTTCATAGGGTTGTTCTTGCGTGAATTGGCACTAGTTATACTAAGCATTTTTCAGAGGAAACTTGGGATAGTAATATATCCCGTGTTACCTTTGATTCGGCGTAAGAAACACCTTATTTGAAGTTACGGTTCGAGAGTTATAACACTTACAAGTGGGAAGGGCGAAAAGTTGAAAGAAGGAAATATTATTTGAGTCTTTTGAACATATAACATATATATATAAATATATAAATGCATTGGATCGGGTTGCACGTACCGCAACAAATATATAAATGCATTGGATCGGGTTGCACGTACCGCAACAAATATAGAAATGCATTGGATCGGGTTGCACGTACCGCAATAAATATATAAATGCATTGGATCGGGTTGCACGTACCGCAACAAATATATAAATGCATTGGATCGGGTTGCACGTACCGCAACAAATATATAAATGCGTTGGATCGGGTTGCACGTACCGCAACAAATATATAAATGCGTTGGATCGGGTTGCACGTACCGCAACAAATATATAAATGCGTTGGATCGGGTTGCACGTACCGCAACAAATATATAAATGCGTTGGATCGGGTTGCACGTACCGCAACAAATATATAAATGCGTTGGATCGGGTTGCACGTACCGCAACAAATATATAAATGCGTTGGATCGGGTTGCACGTACCGCAACAAATATATAAATGTGTTGGATCGAGTTGCACATACCGCAATAAGTATATAATATGTTATATAGGATAAAGCAGAGATACTGGTTAAACTAAGTATTTCCTAGGACGAGTAGGGAGGAGGTTTTGCACGTGAATATTTATTGACTTATATATTGAAGTGTGGTAATCTATTTTTCACAACATGCTTATTGTGTTTATAATATGATTGTAATTAGAATATTGTGAGGTTACTTGGATTGTAAGGCGAGGTTCTCACTCAGCCCCGGACGGTAGGGCTGACTCTTTTATCTAACATGTTTCAGGAAAGCGTGACAAGGGGAAGGTTCCGCGACAGGACTAGCGATCGTCCCGCAGTCCCATTTGTTTCACCAATCCATTGCTTCGGATTTGGTGACTTTCGTTCTTAAATAAGTAGGTGGGAGAAGTTAGTGTTAGTATCTCGAGGGATGCCCCATATGAGATGGTTTCCTTTTAAACTTCGAAATTTTTATTACATATGTGGAATTTCCATTGAATCTAGGTAGAGGTTATGGTTGCACGAGCATGGGCTCGCGCTCTTATTAATTAAATATAGAACATTTATTTTTATTTTTATTGTTATTACTACTTCCGCACTTAAATACATGTTTAATTTGGAAAGGGGTGTATTAAAATGGTTCGCCTGGGGAAGAGGGAAAGTTTTCCACGTGCCATCACGCCCCAAGGGAAGACTTGAGAAAAGTCGGGGCGTGACACCAATGTCATGGACGGCCTCTTGGTGAAATCATCCTGTACACACCATGCAGCAAGGATCATCAATTCTGTCGCTGCCTGTTTGTGGATCTGCATATCCTCGTTTTTGTCAACCATATCCATGAGCTGCTCTTCTTCCGCTTTTCTCTTAAAAACACTTAGCAAATGGACATCCTCATCAGCTTGGGACCGATCTATATTCTTTCTCCCACACAAGAGTTCCAAGAGCACAATTCCAAAGGCATACACATCAACCTTCTCAGTGATTTCGGACCTCAACCATTCAGGGGCTAAATACCCCGGTGTTCCTCTCATTCTAGTAACCACTTTGCATTTGTCTTTCTCTATTAATTTGACAAGCCAAAAATTAGATATCTTAGCATTAAAATTTTGATTTAAAAGGATGTTTTGTGGTTTAATGTCCAAATGAATAATCTTTTGGCTACATTCATCATGAAGATAAGCTAACCCTTTGGCAATATCTGATATTATCCTTTGCCTTGTATGCCACATAAGCCCGTTTTCTTGCTTTCCAAGAGAAATCCACCTATCCAATGATCCATTTACCATGTACTCAGAGATCAAAACCCGATGGTCTTTTTCAGCGCAAAAGCCAATGAATTTTACCAAATTGACATGGTGAACGCCACCAACTATCTTTACTTCTGTTAAGAATGAATCCTTAACTTGACCTAGACCATCCAGATGCATCACAACTATTTTGGTGCCATTACTCAACGTTCCTTCATATACTGAGCCAAATCCACCTTCTTCGAGCTTGTTGCTGAAATCTTTTGTAATTATTTTCAATCCATTGTAAGAGAATCGAGTTAAGATTTCTTGTAAGTTTGTTTCTAGATCTAGAAAGTCCCTAACCTTGCTGGAGCTTCTCCTCCTTTTGGAAAGAACAGAGCAGGCTGTGAGAATAAAGACTATCCCGAAAATAGCTGCAATGGTAGATCCTATTATCTCTTTGAAAGGCTTTGATTTCTGTCTAGCGGAAAGGACCGGTGAATGATTCAGCCATTTGAGGAATTCTGCACTTTAAGATAAATTGTCTTGCCTCTTCCGCTTTCATTGTCTATGAAAGAGAATACTTCATTCAGTAACAAACAGCTCCCTCTTTGTTTCCCATCCCTATCATATTCGCAAACCGCAGCGTTGCAAGAACAGTTACTCAGACAAGCCTTTTTGAAATCTTCGAATTTTTTCC
This sequence comes from Anisodus acutangulus, assembly GCA_029783415.1. NCBI lineage: Eukaryota > Viridiplantae > Streptophyta > Magnoliopsida > Solanales > Solanaceae > Anisodus > Anisodus acutangulus. The sequence goes on from CM056491.1 coordinate 49,423,204, forward strand.
CCTCAAGCCAAAATAGGCTCGAACTTAGTTCATGATTGAGCTGAAATGCAAAATATGAGGTATTTTTGAGCTCTACGAAACTATGATACTGCGAAGAGTTGCAGTAAATGGATGTCAGCTGTGAACATCCAAGATCTGGTTGCCTCTCAGTAAATGGCCTGAAGAAATTTTCCTCTGGCGGACAAGTACACTGCCCATTATTTGTACAAATACTATATCTTCCACACACCATTGGGTACCCACAGTTCCCTACATATGGCATCAAAATGTCGGATACCTCTTTCCAATCAATGACGTCCCATTGGTATGTCCTTAAATTTCCATCAGGCCCAAGCTTCATGAATTGAGCTGTCGATATAGGAGGGTATTGTAAAGCAGTAAAGGTTTGACCATTAAAACTTAAATAAAGACTATGGGAATAAGTTGAAGCATAGTAATACTGAGGTGGGTCGGTATCCATGTAAGTGGTCCAGCTTCCATTGAGAACAGTAAGAGAAAACAAACCTTGACTTCGATTGGTTGCTGAAACACTTGCTGCGAGCTTCTGCCCAGAAACCAAACTCTACCCCTGAGAGCAAAGAATCCGTCGGATGATCAAAGGATTGCTAAATTGCGCGCTTTCTCTTATCAAAGAGCACAAGATTCCCCATTTCTGTTTAAGTTTAAGCCAGAAACAGATTTCCCAGTTGTATCAGTAGACCAAACAAGAGTGCCATCAGAGTCTGCCAAGATCAAGTTACCATCTGGGCCTAGTTGCATTGGTTTTAACTGGACGGTTCCTATTAGCAGACCAAACTAATTGGGGTTTGTTTATCATATTCTGCCCATCGGATCTGTTGTGGTACAGAAGGATGCCAAGAATGCATTCTGTGGCATTATAATTGCAGCATAAGCCACAGAAGAAACGTGGGCCGACATTTCCTCGCTGAAGTATGGGTGTCAAAACAAAGAAGTCGGTGGAATTAACAATGAGAAACAGCCTGTTGATCCAAAAAGAGGAAAACCCGGCAGTAGAATTCAAAAGACTAGTGTTGTAGTCCAAAAAAGGTTGCGATAAAGCAATCTGAGACGAACAGAAGAGGAGAGAAATGAAGAGAACAATAGGAAAATGCAGTTTCTGTTCTGCAACCATTGCTTTCTAAATGAAGCCAATAAAATATAGTATGAAATCTTGTTGTTGTGCCTCTTTTGGGGTTTAAAAAAGAAAAAAGAACATACAGAATTCCAAAGTGATATTATTAATTGTAATTTGCTCCACAAATTAGTTTCCTCTCTTTTCAATCTTTCTTCAGTAGAAAGGCAGCACATTTAATTTCTTCCATTCTGTTGACTTCCAACACTATTTTCAGCAGCCAACTTTGACTATAACAATGATTTCTCATTTTATTTACTAAAATTTGAAAGCAGCATGAATATAATTATTTAATTTTCAATTATCAAGAGCGTTGACAAACCATTCAAGTTGCAAATCCTCATAATTCCATTAGTTTTGATTTCTCAATGCTCAGGGGCCTTGTTCACATCTATCATACCAGCGATTAGGACTGGTAAGCATCTTTTGGGATGGAAGTTTTCTAAATATAAGACGAACAAACAAGACTTTGTAATAAATGGCAAAGAAATAAATATAGTATTAGATGATATATATTTTCTCACAGGGCTACCCATTAAGGGGTGAACTAGTAGTCGACAAAACATATCAAGTTTTTTTTTTTTTTATATCCGGCTTCGACTTACACTGACTATTCCTTGCAGATAAGAGTCCCGATCCCTTAGCTACTATGCCAGAATGTGCTCAATAATCGTAGCCAGGCAACGCAGCAATCGATATCAGTCGCCCTACCCCAAAAGAGAACAAATTACTCCCTGGATTCAAACTCACGCTGCAGGTCTTCAGCTGGATTTTAAGTTTTCTTTATCATCCAACTATGCCCGGAACAGATCAAGTTTCTTACATATAGGAGAAGTTGCTACACCGAGCTACTCCAGAAGTGAATAATAAATGTGGTTTTTTAAGTTTAGAGTGGTTGCATACATATTTCTCCTTGGTCCCTGAACCTTTCGATAATTTAGACCCATACATTATGGCGCACTACCTCTACATCCTAGGCACCATAATCTACCCCGTGTCCACAAAAGATGTTGTAATGATAGATTTTTTATATGCATTGGAGTATATAGAAAAAATAAATGATTATGCGTGCAGATCAGTAGTTTGGGCCCACTCTATATTTGATTTGCAAAAAGGGGAGGCAGTAGTCATCTGCTAGTCGAGGCAAGAAATTGTGTTTTTATGCTTTGTATATCTCTTATTTATTTCAGAATTTAACTTTTTTGTTGGCTTTTCTTTGCAGCTCATTGCTCTAGAGCATTTACCAGATACGGAAAAGGCTTATATTGGAAATGATGAAATAGCTTTGCCATGTGAAGTCCCCCTTGCTAAACGGTGTTTGGAACTTTTGAAGAAAAATCATGCAAATAGCTATAAGGATTTCAAAATTAGAGGCATGGACAAGGTATTTGAATACAATAGTTTTAATTTGAATACTGATACTTAGATGTGAACACCAGTGTTGTCAAGCGAGGCTAAAAGCATGTTGAACGCTTCGCCTAGCTTTATGTGCACTTCAGTGTCCCCGTCAATGAGCCTCTCTCGAAGAGGCTCAGGGGCGAATCCACCAGTCGATCTATCTATCCGTATATAAATATATGATCTAGCATGCCCATTTGTGAAATAAGAAATAAAATTCCATTTCCTCCCACCCCACTCATAAAGTGCGAAAGGGGCACTAGATAATTGATATTTCACTTTATCATAATATTTTTACAATTTCTTTATCCATATATTTGTTATTCATGCTTATTATTGTTAGTCTTGGACTAAACATATATATATTTGTATGTTTACACCATTGCGCCTTTTTCATTAAAGCTCATGCTTTATTTGCGCTTTGTGCTTAAAGCTCCAGCTGGCCTTACAGCTTTTTTGCGCTTTTGATAACACTGGTGAACACTATAATTTTGAAACAAATATCTATGGGTAACTAGGTTTATTGATAGTTTTTGAATACTATAAATATCACTTTGTAGATGGTATTGCAACATGAAATGGGCCTGTAATCACCCACTCCTCCAGCATGTTCAGTTTTTGGCACCAATGTAATCACTGCTCTATTCCATACCTTAAGCATCTTACATTTCTGAAGAACTCTAGTACTGCTTCCATATCAGTATGAACTATACCCCAAGCATCTTTGAAGAATTGGCTCCCATAGCTATCCGGCCCCGGAGCCTTGTCACCTGATATGTCCAAAAGATCTAGTTTAATCCCCTGTGTTGTCACTCTTTCCCCTAGCAGCTTCATTTGATCTTTAGTCACCAGTAGACCCTGCTACATACAACCTCCCTCTAGGTATTAGATGAGCCAAGCAGGTTTGTATAGAAGTCCACAAATGTCTTAGCAATCCCCTGCTGAATCTGTTAGTCTTCCAACTAGCTGATAGATTCTAATCCATGCAATAGGATCAATCCAACTAGTTTGCACCCTCACTGCAAAATCAGGAGCTAAGCTCCACATATTAAAATATTTGAATCTTGGTGTAATTGTTGGAGTGCTAGCAGTTAATGATTGCAGGGTAGTGATCATACAGCCCCTGAGTCCCAAAATGAACTTCAGAGTCAGGTAAAGATGTGACCCAATCACCATTTACTAGCACTGTGTCAATTCTACTGTAAACTCTGTTACTATCTTCCTGCTTGTTATTCCATGTATTGAAGGCTCCTAATGATTTTAGATCTTGCAATTCACAATCACTAATACACTGTCTAAACTCTTTGATCTCTGACATTGATATATGGTTGTCTATCCTCTCCCCTCTGTGAGCAATGCAATTAAAATCACCCTTGATAGCCCATGGTCCATGTATTGTGGTGTGTACATCAAACAAATCCTTGTATAGCTCCCTTCTCAATGCTTGATCATTGAAATCATATATAATAGTGACACAAAAATTTCTCTTTGTACCCCTATGTGTTACTCCACAATGTATCATCTGTGAAGTGATCTGTACAATATTTACTTCATAAATTCCTGGTTTCCACAACAAGTATATCCTTCATTCATCCAGGATGTTGTGCCAGATTTGTGCTTAACGACCATCCACTACATAGGTTAAGAGCATCTCCTTGAGCATTGGCTCTCTTAATTTCTCTTAATACTACGAATACTCCTGGAAACTAAAATTAAGAGTGGGTGATTACAGGCCCATTGCATGTTGCAACAGCTGAACATGATGGAGGAGTGGGTGATTACAGGCCCATTGCATGTTGCAACACCATCTACAAAGTGATATCTATAGTATTCAAAAACTATCAATATACCTAGTTACCCACAGATATTTGGTTCAAAACTCTAGTGTTCACATCTAAACTATCGGTATTGTATTCAAATACCTTGTATGTGCCTCTAATTTTAAAATTCTTATAGCTATTTGCATGATATTTCTTCAAAAGTTCCAACCACTGTTTAGCAAGGGGGATTTCACATGGCAAAACTATATCATCCTCTCCAATATAAGCCTTTGACGTATCTGATAAATGCTCTAGAGCAAAGAACTGTAAAGAAAACCCAACAAAAAAGTTAGTTAAATTCTGAAATAAAAAAGAGATGTACAAAGCATAAAAAATAATTTCTTACCTCGACTAGCAAATGACTACTGCCTCTCCATTTTTGAACTGCTGATCCGCACACATAATCATTTATTTTTTCTATACGCTCCAATGCATATAAAAAATCTACCATTACAGCATCTTTTGTGGACACGTGGCAGATTACGGTGCCCAGGATGTAGAGGTAGTACGCCCTAATGTATGGGGTCAGGGACCAAGGAGAAATATATATCATCTAATCCTATATTTATTTCCTTGTCATTTATTACAAAGGCTTGTTTGTTTGTCTTATATTTAGAAAACGTTCGTCCCAAAAGATGTTTAACTGTCCTAATCGCTGGTATGATAGAAATGAATACCCAACATTCCCTCAATTTTCAACTTATAGTAGCAGCAAACCCTAAACCACTTGTATACCAATCAAATTAAGTGAAACATAAACCACTAAACATCAAACCCTAACTATCTAAAACGAAATGGACAGAAATACAACAAATTAAGAAACCCTAATTATCACCATCTAAATTATTTGAACCCATTACAAGATGGTGTAGATATGAAAAACGAACAGAAATAGTAAACCTAACAATAGATGATTTAACTGAATTCGTATGGTCTCAATTAAAACATTTCAAAAGATGTTTGAAATATCTGAACCAATCTCAGAAACTAAAGTAGATGGCATAATGTATTAGGAAAACTAAAGTAGCTAACCAATTGACTCTTCCATGGCAGCTATCCAGTTTTCTTTTCCAACTTGCATCTTTGTGTATCTATACATCTTCATGTGCAGTACATTATTTTTATTTTTAAGAGTAAGGGTTTACTTAATTCTATTAACAACAGCAAAAACTGCAGTAAAACATCTTAATTGGCATATCGTTAGAGATTCAAATGTCTTCCTTCACGTGTGCTCGGACCAAAGAAGAACACAGACAATGAGACAACGATAAGCAAAATGAAAAAGCTAAAACAGACTGACAGATCGATGAATGAGCTCGGAAAAAGGAAAACAAAATTGAAGGCATCAACAGCGCAATCAGATTTAATTAATCAAAACAGAGGAGGCAATTCATTCAGCTGTTCAGAATGAAATGGCTCATAAAAATCATAAGGTAATTAGACTGTGACCAAAACAACACTTCTCTAGTAGACAATGGTGACCAATGCATAATTTTCCTGTTGCTATATATGAAGAGATTAGATACGTGAGGGTGAATGAGTTTAGGATTGTTTATATAAGTGATATACTTATCATGCACTTCATTTTCAATATGGATGTTGCATTGCCTCAAATATAAAAGTTCATCATACATGTTTTGGACAATATTATTTGTTATTTCGATCTTGTGTGCTCGAATTGATTCGTGGTGCTGGCAGAATTTAAACAGGCCAATACATTTGAGAATCCAGTTTACTGTGGTTTCCTCACATGCTCAACTTCACATTACAATTTTAAGAGGGCTATTAATGTCGATAACAAGAGTTCTGGTAATGACATATCAATTGAAACAGATGAAAAGAACATAAATTAGGAATATCGTATGCAAGAAAGTATTAGATGTGATACACTTCATTGCATGTTTATACTCATAAAATAAAAAAAAATTGAAAAGAAAACACATATATCTAATTAAAATTTATTTATTTATTTTTGTAGGTTCACACGATATCCATTCATATTGATCTCGACAAACAAAGTGATACAACAATCCACATAAACTTGTACCTTATTATTTCATATATAATTATTTACTTAAAATTTTATTTTAATAATATTAATATTATATTCTCAAACAAAAACATTAGGTGATTTCTTCCCCTATGTTCTAGCCTTGGTGGATAGAACTACTCCCTTCGTCCTAATTTATATGATGTAGTGTGACTCAGCACGAAGTTTAAGAAATAAATGAAGACTTTTGAATCTTGTGGTTTAAAATAAACCAAAGATATTTGTATGCTTATAGATCCATCTCGTTAAGCGTAAACGGTAAAGTTTAAAGTTAAATTATTGTCAAATAAGAAAATGTGTCATTCTTTTTTGGACTGATTAAAAAGGAAAGTGTGTCATATAAATTGGGACAAATGAATTATTTGTTATTCTATGGAATTAGACGAAGTACACGCAAGTTAGCCCAGACACCATGATTATAAAAAAAATGCTAGTATAAAATTACTCCTTCCGCTCACTTTTACTTGTGTACTATAATAAAAATAGATTTAATTTTTACTCGTCACTTTCAACATATCAAGAGAAAATAATTTCTTTTTTCATATTTTATTCATAGTATTAATTAATCATTTTAAATTATTTTATAACTTCATTAAAATTATGCATTAATTAATATGAGTATCATGTTAAATTATATATTTTATTTATTATTTTTTTTAAATATATAAAATTAATAGTGGACAAATAAAAATGAGTAAAATAATGATATTTTAGAGTCAACATACACGGGCAAAGCATGCTGAGAAACTAGTTGAAACTTGAAACAATAAAAGCAAAGAGAAAAAGAGAGAAAAAAAACACGTAAATTTGCAAGAATACCATTGCAGAGAATCACACGTTTCTCTCTTGTGCCGCTTGAAAATTCCAAAGAACCACCATATATATTGTCTTCTTCCCATTCAAAACTTTCAACCCAAATTGATTATTTCTGGGAATCCAAATCGAAGCATTATCAATGGAAATATCTGTGATCTCCGACACGTTAACGACGGTGATAACAAGCCAAGGCCTAGGGTTTTCAAAATTTCTTCTAAATCGTAATTTCAACAACGTTCTCTCACTCTCCGATTCCTCATCGGAGCAGCAATCTCCTTCCGCCGCCGGAGTTCGTCAAATCTCCGCCGTGATTTTTCCGATCGATGCCGCCCTAGCGCCTCCGCCTGTAAAATACAATAAGGTCAAAGCCGCACCTCGAAGACTAGCTCGTAAGACAAGGCGGACTAAACGGAAGTCGTTGAGCGGTGGAGCTGATGAAGGAGATGAAAACGGATTTTTATTTGACGGAGGTGATTATGATGGGCCGTTTGGCGGTGGGAGTAGCTGGAGCGGTGGTGGTGGTGGTGGTAGGGGATGGAATTTTGATGGATTTGGAGGGGAAAATTGGGAAGAATCTTCCTCGAACTCGTTTTCGGATCCGGCTTTTGATTTTGTCTACGAGTTGATGTGTTGGGCTGCCTTGTCGAATTGCTTGCATTTTGCGTTCAAAAAAGTGGTGAGAATTGTGGCTGATAGAGAGAAGGTTCCAGTGAGACTCACATCTGTCTACTGAATCTGTAAGCTCAATTTACCGCGTAAATTCTGTTGGAGATGTTGCTATGATTACAATGTCATTGACAATTCAATGTAAATAGTAGTGTATATATATTAATGAACTCTGCTTATGATAGCTTATTGTACATAAGCGATCTGTGATTATTCATAGTTGTTTATATGGGATTAAAAATCATCGTCCTTTAACTTTAGTTACTTGTACATGATATTGTTTTGTTTCCTTTACTTTGTTTCTTTTTGATATGTTTGCATTAGCTAAATAATTGCAACATACTGGGAATACTTTCAGAATCTTAGACACTCTGTTAAAACATTACTCTAGCAGCTTATTGTTGTTTTATAAATCTAGTATTGGGGTACATAATACTGCCCTGCCATATTCGAACATTGTTTTTAGCTTATACCTATCAAGAGAAGGACAAAAGTAGTACTTTTAGCTTTCGCTAAAAACTGGTCTGGTGCATGATCATTGATTTTGTTTCCCTAGATGTTAAAGATCTTATACACGCAGCAGTGTTTACACACATTTATCACTTAACTATGATTTAGTAATATGTAAATTTTAACTGCTACTGTTAAATTGCTTGGTTTGGAGTAAACATTGGGTGCATGTTAGTATTTACCGTAGACAAGATGCAATTTCAACAATGTTGCTTTTAATCTAAGTTGCGTGGACTCTCCATTTTGGGTGCCTTACCCGTCCGGATACGGGTGTGGGTGCGGGATATGCACCGGATACGGTCAACCAATTTCGGATACTTTGTCCGAAGTACATCGACGGAGGGGGGGGGGGGGGGGAATTTGAGATTTTGATTTCTCAAAATTAAAGATACAACGAATTTAAGATAAGGGAAATGACATACCCAAGATCCAAGATAAAGTATTTTTTTACTATTTATTATTTCATTTCATAAATAGCATTAAATATATCCTTAAATTAAGGATTTGGTATAGTTGGCCGTGATAGTGTATTGATTCTATCCCTCCCCTACGTTTTCTTTTTCCTTCCACCCCAAAAAAGCGAAAGGTGGGAATTAATTCAATATTATAGTACTTTTGAGTGTTCGCAGGAGAATGGAAGAATAATGTCCATCTTGAAGAATGAAATATTGAATTCTACAATATACATGTAAGTTTTTCATAGAATATCTCTCAAAATTTATAATATCTTTATACCTCTATTTTTTATAATTTTGAATTTTTTAGCCATATCCCCGCACCCGTATCCATACCTGGATACGCACCCCGAATCTTAAAATTTAGATTTTTCCGAATCCGACACTCAGATCCGTATCCGTATCGGATACCCGCACCCGAGTCCGAGCAACTTAGCTTTTAATCCCTTTGAAGTTTTGGGTTTGGAATGTTCTCTCTGTCTAAATTAAGCCGTCCTTGTGCCTGTTTAATCCTCCAGATAACTATGTCAGATATTTTTTTCCAAATGACTCAGACTGATTACCAAGCTCAACAATTTTTTCACTCTCAACATGTCTGTGTACCTACATTTACTGATGAGTTTTATAAAAAAAAAAAAGGAGTTTTGTACATACTATCGTGCTGACAAGCGTATCAAATCCACATTGATGAGTTGATAAGTTCTCAAAGGACAAACTTTTCGTGAATAAATTGAAGAAAACAATCATAACTTCGTGAATAATGGAGAAGAAATTTACACAGCAGCAAAAAAGCTGCAATTGCATAAAAACTAGAAATTAACAAAATTTACATGGAACTTTCTCCTCATTGGGCCTGATAGGACCGAAGGCAGTAAAGGAGTTGAATCTGCAAAACTGATATTTGTTCTTCATGAAGGTAAGCTAATCCTTCCGCTATATCTTGAATAATCTTCCTCCTGCAATTCCAATCAAGAGTTTGTTCTTTTTTCCCATGGTAAATCCATTTTTCCAGTGATCCATTACTCATGAACTCATATACTAAAAGCCTATGAGATTTCTCTGCACAGAAACCAATTAATTGCACCAAGTTTACATGATGTATGCTGTCAATAGTTTCAACCTCAGCTAAGAATGATTTTTTGACTTGGCCTATTCCATCAATGCATTTCACTGCAATCTTTGTGCCATCCTCTAAGCACCCTTCAAAAACTGACCCAAATCCTCCTTGACCAAGCTTCTTGGTGAAGTTCTCCGTTGCTGCCTTTAGGTCATCGTAAGAAAATCTAGTGGGCATTCCTGGCACGTGATCTAGATAATCCTCCTCGTCTTCGTTGACCTTTCTTTTCTTCCAGAATATGAAAACTGCAATTCCAATTATAATGCCTGAGATGGCAAGTCCTATGACAGAGCCCAGTATAGCACCATTAACACGCTTTTTCCCTTTAGCAGCAGCTGTTTCAGGTTCAACCTGTACTTTTACAAAACAACGGGAATCGTACCTTGTCCTGTCCTTCTCGATATACGCTAGTGAAAAGATCTCGAATGGTAGATAGCATTCCCCTGTGGAAGAATTTAAACCACTACAAAAGAATGCAGCTTTACAGGAACAGTTCCTCAAACATGTGTGTCTTTGCATGTATTCACATCTGTGTGTCTAATATCTGCAGTAAATGTGAAATAGTCCACATCTTGGAGTTCCAAAAATCTGTGGTTATTTAAAGCATTGCAAGTCAGCCTTGTGGCCTCAGAGCAACCCAGATTACCCTGCCTATCATCTATCTTCCTGAAATAGGTAGTTGAATTAGAGTTTGATTTGGGACAACTACACTGCCCCCTTGAGCAAATACCATATCTTCCGCAGACCATTGGGTAATAACACTCACCGTAAAAACCTGTCAGGAGATCATCCACCTCGTTCCACCCACTTCGCCACTCATACACTTTTAAGTGTCCATCAGACTCCAGTTTCATATATTGAGCTAAGAATACTGGAGTAATGGAAACCAGTATCTGCGGATTGTTGGAATCACTAGAATTTGACAATAAAGCTAAGCTTCTATTCAAATACATAACATGATTTGAACCTCCGCTTGCATTCAATCCGCTTTTAGACCTTGAAAAGTATGTTTGGGGAGGATTTGACTTTTTACAAAAGCAACCAAACCGTCATCTGTAGCAGACAATGAAAACAACCCTCCCTCAGTCCAGTTTGTTGTTGAAACACTTGCTGTTAGCTTCATCCCTGATACTAACTTCTGCCCCGGAACTAAAGAATCAGCTGGATGATCAAAAGATTGCCAAACACTTGCATTCTTGGAATCAAACAGAACAAGATTCCCCTCATCAGTCAGGTTTAAACCCGCAACAGATTTCCCCGCAGTATTTGTTGACCAAGCCAAAGTACCATCAGCATATCTGAGCACCAAGTCTCCTGCTGTAAGTTGCAAAGTAGAATTGATCTTTAACCGGTTTGTTCCTGTTAGCAGACAAAACAACTTGTGGGAATCCAATCGAGGTTGAAGTAATGAAGGAACCACTGTTGGCGTTTACAATGGAGATGGCAAAGAGGTAACTCTCACAATTGCCATTGCGGTAGAAACCACAAGCATATGTTGGACCAAAAGTTCCTCTGAGTAGTGTGGCTCTTACTGTTGAGCTATCAGTGAAATTCACTGAATGGTTTGCAGAAACACTGTTGACCCAAGTCGTAGAAAGATTTGCAGTTGGATAATTAAAAGGTTGGCTGGTTATCAAATGAAAAGAACAACAAAGAATGAAAAAGCAAGGGAAAATCTTGCATAAAGCCATAAAGAACAATGGAAAGAAGGTAAAGTGCCTTTAGTTCATCATAAGATGAAAACAGATTGAACTTAAATGTAAGATCTTTGGTTGTTTGAATGTTTGATAGCAGTGCATCAAGCTATTGTTTGCTTATTGACCCATTAATGTTTAATGCTTAATGTAAAGTATAATATGGTCCAAAAAGCGACGACCCACCTACTTCTTACAACTTGGAGAACTGGAGGACTAAAAGAAGGCGTTGAGTTTATCCATGTATCCAAATTTACCTGCTTCTACCTTGATACCAATCAATTTTTCTCCATTAATTACGGAAGTTCCCTCCTTTTCTTTTCTCTCTTTAGACCAAAAAAAAAGTTAAAAGAAAAACAGAGCTCCTTCCTGGATTTCTAAATTGACTTGTAACGTTCATATCCACGGGAAGTTTGTTGGATAAAATTATAGAATGTGAAAGAGTTTAGGTCAAAAACACACCTCAATTATTACATTTTCTTGAGTTTCCTATCTGAACTATAAGAGTTTCCTACCTAAACTATCACCAGCTAGTTAGCAAAACACATCTAAACTATCATTTGTTCATTTTTCTTACCTCAAATATTAAGTAGGAAAAGTGAACAAATAGTTTAAGTGTGTTTTGCTAACTAGTGATAGTTTAAGTAGGAAATTCTCGCACCTGATAATTCAGGTAGGAAACTCAAGAAAAAGTGGTACTTAGGATGTGTTTTTCAATGTGAACCCAAATTTTCAGGTGTGAAAGAAAATGTAATTATCTTTAATGAAAAGTTCAATTTTTTATCATAAACATTTCGTCTTAAAATTTTCAAAATGAGTCTAGTTCATTTTAGGTTTAGTTTAATAAAATAATCACCTTTACGGAATCACTCGTAACAAGATCGTCAAATTTGTCCTACTGGATAGCGCACATCCTTAAATGTTCCTGCAGATTATCCATGAAAGGGAAAACAAAGCCATCTCTTTTTAATTTATTTTATATAGTTAAAACGTTAGAAAATTGACATGTACTAGGAAAGTTTATTGGACAAGCTTTGCATGAATCATACTTGGTGAACATTGGAGAAGAAATTTACGCAGCAAGCAAGCAAAGCCTGCAATTGCATAAAAACTAGAAAAGAACAAAATTTACATGGAACTTTCTCATCACCTAGGGCCTGATAGGATTGAAGGCAGTAAAGGAGTAGAATCTGCAAAATTGATATTTGGTATTCCGTTCACATTTTGTGGCTTAAAGCTGTAGTCTAGATCCTTTTCAACATCTAGAACACCCTCCATGGCCTTGACCACCATTGACATTGATGGCCTCTTCGTGTAATCACTTTGTAAACACCAGGCAGCGATCTGCATTGTCTTTATCACTTCTTCTTTATAAAACTGCATATCTTCACTGTGCTTATCAATAAGATCCACCAACTGCCCTTCCTCTGCCTTTTTCCTGAATAAGTTCAACATTACCTGTTGGTCTTCAGACTCGGATGCTTCAAAATGTCTTCTTCCACTCAAAATTTCCAAGACCACGATGCCAAAGCTGTAGACATCTACCTTTTCTGTTATAGCTCCACTAAGCCATTCAGGAGCCAAATAACCAGGAGTGCCTCTCATCGTAGTCACAACTTGGCTCTGATTCCGATCAATTAGCTTTGAAAGCCCAAAGTCAGCGAGTTTAGCATTGTGCTTCTCATCCAGTAGTATGTTTGGGGGCTTAATATCCAAATGCAGAATCTTTTGCCTGCATTCTTCATGAAGGTAAGCTAATCCTTTGGCTACATCTTGAATAATCTTCCTCCTGCAGTTCCAATCAAGACTTTGCTCTTGTTTCCCATGGTAGATCCATTTTTCTAGTGATCCATTGCTCATGAACTCAAATACTAAAAGCCTATGAGATTTCTCAGCGCAGAAGCCAATCAATTGCACCAAGTTTACATGATGTATGCTGCCAATAGTCTCAACCTCAGCTAGGAATGATTTTTTGACTTGGCCTATTCCATCAAGGCATTTCACTGCGATCTTTGTTCCATCCTCTAAGCACCCTTCAAAAACTGACCCAAATCCTCCTTGACCAAGCTTCTTGGTGAAGTTATCCGTTGCAGCCTTTAAATTATCGTAAGAAAATCTAGTGGGCATTCCTGGCACATGATCTAGATAATTCTCCTCGTCTTCGTTGGCTTTTCTCTTCTTCCAGAATATGAAAACTGCAATTCCAATTATGATGCCTAAGACGGCAAGTCCTATGACAGAGCCTAGTATAGCACCATTAATGGGTTTTTTCCCTTCAGCAGCAGCAACTGTTTCAGGTTCAGGTTCAACCTGTACTTTTATAAAAGCATGGGAATCGTGCCTTGTCCTGTCCTTCTCATTATTCGCTAGTGAAAAGATCTCGAATGGTAGGTAGCAGTCCCCTGTGGAAGAGTTTAAAGCACTGCGAAATAAAGCAGCTTTACAGGAACAGTTCCTCAAACATGCATCTTTACAGGTATTCATATCAGTGTTTCTAATATCTGTAGTAAATGTGAAATAGTCCACATCTTGAAGTTCCAAAAATTTGTGGTTATTTAAAACATTACAAGTCAGCCTTGTGACCTCAGAGCAACCCAGATTGCCCTGCCTATCATCTATCTGTCTGAAATAGGTAGTTGAATTAGAGTTTGATTTGGGACAACTACACTGCCCCCTTGAGCAAATACCATATCTTCCGCAGACCATTGGGTAATAACACTCGCCGTAAAAACCTGTCAGGAGATCATCCACCTCGTTCCACCCACTTCGCCACTCATACACTTTCAAGTGTCCATCAGACTCCAGTTTCATATATTGAGCTGAGACTACTGGAGTAATGGAAACCAGTATCTGCGGATTGTTGGAATCACTAGAATTTGAGAATAAAGCTAAGCTTCCATTCAAATACATAACATGATTTGAGCTACTTGCATTCAATCCATCAACAGACCTTGAAAAGTATGTTTGGGGAGGATTTGACTCTACAAAAGCAACCAAACCATCGTCGGTAGCAGAGAAAGAAAACAAACCTCCCTCGGTCCAATTTGTTGTTGAAACACTTGCTGTCAGCTTCTTCCCGGGTACTAACTTCTGCCCTGGAACTAAAGAATTAGTTGGGTGATCAAAAGATTGCCAAACAGTTGCATTCTTGGAATCAAACAGAACGAGATTCCCCTCATCTGTCAAGTTTAAGCCAGCAACAGATTTCCTAGCAGTATTTGTTGACCAAGACAAAGTACCATCAGCATCTCGGAGCACCAAATCTCCTTCTGCTGTAAGTTGCAAAGTAGAATTGATCTTAACCGGATTGTTCCTGTTAGCAGACCAAACAACTTGAGGGAATCCAATTGCGGGTTGAGTAATGAAGGAAATACTGTTGGTTTGCACAATGAAGATGGCAAAGAGGTAACTTTCACAATTGCCATTGCAGTAGAAACCACAAGCATATTTTGGACCAAAAGTTCCTCTGAGTAGTATGGCCCTTACTGTTGAGTTATCAGCGAAATCCACTGAATGGTTTGCAGAAACACTGTTGACCCAAGTTGTAGAAAGATCTGCAGTTGGGTAATCAAAAGGTTGGCTGGTTATCAAATGAAAAGAACAACAAAGAATGAAAAAGTAAGGAAAGATCTTGCAAAAAGCCATAAAAGAACAATGGAGGATAAAGAAAACATTCACAGAAGGCAAAGTGCCTTTAGTTCATCATGAAATGAAAACAAATTGAACTTAAATGTAAGATTTTTGGTTGTTTGAAAGAGTCTGAGATCAGTGCATTAAGATATTATTTTGCTTATTATTGACCCATGAAAGCTTTTTCTAATGCTTAATAATGCAAAATATAATAGTGTTCCAGAAAGATACAAGCACCTAGTTTTGTACAACTTGGAGAACTCGAGGACTAAAGGAACGCGTTGACTTTATCCATGTGTTCCAAATTTGCCTCCTTCTCCCTTAATAGTTAATACTAGTATGTAGTAGGCCTGTCCAGTGGGCCGGGTCAGCCCGATCCCGATCCGGCCCGCACCGTCCCGATCTTCCTAAAATAAAATTGTCGGGGTTCGAACTTGGGACGGGGTTTGTGATGGTCCCGTCCGTCCCGCCCCGCCCCCTCTCCTTTTGCAAAAAGAACCGTTGCAATAACAATCAAATTTTGATTTTGATCGTTGTTCAACGGCCATTTTTGGCCCCCTTACCCCCTTAATATTTATTTTTAACCCCTAAGTTAATATATTTAGACTTTAACCCTATTTCTCAATTATAAATACCTCATTTTTCTCACAAATCTTCCTACCATCTTCTAATCTAATTTCTCAATTTATCTCTCTACAATTCTACAAATCTTCATACTATTAAATATTATATCAAAGTTAAAAAATTGGGAGTAAGTTGGAAACTAGCTTGAGGATCATCCATCGAGCAAAGTTTTAATTTTCAACCTCGATTACACGTCGACATTACGTCGGCGTTTGGTACCTTCGTTCCTTCTTTAAATTATTATTGTTACTTTATTTTAATTATCGCACTTAATTTTATTATCTTTAATTATTTATTTTGCATAATTAAAATGAAAGGATTAAGAGGTATGTTTAAGGGTAAGGCTTCTTCTTCGTTCCTTCGTTATTTGCATAATTATGATTGTTACGTTATGCATTGTATCATTTTAATGGCAAAGTGGCTATCACTTCTGACATAGGCCGTAGTACTAACGGTAATGATTATTTAACGGTAAATGTCATTGGATAGATCAAAATTGGTCTATGCAAAAACGTATTTTAGCATATAGATATATTGATGATAGGCACACGGAATGTTTTATTGCACAAAATATTAATGAAATTTTTTATTATTATGGAATAAATAATAAAATTATGACTATTACATTAGATAATGCTTCTTCGAATGATTATGTTATAACACTTTTAAAAGTTCGATTAATTCCATGTTTTCCTAATCATTTTCTTATAAGATGTGCGTGTCATATTTATAACTTAGTTGTAAAGGATTGCCTAAAACTTTTTGAAAGCATTCTTGAAAAAATACAATTTGCTATAAATTTTATTTTTAAAGGTAATAAACTACAAAGACACAAAGAATATAAACAAAATTGTCATGATTGTGGATTACTTTCTAGAAAAATTTCAGCAGAAGTTTCGACTAGGTGGAATTCGATGTATGAGCAACTACTTGTTACTTACGATTATAGACAACCTATAACTTTATTATTTAACACCCATAATACAAATCCAAGGGATATGTTTGTAGATAATAATTGGAAAAATATTTTAGAACTTAATGGATTTCTAGAGAAAAAATTTCAAGCTACTAAAAAAAATTTCTGGTATATTTATTATTTTACTATTTTAAATATGTTATTTTATATAACTCTAATATTTTTGTTACTTAATGAATATTAAAGAAAATAATGGATTAATGAATATTGTTGTCCCTAATATCTGAAGTAAACGTGAAATATCCACATCTTCAACTTCCAAAAGTCTCTGGTTATTTGAATCACTACACGTCACCTCAGAGCAACCAAGATCAGGCCGTCTATTATTTATTGGTCTGAAATAGGTAGTTGAATTAGAGCTTGTGGGACAACTACACTGTCCCATAGTGCAAATGCCGTATCTTCCACAGACCGTGGGGTAATTGCACTCGCCGTGAAAACCTTTCAGGAGGTCACCCACATGGTTCCACTGACCTTGCCACTCGTACACTTCCGTTGGACTTAAGTTTCATATATTGAGCAGAGGATGCTGGACTAATAGAAACCAGAATCAATGGATAGATCGAATAAGCAAAAAAAATATTGGATATGTAAAGCACGTACGAGAATAGTAAATAATTATTACAGTGATTAAAAGGATAAACAACAAAGATTATAACAACAAGTTGTCAATCTCTTGATCTTGCATTGGAACTTCAAATCTGGATCTTGTATTCATAAATACAAGAACATGAACTGCTACACTTGTGGCTTGTAGAACCGCTTAGAATCCGAACGGTTAGAGTCCTTTGAGATTCAAATTCACACTTGAAACACTTAGCAACCAATTAGATAATCACAGCACCACCGGCTGAGTCGAGAGATGATTCTCTGTCTTTAAGACAAGATTGCCCCCGTATATAGGCTTTACGGAAGTGTGTACAATAGTCTCCCAAGATGAAATAACAAACTATCAAATGTGCAAAGCCTACACAAATGATCTCAGCGAAGAACACAAATAATGAAGATTGCTAAGAGAATGATTGCTTATTAGAAAAACTGATATCTTTGTGGTATTGTTAACTTGTAAGTATGTTCATATGTTCCTTTCTGTTCATCTATAGAATTGAGTCAAAGGCCTCAATTTATAGGTGTGCAAGATGGTCTTTCAAATGCCCTATAATGGCATTCAATTACCATGTAATGGATGACATTTAACCCCCAAGTAATGCAATAACATAATGGTCTAAGTAATGGCCATTATTGGGTGGATCCAATGTCATTGAAACCACCTCAACAACCAAACCTTTGGGATTCCGTCGAGCAGTCACTGCCAATGAAGCGCCACGGCGCTAATTCAGCCAGAAACTCACGATGCTCACTGCCAATCAGGCGTCGCGGCCCTTCTCGGCTTCGCAGCCCTTTTCCGACCCGTACCATCTTACACTTCGCACAGTCCTTCCTTCGTTTACGAACATGGAACACTTGTTATT
The DNA here is from genome assembly GCA_029783415.1 of Anisodus acutangulus. Taxonomy (NCBI): domain Eukaryota; kingdom Viridiplantae; phylum Streptophyta; class Magnoliopsida; order Solanales; family Solanaceae; genus Anisodus; species Anisodus acutangulus. The sequence continues at coordinate 49,441,564 of CM056491.1, forward strand.
TAGCCAATAATCGTCCATCATTCTATGTCTCAAACATTTCACTTACGTACCAATATCTCTTTCATTAACAAAATTTATGATATTTGGCACTAAGATTGCATGTGTGTGAAAATGACATTTTCGACGTGTGGGGCCCCAATTATTCGAGTCATAAATAATGGGATAAACTTAATTCCACATTAATAAATTTCCAACAATCCCATCTTGAAATAGATTTTGGCGCACACACAAGTTGCCTCCTTTCATCAATCTTATAGCGAAAAGTTATTGCATCAGGAGATGTAGCTTCCTCTTTGAACCTTCCCTAGTTGAATACCATCGGACTTACTTACTGCGCGGTGAACGTGATGTCTTGAACCGTCAGTGTTTAATGTAAGCCAAGACAATGGTACAAACACAATACCTCACATTTATTCGTTTCTTCTTATTGTTATGTCCGTTGTGTCCGTGGACACACTTGGATTCTTAAGTATGTTCACTTGAGGTGGCTTGTCCTTGCACTTAAATAGGTGATCTCCTACAAGGTATCCTGCTATACCCCACTTCACAAGTATTAGGAATCATTAAAAGTTTCCCCAACCTTAACCTCAACCGTTTGAGGATCGTTAAAGGTTTGGAAGCTTAACATTTACCCACCATGTAGGTAGCACTTTAATGTCTATCGCGGGAACGGCTTTGGATTTATGTTTCTTTACCGAAATCATAATCCGAAGCGTTCTTGCTTCCACCGAAGCGCTCAACTATACCTTTTGCAGCTTAGTTTTCCTATTGAACCAAATTCTTGGGATCTCTAGTCAGTTTGGTTGGGTTACTACCGCAAAGGTTCGTATTGTTTGGGTTTTAAGCTCATTCCCTTAGACAGGCAGAACTCTTGATCTTCGGGTAGTCTCTTAGTTAAAGGGTCCGCTATATCATTTGATTAGTAATCAAGGAAGTGACATCGTGATGATAAACTGTCATACGGTCTTATGTCTCCGACAGATCCGACAGATATGTCCAGACGCCGTCATCCGTGCCATTTTCTGAAGCCGACCGGTTAGCCGCAGTGTATAACTGCCGAAGGCACGAGTTTCTCCCAATAAGGGACATCCTCTAAGAGGTCGTGAAGTTACTCAACTTCTTTCATCCTTTGTTTAAAGCGATAAACTTCGATTCCATCATGAATCGACCGATGCAAGTTTGCTTAGAAGATTTTTTAAGACCCATCATACACATTTACTTGTGGCATTAATGTTCTTCAAATCTGATGTCCGGTTTGCATCATTGTGTTCTCCCAGAACCGCTGGACATCCAGAATACCATAATCCATAGATAAGCGATCATTTCAAACATCGTCATATCCGATTTAACGCCTTCTATCGATCATTTTTAGAATCACGAGTGAACATTAGTTCAACTGGTCTACTTTGTAGGCCGATACCAGATTGGTTGTAGTGTGTAACATACATTGAACTACATGTGACCTGCGCATATCGCTCATGGTATACGGATGCACCATGATTTCAATCAATTCTATAATTCTTATCCATTAGTGGCTTCAACGAGACTGTCAACTAACTCACAAATGAGTTTAGATTAAGACCAGTCCGTTAGATGTCTTAGAAATCCCAATTCCTAAGATGTCATTTGTGGTACCCATATCTTTCATATCGAAACTTTGTTTCAATATGACTTCCACTTTCAGACTGTTGGTTTTCCAACGATTGACTTTCTAACTTCAGAGTCAATGTTTCTGTTGTCAAATTCATTATTTCTGTTTTATCTGAAACTTCCATGACCAAAATGTAAACATTTCAGAGACCAAAATAAAAGTTCAGTAAGAAGCCCAATAGTCCAACAAACCAACTCTGATCCTCCCCTTCCAACTCTCTGGTTAAGAAGGCGGCATCAACATCCATGTCACGCAAGACTACAATGGCCCTGGATGTTAAGTTATTCACAGGGGAGCACATGTCCAAGTAACCGAGGCCTTATACTCGACAGTATATCCATCTATTTTGTACTCAATTTGAGTATCCACTTTTACAACCCATAAGTTCTTTTCTCGGAGGAAGGTCAACCATTACACAAGTATGGTTCTATCTGATGGAATCTATTTCTCTCTCTGTAGCTTCTTTCCAAAGCAGCGCTTCTGGAGATGACAATTCTCTGTTAATTGTCCATGGTTCATTCTTAACCATACAAGCTAGAAGGCCTGGAACAAGTCTTTGTCCCATCTTTGCTCTGTCTCGGTACAACATCTAGAATCCCTGAGTTCTGTAGATCTAGAATATTAAGTTTCGGATAGTCAGCAACTTCTGAGTCCTATAGATACGGAACGTCTAGTTCCGGACAGTCAGGCACTCGTGGGTTCTTGTTAACATCGATCAATTACTTCTTTTTCCTTCTCAAGGAAAGTTATCTTCAAAGAATTCAGCATTCTTTGACACCAAGAGGCGATAGGCACTACTGTTATTTGCAGATCTAGTGGATATGCAATTTACAGTCTTAGATCCAACTTGACCTGTTTTGGTATTCCAACCTCTACCAAGTCACCCCACAACACAACATTTATAGGTAGGATCCTTTCCATATTTCACACGGAGGGTTATCATTATCCTTATGCGTAGTTCTATTGAGAATCGCATTAGCCGTAAGGATCGCCTTGCCCCACATATTTTGGGCGTACGACTTTGTGCTTGGCTAATACCGTTAGACTGAGGTGAGTAATGAGCAGTCGTTTGATGAACGATGTTTCACATTCTCCCCCTTTATCACTACGAATTCCTCAATCTGTAGGATTAGTAGATTTTCAACTACTATTTTGTAGCTCTTATCTGCTTCAACAGCTTCATCTTTGCTTTTCAACAAACAAATGATGCAATATGTTGTACCATCATCAATGAAAGTCACAAAGTACTTGTATCCCCCCTCTATTTTGTATAAACTTCAAATCACCCATGTAGTTGTGACTAAGTTCTAGAGGAGCGGTGCTTCTTTCGCTATTCCTTTGACGGAACTTGTTTCCCCCTCCCCTCTATTTTGTACAAACTTCAATTCACCCATGTAGGTGTGACTAAGTTCTATAGGAGGAGTGCTTCTTTCGCTATTCCTTTGACGGAATGGAAAGATGATTTTGCCTCTTCGCCTACCTCACATTCATTTTGAGGGTTTATGTCGACAGAAGGCAACAATCTCAATTTCGTTAGCTTTTGAATGAATTTCTATTTAACGTGTCTTAATCTATGATGGCATAGATGCACGAATTACAAATATATCATTCATTTAGATACAGACATATTGTACAATTCTTAGTTATTACAGACCTGTTGGACTAGTCTCAAACCAGCTTGACCAACAGCGTCCCTTGAACCAAGTTTTAGACATGTATCACCTCCTTTTAGAGTGATCTCATTCCCTGAAGTCCTATTGAGGACAACCTATCCAGTCCCTTCTACTTTAGAGGTGGTGTTGCTTCACATGAACAACCTTTTGCCCGTGGTTAGGGCGTAACCGGATCATATGTGATCTGGATACTCTGGCCCACTCCAGTTGTTTTGGCAGACTGAGTGTCCAATTTCTTTTCTGCCTTTCTTTTGGCCTCCAGATCATTTAAGACCTGGAAACTTTGGCCCACCTTACTAGGTGTCCATTACTTTTCTGCATTTCTTCTGGCCTTCAGATTATTTAAGACCTGAAAACTCCGGCCCACCTCATTAGGTGTCCATTACTTTTCTGCCTTTCTTTTGGCCTTCAGATCATTTAAGACCTAGAAACTCTGGCCCACTCCAGTCGCCCGTAGGCTTTGTATGACTGAGTGTCCAATATCATCCTATCAAATAAAGGATCTTCTGTCAAACATTGTGATAGGTTCAACGTCTTAAGATAAGCCATTATCTTTTAGTCTTCTTTTTTTTAGATTGGTGCCCAGACAATTCCTGGCGCTTACTTAAGAGTGGTAACAGTTTTCGCACAGTCAATGGATCTCTATCATTCGTATGTGCGAACATACTTTACACACTTGTAATAATTACACTCAAAAGAACCGATCTTTTAAGTTTTGTTTATAATAGTCCAATATTTATACGGGAAGGAATAAGATTCAATATCTGATTTTAGAGTGTAGGGAATATGAGTTTTTAATGAAAATACTTTTATATTTCCAGCCTTGCTTTACACACTTTTATTCAGATATTAACTAAACACATTATAGATAAGGAAGGATAATTAACTTAGACCTTTTGAATTCTGGCTCACTTCAGTTAGACTGGATGTCCATATCCTCCTTATCATAATTCAGATCCTTTGTCTAGGACAGATAAATGTATTTTGCTACATGATAGAACATCATCATCAGCCTTCTCCTCTTGTCCAGTTGACATCCTCAGCCTCTCGTGGGCACTTATTTCCACCACCCTCGGGAGTGGTGACACCAACCCGTCCTTGATCTTTAGCCGTACTAGCATGACTATCAGCAGTATCTTGAAGCTCATCATCAGATCCAGAGATCTCACCTTTGACGAAAATAAATTTGTAATTGTCGTCAAAGAGAGAACCAAAACTAGGACCAGATTTGAAAGCACGGTTGTTGACAGAGACAATGTTTGAACTGTTAACAGAACTGTCAACAGAATTGTTTTCAAGAAGAAAATCACATCCAGATTTGGGACCATATCTGCTGGCAAAAATCTTTCGAGCACTAATACAATCTTATCTTAAAATTATTGGATATGTAAAGCACGTACGGGAATAGTAAATAACTATTACAGTGATCGAAAGGATAAACAACAAAGATTACAACAACAAGTTGTCAATCTCTTGATCTTGTATTGGAACTTCAAATATGGATCTTGTATTCAGAAATACAAGAATATGAACTGCTACACTTGTGGCTTGTAGAACCGCTGAGAATCCGAACGGTTAGAGTCCTTTGAGATTCAAGTTCACACCTGAAACACTTAGCAACCAATTAGATAATCACAACACCACCGGCTGAGTAGAGAGATGGCTATCTGTCTTTAAGACAAGATTGCCCCCGTATATAGGCTTTACGGAAGTGTGGACAATAGTCTCCCAAGATGAAACATCAAACTATCAAATGTGCAAAGCCTACACAAATAATCCCAGCGAAGAACACGAATAATGAAAATTGCTAAGAGAATGATTGTTTATCAGAAAAACAGATCTCTTTGTGGTGTTGTTAACTTGTAAGTATGTTCATATGTTCCTTTCTAATCATCTATAGAATTGAGCCAAAGGCCTTAATTTATATGTGTGCAAGATGACCTTTCAAATGCCCCATAATGGCATTCAATTGCCATGTAATGGATGGCATTTAACCCCCAAGTAATGCAGCAACGAGTTTATCGCTTTAGACAAAGCAGGAGAAGAAGTTGAGTGGCTTCACTACTTCTTAAAGGATGTTCCTTGTTGGGACAAACCCGTACCTTCGGTGATGATTCACTACGACAGCCAGTCGACTTTAGGAAGGGCACGAAGTTCTATATACAACGACAAATCTCGTCATATTCGACGGAGACATAAGACCGTTAGGCAGCTGATCACCATGGGTATAATATCAATTGATTACATAAAATTAAAGGATAACATAGCATACCCACTGACAAAAGGCATACCTAGAGATTAGATATTTTGTTTGTCTAGGGGAATGGGCTTAAAACCCAAGCTTTTAGGACGGACCAATACGGTGGTAACCCAACCTTACTGACTGGAGATCCCAGGAATTTGGTTCAATGGGAAAACTAAGCTGTAAAGGTTCAGTTGAGCGCTTCGGTGGAAGCAAGAGCACTTTGGGTTATGATTTCTGTAAGGAACATAAACCCAAAGTCGTTCCCGCGATAGACGTTAAGTGCTATCTGCAGTGTGGGTAAAGGTTAAGCTTCCAAAACCTTTAATGATCCTCAACGGTTGAGGTTAGGTTTGGGGAAACTTTTAATGGTTCCTAACACTTGTAAAGTGGGGTATAACAGGATACATTGTAGGAGACCTCTTATTTAAGTACGAGGACAGGCCGCCTAAAATGAACGCACTTAAGAATCCAAGAAGTGTCCACGACAACGGACAAAACATTACGTGGAACAGAGTAAATGAGGTTGTTGTGTTGGTACCATTGACTTGACTTACACTAAACATTGACGGTTCAAGACATCACATTCACCGCGCAGTAAGTAAGTCCGATGGTATTCAACTATGGAAGGTTCAAAGTTGAAGCTACCTATCCACATGCAACATATGTCCGCTGAAAGATTGCTGGAAATAGGCACCTTGTGAGTGCGCCAAAAATCTCTTTCAAGAGGGGATTGTTGGAAATTTGCCTTTGATGGGTATTGCGTCCACCCATCTTTAATGACTTAAACACTAGGGTTCCGCATGTTGGAGACTTTGATTCTTCACACGTGCATAATCTACTGAGTGAGTAGATGACCGTATGGCCAAGGATCGTCAAATTTCGTTAAGAAATGAAAGAAATATTGGTCCACAAAGTAAGGTGTTTGAGACATGAAAAATATGGTGGGGAAAGGAAGAATTGTTCATTTTATAAGCCTAAAAAATGGATAATGGTTTGGGACCCAAGGGTTAACTCATGTGTTTGAATGAGGGAGGACCTAGGTGTGCTTGGGTTCGAGCATAAGCCCACACGCGCATCGCTGCCGCCCGTCCGGTCCGGTCCGGTCCGGGCTCGGTCTCGGGTCATGGGTCATGGGCCTTGGGCTTCTTCTGATATTATCTTTTGGACCTAAATTGCTTAATATTTACAGTTTGGTCCCTAGAGTTTCAAGAAAGATAAAATTGGGAAGAGGTTCCAGCGACGGAAGGCAGAAAGTCTTTTGTGTTGGTTTTGGAGCATTGAATCTCCATTACTTTGTACATGAATTCAGGCATTTACTTGGCGGAATGTAACTCCTCACTAAGTGTCATTACATGGCTATTAAAAGCCATTAGTTGGCTAGTTGAGAAGCCACCCTCCTTATACTATAAATTGAGGCATTTGGCTCAATTGTTTGGGACTTGAGAAATTTTCAGAAATCTTCCTCTTCCTCTCTAGTATTATTTCATTACAGAGTGTCATCACTCGACTCAACGAAGTTTTAAAGTGATTGTAATCGTTCTTATTTCCAGTTTGTTGTAATCGTGAGTAGTTTATCCTTTTGGCTATTGTAATATTTACTTCATGTTTACTGCAATTGTTGTAACTCACAAAATTTTCAAAATAAACTTCAAATTTTGGGATTGGTATAATAAAATATTCACGTTTACGAGATCATCTTGTTACTCTCTATTATATCTTTATAGTAGATCGCTCAACCCGATTTCATTTAAGGGGGTAGCATAAGTTTTACGAAATGTGTATGTTGAATGTGACGATTGGTTCGTTGCTCCAAACATGACTATATTGAACACATTCTGGCAATAATGTTTGAAGACACATGCGATATGTGTCACTCAGGGGGCACGCCGAACCCCTTCCATTGAAAAATTTCACTATATATATAAAGTCATTACTTTTTATATACATACTAGTAGATATTATTCCCTTGATTTTTTCATGTACTTATTTCTTTATATTTTGAAATCCCTTAGTAAAAATTTTAGTTCCGCCGCTAGTTCATCAAATTAGTTACTTTTTGAGCAATTGCGCAGGCTCCAAATGGAAATGAACAACTCCTGTTTTCTGAAGATATCTGCCGCGTATATTACATACGTTTTACAGGCGAGAGAAAAGAGCTTTGCATCAAGTCAATATCAATAGAAAGACATGTGAGGGGTGCTTCTCACTAATTATGTCTGAACCTTGAATGAACTACACATTCTTCGATACCTCATATATATATTTTTTTCATGATAAAAAATATTGACAGGATAAAAGTGATTAATTGACAAACTTACTTGAAATCAAAGCAAAAGCCCGTCTAAAATACAATTTCAAACCTGTTTTACAAGTAAACTAAAGATCTGTAACATTCGTCGACACCTACTAAGGCCATTAGCCCATTACAATGGAGAGATAGGAAAAAATCTATCTATATATATAAAGCAGGGACTTCAGCCCGCTTACGTGACATATTTATCTTTTTCTCTATTTTCTTTTAATCTCTTTGCTTAACTGATTAATCTTGACTGTTTAACCTTAAAACTCCATGGAACTCGCTAGATAATGTTTCTTAGAAAATGCGTGGACGAACTTTGGGTCACGTGAAGATGTGAACTCCATCGAAGTTATGTTTAACATCTTAATTAGGGTTCTTCCTCTTTTTCTTTTCCAGGTAAATAAGGCATTGTTCTTTTCCTCTTCTTCTTCCCACACACCAGAGGTAAAATTACTCCTTGTGTCTTCAATAATTTAATTGTTTTTCGTTGCAGTTCTGAAGTTCGTATCTTTCCATTGCTTTGCTGTTCACTAACTGAACTAATTCTCCAGAAGCCATGAAACATGGATACATCAACGACTTTGTTCATGTTGATTTAATTATGTTTTATGCACTCTTTTTCCTTTAAGTTGAGTGATAAATTTTCATATTGAATTTATATTTGATGTAACGTATTATGGAGATTTGAGTCTTTGACACTATGGGCGGCGTCGATCTTCTTGATCTGGTGTTTGTTGTACTAACCATTCATCTTTGTTTTGTTTTTATTTTATGGGTATATGCTGTTTAGCGCTCATTCTTTTTCGGCATGTCTACACATAATTTTCTTTGTATATAAGCTTGTGAAAGTCTATATGGGATCCTATTATTGTTTGCTTTCATTCATGTCTCTGAATTTATAATTTCATCTTGTGCACTTTGTTTATCTTTATAGATATTGATGATCATCTTATTTCTTTTATTCTCTATGCCAGATTCTTTTTCCTATGGGCTGGTAATCATTAATTAGTGATAAGTTATGGCTCTCTGGAGTCAATCTTATTCCGTGGACACATTATATATGATGCAAACAATTAAGTAAGCTCTACACTTACGAGGACTGCTATATGTACCTTTCTCTAACGGTCTTCAGGGTTGCTGAAACGAAACTTAAAGAGGTTAAATACAACCACACTTATTGTATCTCTTCTCCTCATGTTTTTCTTTTGTTTTTTCTACATTGCTTTTCTTCGATTTTTTATGGATGTTTTGCTCTACTGACGAATTTATAAAATGTTTTCTTAATTGAAACAAGATTCTTTACTTGTATCTATTCTGGCAGTTAAAAAGAAAAGTCAGTTTCGATCCATTTCAATGCTTGGTTTCCATCACTTGCTGCTCCAGAAAGGACTTCAAAACTGATCACATTTTCTCCAACTTATTTGGGCACTAGACTCACGAAGATCTCCCTGAATGTGAAATTAGGCGTATCCGTTTAAACATATGTATCGATTCTTACCATTAAGCAATAGTTTATTGTTGAAAAACTATATTCTTATTCACGCTCAAATTTATGAATTCTTAGATATGAAGTGGACGAGGGATTTTTAATAAGTGCTCTCACATTTGGAATTGAATAACGGAGTTCTTAATTGTTGGAGTTGTTCTTAATCTTTATTCCCCTTATTAGTGTTTGTAGGGATCTTTGAAAACTTATATGAGGAATAAACAAGAATGATAACTTAAGCCAAGTTGTTAGAAGTTTGATACGTTTTCTTGACTTTTGATGATGATATATGCTGAGAGACGCTTTTGATGCGTGAAGGGGAGCCTTGGTGTAACAGGTAAAATTGTTGTCATATGACCAGGAGGTCACGGGTTTAAGTTGTGGGAATAGTCTCTTGTAGAAATGTAGGATAAGGTCGCGTACAATAGATCTTTGTGTTCCGGCCCTTCCCCGAACCTCACCGGACCCCATGCATTATGTACTGGGCTGCCCTTTTTTCACGTTTGGTGTGTATTTTTTTGTGTTCAAGTCATTTTCATGAGCATATGATTTTGGTATGTTTGGGAGTTGGGACTGAGATAATTATAATTGTATATGACTTTGTTAAAACACGTATGAGTAGCATCCTTTTCAGTAAAGAATGTGTTAACCTAAGGTGTCTAGGAGGGTTAGATGATAGTATGTGTCATGTTGTACGTGTTTTGTTCTTTTAGGGGTGGGCTTTAATCGGTTAAAACCAGGACAAAACTGACCGAACCGAAACTTTGGTTTTTTCGTTTCGGTTTATTCAATTTTTCGGTCGGTTTCGATTTATAGTTTCTTAATTTTGATTTTTCAGTTCGGTTTTCATGGAAAAACCGATACACCGAATTACCGAACTTATATATATGTGTGTTATTTCTGATCTCATTTACCTGTTGGAGTTGCGGATGTTGCAATACTTTCGTAGAATGCATCAAGATTGGGTTAAATTATTCGAAAATCCAATTATCCTTTCTCGATGAACCCGACCCGCCTCTGGTCTTGATTCCAGCAGTGCATTCATGGTATCGCATAAAGTGAAAGTATTGTGATTATGTCAATTCATCAACCAATTTAGTGAATTATCGGTGATTGGGAATGTCGCACTGAGCCAAATTCTATATAAGATAGTTACCTTTTCGTCACGGGCGATGGACGAAAGTAAGCCAAGCAGAATGTTCAACTTCATAATGTTAGAGAAACATGTACATTTGTTTCATTTCTTTGGCGTTCTATGATCACACTGACATTGTTGATGGTTATTAATTATATGGAGAGGAACTCAATGTGGACTTTCAACAAGTAATTTTGCTGAATCTTTAGATTATTACCAAAATATAGGAATTTGTTATTGCTAAAAGTTTAATATTAATCATTATTTCCCAGGGTGACCAACAATTTGATGTATTTCCTTTCTTTAGTAAGAGATGGATTTGTAATAGTTATTCTACTTGTTTAGCTCTCTATCTACATCCTTGCATGTTTTTTATTCAATGTTGAATATAACATTCGTCGGTTTGATTATGGCATTTTTTTTTTTACATTTAGTGAAGTAACTTCTAAAAGAGATTGCTTATGATAATTGTTACGTTACTTCACTAAACAGTTGTGATTAAAAATTTGACTAGTATTTGAATAAATGCGGATGAAAATTTCATAGAAATACAATGTAGAAAATCTGTTTAACAAAAATGGGCCCCTATGGATTTATGTATGGGATGAACTGATCTATCTTTTTACCAACAATAATAATGAACAAAAGCTTCTTTCAAGCCCAAATATCAGCATTGCCAGCAATCACCTAGTAATCATATCACAATCAAACAGTTGTCAATCATATCTTACACATGCAGACGACAAAACAGCGTTGCCTAGTTTATCAGTATAACAAGCATTGATGAAAAGAAATAAAGCAACATCCCATTTCCTCCAACTATTATGGTATGTCTTGTGAGCAAAGATAGATATTGTTCGTGGAAAATAAAAAAATGCTAACCAGGAGTATATAGCTTCACTAAAGTAGGATGCCCAACGTCCATTTTTGTGATTTGAAGAATTCTTTTATCTGATATACCTTTATTATCTTTTAATAAGTTAGTTCACCAGACTAAACAATAGAGAAATTTATATTGAAGTTTGAAGGTCATAATTGAGCTAGCTACGACAATAGAAAGCGATTTCCCCGTCGGATGCAACATACAGAGATCATCAGAGCATTATAGTTCAGAAGCTTACTAGGTTTGCAAATGCAGATAATGTAGTATGGGAACTTCAAGGACCATCATCTTGATCTTCCAATTCTTCAAGAATAACATACTTTGCAGCTGCATTTTGCGTTGAGGATTGTGACATTTCATCTTCACTGAGATTACCTTTCTGTAATTTGTCGTACCTGAAAAGCACAAGTGGAAAACAAATTTAATATCATCTAACAATTCAAGACTTCTGCGATCACATAGGCACAAACATCTTCTTATGGAGCACAAAAACTTGTCTGCCTTATGATGCAACATGAATCGGGTTTCTATAAACATCAAGTAAAATAACAGATTCAGCAGGTGATAACAGGCAAATGAAACAGATCTAGCGACTGGAGTTCATACAAAAGTAGACATTCCAAGTCTCCACTAAAATCACCATTTTCGAGTAACTATTTACTTTTACAACCCCTTGCTCCACTAGTTTTGCAGGAAGGAACATTTATTCTAAAAATAAGGAAGGGTCAACTATTTTTTCAATTTAATCATACAATATGCTTCTCATAACGACCCTATCCTATTTTGCAAAACCAGTTATTAACATGTACGGTTTGACTAGGTGTTGTCGCTTAACTGAAATACATAGTTTCCTGTAAAACTCTGGCCATGCTATGGAAGAAATTTCGAAGAACTAGTACAAATACTAGACAAGTTGAAATTAAATGCAAAGCGGTGTCCAAAAATAGAAAATTATTCCCAGCGAATATGCACTAGTTTTGTAAGAACTCAATTACTTTTTATCAAGGATTAAAAGAGTTAAATCGACCTAGACATAGGGTCGGTTTGGTACGAAGGAATACATTTTCTGGAAAATACTTTCCAATTTTCCCATGTTTGGTTAACTAAATATGTAGGAAATCATTTTCTTGAAGAAAACATTTTCCTTTTTTTGGATAGCCATGGCGTCTGGGCCAATTTGTGCTCACCTCGACTAATTCCACGGAGTACCCGCTACCTGCCACCAATACAGTTACCGAGTAACTCTATCCACTAAGGCTTGGATGCGAAGAAATCACCTAATATTTTTTACTCCGCTGGATTTGATCCTGAGACCTTATGGTTCTCCACCCATTTCATTGACCACTAAATCACACCCCCTTAGGTTTGAAGAAAACATTTTCCCTTAATTAGTGGAAAATGACTTCCCTAGAAACCCAAGGGAAGTCATTTTCCAGGTCAAAAATATAACAATTCTATTGCCTTCTATGGTGCTAGACGCCCGTATTCTCCTTTCTCCCTCCTCCTGGTGGTCCCAATTTTTTTATTCACTCATTCCACCTTGTCAAATTTTACTTGCCCAACATTTACTTTATATAAAAGTCTTAGGTTATATGGTAGGTAAATAATCCCTATGCTACTAAGTAAATATTCTATAAATATCTTAAAGTATCCTATAAAATATAATACTTCTATAAGAATTTCCTTACTACAATAAATCTAGACATATATTCACCTAATATTCTAACAAGCCCCCTCAAATTCAAAGTGGGAACCAACTTGAGTTTGCACATTTTGAAAACATAGAAAGTTGATGCCAAAATCTTGTGGGAATAGTGCATAACCACCAAAAAGAAAAGCGGTGCTAGAAGTTGCTCCTTGCACTAGACACAAAAATGAATATATTCTCAATCACTGGAAAAAAAATTGTTGCAGAACTCCAGGAGATTGTCAATGTAACTTGCATAAGCAAAACAATGAGAAATTCAAGGTTTAGGAGGGTGTCGGTAGCATAAAGAGTAGTAGTGTCGGTAGCCAGAGAGATGAACCGTGCTTGAATGATCCTAGAAGGAGGAGTGTAATTGAACACCAAAAGAAAGAACACAAGAAGAAAACATTGACCCAACACGGCACAGCACGCCAATAGAAGAAGCTATTTGAAATTTTGAATCTCTATCAAGATCGTAGAGGCTCTGATATCATGTGAAAGTATAAAAGCTTCTTGTTGACTTGATTAACATGTACAAGATGTGCTCCTTATATAGGAGTCTTAAGCTATATATAATGTGATAGGTAATCAATTCCTATGCTAATAAGGTCAGTATTCTATAATTAAATACAGAGTAATCCTTTTTTTTATAAGGTAAAAGTATTATTGAAAGAATTAAATACAGAGTATCCTAAAGAAACCTATAGAATATTTGATAAGAATTTCCTTATTCAAGTACATTGAATCTAGGGTGCATGAAATTCTAGACATATTTTCACTTAGTATTCTAACACCTAATATGGCACACATTCAAAATGTGAACATCAAGTTTAGTGTATATTTAACTTAGGCTAAGTAGCTCATCTTAAAAGAGGAATAGCAAGTCCAGCATCAAATTAATCAAAAAGAGAAAGCATCCAACTAGTAGCAATGGAAAAGCTTATCGTCACCAACAAACAACTGAACTTAACCAACAGATGTTCAAGAACTGACAATATATAATGAGGAAATTTACTGCACTCCGTACAACAACAAAAACTTTATACGAACTAAGGCTGAAGAATTGACGTGATAAATAATGGTAGACATCTGCAGTAGATTATTAAAGATAAAACTTATCTAATTTTAACAGCAGTTGGGAGACAATAATCACAAGATAACTTCATGCAAAAATACGAGATCTCAAATACTTACTTGTACCAATTAAACAAACTGACACCAAGCATAATTGTCATGAGACCCACCCCTTTCATCCAGGTAAACTTATCATGGAAATAAAATACAGCAACCTGAAAATGCCACCGACGCAATTACCAATTAGTTTCAGCAACTGAAGCAACAATGGATTCCAGAAACCAGAGAAACTTTTCAACTAATGAAAACTGATTTTATATCAGTCTAATGCGATTTTTTTTTAAACTGGTAATGTTATCAGTCTAATGAAATTGAAGATACACAGTGGCTTGAAGTGAAGATATCTAGTAAAATGGAGTCTCTGGGCAATAAATGAGATCAACATCTGTAGGTGAAAAATTGCAGTTACGTCATGCTCATGGGCGAGCATGCATTCCCCGCTTGATAGTCATGGCATGATCCAGTGATCTCTTACGTTATATCATACATACGCCACCGAATGTACTTGAAATGGACATTTAATGGAACATATATTTGCTAAACTTTCTTTCTAATTTTCGGAGAACGCAATGTCTTACAGTCCAAGTTCCTTGAAACAGTTAAATCTTATTTGAATGGAAGGAGCTTGAGCTGTAACAACTTATTCACTTAAACTGCTATCAGAGAACTGATGAAATGTGATTAAGTAAATCAGTTACTCAGCTACATTATTTTACTTAAGAAAGAAACATAGATAAATTGGTTTTTAGCTTATACCACGATAGTGACAGCCTCCTTTACGACTCCTGCTATTGTCACTGTTACTGCACTAGTAACGGAGACAAGAATATATTCCGTCAACACCTGCAGCAAACAAACAAGCAGAGAAAGAAAATTACATGTCAGCGCATGGAAGGTTTATCAACTTTTTTATTGCTTCTATATATTCTGGTATTTTAGTAGAGAACCACTTTCTGCGGACAAAAAAGAGCCAGTAAAAGAAATCTACCACTAGCATTTTGGATAATCAACAAGTTGAACTAATTGATGTTGAGTTAGATACATGCATACCATAAAGAAAGCCAAGGTTCCACCAAAAAGCATCAGCAGACAACTTCTAGTTATGTGCCATGAGCTATCGAAGTAACTGCTGCTTCCAAACTCTTGCCATGGATCAAAAATAAGAGACAGCATAGCAGTTGAAAGAGCCATTACTGGAGTAACGTAGCTCATTAGTGTGAGTGGATTTTTTAAACCTGAAAAAACCGAAGCATGTCACATACAATGTATGTCCAAGCTACACTATGAATAAATTCGTTTTCAGAGCTTTGAAGTTTTGCCATAAATTGCTGATAGTCTTACCGTAGATTTCTCTCTTTATGACAGTTTTTTGTCAGCGCGCACCAGTTGGATGGAGTAAAGGAGAATGAACACAAAATAGACGAAGTGAGCCCAAGTATGAAAATACTTAAAAAAACAAATTCACTTCTAACAATTTCTGTGATCCTACCTGCAGAAGTATCTGAGTCATAGTCCAGCGGAAACCAGACATAACAGCAGCAAGCATAACAAAGATAAACCCCCAAAACTCAAACTCTGTTTCCTTTGCAACTGCATTATCAATCAATAAAGGTCAGATGTGCTTATTGAACATATCAGATCTACAGACAACAGAATTAGTCACAACGTAATAGAGTTAGCTAAGCACTCAAAAAATTGAAGATAACGAGGTAGTCAAATGGACAGATAGTTTTGAAGAGAATAACACAAACTAATTCAGCCTTTTCTAATAAATTCATCCATGCTGTGTGAGTTCCATTTTTCTCGGTTTTCTTTTATCTACATTCAATGGAACTATTCATTAATAAGTCGTGACATTTCTCTAAAATTACTCTTTTTTTAACAACAATGGTGTCCAAGTCGGCTGGCACGCATCTCGGCTATTCCACCCGGCATCTTATACCTCCCACCAACACAAGTACCAAGTAACTCAACCCTCCAAGGGAGACAGATACGAAGAAATCACCAAGTATTTTTTGCTTCTACTGGAATTTGAACCTTGGTTTCCAAGGTTTGCACCAACTTCATTGACCACTAGGCCACACCCTTGGGTGCAATTACTCTTTTCATCTCATTTGTTACGATTTTTTCTACTCTTTGCTTTAGTGGTTCTAGTAGTGCTTCTTTCAATTGATTGCACCCTTGCAGAATTATAACAAACATTGTGAATGGTCTTAACCTATTTCTTCACACTACCATGTGGAACCACTACTCTATCGCTACACTCATCATTTTCAATACTTGTATATTGTACCTTCTCCTTTCTTGTTCAACATGGTATCCATCTCAACTTTCTCATTCCAGGGAGTATTTGTATAAATATATTTTCAGCCACCTTATAGTTGAAAGGAGAATGTGTCCAAGCAAAAAATAAAAGTAGAGAGAATAGAAAATCAGATTGTTAAGTATGAAATAGCAGTTTTAGAAACTTTAGCCCCAAGTATGATTTTTAAAGGCTACAGCTGAGAGAAAGGAGAAGCGTAACTGAAACAAATAAAATCCATATCAAGTCCAGAGTATTTCGGGCCCACCCTTATTATATTTTAACATAAAATGATAGTAGTCAGTTATATTGATCATAATGGTTAAAACATGATAGGAAACAACAAGTCCAAAAGACATGTAGATTCAAAGCACTACTTTTACCAGAAATAAATGAGAATTATTGATGTGCTTTAAGAACAATGGCAGATAAATAGGGAGATTATCAAAATTTAAGAAGCTAGAGGATGGCCCAGCGGTTGAGGCCAAACCTGGAGATCCCAGGTTTGAGTTCCTACAACACTAGGTGTGAATCCATTGGTTCCGGCATTGGTAAGTCGAATTACCTTCGCAACTGTGCTTGTGGGCCGGACAAGCTGCCTAGCGTGTACACAACTGATATTCCCAAAAATAAAATAAAAAATACAAGAAATACCAACACAAGTGATATGCTAGTAAGTGTACAGGGTACCTGTTAATAATACTCCAATAGAAATAATCAGCATGATCCCTAGCAGCTTCAAACTCGGAGACTCCAACCTTTCAAAAAGAGTTCCGAGGTTAAAAACAAGGCAGTAGACCAAATAAATGCAAAATAACTACTCATTTCTAAGAGATAGAAAATGAAAGCATTCATGAGAGACGGATGATAAATTTAATCCTTGAAGGATCAGGTGTGCAATAAACGGGAAAAGGCCTCCTTTCTCAGCATGTGTACCCATTAAATGAATGATATATTTCTACCTGGACAAGAAAAAATCGGGCAAAAGATTGATGAGTCCTCCTATGCCAAAAAAGCTACTCCCCTCCATTACATATGTGGCAGTGTTTGATTTGGCACAGAGTTTAAGAAAAAAGAAAAGACTTTTGGCACATACCAAAAGTACCCTTAGAAATTTTTGCCTTAAACATGTCATAACTGTTGAGAATATAATCAAATATTAAAAGTGTACTCTCTCTAACAGCTTAAGCGATGGTCACACAATTCAACATGGTATCAGAGCAAGCCAAAGATCCTGGGATCGAACCTCACCGTCACCCATTATTAAAAAGAATCTCTACGTGCTTGGACCATGAAAAAAAACAGGCCAGCACGTGAGAGGGCGTGTTGAGAATATAATCAAATATTAAAAGTGTACTCTCTCTAACAACTTAAGCTATTAGATGAGATGCCACACACTTCAACAATAACAATTCCTATGGTTATAAGAGCGCGTAATTATGGGTAAAATACAACTTTTAAAGTTAAAGAGTATCAATTTAAAAAATGTGTCAATCTTTTGAAATAGACTAAAAAGAAAAGAGTGTCAATTAAGACAGATGAAGTAATTATTATGCGCATTGATGAATAGTTCAACAGGACTTGCATCTATGAGACATAGTAAAGATTCAATGAGAAATAGAGCAATGATTAAAAGAAGTACCTGAAAGCAAAAGCGAAGAGTAGGAGAAAGATCGGTGCTGCAGATTTGCACTGCCATGATTAACTTGTGTTTAGGAGTCAAGAATTTTATGGAGGAAAGGGAAGGAAACTAGAGGATTTTTTTCTTACAAGTAAAATTAGAAGATTGTTTCACTCACTCTCCCTTCAAGTCTTTGAAAATAACACTTAAGTGACAGGGTTGCATTGTCACAAATTGTTGTTAAAATTTCAGGGGGTGTAAGTGAAATTTCTACAGACCTAAAGGAATGTTGGGTTGTGAGAATCCTTTTTCCAGTGACTCAATTTTTTCTTAATGAATCTGTTGACTATCATATTCATTGGTATATTAAAATTTACAGGAAGAACGAATACACACCATAGTAGCAAATGTCACTGAAATTAAAACAAGGGATGCATTGCTGAGGTTGACATCCATCGCCGTACTGAGAGCTGTGGGTACAACTGTGAAAGGCAAAGGCCATCTGTAGCATTAGTTGTCAGAAAAGTTAATAAAAATTAGCAGGAAACTATTGTTGGCCAATATCTATAAGTAATGCTCTAGACTTCACAAAACAGGTTCAGATAAAAGGCAAAAGATCAAATGCCTTGGATAAACGAAGAACAAGTAGTGTAACTTCAAGTAGATGAGATTAATTGAACAATCATTGATGTTTAGACAATACCATAATTACCAAAATCTCAGGATTGCAACACAAACAGCTGAATGAAATATCTGATGCTTTGACCAAAAAGTTACTACTAAAAAGCAGAAAGATTAAGCTCCTATCAGCTTGTCAATGTATATACATAAAATTATTGGTTTACCCGATGTTGCCACCCATGTTATCTCGTACATGCTCCAGATTCCCGGTCCTAAGCTAATATGGGGCGTCAGAAGTCCCACATCAACTATGGATGGGGTATTTGGACTCCTTATATAGTCCTGGGCAATCCCCACTTCATGATCTAATTTTTGGGATCGAGTTAGGCCCAAGTTCCAATTTCTTATCACTTATTTATACTAGTAATGGAAATATAAGTCAGATTCTAAAGATATCAACAGATAAAGATGGATTTCTAGATTTAACGTAGGACTGATGCTGGAAATTCAGTAATAATGTCTGACATTCTATTTACTGATGACAAATCTTCTAATGGGGACAAAAGGAGCAATTGTGGTTTTAGGAGTTGTATTAGTTGTCATAGATATAGCTAAAAGCTTCCTGATTCTCGTGAATAAGCGAAGAACATCCCGCATGTTTTTCATCTAAAACCTTAAGATGTCAGAGAGAGCATATGTTTTTTACGCACAAAAGCAGCGTTGGTTGCCACTGGTTCAGATAGGCCGCTAAAATTCTTTATTGCAGGAATTCTGATAACCGTTTTCTTTATAAAAGAAATATATGCTTTCAACACACCTCGTCAGGTGCGAGTCTGGTTCTTTTTTATGGTTCAAGCACGTGGAAATTCTTTTTGATAATTGGTAGCGGTGAGACTCGAATCCAGGACCTCAGCCTTCTTTAATCACATGTTGAATTGTGTGACCATCTCATCTAAAAGGTTAAGTTGTTAGATAGAGCACATGTTTATTTACTTAATTATATATTCAACATGCCCCCTTACATGGGGCTTGATTCTTTTTATGAGTCAAGCATGTGGAAATTCTTTTTGATAAAGGGCAACGGTGAGATTCGAACCCAAGATATTTTTTTGCTCTAATACCATGTGAAAGTGTGTAACCATTTCATCTAAAAGCTCATAATTGGTCTCATTATATGGTCTAGGACAATCCCACATAATGAACAAGCTTTTGGAATTGAGTTAGGTCCAAGGTCCGTCAGAGTCAGACCCTTCTAAAGGAGGCCATCAGCAAGAGAGGCCCGAAGAAACCAAAGCAGCTCAAAGTCCTACGGAATGTTATAATTGTGCATTGCATGGATAGGGTGGAAGGAGAGGAACTCCAGGTTCATTTGATAAAGCTTAGATGTTAACCATCTTTATCTTTTTGAGGTGCATGACAGATGTAAATTATTCTGACACTTTGTTGGACTTTATTGACTCCTTAGATCATAAATAGGTGTTACTAGACATTCGTCATCATACAGATCTCAGCACTCATTTACTGTTGTTTTTAGAACTGAAATACAAAAAAAAAGGTGTGGGGTTGTGCTAAGTGGGTTGCTAGTTGAAGCCGTACGTGCAAAAAGTATACCAACTTGCATCTAGAGTTATTTATAATCATACAGTAGAAGACAATGAACAATCTGTTGAAAAGCCATAATAATGCATGAAATAAATATAACCTGTATCTGAGTATAGCTTAAAAAAGGATATGAAAATCATAGTTACCTCTCAAAAAATAATCTCTCCAAGTCATCATTACAGTGGGTTGAAATTTTCGGGACCAGAAATAGGTAATGCCTTTGGACAAAACAGCTTGCATTGCAAAGTGGAATGTATTCATCAATAAAGGAGCAGGGAATCTTCCTAGATGATCCCCTAGAAGAGTTTTATTATACCTGGGCCAGGTGAATGCATGATAAGAGAGCAAAGGAAACAAAATACTTAGTAAAATAATAAGCTCATGACCAAGTAGACTTACAATGTCAAGAATGTACTGAATGTGTACCATACAAGTATTAAGAACAGTGTCTTCAGCACATCAGCAACAGAAACAACATTCTTTGAAATTGTTTGTGATGCACCGTGGTGGTCCCCACCAACATCTGAATATGTTTGATTACTTGTAGGACCGCCATTCTCCACATCAAACGGAACATATCTATATTTTCCATTCCCAGTAGATGCAACAGCCAAATCACCACCTCCCTTCATCCTCTCCTTAAACTTATAATTGTGTGTATCTACTACGTCTACAGACCCATTCCCTATACCGTTTTGACTAACCAGTGGCAGTTCAAAGCCAAAGTCGTCAGTGAGTGTACGATCATTCCCTAGTTGAGCTGAACGGACGGTGTCATTATCATCACACCAGCCCGAGAAAGAAGGCGCAATCCGAAAATTATCACTTGCACTCTCCTCAACCTTCTCTATTATCAAATCACTCTCTACCATCTCCTTTCTCCTCCACAATCAAAGCCATTTATCTCCCATCGACAACCAAGCGAATCCGCCTAGTCGTCTAAACTAGCACTATATTTTCCAGTTATCTTTACTAAACTAACTGTAGTGAACCTGTTAGAACTTCAAATCGACACTATTATAATACACACACCTAAGAAGTGATTGAAAATCAGCAGTGAGCTCCCCAATCCAATTAACTAGTGGCCAAAATAAGTTCAACAATCTGCATTAAACCAATTGGAAATTTAACTATTACGGAAATCTCACAAAAAAGAAACAGTAAAAATCACAACTTTGAATCCTATGAAATTAAATTTACCAGACTAATTGTAGTGAACCCTTTAGAACTTTGAATTGACACTATAATATTTGATAAAACACACCTAAGAAGTGATTAAAATCAACAGTGAGCTCCCCAATCCAATTAAGCTCGATAACCTGCACTAAAGCAACCTGAAATTTAACTCAACCCCAATATAAGATTAAGGAAATCACCCAAAATTTCACCCCAAAAGCAGTAAAAATCACAACTTTGAATCCTATATCTAATTAAATTTTCAAGAAAAGGGAAAAATAAAAGAACCCCATTTCTATTTTAGGTCTATAGATTCAAAAAAAAAAAGTCAAATCAAGAAGAGTAAAACCTATTGAAAAATCAAGAAAGCAACTAGTAAAATGTACCCAAAAAATAAAAAGAACGACACATTTTCTTATTTTGAATCACAAGATTCAAAAGACCTCCACTATTTCTTATTCAGTCAAACTACATCGTATAAATTGGGACGGAGGGAGTAGCAATTAAGACAAAAAACAGAAGAACCCCATTTCTATTACAGGTCTATAGATTCAAGAAAATCCAAAAGAATGTCAAATCAAGAAGAGTAAAAGCTATTGAAAAATCAAGAGAACAACTAGTAAAATATATAGCAATTAAGGCAAAGGAAGAAGACTATAACTGACCTGAGCTCTTTTGAGTTAATAGATTCAAATGGTCTAAAAATTGTGATCTGATCTTAGAATGAAAAGAAATGTGTTTGGTTTACGGGGTTATCTGTTACGGAAGGTAAAATTGAAGGAAAATACAACTACCCCCGACAGCTTATATTGGTTGAATTACTTCATAAAAAGCCGGAAAATGTTTTTTTGAGATTAAAGTTTTAAGATATGATTGGTAGTGGGATTCATTAATACCAGATTTTTAGGTTGCTAGATCTCTACTTCTTCGATGAGATATCTAGTTCCGTGACTAAGATGTGCCACCATTTTTTTTTCATTTTCTTATTCCAAATAAGAAAATGAAAAAAAAAATGTTGTTATAATGTTCTTGCAAGAAAATGACAAAAATCATTGTTTACCAAAATAAAAAAAGACAAATGATTTCTCACGTGGAAGTTAAGTAAAACCTCAATAAATGAATATCTTTCAGACCTGAAAAATTATTATCTTATATGAAATTATTAATTTATTGATAAATAAATATTTTATTAATTTATGGATAAATTAATATTTATTAATTTATAGAATAATTTTTATTTTGTACATTATATTTTTTTAATTAAACAATTAATTTTTTTTGGTAACTAAAAAAAGAAAATAAATAAAAATTAATTAATTATGGTGCATTGTATCTAAGTTTATTAATCTTGTCAAAAAGAAGTTTATTAATCTTGGGTTGACATGATTCAAAATAGAATGCATGTACATTAGAATATGAAGTGTTAGAATATGAATTGTTGTGAATTGTTTCAAGTACACAATATAGAGTTTATAAATAGACACGTGTACTTTAACTTCATATACCAAAATATAAAAATTTATATATTATATCTTATCTTCCATGGCTATTCATTTGAAATGTGTAAAAAAAATCTACGCTAACTGATGAGATGAGAAAAGCATTATGTGAGTACAAAAATAAAAATCATCAAGTTATGATAATTTTAGGAAAGCATAAAGTTTGAAATAAAATTGTTTAGGAAGTGCATTATTTTATGAATTATATATTGTAATTTTTATACGTATTTAATGAATTACAATTTTATATTTTCAGTGGGCCTCAAGGATTTTTTTTTTTAATTATTATCTTATGCACTTATCAAGGTTATTATTTTATCCCATTGACCCAAGTCGGGACCGGAGAAAATTATTATTTAATCAAGGTTATTAATTTATCGAATATTCATTTATCGAGGTTTCACCGTAGGTTCAAAATACTCCTCTAGTTCAAAATAAGTGTTCACTTAAACTTTTTATTTTGATTTTAAATAAGTATTTAATTACATAATCAATAAGAAATTAATTTTATTTTTAGAAAATTTACCCCTATTTACTCAAGGCAATATATAGGGAAAAGTCTTATTAATTAAAGATAGTTTAATTGAAATATCGTTTTTCTAGGAACTACGTAGTTTTTTCTTAAAATGTGTAAAAAAGACTAAGTGGACACTTATTTTTTATCTGGAGGGAGTAATATCTAATAAATAGACAAGAGTCTTATTAATTAACAATAGTTTAATCAAAATATATTTTTTCTATGAATTACGTAGTATTTTCTTAAGGGATATGAAAAAGACTAAATGAACATTTATTTTTTATCTGAAGGGAGTAATCTCTTAAGATACACTAAATAATTTTAGTAGTATTTTTAAGTTTGCTAATACTAGTTAGCACTTTCAGGTTCCCGTCAAATATTTACTGAACTTTGTCTTTGATGAAAATTATGGGAGGGGAAGGGGGAGGGAATGAAATTAGCGAGAACTCATATTTAGAGGTATAATTTTTATAGTTTCTGTAATTTTTAATTTTTTTTAGAGTCTGGTGCAGTATTTTGAAGTGTAAAGTATATTATTTGTTTATATTTGTTTAGTATTTAGTACAATTTTATTGTTGCATATTTAGGATTTGATGTGATCTTTTACGTGTATATGGTTAAAATTTATTTTTTATTATTTTTATTAAATCTAATAAATATAAATTGTTAAATATTTGGTGGAGTGTTGATTTTTGACGAACTTAATGGATCAAAATTGATAAATGCATAGAGAATTATCTTGAACCTCCCTCAAACATTAGGGACCTTTTTTCATTTTCTCATGTTCTTGTTTTGTTGTATTTATGGCATTCATGCAATAACTGCTTTGAGCCTTTGACTGTCAAAGAATGAGTAACTCCAATCCTCATCTTGACTCTCTATCAAATCTCACGAATATTCACATAAAGAGACAACGACCATTAATTTGATATATTTTGTATCTTTTTTTCTTATTGATCCAAAATAAGGCTTTGATTATGTTTACCAAACCCACCATTGCTCCGATAAATGATTTATATAATTTTTTTAAAAAAAAAACTCAATAGTTATCACTCATTGAAATGAAGAGCGGCTTAGTCCAAATTTTTTTTATAATTAATGTTGTCAAATTATTTTCTTAATGAATGTCAAAACCTTAAAACGAATTTTAAAATATATAGCAAGGAATAAAAGTTTATGAAAATATTTTCATGTGTATCCAAAGGTAAATTTTATGTTAGACGATAGATTTCATTATCTTGTATCTATTGTCAAATTAACCAATTTTCTTCATGTTCATGATTTTCATCCAAAAAGAATATACATGTGTTTCTCTTCATCAATTGTAATTTTTATCCATCTTTTTATAGTCAGATTTGATATAGATTTTTTATCCTTTTTTTTAGTATTCCATAATTCATTTGATTTATTCATTTCGAATATTTGTTTAGAAGTAATATCTCCGGTTTGATTTTTATTACTCCTATCAAAATTGAGTTTGATTCTCCTATATAAGAGATCAAGCTATTAGTTAAATTTGCTTATGAAATGTTTCAACAACTTATTTTGGTATAACTTTAATTTATCAATACGTAAAAAAAAATTCAATGATATTTGTATTCTTTCATTCCATATGAGCCACATATATTTTTGGAACGAATTAACGGACTGGTTCCCCAAAATAGTTAGTGTGCTAATATATAAACAAGTGGGGGTAAGTAACTGTTTAATTACACTTTTATCCCTAGAGTTATCCACAAAATTTGGTTTTGAACCTTGCAATATCTAGTTAAGCACATTTCAATCTATAATTTATAGATTTTATACTTTTGGTCCCTCACTTGTGAATTCCTTAAGACTCTAATTTCATGGTTAAGACTCTAATATGACATCCATGTAGGTACGAATATGTTGTAATTTATGACCTGTTTGATCAAGCTTTTAAGTTTTTTTTTTTTTGAAAAATGTTTCTTTTGTCATAAGTAATTTTAGAAAAAATACTTTTGAAAAGTAGCAATTAGTGTTTGTCAAATCAATTTGAAAAATATTTTTGCCACTACTTGAGTACTAGGAAAAATTACTACTCAGAAACACTTAATTTTTTTCCTAAAAATTTAGCCAAACTTCTCAATTATTTAAAATAAGCACCTTTAACTTTTCAAAAAATTTACACATGTAATAAGTTGCAATATGAAGCTTTAACACATTAAATTTTCAAAACCTAATCCTCTACCCTAAAAATAAATAGATATCTTACTGGAACTCGGATAATTACAAGCAAAGTCTATCACTGAAAGTTCCACAAAAAATGCTAATTAACATCTAAGTTCTAGTGAGTGATCTCAGGACGTTATTTAATACACAACAAACCAGCAAGAGTTCCTACATGACATCACATATTCAAAACTGGAAGGGAACAAAAACAGCAATAGCCATACATGTCAAAGGAAACAGTGAATCAACTCATGAGTTTCCCGTTGCTGGACTACTAAGATGCCCCATTCGTTCAGCAAGATTTTCTACATTAAATCCCCGGTTCCACCAATATCTATGGTTTTCCGACTAACCTGCTATCACATGTTAATCCGTTAATGTCTTTACTCTCAGCTTCCTGTGGCTCACTGAAACCTGGCGTCTCGGTGAGAAACTGTTGCCAAAATACATCATTACCCGAGTTTGACACCGATTCAGATGCTTTAGTAGCATTACCCTCAACCTGATTTTTCGTCACATCAAAAACCAAATTACTCTGGTCGGATGGCTTAAGTTGACATTCTAAAGTGACGTTAATTGATGATATGACAGGACTCAAATCGGGTGAGGATTGGATATCCCTTGAAGGCGATGATGAATGATCGATAGGAGAGTTTCTTGTGCCAGAATCATCAGACGAAGTATCCATTTCGCGTATAACAATCGGGGAAGGTAAAGGTTGTGTAGAATGCTCAAAATCATACATTTGATCTTCGGTTGGAGTCATCCGAATTCCATATAGAAAACGTTCCCAAAAAATGATTGAAGAATCCAACTTTTTAACCATATCCACGTCTAACTTTGGTGCAACTATACAGTTAGTAGTTGCGTGTTCTTCCTCAATTAAGTAATTCGACACCAACAACCGTCTTTTTTTGCTGTTATTGTTCGCGCATTGAATAAGATCAGAGGAAAATTCAGGTCTTTCGAGTAATTGAGCCAAAAGTGATATCAATTTCCCCTGTCTCTGAGCAACGTTATGTAAACTTTGTTCCATGGATTTAATTCCAAACTCATATTCTTGATTAAATTTCTCTTGACTCTCAGCAGATGATTGAAGCAAACTGTTTTCCCTCTTCAGCCTCTCAATTTCCTCTTCATATTCCTGTCTTTCCGAATCGGTCAATGGAGCAACAGATTGTCCTGTTGCAGAGTGGCTATGGATCGGTTTTCGTCTATAAATATTCCTCAACAGATGTCTCTGTCCTCTGATAAATTCCTCGTTCGCGAATTCCCATTGTTCAGGATCAACCTTTCTGAACCCCTATAGAATGAGAAAAAAGGACTGTCAAACAAAGATTAACATTGGAAGGAGCTAGGTTGATTTGAATAGTTATTATCTCAGAAAGTCATATTTTTTCTTGATTTCAATTTCTTTCAATATGTTGACTTTCTGATATAATAACTATTGTAGTTGATTGACTATCTGAGAAATCAACTCGAAAGGAGCTTAAAAATGAATAAATGGATGGTTAACTTACATAAGTATTAAGTTGTCGAATAAAGCTGGAGAAGTTATTGTGTTTAAAGTACTTGGGAAGCAAGTCTCTGGCGAATTCTGGAGGATTCCAGACGATGAAGCTACGTCCATTGTGGCTCCAAGAAACAACTGGATTTGTGTATGGATCATCGACTAATTCATACGTCTTTGACAGAAAAGGTGCCGGAGCAGAACTTGACCCGTTGTTACAATTATCCATAACTATGCCAACCATATGCACCAAATATTCCCAACTCGATAAAGATATCAGCACTGTTTGAAATCTTTTTAACGAAACAAAATTAAGAAGAAGACTTCCGAATTAATGGACTTAATTAGTATATAAAGGAATAATTAGAACCACATGTGTGAACTACGAAGATTAAAAAGAAAGAGATACTGGTTTCAATGAGAAAGGGGAAGAAAAAATTATAACAAGTGAGATCACAAAGGACATGTTTTAGAAGAAGCTGAAAAGAGAGTGTATATAAAAAAGGGGGGAAAACACAGTGTTTCTTCATAATTCAGCTGGACTGAGAGGAGGTAGACTTGACTTTGAATGTGGATTTGAACGAATGGTAGAGAGATATTGGGTCATGTTGGGGGCAAGGAAAAATGAAGTTATCTTTATCCTTTTTGTCCTAATTTATAGAGATAATGGTAAAAAAAAAAAAAAATTATCATTTTTTTCGCGAGTTTCACACCTAACTATCTGTAGTTTTTTTTTCTTACTTGAACTATCGTCATCTATGCATTTTTCCTACATGAACTATCATCATCTATGTATAAAATACACCTAGTTGAATAGATGGTGATAGTTCATATAGAAAATCGAAACAAATAGTTTTTCTTATCAACTTTGATGTGTGTTTTATACATAGATGATGATAGTTCGGGTAGGAAAAGAAAACAATTATTAGTTGTAGTGTGAAACTCGCCAGCAATAATCCAGGTGTGTGTTTTTAACCATCAACTCTAATTTATATGATACTTTTTATTTTTTGAAATTTAAATGATCTAATTTTGACAAATATTTTAAATGTATCTTTTATTACAAAAAGAATCACAATTTTATAATATTTTTATATAGATTTTAAATATTTGAATGTAAATTTTATAAATTGTTAATCTAATTCAATTTACTTTTAAATAATAGTCAAATTACTCTTTGAGAAGTGAAATTTATCACATAAATTAAGATAAAAAATATATTTTTATTTATTTATTTATTTGCATAGAATAATCAACGGTCCTTTTTGTTCATTTGTCTTTTGACTAAGTTGATGCGCTTTCAGCGTTCCAAGTTTGAAGATATACCGGGGGAGAGAGAAGAGGCACGAGAGTAGAATAGTATAGTCAGAGGTATCATGATTTATGACTTTTTCTCTTTCTTTAGTTAGGAGAGGCTGCCATTTTGACTGGGTGCTGTGTTTTCCTTTTAAAAATTATATTGAAGAGTGTACTACCCACTTCTCATACTATAGATAGTTTCAATTAGTTTAATCCTTATATAGAAACTTACAATTATTGATATGTTGAAATGTGATATTGTATCATTACTTTATCCACTATTATGGCATAACTATTTACGAAGTCTAGTGAATTCCGAGAAGAGATGTTTCATATATGTGTCGGATAGGTTGATTAGTTTTTGGACAATTTGATATGAGTGAATTTCAGAAGCATCAGATCGTCTGTAATGATTCATTTATAGTGCTATATTATAACTTTCTTCAACCACCAGTTCACTATTTGCGCTAATCATCATCATACAACCTCTAACTGAAAGTATATATGTCATACAGACAATCATCATAAGAATCAAATGTACTTGAACACATTCGTATTATTAATAAGATTAAAATTTTGGTATTTGTAATTATTGAATAATTATTTAATTATTTGTAAATATTCATTAATGTGCATCCCTTGAGCTTACGTTGTCATTAATAGAGTGATATATTAATGATAGAGCGTAACTCTTAAAATAGCCTCGACTAATGATCATCGAGAATGAGATATCGATGATATGTGATAAGTCGACATGTGGTCTGCATCACATCCTTAGAGGATGTAGTATGTCTCACCTGCTACGAGTAATGGTTACTCGTGATGGACACATGGATACTTTAGAAGTATTGGTATATCCTGCTGATATCTTGTTTGTTATACATGTCAACGTATGATCAGCGTGTGGGAGATAGAAGTCCTTAGACTTGAGGTCAATACGCGTCTTATCTACAAAGTAATGTACTTTGATCCCGTACTAAGCTCAAATGCTTGTAGGTTGAGATACGGCTTGTATTGGGTACATTACGATGTGGATTGAAAGTGGTAGTTGAGCCAAGATTAGGATTCATTCCTCGGATGTATGTTCGAGAGAACACCCAGATTCTCAGTGATATTAGGTTGACTAAGTCGTTGGCCAACGCAATAAACATATTTAGAATATGGTCTAGTCGTCGACTAATATAGATGAGATACAATGATTAAGCCGTTTGGATAGACACTTGACAAATCCTAAGCTTGATTGGGTGTGTCGTGAATGAAATAATTTTATCTTACCACATAAAGGTTAAGTTTACTGGATTCGCGTAAATGTACTTCACATATTGAGTTCATCTTCCGGCGCCGTCTAGGAGTTTCGCGTAGACCTTAATTTGATTAATGTCAATATGAGAAGGCATGTAGGGTCACACTATGTCGATTGTCCATTTCGATCTAAGGATGTATTGAGAGAGTAATTAAAATGTTCGATTTGGAATCGAGACATTTAAATGAATAATGATTACATTAATTAAGTAAAAATTGGATTTTAAATTTAATTAAGAATGCACGGAAATTAAATCGAGGAAGTGTAATTGCACGTCGAGCGCCCCGACGCCCATACCCTTGGCCGCGGCGCCGCGGCCTCGATTTTGGGTCAGGCCCAAGATCAAACCCTAATTCGGTTTTTGACTTAATTTTCAACTATAAATAGAGGCATTTATTTTCATTATTCTATACCAATTCTGAAAAACATTCTAAGCCTTAGAGACTTAGAATCAAATACTCTCGAACCTTTGCCAGATTTCCTAGCTTTCCGAAAGAGAAGTACATTGAAGCTTGGAGCATGCAATCGGAAGGGCAACCGCGTGTGCACCTCACAGTAGAAAAAAATTCCAGATATTCATAACTTGTAAGTAAATGTTTTATGTTACAAGTTCCATTGTTGTATAACCATACCAAAATCTTTGTTGGGGTAAGTAAGAAACAAATATTTTAAACTTCTGTTATGCCTTACCTATGTGATTTGTATCCAACACTAACACCAACCACTTTCGTGAGTAGCAATTACTATTATATCATCAACTGCGGCCATCAATAACCTTCACCATTTATCATTACCATCAATCACCATCCATTTTTACTGCCAATTGCCTCTACATTTAGCTTCTATTGCACAACCCATTACTATAAACAACCAGCATCAACCACTTTCACCATCAATCACCAGCACATGCCATTATTGCATAACCATTACCCTAGTCACATTGCACAACCATCATATGCGTAACGTGCACGAGCATCATCACCATCCTCCTTCACTAATAACCATAACCATTGCTAATTACCACTTCATAACCATCAATATCGACTCCCATTAACAGCTGTTACTATCGCTAGCTTTTAGAGTCCGCTTCATCAAACAAACAACTTTTACAATATCATATAAATTACGTTTTTTTCTAATATTTTATGAATACAATATTTAAATATTATATTTATTAGTTTTTAAGTAATATAAATTAGAAACCAAAAAGTCTTAATTCATCCGGTATTTAGATTTAGTGACAATATGTTAATAATGAGATATGTTTCACATTCAACTAGTAAACAGTTTGTTTAGTACTTGTGATTTTTAAGAATATTAAGAAAAATATGTTTATCTATATAATTGGAGATCTTATAGTATTTTACGTGGTATCTTAAAAAATACTCACTTTTAATTAAAAAAATAACAAAAATGATGTCATTTATACATAAAATAAATATGCTCACTTTTCCGAATATTGCCTGGAGGCTGGAGGCTGGAGGCTACTGTGTCCAATACTCTCATTTATAATGATTGGGCCAAGCTCAATTAATAACTTAATATTGATGTTCAAAGGTCAGAATTATTTTAAGAAAAAACTTCCCTAAAATCCAAACTATTTACGCGTTCATGCCCCCTTCCAAGCCCATAATCTTTTTGCTCCAAATGCTCATGAGGTGTCCTTCTGTGCATTAATTACATTGTCATTTTATGACTAATTTCTCTTTCTTCTCTTTTTCTTTTTATTTGTGTGTTCATTAATTACATTGTTCGTTTCTCTTTCTTTCTTTTTTTCTTTTTATTTGTGTGTGCATTAATTACATTGTCTTTTATGACTAGTTTCTCTTTCTTCTTTTTTCCTTTTTATTTGTGTGTTTTCACGTGGGCTTGTGTGACATTATTTCATTTTTTTTTTGGTAATCCAAGTGCCTAGGGTTTGACTATTATGTAATAAGACCGGCCTTCAACACTATTACCAGGTAAATCGCGGGATGTGCTCACGGTGGTCAGTTTCTGGGAGCGCATAACCGATCAATGAGACAAGGTCAAATTCCCCAACATGCAGAGTTTCTTCGTCTTTGCGGAATCGAACCCACTGTTGTCCCATGCCAGAGCGCTTATAGCGCCAGCTTTGCCACTGGACTATGCCGGAGGACAAAACTAAGGTAGGGTAAACTTTTTAAAGTGGTCCCATCGCATTACATACCCAGAAAATCCCACCTCCGCCTGGCCCTACGGATTAGTATACACCGCTGGCCCTACGGCGTATGGAGGAATTTTTGGTGAACACGCCCACTCACGATCGTATGACTAACACTAACCTGACAACAATACCCTAATGTATTGGCCACTGGGCCAAACACTTTGGATGACATTATTTCATTTTTATTTTTGTCCTTTTTCTATTTGTCCTTATCCTTTTTATTGTTTCTTGTCTTTTTATTTTCCTTTTGAATAATAAAATAAAATATAAAGATAAAATATTAATTAAGTATTTTTATATTAATGATATTAATATAAAATTTATTTAAAATATGATTCTACTTTTTGTAATTTTTTTTATAAAATTTAACTTGCTAAAATTATATTAAATATTAAAATTAAGCCTAAACTCTAGTTATTTTATTTTTTTTATAATTTTCTTTTGAAGGAATTAATCGATTCTTTATGATACCTTGTCAGTATATGATATACTATATGAGTATCATAAAGGACTGAGAATATTTTTAAGGAATAAATCAGTAAATGAATCAGTCCTTTGTGATACCCTGTCAGTATATGATATATACCAGGTTGGTATCATAGAGGATTGAAAGTATTTTATAAGGAATGAACTAGTTTGTATGATACCATGTCAGTATATAATATATACCATGTGAGTATCATATATGTTAGTATATGATATATCATGTGGGTCAGTCATCCATGATATCATGTCAGTATATGATATATATATATATATATATATATATCACAGAGGATTTAGCTATGTTTTTCTTTAAAGGAATGAACTTGTCATCTGTAATACCTTGTCAACATATGATATATACTACGTGAGTATCATAGAGGACTGAGGATTGTTTTCTTTTTAAAGAATGAACTGGTCCTTTATGATATCATGTGAGTATATGATACATACCGTATGAGCATCATATTGTAACGAATATGTCATTTATGATACTCTATCAGTATATGATATATACCAGGATGATATCATAAAGGACTGAGTGTTTTTTTCTTGAAGGAATGAACTGCCAGTCATCTATGATACCCTGTCAGTATATGATATACCATGTAGGTATCATAGAGGATAGAGTAGTATTTTTTGAAGGAATAAATCAACCTTCTATGATACTCTGTAAGTATATAATATATACCATGTAGATATCATAGAAGATTGAGTTGTGTTTTTCTTGAAGGAATGAATCAGTCCCCTATGATACTATGTCAGTATATAATATATACCATGTTGGTATCATTGAGGAGTGAGTGTTTTCCTTGAAAGAATGAACTGTTAGTCTTGTGTGATACCATGTGGGTATCATAGTATACTGCAACATTATACTTAAACTACTATTGAAAAAGAAGCAACTAATAAAGAAATTAGAATTAAATATAGAATCGGAATTATGGTGAAAAAGAAAATAAAATATAGTATAAAAATGAACAAAAAAGGAGAAAAAGATGAGTGAAAGAAAATAAAAAAGAAGAAGACAAGAAGTAGAAAAATAAAAAGAAGAAGAAAAACTAGACAATTAAATAGAAAAGAAGAAATAAAATATTTAAAAAAAGAAATGAAAGGAGCTACAATTAAATATGAAATTAGATTATGGTAAAAAAAAAAGAATATTATGATTTGAAAAAAAATAAATGAAACAAAAAAGAAGAAAAAAGAGAAAAAATAAAGAAAAAAATGAGAGAAAATAGGAGAAAAGAAAAAAAGAAGTAGAGAAATAAAAAGAAAGGAAGAAAAAAGAGACAATTACCTACAAAAACTATAAGGGGTATTAATGGTAAATAGTTTTGAAATGTATGAAAAGAAAAGGGGATATGTAAGGGTAAATAGTTTGATTTTAGGGGCATCATTATAGTTTTTCCTTTATTTTAATTAAGATTTGTATCGTAAATAAATCATACAAGCACAAATTCATAGTATTGTAATTAATAAACAGTTAGGAACACATCTCCAATCATTGGTGTTCTAGTGTGTTTAGAAAATCTTTTTTTTTTTTTTTGATAATCCAGGTCTCCAGGCTTGCGCTTAACTACGTCCTGGAGGTAATAGCACCGGTCCTTCAACACTATTACCAGGTAAATCGCGGGATGTGCTCCGGTGACCAGTTTTCTGGGAGCGTACAACTGATCAATGAGATAAGGTCAAATTCCCCAACATGCAGAATTTCTTCGTGCTTGCGGGGAATCGAACCCACGCTGTTCCATGCCAGAGCGCCTTATAGCGCCCAGACTTTGCCACCGGACTATGCCCCGGAGGACAGAAAATCTTCTTTGATTTTGCAACAATTTGGAATCATAAGAAAATGAATAAAAATCCTAAGAGCATTTTAGCTTATGCCTATTTCAGAATATGTTAGACTAACGAATATCGCATACGTTTATATAGATATTCTTAATTAAAGCTTTTATCCTATAAGGACTTTTTCTATAAAATACTAAAATATGATTGCCCTAGAAAATTCCAGTAAAATACAGTTATCTTAGGAGTTAGGAACTTCTCAATAAAATGACTTTCCAAATAAAACGTTTGCTTCCATCAAGAAAATCGGATTACCACATAAAATTATCTGATTCATTACCTAATTGGGAGACAATAAAGTTATGCAACCTTTCATTAAAGAACAAAAAGAAGAAAAAAAGGATAAGAAAAGACAAAGAATTAACATCAGATTAGTGCAAATAAGTTAAGCATGTTGGGTTTTAAATTATGAAATTATAGTGTATGTGGAAAATAAGTTACTGGGATAATCATCATGGTACTAGACTACTAGGACTCTGTTTATTCCTTCAAAATTCAAAGTTTTCTTCCTTCTGTCTGTATCCTTTTCTTGTTTTGCGTTTTTTAATTGCATTAGTTGAGCCGACAACGTCATCTTTTGATCTTCCCATTTAGGGGGGTGTTTGGAAAGCTAACAGGCAATTGAAATTGAGTGTAATTGAATATAATTATAATTTAGCCTGTTTATTACTTGATTAGATGATTTTTTTTTGGTCGAACTGAAAAATTTTGTTCCAACCAAAGTGAATAATTACAATGCCAGCTCTGTTTGTACTCTAGAACTAGTTCTAAAAAATAATCACTATCTATACTAGTAGGGATGAGCGGATCTGAGTATCCTAACTTTTTTGAATTACCCGGACCCTAATCAGTAAAAGATCGGTTCCTAAATTTACTATCCGGAACCTACCCGTAGCAATCACTACCCGGAACCTACCCGAACCCTGCGATTTCGGGTAGGTTCTCGGGTACCCTGTAAATCCAATTCCTTATTTAATTAATCCAATTCCTTAATTTCATGGAGTAAAATATTAATCAATTTATCAATTTAGTTAACTAAGCATATCAATAATCACATAATGCACATAAACAGTGGAATTAAAAAATACTTAAAGGGAGGGCATTTACCTTTTGCGAGGGCAGCCTAGGATTCGAGGTAGGGGCTTGAATCTTCTGCTTCTACACTCAAAGCACTCGCACACACATAAAACACAAGTTTCAGCTTGAAAGGTTAATTAGGGCTAGTTTAGGATCCACCAAATGGCTTGGTTCCAAGTTAAGCGATAATGAAATCGGCCAATAAGATTTTTTTTTTTAATTTCAAATGGGACAAAACCCACTAATAATCACAGAAGAGAAAGAGAAAGAGGGAAGGTATTATCTACGCGACATACTATCAGAGAGGGAGGAGAAGACAAGGGTCATTAACACCCTTGCCGGATTTGACTATGCACGATCTGGCATTGGCGAAAATTCCCTTAAGCTTTTGCCATTTTAGACGAAAAAAATGAATGGGTGGGGTGGTGGCTACTAGGGTTCACAACCCTTGGAGAGTAAAGAAGTGAAGTGAGGGCGTTTGCCCTTAGCCACTCGTTTAAAGGGCGATTGGGCTGGGCCTGATCCTTACTGGCTACCTTGGCTCATTTGTACTTCACGCGATTAACCATCCAAGCAACTTCTTCATTCCACCCAGCAATTACCCTCTGCTCTCCTATCTATTTCAACAGTAAACTCTATATCTTCCTAGCATAAGCACATTGAAACAGAAAATGTTGTAGAGTTTCATTTGTCCCTCCATTGCACAACAAACAGTCTTTTGAGAAGTGTATCTTGTTGGAAATTAGCCTTTGGCGGGAGTTGCGACCGACCAACTTTAACGGCTTAAACACTAGTGTTACGTATGTTGGAGAATCCGGTTCTTCACACATGCATGATGTACTAAGTACGTAGATAACCGTAGGGCCAAATGAGATGATTATCCCCTCTTGAAAGAGATTTTGGCGCACTCACATGATGTCTTTTCATTTCCAGCAATATTTCAGCGGACCGATGTTGCATAAGGAGAGGTAGCATCAGCTTTGAACCTTCCATAGTTGAATACCATCGGACTTTCTTACTGCGCGGTGAACGTGATGTCTTGAACCGTCAGTGTTTAGTGTAAGCCAAGTCAATGGTACTAACACAACAAATTCCGCTTTACTCTCTAACCCCGTAATATTTTGTCCGTTTGGCCATGGACAACGTCTTGGATTCTTAAGTGCGTTCATTTTTGGCGGCGGTCCTGCGCCACTTAAATAGGTGGTCTCCTACAAGGTATCTGCTATACCCCACTTCACAAGTGTTAGGAACCATTAAAAGTTTCCCAAGAACCTAACCTTTGTTGAGGATCATTACGAGTTTTGAAACTTAACCTTTACAGCAGAGATAGCATAACGCGTCTATCGCGAGGCTTTGGATTTGGCGTTTCTTTTAGAAATCACTATCTCAAGTGCTCATACTTCCACTGAGCGGTCAAGCCGAACCTTTACAACTTCGTTTCCGTTGAACCAAGTGCTGGGATCTCGGTTAAGTAGGTTGGGTTACCATTTGTATTAGTCCTTATATTTTGGGTTTTAAGCCCGTTTCCCAGATGGTGGCAAGCCATCGATCCTTGAGTAGGCCGCTTTGTCAATGGGTGCGCTATATTATCGCTTTGACTTGATGTAATCAATGGATATTATACGTGGTGATCGATTGCCTAACGATGCTTATACCTCCGTCGAATATGGCGAGACTTGCCGTTGTACATAGTATTCGTGCCGCTTCCTGAGTGTTTGTCGCCGATGGATCATTACGAAGATGCGGGTTTTGTTCGACCACGGAACATCCTCTACAGAAGTCATGAAGCCACTTTTTCTCCTCGCTTTGTCTAAAGCGATAAACTCCGATTCCATTGTGGATCGGCATCTGCAAGTTTGCTTAGAGGATTTCAAGACCAGCTTCACCACCAATTGTAAATATATACCCATTTGGTGGACTTGGTGTTCTATATCGGATATCGGTTTGCATCTGCACTTCTGAAATACATTTGGATATCTCGAATAGTCAAACGTAATTTAACGATGTATTCGGTGTATTGTAATACCCGATTCAACGCTCTTCCGGTGATTATCACTTTCGATTCTGGGTGAACCTAGCCAACATTAATGCGTAAGCAATATCGGTCGGGTGCGGTTTGTTATATACATCAAACTACAGATCATCATATCGCTCCTGGTATCACAGGTGCACCAAGATTTTATCAAGCTTTTGATTTGTATCCATTGGTGACTTTATCGGTGGCTTGTCCTAACATCTCGAACTTTCTCAAAACATCCTCGATGTAGTGAGGCGAGATAAGACCAATCGTCAGGCGTCTTTAGAGATTTTAATCCCTAAAGATGGCATCTGCGATACCCATATCCTTCATGTGAAGCATTGTTTCAACATGTTCTTAGTCTCTAGGATTACCACAGGGATCGCCCATGTGATTAACATGTCGCTACATCTGAGGCATATCATAACAAATGAGTCGAGTTACCTTCGTGTAAACACATTTATCACACTCGTTAATGGCGAACCACTTTCGATAGTAAGTACTATCAAATTTTTAGGTACCATGTTTCGGGGTATTGTTTCGGCCTGCAGATTTGACAAGTCTGAGACTTTCTTCTCTTGCCCTTGAACCATACCCCTCGGGTTGGTCCATATAAATTTCTTCTTCAAATCACCGTTTAGGAAGGTGTCTTGACGTCCATTTGGTGTATCTCAAGGTCACGCATAAGGCTGCGATCGCCAATGAATACCCGTCACGGATGTCATCAGGGATACCAGGGAAGTAGGTATCAAAGTAGTCAAAGCCTTACGTTTGCCGATAGCCATGACTACCAACCTGGCTTTGTACTTTGTCTATAGACTAAATCATCGCTTTGTATTTCCGTTTGGTATCGCGACAACGGTTTATTTCCGGGAGGAAGATCAACCAACTCCAGCGTATGGTTATGCGAGAATGGAGCCTATTTCACTAATAGCTTAACTTTCAGCCGATGCCTCGGAGTTGACAACGCGCTGAGCAATTGTCCTGGGTTCATCATTAACCATATAGCTACAAAGTCCGGGACCAAAGGATTTATCCTTCCTAGCCCTTTACTTCGCCAGATCCATCTCTCTGGAGTCCCGAGTTACGAGAATGCGGAACACTAGATTAGGATGTTCAGCCACCTCGAGATTCGCTAGATACGAACCGTTCGAATCCGGCGATCAAGGACTCCGGTTCTTGAAAGCTTTGTGCATAACCGTTTGCGAGAGGTTATGTCTTTCTCCTTTCTAGGAAATGTACTTTCAAAGAATAAAGCATTCCTTGATTCCATTATTGTACCCCTGGTGGATATCACGGAATATCGACTTATGCACTAAGAGCGATAAGCACTATCATTTTGCATATCAGATGAATACGCAATCTGATCTTAGGCTCAATCTTGACTGCTTTGGCTTAGGGTACTTCAACCTTTGCCGGACAACCACACCTTAAAATATTTGTAGGTGGGTTTCTTTCCCTTCCATGATTCATATGGAGTTTTGTCCTTACCCTTATGGGGACTCTGTTAAGAATCGTATTGGCCCGGTAGGGCGGCTTCTCCACACATGTTTTTGTGGAAGACCGGAATTGATAAGCAAGGCATTCATCATTTTCTTTAATGTCGCGGTTCTTACGTTACGCCACACCATTTGATTGAGGTGAGTATGGGTAGTCGTTTGATGAATAATGCCTTCTTGGGCACAATATTCCTCAAAGGCGCTACATATTCTCCTCTATCGCTACGAATGGATTTAATCCGTAGGCTAAGTTGATTCTCAACTTCTGCTTTGTAACGTCGAAACGCTTCAAAGGCTTCATCCTTACTTTTCAACAAGTAAAGGTAACAATACCTTGTGCTATCATCTATAAATGTCACAAAGTACTTGTTCCCCCCTCTAGTTTGTGCAAACTTCAAATCACATATATCTGTGTGAATAAGTTCTAGAGGAGCGGTATTCCTTTCGACGGATCGAAAAGGAAGCTTAGTAAGTTTTGCCTCTACGCACACCTCACACTTATGTTGAGGGTTTACGTCGATGGACGGCAACAACTCCATCTTTATCAGCCTTTGAATAGACTTGTAGTTAACGTGTCCTAATCTATGATGCCATAAATTAGAAGACTCAAGCAAATAAGAAGAAGGTTCAACTTTATTTCCTTGATTAATCTGACATGGCATTCACTTTGAAGAGGCCTTCCACAGCACGAAGCCTCCTACAAATGTGCCATTTTTAGTGAGTACAAACTTATTGGATTCAAACACTAGCCTAAAACCAGCATTAACCAATAAAGGTCCAGAAACTAAATTTCTTCTAATTTATGGGGCGTCGTCATTTCCTTCAGAGTGAGTTCCTTGCGGAGAGTCATCTTTAGGACCACGCTTTCCAACCCCAAGCACGTCAGAGGAAGCGTTGTTGCCATGAACAACTTCTTGTCGGTGAGTGTAATGCGATGGAGAAGGCATCTTTGTTGGAACAGATGTCTTGTTGCACCTGTGTCCACACGACCACTTCGCATCAGTTCTCAACCAAGTTGGCTTCTAGCACCCACTACGAGATCTCAATCATGTCATCCGCGAGCGTGTCCTTGGCGACGTTAGCTTGAGCCTTGCCTTTCGACTTGGCTTTCTGTTTGTTGCTCGGTCTTGAGCTTGCGGCATTCCTTGATCCTATGACCGGGTTTCCTACGGTGATGGCGATTACCTCACGAGCGTCTACGCTGCGGGCTTTGCCGTCTTTGTGGAACTTCCGCTTGTTGCTTGTTTTCCTTTGGCCTCGGCCGATTTGCCTGACTCGGCATGTTGTCTACCCTTTAGCAAGGTCTTCTTATTATCTTCTGGATTTGCGGTTTGATAACAAGCTCTTCAAAGGTCATCTCCTTTGTCTTGAGTTTTCAAGTAACTCATAAACTCATTCCATGAATGAGGTAACTTTTCAATGATGCAACCGCGCTCGTTTAGCTGATCCTTCCAAATCCAGGTGATGTAAAATCATTTGAAATTCTGGACTTGGGACATCAACGTCTAATCTTGTCCACCATTTGGAATTTTATAAATTTCCCAACTATGAACTTCTTAGTACGTCTTGTGCGTTGTACTTCTTTGCGATTTTCCCACACTCTTTGGCGGTGCCAGCGGTAGAATATACCGTGTGAGAGGGTCCGCTAAGCGGTTGATGTATAGTTCTTGCACATGAAATCACTATGATTCCACGCATCATGAACCATCTTCATGCCGATTAATGACATGGATACAAGGCCCCGCTTCACGTTTGTGCCCGAAGAAAGTAATAGTCTATTTCATCTCGACTTGTGGAGGATCTTCCGTAGAAGGAACCGGACCATGCCCATAATAAGTAGAACAACATCTTTTCGCCATCTTTTAAATTACGATCCCATAAACTTTTAGGGCGATCATGGTGGTGTGAAGAAGAGGGGGGAGCTCAACGATCGGGAAGGCGTGATGTTACGCCTTGAGCAAAGATGTGACGGCGGCGGTGATTTTGCGCCTTGGCCCGATGCGTGTGGGAAGGCAGCGTTGCCTTGAGAGGCAAAGAAAGAAGATACTTGGCGGCTGTCGGTCATATTTCCAGCCATGTTATTGCGATACCGTAAGCAAAATATTGTCTTAAGTTGTTGGGTTATACAAGGATTTGCAAGAAAGCGGAAATTACAAGTAATGCGCTTATGTAAAATTGAAATTACAATTCAACTAGAAAGCGAAAATTACAATATCTAAACAAAGCGAAATTACAATATTTGTTGAACAAGAAGGTAGGAAGCTGATTTTTCTTGAGTCGAGTGTGGCACTTCCTTAAGACAATATTACCGTATGTATCATTTATAAATCGGGACAATTCGTCTCCCAAGATAAAGCAAGAATGGAACAATTGAGCAAAGGAAACTCAAGAGCTACCATGAAGAATATTGAATAATGAAATGATGCTAGGAAGTTATAGGAAGAAGCTGATTTTCTGGTTGTATATTTTCGTGTATATCAAAGTGTATTTTTATGTACCTCAAACAATGGTGTAAGGGATATTTATATAGGTGAGGAGAACATTTAGCGCTTATATCAATTATTATTGGCCAAATAATGGCCATTATGGAGTAGTAAAGCCACCAAAATAAATAGTGAAAGACTTATGCAGTTTGACCATTATAGGAGAAATAATTGACCAAAAATAAATGGGTGAATTGAGTGTTGACGTTTAATACGCTGAATTTCGAAACCAGGGGACCAAGCGTACATCTTGAAACTTAAGGACAAAGCGTACATCTTAAAACTTCAGGGACCGAATTGTACATACGAAAGAATTACGGTCCAAGCGTACCTCTGAAGCACGGGATCAAAGCACTTACGGAAAAGTTCTACGGCCCAAAGATAATATCGAAGGCGTGAACCAGTAAACCGGAGCAGGGCCGGACGGCGGCGGCGCGTGTGGCGCTTTCCTCGAAGCGAAAGCATCTAGGTCCTCCCTCCTTTAAACACATGGTGGATACCCTTGGGGTCCCAAACCCCAAACCAATTTTCGAGTCTTATATACACAACAATTCTTTCTTCCTCTACCGATGAGGGAGAATTGAACACAACACCACACTTTCCATTCTTGAAACACCTCACTCGTGAACCAATATCTCTTTCATTTCTCAATGAAATTTGGCGATTCTTGGCCCTACGGTTATCTACGTGCCAGTACATCATGCATGTCTTTGTCCGTAGGTCGAGGACAGCCTGACCCGACGCGACCCGAAAAAAATAGGGTCAGTCGGCTTTGGTGACCCGAGAGCCACTGACCGAGCGTGTCGGGCCAGGAAATCGAAAAAATTACCCGTCGACCGGCCCGACCAGACCGACCAGGCGACCTCGGCCCGACCCGGGCCATATTTTTAATATAATTTATATTATTTTTCCTTCATTAATATTTATTTTGTTCTTATATATATTTTTGTCTATAATAAGTGATATAATGCCTGTTTATATATATATATATATATATATATATATATATATATATATATATATATATATATATCTAATCTACATTTAGCTCGACATAAAATAAGATAAAAGCAGTGTAGCTGATTATTAATTATATATTTATATTATTAGTCATTTTGTTAATATCATGGAAGCATAATGTAGGGAGATA
The DNA here is from genome assembly GCA_029783415.1 of Anisodus acutangulus. Classification (NCBI taxonomy): domain Eukaryota; kingdom Viridiplantae; phylum Streptophyta; class Magnoliopsida; order Solanales; family Solanaceae; genus Anisodus; species Anisodus acutangulus. The sequence goes on from CM056491.1 coordinate 49,484,142, forward strand.
AAGTAGTTGTAAATTAGTGAAACTTTAAATGGTCATAACTCAAGGCTCGGATGTCAGTTTTTATCCAAAAAATTTTGATTTTGCATATTTTTTCGAGACAGGGCAGTCAAACCGCCATAAAGCGGTTTAGCGCGATAATTTTTAGAAAAGCGTCGGTTTTTCCAATCAATTTGTGTTTTTCCCCAAATCGATTTCCAATTCTCTTTTTCTTTAGTCAAGATTTCCACGATATACAATACATTTCAACGTCGAAATTTCGTGGTAATGTAGGGGTGAATACCAATTTCAGTTTTGAAAATTCAATTCTAAAAAAAAAAATCTCGACCGACCCGATCTTACCCGACCACGCCACGCCAAAAAATCTTCGGTCAGGGCGACCTGACCTCGTAGGGTCCCAGAAGGAGTCGAGGGCGAAGTCGGAATTTTAAAAAAAATATAGGGTCAGGGTCGGGCCAGGGTCGGGCAAGGAGGAAAAAAAAAGCCACCCGACCCGGCCCTGACCCGGCCCGACCTTTGGACAGGTCTACATGCATGTGTGAAGAACCGGATTCTCCAACATACGTAACACTAGTGTTTAAGCCGTTAAAGTTGGTCGGTCGCAACTCCCGCCAAAGGCTAATTTCCAACCTATCTCCCATTTGTCTAGCATGTCCACTGTTGCCAGTCTTCCATTAATAGCCAACCAAATAATGAATGGATGTCTTGACAATGGCTCTGACCCTGTTGTAATACTCTTCCAAAAAAAATTAGGACATTGTGGAACCAATAAAAAGCCTTCTTTATGCTGAACTTACCTCTTATGCAGTAATTTTGTAGTTGAGCTATCTGAGTGCCAGTGTTCAGTCATTTCCTTGCATCAAACATCTTCCTCACAATCCAGCTTGCCTGTTTTGGAGTTTCCATCTCAACTATATCCCTATTCTTTATGTAGAAGCTATGAACCCATTTTATTCATAATGCATCCTTTTTTCCAGCCAGTGACCACAAAAATTTACATATAGCTGATTTATTCCACTTATACACAACTATTATGTTTATGCCCCCCTGCTGATCTTGGCATACACACTCTTATCCCAAGCTATCAGAGCTTTCTTAGATGCCTCAGCACTACTGGTCCATAAGAAAGTTCTACATATACTTGTAACCATTTTTGTAATCTTTTTAGGTGAGAATTTGGTGTAATTAAAAGGGTATAATTACACTCTCTAATTCTCGGGGTTTAGAATTTGGTGTAATTACAAGGTTAACTTTTAGTTTTTTTTATTTTATTTTTTATCTTAGTTTCTTTTCTTTTTTAATTTATATTTATTTCTATTATTTTAATTTTTTTATTTTACTTTTTAATTATTTTATTTTTATAATATGTTTTTCTTTTATATTATTTATCTTTCATTTCCTTTCTTCTCATTCCCAAAATTTACTTCTTGTGATTCCATGTAGTTACTCACATTTTTATTTTATTTTATTCATTTAGCATAATTGTGTTATTATTCTAGTTTTTGAAATTACAACTCTTACTATCAGAAAGAATGAGTCATTAACAAATTTGACATATAATGAGTGATGTTATTAAAGTAGAATTTCATTGTGAATGAGGTTATAGACTTATATTTTTCCTTTCTTTTGAATTATATTTACTTAAGTTACATTGTAACTGTAAGATTGGAATAATTTCCCTTAGGAGATCCTTTCATTAATCACAATATATATAGTTGTACAGAGGTTGATTCCTAATACAATAAAAATCCTAACTTACTTTAAATGGTTGATTCCTAATACAATAAGAATCTTAAGTTACCTTAAATATACATCTATCATAATTACAAATATACTGTGAATATTCGGAGAATATTCGCTAATACTCCCCCTCAGTCGGAGCGGGAGGAGGCCGAACGCTAAGGCTGGATCGAAAGTCGGTGAAGAGTTGTCACGGTAGACCCTTTGTGAAAATATCTGCATGCTGATAGGAGGAAGGTACATGTAATATTTTAACATGACCAAGGGCAACCTTCTCACGCACAAAGTGAATATCTATCTCAATATGCTTGGTCCACTGATGTTGGAACGGATTGTGAGACATATAGATGGTAGATATGTTGTCACAATAGACTATAGACGCCTTACGCAGTGGACACTGGAGCTCCAAAAGAAGATTTCGGAGCCAACAGAGCTCAGCAATGACATTAGCAACTCCGCGATACTCTGCTTCAGCACTCGAACGGGATAGCGTGGCCTGCCGCTTGGCGGACCATGAAATGAGATTATCCCCAAGAAATACACAGTAGCCTGAGGTGGATCGACGCGTGTCCGGGCATCCTACCCAATCTGCATCCGTGTAGGAGAGTAACTTGGTTGGGGCAGAGGGGTAGAGATGCAGTCCAAAGGCCAGTGTTCCCTTAACGTATCTGATAATACGTTTGAGGGCCGCAAAATGGGACTCTCGAGGGTCGTGCATAAATAGACACACCTGCTGAACGGCATATGCAATATCAGGCCTAGTGAATGTAAGATATTTAAGGGCACCTGCAAGACTCCGATATAGAGTGGGATCAGAAACTGGCGCACCCTCATTGGCACTGAGCTTGGATTTCAAGTCAACCGGAGTTGGCATAATTTTACAATTTGCCATCTTAGCCCTATACACTATCTGTTCCGCATATTTGCTCTGACACAAAAACATAGTAGCTACGGATCTGGTCACAGATATACCCAAGAAATAACTCAGCTTGCCCAAATCGGTCATATCAAATTCAGTTTTGAGTAGAGCATTGATTTCATTCTTCAAACCGTTAGAGGAGGCAGTAAGAACAATGTCATCCACATATAATAGCAAGTAAGCAGTGTTGCTACCTCGATGAAAAGTGAAGAGAGAGTTATCACACCTGCTATATACAAATCCGATCTGCATAAGATACCTGGCAAAGCGATCATACCAAGCGCGGGGTGCCTGTTTCAAGCCATACAATAACTTTCTGAGACGACATACAAACTGCGGAACTGCCGGATGAAGAAAGCTAGGGGGCTGATGCATGTACACATTTTCTTTCAAATTCACATGAAGAAATGCATTCTTGACATCAAGCTGATGAATCGACCAATGCATGCCCTTAGCAATACTGAGAACAATCCGAATAGTAGGCGGTTTAACAACCGGACTGAATGTCTCACCACAATCAATACCCTCCTACTGATTAATGCCATTAACAACCAGTCTTGCCTTATACCATTCCAAGTTACCACTGTCTCTAAACTTGTGACGAAATAGCCACATACACCGGATAACATTCACACCGTCCGATCTAGGTACCAAATCCTAAGTGTTCTGCTTGGTTAAAGCATTAAACTCCTCGCACATGGCTGTATTCCAATTAGGGTCCAGTTTGGCTAGTTTTGGATTTTTTGGAATGGGTGATAAGGTTTGTGTGGAGAGGTTGAAGTGAACCTTGGATTTGAAAATTCTGTGTTGGGCACGAGTCTCCATGCGGTGGGTAGGCAACGGTGGTTGTTCAGTGGTTTGAGGAGGCTGGCTTGAGGGTTCTGGCTGGGTGGTGGTTAGTCTCGGGGCGATGACTGGTCGAGTAGGAGACAGTGAGGGGTCGAGCAGTGGAAGGGTCGACCAAGAGCTAGGTGGTGCCTGGTCGCCCGACACTGCAGTCGACGGAGCTTCTGGAGTAGTGTCTGTCGGGGCAGTGAACTGCTGTGTGGGCTGGTGGTACATCGACTGGACCATGAGGGACATAGTAGACTCATCGAGAAATGTGTAATAAGTGGTTTGAAATTTTTGATGATTTGAAAATGGATAGTTCACCTCGTCAAATGTAACGTGACGTGAGATAATGATTTTACGAGTGGCTATGTCATAGCATAGGTAACCCCGATGTTTAGATGAGAAACCAATGAAGACACAGGGCGTGGTACGTGGTGCTAGTTTGTAGGGTGCAGTGGAGGCCAGGTTGGGGTAGCACAGACACCCGAATATGCGGAGTTGGTCATAGGATGAGAACCTACGGTATAAGGTTTCGGTGGGGGTCTTATTTTGAAGAATGTTGGTTGGTAAAATATTAAGGAGGTACTCTACCATTTTAATAGCATAGACCCTGAATGGTAGTGGAAGACTGACATGAAATAGCAGTGTACGAACCATGTTATTGATGGTACGTATGATTCGTTCAGCCTTGCCGTTTTGGGAGGAAGTGTAGGGACAGGAAAAACGGAAAACCATGCCTTGTTTAGAGCAGAAATTGTGAAATGCCGAGTTATTAAATTCACGTCCATTATCACATTGGAAAGCTTTAATGGATTTTTCAAACTGTGTTTTAATGAATTTTTGAAATTCAAGGAACTTGGCAAAAACTTCAGATTTGAACTTCAGTGGATAAATCCAGACAAAGTGTGAAAAATCATCTAAGAATATTAGATAAAATTTGTGACCCAAGGAACTAACAACCGGAGATGTCCACAAATCAGCATGAACAATATCAAATGGAGAAAAAGTAACACTGTTGGATGAACCGGAACTAGTGGGGGAAGGAGGGCGAGACATGGTGGCAGTATTGTTGCCGTCGGCCGATAGGAAGGGAAAAGAAAATTTTGGGTGGTGGTCGGCCGAGAGGAGAAGAGTAGAGAAGAGTAGGGATTAGGGTTTGGCTCTGATACCATGTAAGATTGGAATAATTTCCCTTAGAGAATCCTTTCATTAATCACAATATATATAGTTGTACAGAGGTTGATTCCTAATACAATAAGAATCCTAACTTACCTTAAATGGTTGATTCCTAATACAATAAGAATCCTAAGTTACCTTAAATATACATCTATCATAATTATAAATATACTGTGAATATTCAGAGAATATTCGCTAATAGTAACTTACATATGTAATGTTGGTATTTGACATAAGAGTATTGTGTTAATTTTTTTTTTTTAATTTTGAATTTAGGTTATATTTTTTATATTAATTTATTTGCTTTAGTACTATTGACTTGTTATTTCACATAGCATATTATTTGTTTTTCACTTACAACTGATAGATTATTTTTTATCAAATATTTGAACAATGTTATGCCATTATATTTAGAAATATTAATTTTTTTTGTCAAACATCAAATCCATGTTGTTTTCACAAAAAAAGTCTTCTTTTAACTTTTATAATTAATTAAAATTAAAATATTATTAATTTAAAAAATATATGTCAATTATCTTTTACAATATTAGTTATAAACATATGGTTAATAATTAATATATTTCCAGAAATAATGTGTTGGTAAATACCTAATTTAATATCATTTATAAAGGTATATATTTTTAATATTAATTTTTATTTTTTTATTTTTAAATAAAACTAATTGTGGAATTACACTTATGCAATCAAACGGTACGCTTGTAATTATACTATTATTACGTTATGACAAACAAACATGTCGCTGTAATTACAATACTGTGTAATTACTAGGCTATGTAATTACTATCCTATTAATTACACAAATTCCAATTACCATGTGGCTTTCCAAACAGACCCTTAGTCGACTAACCAAATGAAATCACTTTTAATATTAAAATCCATAAAAAATGAAAAACAGCTGAACTAATGTATGTTGAATAACTTCATCATCATGACGTGAAAAAACGTAATAGAAAATTGGGTCCAATGTTATTATTTGATCAACTTTTTGTCAGCATGTGATCTTTTCCTTGGTCGTTACTCCTCCTTCCAATCTAATAACAGTATTATTAATAATACTTAGATACATATTTTCAACACTCATGCAACTTGTATCAACACTCATGCAAAATGTCGTGGCGTCCAATAAAGAGTATATAATTTGTAAATAACAAATCAAGCAATCAATTAGATGAAAAAACTAAAACAAAGAAGAAGAAGCATCATATTGTCAAAATGTTGGAGCAAATTCAGCTTTCACTAGTGAATTAAGAATAATTATGAAAAATAAAAATTGAAAACAAGCATGAACGGATTATGAGAAATCCAATTTAGTTAGAGATTTTTAGTTACTTAAAATATTGACCAACCAGTTACTATATTCGTGAAAAGAAACAAGCTACCAATATATGCAATGATACTGTTATTTACATGTATTTAGGAATTTTTTATTCGAAATAATTGAGTAATCGGTGAATATCTCTTATAGTAATATAAAAGATTGCCTTATGATTTTAAGGAACTCCTACCTTATAAATGAACCGTTATGAAGATTTCAAGCAATCAGCTTTATCAAAATCAAAAGAAGAATATGAAGAAGATGATGATGAGGAGGATGCAGAAGTAACATTTCAATCATTCTTAACACATGAACCGTTATGAGTATTTCGGGCAATCAGCTTCATCAAAATCAAAAGAAGAATATGAAGAAGAGTGTTCAATAATATTTATGTGGTTATAAATAAAAAATATGAAGAATTTAAAATTTGTGATCTAAATCGTGTCATAACATTTATGTGGTTATAAAAGCTTAAATATGTTATAACATTTATGTGATTGTAATCTTCATATTAAGGATAAAATAGTAAGTGTAAAGTTAATTATTTTCAAAGTAGAAGTGTATCATTTTGTTTAAAATGAACTAATAAGAAAAGTGCATCACAAAAATTAGGACGAAGTAGTATTCTGACAATAACAACAATATACCTGGTATGATCTCACAAAATGAGGCATAGAAAGTAGGGGTGAGCGGGTCCGGGTACCCTAACATTTTTTAACTACCCGGACCCTACCCGGTAAAAGATCGGTTCCTAAATTTACTACCCGGAACCTACCCGTAGCAATCATTACCCGGAACCTACCGGACCAGGTCCGAGTAGGTTCCTGCACCTGTAAATAAAAAACACAAATTAAGCAACAATTTTTAAGCCTATGAGAATAAAAAAGAGTTCTAAAATAATTTCATCAAGTAGTTTTTTAGCCTCCAATCGGAGTTTTTAGTACCCTTATAAGAAGTTTTAGAAAACTTATTCATTGTAGAAAAGCTAATTCTGTAACCAAAACCTAAAATTGCAAGCCAAATTTGACACTCAATTAATTGAACGTGTTGATTTCAAAATAAATTTGAAAATATCTTAATTAAACTTATTTTCGTGTTCATAAGCTCTTCGATATAAAAGAAAAGCTTTATTATACTAGTAAATCCCTAAATTTCATCTTCACAACTATAAAAATATACACAAATTTTAAAAATAGATTTACATTTCAAATAAAAAAGTAATACAAATTGAGATGAGTATCGCCTGAAATAGAACAGAAGCATATGATATTAAAAAGAAATTGAAGAGTTAGATATGAACCCATATGCATTTTAGGAATGACGTGAACACAACCAAGGGAGTGAAAGAGGCAAAGGTGAAGCTTCAATGACGACAACGATGAAAGTACCTGAGAGAAAGCTTCAACAACCATTTACGATGAAGCTGGTGGTGTAGCTAAACGCCATTGTTATTGAGAGAGTTTTGGGTGTTTTCTCTTAGGGCACAAAGAGCATTCAAGAATAAAGGGGTGAAAAAACTAAAATATTTACGTCTTGGGATGGGAAAAATCAATGTGTAGGCGTGCAACAAACAATTTTGGAGAAAGTTAAAAGTGGTCCAAATGTTTCTAAAAAAAGTAAAAATATTTAATATTTTATAGGTTCCGGGTATCGATTAGGTCCTACTGTCTCTATTTGGAGCAAACCGGACCCGACATTGTTCGGTTCCTAATTTTACTACCCGGACCCTACCCGTTATTATAATATATCTACCCGGAACCTACCCGTTAGTGTCGGTTCCGGTCGGGTATCTGGGTACCCTGTACCCGTGCTCACCCCTAATAGAAAGGGTAGAGTGTACGCAAATCTTACCTCTATCTTGGAGGTAGAGAGACTGTTTTCTATAGACTCTCGGCTCAAGAAGAAATATTTCATTCACCTAAAAAAAAGAAATGGAAAAGGGTAAAAAATACACTTAAACTATATGAAATTGAAAAAAAATGCCCTCCTTTAATAGTTTGATCAAAAAATGTCCTTGTCATTGATAGTTTGGTCCAGAAATGCCCTTATTCTTACTTAATTAGGTCAAAATGTCCTTTTTCTAATAAACATATTGTTTTTTTCTTTTTAAACACATTCTTTTTCTAATAAAAAATATTAATTTTAAAGAACTTTATAATGTTTCTTTTCTTTCAAAAACCCCTTTAAGTAATAAAAAAGTAGGAGATAATTTTTTCTTCTTCTTAATTCTTATCTATTAAAATAAAATAATTTGATGTACTTTTTGAACTGATAATATAGATCATATAGTATATAACATCATAGTAACCTTGTCATTGATTTTCATTGAATTTCGTTATCTAAATGAAAATTAATGATTGAGTTACTTGATCTTATTTATATGACATGTATTACTGGTTTAAAAAGTACATGGGATTATTCTATTTTAATTGATAAAACAAGATTAACAAGAAAAAAATTACTTCCCAATCTTTTTATTAGTAAAGAGATTTTAAAATAAAAAAAAAACAAGAAAAGGGTTCTTTAAAAGAAATATTTTATGAGGAAAATGAACAATATGTTTATTTGGAAAAGAGCATTTTTTTTATCCAATTAAGAAATAATAGAGATATTTTTGGATCAAATATTAATGGAGGGCATTTTATTCAATTTCGCATATTTTAAAGATACTTTTGACCCTTTTCCGAAAAAAGAAAAGTGAACTCCCATTAGAACACATTTAAATATCAGTGAGAGCAAATGACTTATATAAATTATACAAAAACAAGTATTTAGAGATTCACTTAATATCTATAAATAGTTAACTGTAAACTCAGAAATTATTATACATTAATTTGATGTCGCTATAGAAACTCATAAACTTTAAAATCTTGGATCCGGCCTGGAAAAAGAGGAATGAAAGGAAATGCAATTGTGTCACAATAAAGACCCATTTGACCATGAGAATTTTCCACCTTTTTCCTAACTTTTTTTCTCATTTTATTTGAAATCACTGTTTGCCCATGAAAATTCTAAATACAACTTCAAGTTATATTTGTAATTTGGAAAACAATTAAAATGATGTTTTCATTTTTTCACTTTCAGTAAAATCAAACTACCAAATATTTTTTACAAAAATTATAACCAAACATAACTTCAACTTCAATTTTCAAATAAAATGAAAAATATTTAATTTTCATAGCCAAACGCCTACTAACGATTACAAACACTAAAATTAAGTTAAAGCCTATGTAAATGGTTGATGAAACCAATTGCCAATCAAGGTACTTCAGTTCCAAATTGTAATGTGAGTTGTGATCAATTGTCATTCATTAAGCTTTCTTAATTATGTGAAGAATAAAAAAACAAAAGAAAAAGAAAAATATCCAGTCCCAAAACAATAGTTGCACACAAGATTGTTTACCAAGAAAAAATTGAAAATGACGTTACTGGTAGTGCCAATAGTAACTAATATGAGTGCCGATATTTTTGGAATTTCAATCTTTTCCACCATAAAGTACAATTCACACACACAAAAAAAAATCTTGCCTATATCGTCATCAACATATCCAAATCCTTTATCTAAAATCCCACCTATGCGACTAGTGTAGTACTCACCCCGATCTCTAAAGGGCTTATGCACTCTACTCACTGTATACTAAACTAGCGTTAGAGCGAACGAGCGAGCGAGACCATCAGTATCTATTCTATATTCGCAACAAAGAAAACTCACGTCTGTAGAGTGTTTGGAGAAATGGAGAGTCAAATTGTGCGACGAAGAGTTAACATGATTGCTTCCCATTTGGCTGCCCATGATGATATTTCCACCGCCGCTACTCATCTCTTTCCTATGGTAATGTCTTTCTCTGTATTCATACTATAGCTGGCCAGTGGGTTGGGATCGGGTCCGTCGGGTCGGGACCAACGAGGTCGGGTCGGGTGGGGACATGCGGGATTCGCCGCCGTCTCATCCCGTTTCTGATCCCGACGGAACCGGGATCGGGGCGGTTTTTTTTCTTTTTCTTTTGCACTTAATTTAAAAAACAACATATATATAAAAAAAAAACTCAATAATTAAACAAGATAGTGTAATAAAAACATCTCAATGTTGTTTTTGTGCCTCTTATATTATTTAATAGACATATGGTGTTTTTTGTAATATAAATACAATTGTCAAAAATTGCAACTTTGTGGTGTTGTTCAAAAGTTGCAAATTACATAGTAAAATTGCAATTAAAAAATTATATTTTGAAAAAAACATGTTCTAGTTTCTTGATAATTTCCTGTGGTTCTTCGGTTGGAATTGGTATTTGTTGGTCAAATTGCTCCATATCGCTTCCACCACCTTCGGATAAGATTTCCTTGTAGTTTTCGTCTTCTTCTTCGTTGATTTCCGGTTGACCGTACCTTCTCCGCTCCGCTCGTATCCAATCTCTTAATAATACTACAATCTCCAAGCTGTCTCCGGCTAATGAGTGTATGTGCTCTCCTATTTGATATCTGCCGGCAGAAAAAGCTCTTTCAGACGCCGTTGATAACACTTGAATGTTCAAAACATCTCGAGCCATCATTGAAAGTGTCGGAAAGGTCTTCTCATTTCCCTCTCCAGTATTTCAGCAAGTCTTCATGCCCTTCTTTATTGAGAACTGCTTGGTACGGTACAGAACCCTGCAAAACAAAAATATCAAACTCGCTAATTTGGTTAGTAGTGGTACGACCGCACATTCTATTTCTGAGGCTTTGAATACTAGCCGCAGAAACAACATGTCTTTTGTGAGGTTGTGTTGAAAAAGAAGAAGATGATATAGAAGCCGGTAGGTTGCTAGCACTTTCTTATTGGTAAAACCTATATACTTTTTTGCATTCGTCTTCTACGCTAGACAATACTTCTTCTTTAGTTTGTTCAATAGGTGGATGGTGGGTGAATTGGTTATTTGGGACTTGGAGGTGGTAGCACTACTATACAATCGTAAATATTTTCAATAAGTGATTTAGTACCGTTTATTTTAATAGTCGAATTTAATACAACACGAATAATATAAATAGTGGAAATAGAGATAAAATATTTTTTTATTTTGATAAACATTTTTTTAATAACTGCCTTATAAGCTGATTTATCCATATATTCATTAAGCAGTAAAAATATTAGAGCTATATAAAACAACATAGTTGAAATAGTAGGATAATATATACCAGAAAATTCTTTTGTTGCTTGAAAAAATTTCTCTAAAAATACAATAAGTTCGTAATTTTTTTTCCAATCGCTATCTACAACCATATCAGCTGTATTTTGATTATGAGAGTTAAAAAATAAAGTTATAGGTTTTATATAGCTATAAGCAACAAGTAGTTGCTTGTATAAAGAATTACACCTAGTGGGTACTTCTTCTGGAATTTTTCTATAAGGTAGTTGGCAATCGTGCCAAGTTTTTTTATATTCTTTTCTTCGTTGTATTATATTATTTTAAAAAAATAAAGTTTATAACAAATTATATTTTACTAAGAATGTCATCAAAAAGTGATAGAACATCCTTTACAACTAAGTTATATATATGACACGCACATTTTATATGAAAATGATCTGGAAAAGATGGAGTTAAACTATTTTTTAAAATTGTAATAACATAATTGTTAGAAGAAGCGTTATCTAATGTAATAGTCATAATCTTATCAGTTATTCCGTAATAATCGCACACTTGATAAATATTTTCTGCAATAAAAGTAGCAGTGTGTCTATCATCTATATATCTATACACTAAGATACGTTTTTGCATAGACCATTTATAATATATCAAATGACAGGTTACTGTTAAATAATCATGGCCGTTAGTACTACGACCTATATCAGAAATGATAGTCACTTTGCCATTAAAATGATATAATGAATAACATAAATACTGCTGATATTCATGTGAAAATTTAAATACATATCTCTTAACAGTTGATCTAGGAAAATCGTTAAAAGCAAGATTATACATATCTCTAATGTAATGAATAAAATCGGGAGATGAAGGAAATGAAAAAGGCAAACCCTCCACAACAACTAATTTTGCTATTGCTTCCCTATCTCTATGTTTATCGTATTTAGGGCCTACAATTCCCCCTGTCATAGGGTTAATTTGACCCTGTACTTGGTCCGGGACAATATGTGAACCTTGTCCCGATGGAGCGGACATTTGCGCACCCGATTTTGAAGCCTCGTATTGGACATACCTAGCTGGATGAGCCCTTGCTACGTGTCTCATTAAACCCCCCATCCCACCGTAACCTTTTCCAGTTTTAAATTTTAAAACATCTATACAAATTTAGTTGCCAACATCACTCCCAAATGAATAAATAAAATTCAATATTTAGTAGACAATGTAGAGAGATAGATTGAGAGATTGTAGGAAGATTTGTGAGAAAAATGAAGAGAAAATGAGGTATTTATAGTTGAGAAATTGGGTTAAAGTGTAAATATAATAAATTATGAGTTAAAAATAAATATTAAGGGAGTAGGGGGTTGGGGGAGGGAGGAGGCCAAAAATGGCCGTTGCACAACGGCCAAAATGTAAAATGGCCATTGGTGCAATGATTATTTGTGCAAAGGAGGGGTTTCGGGCGGGACTGGGACGGGACGACCGGGCCGACCCGGCCCACTGGCCAGCCATAATTCATACTACTGCTAGGATTTGTCACAAGCTAATTCAGAAGTTATTAGATTCTGATACGATTATAATCTTATAGGTTCTGGATTCTAGAAACACAACTTATTGGGTTCTTGCTAAGTTATTTATACATATTAAGTGGATTTTGTGAAAGAAATAATTCCTTTATTATTCTCATTGATGAAGAGATATTTATATACAATTTACAATCCCTAATTATGGAAAATCTTAATCCTACTATAACAATAAATCCTAATTATACTTGTATAAGAATCCTACAACTATGATAAATTTGTACAACAAAGTTGGGTGCAATTTGGTTTCGGTTTCCCGTGGTATACACACGGGTATATTTCTGTCACACCTCCGTAGTCATAGCGGGCGGTTGTCGTACACTGAGACTGTCCCTAAAATCTTCAAATAAAACCAAGGGAAGACCCTTAGTAAATATGTCTGCAATATGGCACCGCAAAGGGACATGAAAGACACATACTTGTCCACGAGCTACCTTTTCTCGAACAAGGTGTATGTCCATCTCGATATATTTTGTGCGCTGATGTTGGAGCGAATTTTCAGAAAGATAGACTGCACTCACATTATCACAATATACCAATGTAGCCTTCTGAATAGGAAAATATAACTCTAGTAGAAGATTACGTAGCCAACATGACTCAGATACCACATTGGCTACCCCTCGATACTCGGCCTCCGCACTGGATCATGATAAAGTAGCCTGGCGTTTTGCAGACCAAGAGACCAAGTTATCGCCAAGGAACATACAATAACCAGATGTCGAACGTCTGGTATCTGAACTACCACCCAAGTCAGCATATGTATATGACACAAGAGTAGGGTTGGCAATTTCACCCTGATCCGATGGATATTCGATCCACCTGACCCAATTATATGGACGAAAATCCGTCAAAATATAGAATTTAATCGAGTGACTGATGGATTGGGTGATGGATCGGGTTAGATTCGGGTGGACATACATCCAACCCACCACCCGACCCATCCATCCACCCGTTTATAAATTAATTTTTTTTAACTATACAACTAAATTCTAACATTTCGTCATTTACCCTCTTTGCCTCTCTCTCGACTCTCCTTCTCTCTCTCTCTCTATCGACTCTGTCTCTCAGTCTCTGTCATTGCCCTAGTTGTCACAATAAACCCCCCTAATAATTAATATTCTCAAATTTACACCATTTCTTTCTTCTCTCTCTCCCTTCATCTCTAAGGTATGTCCAAAGCTCATAATTTCTGATTATTTTATTCCTATTAAATCTGAATTTTTATTTATTTATTTTGATTTTGTTTATTGGAGTTTACCGGATAAAGTATCATATTTTATTATTGCAAATATGGATCTTTGCAATTTTCTTCTATGTTAAGTTAATTTTGTGTATAATTTGGTGCATGACAGCAATGGACACGGGAGATAGTAGTGCTGGCTCCAAGTCTATCTCATTCTCCCCTTCTCCGTTGTCTCCTGAAATATCAGTCACAATGCCTTCTCGTCTAACTACTAAACCTCAAAAGGAGATGGAGAAGAAGAAATGGGACCGTCACCTCCACGTCAGCCCAGGAGACTTAAATCAGAAGTGTGGAATCATTTCGAGAAGACGATAATCAATGGTGAACAAAAGGCTAGATGTTTGCACTATAAAATTTTATTTTCGGGCAATAGTAAGAATGAGACTTCTCATTTGAAAGACCATCTTGATCTTAGATGTTGACACCCAATTTTGTCCCGTCTTTTCCAATTTATTTGCAATTTTAAATAATTTTAACACCTCAAAACAATTTTAATCTATATACATACATGCGTATATATATATATATATATATATATTATTCTCTTATTATTATTATTATTCGCATTTTTACTCTCATTTGCATTTTTTATCATAATCATAAGTTTTATCCAAAAATTCTATGTTATTTTATTCTCGCAAAATTGCATCGCATTTCCATTTTTTATTAAGCATTAAACATTTCGCAAATATTATATCTTTATTATTATCACATCGTTATATTTTTATTAAAATAATTTACATTTTTTCTTCAATGCTTTTTTAATATTAAACCCCTTTTTATATTTTTAAACCCATAACACATTCATTTCCCAACCCAAAACAATTTCTACCCAAACTAAAACCCATTTCGTCCAAAACCAACCCATCACCCATTTATTTCCAAACCCAAAACAATTTCTACCCAAACTAATATCAACCCACCCGAAATTCGCTTACCAAAGCCCAACACCCCTTATTCCCTAAACCCCATCACCCGAAACCCCACCAACCAAGCCCAACGCCGCCTCAGCCCAACCGACCGACCCACAAGCCCAAACCCATTCCTCTTTATTTCTCCCCTCAAAACCAAACACCCCCCTAAAAAAAAAACTCAAAACCCTAACACCCCCTAACTCTTGGGTACGCCGCACACCCCTACCCCTACTTCACCGCACCCTACGCCTGACACCACCAATCGCCGACACCGCCGCATGACACCACCAATCTACCCATCACCTCTCTGCAACACATGCCCCAAGAATTCGCCCCAAAAATCAGTTTTTGTTCCCCCTTTATTTTGAAATTCGAACTCGATTTTGTAAGGGGTATGGGTGGGGGTGAACATCAGGTGAGTACCTATAAAACCCCCCATTTTGTTCACTGTTAAGGGAGGACCGGAGGACGAGATCGAAAAAAAAAAGAATAAATACTTATTGTGTTCTTGAGTTCGATTTTAAGCATTTGCCTTCTTTGTTGTTCAAGAAACAAGTCCAAAATCCGAAAGAAAGGGGTGAGTTTCGATTTTAAATACTTCTATTTGGCTTTGTAAAGCCGAATCTGGAAAATCTGTTTGACATATTGTTGTTGTTCTTCATTGTTTTTTATTTTGTTTTTTTTTATTCTAGGTCGGGTAAGAACCATTTTTGTTGTTGTTGTTATTGGTTATCTGAAATTGGTGAAAATATTTGATTTCGGGTTGAACACCTGATTCGGGTCGGGTCGCTGACTCGGGTCGGGTCGACCCGATTTGGGTATTTTTTCAGAATTCTTGCATTTCATATCTTGTTATTGGTTATCTGAAATTGGTGAAAATATATGATTTCGGGTCGGGTCTGGTCGCTGACCCGGGTCGGGTCGACCCGGTTTGGGTATATTCCCAGATTATGGCATTTTTTTATCTGTTGTTGGTTATCTGAAAAATCTGAATTTTTGATTCCGATTCTGGTCACTATTCCGGGTCTGTTTTCAGAATTAATTCACTGTTTCATTCGGGTCACTGTTCATAATCCGGGTTGGACATTTCATTACTTACTATTGTGTGCGGCTATGTTGTTCATTTTACTGTTTTTTAACTAAATCGCATTCAGGCCGATGAAATTGAATTCGAGGCCGCACTTTTTTTTTGTTTCGTTTCTCTGTTTTCAGTACTGTTTTAAGCATCCGTGCAACGGATATCTTACTGTTTTATTGTTTTATCATTTTTACTAATACTGCATTTAGGCCGATGAAATTGAATTCGAGGCCGCGCTTTTTTTGTTTCGTTTCTCTGTTTTCAGTACTATTTTAAGCATCCGTGCAACAGATATCTTACTGTTTTATTGTTTTATCATTTTTACTAATACTGCATTTAGGCCGATGAAATTGAATTCGAGGTCGCGCTTCTTTCGTTTCTCTGTTTTCTGTTTACTGGGTTAAACATCTGGGCAACGGATATTTACTATTTTTACTAAACATCCCGTCTTCTCGGGAATTGCCTCTCTGTTTTTGCCTACTGCTTACTGTTGTTGCTTACTGTTCCGATTTAATTTTGCTGATTCGAACACGATACTACACTGGCCGATGAAAAATATCTGTCGATTTTGAGGCCTCCACAGTCGTAAAGACGGAAATATAACTTTTGGGCAAGGATGAGGCTTAAACCTTTTTCATCCGAGGGATCAACATGTTTAGTAGGCAAGGCGATTAAAATAACCAACAAGTTATATGTTTGCATCCACGACGTGATTATAATGATATTTTCTTTTCATCCGAGAGACCAACATGTTTAGTAGGCGAGGCAATCAAAATAATCACTGAGTCATACATTTGCAGCCACGACGTGATTGGAATGGTCTTTTCAAAATTTAAGTCTGAGCCCTCCGTGACCAAAA
Organism: Anisodus acutangulus; assembly: GCA_029783415.1. Taxonomy (NCBI): domain Eukaryota; kingdom Viridiplantae; phylum Streptophyta; class Magnoliopsida; order Solanales; family Solanaceae; genus Anisodus; species Anisodus acutangulus. The sequence goes on from CM056491.1 coordinate 49,500,935, forward strand.
CACTCATTGTTTTGGATACGGATCCGAAGTTATTTGTATTTAACTGTTTCTAACCGTTTGTTCTTGACAGCTTGCAGGGAATAAAGTAAATAAAGGCAGATATTCCTCGGAGTTTATTTATTTTATTTACTTTCTTTAATTCAACTTTTATCCCGCTCTGTATTGTAATATTATTTATCGCACTTATGTAACTATTGAAATGCTTAGAATAGACAAACTTAGAATTAATTCATAGGGTAGTTTAAAACTTAGAAATCCCTTCGCTAGTATATTTACTTGTAGGTTCGAGTAATTCAAACTGATAAACCCTTCGCTAGTTTATTTATTTATAAGCTCGCCATGCATTTTTGTAATTTTCAAAACAAACTTTGATCATCTTCTGGTCACTTTATTAATTGTACAACTCAAAATGATTTCCAAAAAAATTACTTCTTTGGCATATAAGTAGCTCGTTTTTCTCTTTGCTATTAATTGTTAAAAATGCATACTTTCAACTTTACATGTATTTCTCTTTAAATACCATACAAATGCATACTTGTACAAAATGCATTCTTTTACTAAATAATTGCAACATCATTTTAAGTTTATATTTTAAAACATGCATTTTCTTAATACAATAATTAACCTGAGTTTGATCGGATAACCGCAAGTTAGCGGATCTTAAAGGATGCCTAACCCCTTTTCTTTAGGATAATAAAGAACCCTTACCTGAATCTCGTTAGTTTCGCAGACCTTAAAATTGGAGTTACATTGCAGCATTTATTTAATATTTAGGTGTCCTAATTCATCGTAAAATAATTAGGTGGCGACTCCTTAACCATTTACCCAGGAATCACCGAACACGTTGTGCTCCGCTTCTGACCTCTCGCGGGTCGGTTAAAAATGGGCGCGACATCAGATGCACTAAAAAACACATGAAGGTTGATATACGTCAAAAATTATTGTTGGTTAATTGTAGACAAGATTCAAGCATAAGGCTAGAAAACCATGTCTTTAGTCAAGAAGAATCAAGAAAGGAGTTGGCTCACATGGTTGTTCTCCATGAGTACCCATTGTCAATTGTAGAGCATATTGAGTTTAGGAGATTTGTTAATTGCTTGAATCCAAACTTCAAGATAATAAGTCGTAACACTTTAAAAAGTGATATTATGAAGATGTTTGTGAGTGAGAAAGAAAATCTCAAGAATTTGTTTGATGGTCATGTGGGAAGAGTAGCTATTACAACCGATACGTGAATTGCTTCACACCAACAGAAAGGTTATATGATTGTCACATCACATTTCATTGATGATCAATGGGTTTTGCGGAATAAAACTTTGAGGTACTTAAAATTTGAAGCTTCTTGTTATTTAGTATTTACTGATTAGTGGCTTGTTTAATTTATGCATATTGTTTTTCATCAAATTGATATATTTTTTTTCAAAATAGGTTTGTTTACGTTCTTTGTCCACACACTGCCAATATGCTTGCTCAAGTTTTGGTGAATACGTTGAATGTATACAATATAGGTGAGAAAATATCATTTGTGGTTCTTGATAATTGTACCACAAATGATGCCATGGTTGATCTTTTACAAGAAAAGTTTGATTCGGAAAGTCGTTTGTGTTCTGGTTAATTTTTGCATGTGCGTTGTAGTGCACATATATTAAATTTGATTGTCCATGATGGTTTGGAAGTGATTGGTTCTGGAATAGAAAGGATACGTAATTGTGTTATTTTTTGGGGTTCAACACAAAAAAGACTTCAAAAGTTTGAGGATAAGGCTAGAGGTTCGAAAGTTGATTGTTCTAGAAAGTTGTCTCTTGATTGTAAAACAAGGCGGAACTCGACTTTTTTAATGCTTGAAAGTGCTCTACCATATAAGAATATTTTTGCTAACTTGAAAACTCAAAATCCGATGTTTAAATTTGTGGTTCCTACTCAACGTGATTAGGAGTTTGTTGGAATTATATGTGATAAATTGAAAAGATTTCACATAGTGACTGAGTTGTTCTCTGGCAAAAAATATCCCACTACCAACTTGTTCTTTCGTCAAGTATGTGAAATTAAATTAGCTTTGCGCTTTTGGAGAAATAGTAATGAGCATGTTGTTAGGGATATGGCACAAAAAAAATGATTGAAAAATTTGACAAGTATTGGTCGAATGTCAATGGAATATTGTCAGTTGCTGCAATTTTAGACCCTAGAAATAAGTTGGAATGTGTGGAGTTTTATTTTAATGAAATATTTGGTGATGAAGCTTATGTTGAGGTAGATAGGATAAAGAGTTTGTTGTATGATTTGTTGCATAAGTACCACGAGAAATCTGAAAGAGAAGATGTTGTGTCTCCTACTTGTAGTCATATTGTACTTCTTGGAAAACGACCTAGTGATTGCAATACTTCTGATAATGGTGGTATTTATGATAAATGGACTTTGATGAAAAAGATTAAGAAAAGAAAAGGCAATGTGCGGTGTGAGTTAGACCACTATCTTAAAGAGAATGCTATTAGCAATACCTGCATCAACAATAGCTTCTGGGAGTGCTTTTAGTATGGGCGGTAGGGTGGTTAGTCCCCATCGTTCGAGCCTTCATGCCGATACAGTGGAAGCACTTATGTGCATGCAAAATTGGATCCTTGGAGAGTATTCAGGTAATATATATTTTTTATTTACATTCACTTGAACCATTTTTTAAAAATTGATATGATGATAATTTATGAGTTCTGGTGGATTTTATTTTTAGAATCTTCTTTTGATAATGCACACACATGTGCAACTATTTTGGAAGATGCCGATGTGGGAGGTGATGGAAGCTCTACAAGCGAAGTCATTGATGTTAACTCGGTAAACTAATCACATTTATTTCCTACGATAATGTTTTCTTTAATAATATTTTGTTTTTGATATATTTTCTTTTTATATACTTTTATTTCATTAATGGCGGGATGGAGAGGACATGGATATGAGATTTAGAAAATGAATAGATCTTAGAGGATGTTATATGAAGATGGAAGACCTGATGAATTTTAATGTTTTAGTCTATTAAGATTGTCGCTAATTAGAAACTCAATTATTAGTATTATTAGAAGTGGCATGTAATTCGTCCTTTAAACTTTAGTTACTTCAGATTATTATTGGCTTTTGGCTCCTTTCCATTTTTTTGGTTGCACTGTTTGGAGCATAGACACGGCTTGTAAAAACAGTATGATGATATTTATTTGATATACTTTTTTCCCGTTTTACCAAGAGTTTAGGTGATTGACTGATTGTGCTATAATTTTCATCCGCGAAGCACCCGATCCACCCGTGGATGATGGGTGGATCGGATGTGGATGAAGAAAAAATAGGGTGATGGATGGATCGGGTGGTGGATGGATGTTTGGCGGCTGGAGGCAGATTGAGCTCCACCCGATCCACCTCTGATCCATTGCCAGCCCTACAAAAGAGTAAAGACCAAGAACGGATATAAATGCAATCCAAAATCAAGCATGCCCTGTATGTATCAGATAATATGTTTGAGCGCATGCATGTGCTCAATCCGCGGATCATCTATAAATAAACACACATGTTGTACTGCATACATGATATATGATCTTGTGAAAGTCAGATACTGAAGAGCCCCTGCAAGACTACTATACTGGGTGAGATCCTCGTATGGTGTGCTAGACGTAACACTCGGCTTGGGTTTGGTATCAACCGGAGTAGAAGTAGACTTACACGATGACATACCAGCTCTCTCAATAATCTCTGCCGCATACTTTTTCTGTGATAAAAGTAAACCATATGAATGACGAGTGACTGCAATGCCCAAAAGATAACACAAGGGCCCCAAGTCCTTCATAACAAATTCTGAGTTGAGAAGGGACATGATAGACTTGCGTAGATTATCAGATGAGGCAGTCAATATTATATCATCAACATATAACAATATGTATGCCAAAAAAGTACCACGATGATAAATGAACAGTGAATGATCAGATCTGATGTGAGAAAACCCAATAATAGACACATAATCTACAAACCTTTTATACCAAGCATGTGGGGCTTTCTTAAGCCCATAGAAGGACTTTTCAGCAAACAGACATGGTGAGCATAATTAGTGTCCCTAATGTTGACACCCATTTTGTCTCTCCTCTTTTTCGATATTTATTTGCAATTTTAAATATTTTGACACCACAAAAATAATTTATATATATATATATATATATATATACGTAAACAAGGCCTTTAATATCATCGTCTATTTACAATATCATTATTTATTATTATTATTATTATCATTCGCATTCTTTCTACTATCATTCGCCTTTTAATATCTTAATCATAGTTTTTATCCTAATAGTCTATGTTATTTTATTTTCGCAAAATGGCATCGCGTTTTTATGTTTTAAAAAATCAATAAGCATTTCGTAAATATTACGTTTTATTATTATCACATCGTTATTTTTGTTTTAATAATTTACATTCCTTCAAATCACTAAATTAATCATTTTATATACTACTACTCTACTGTTATTTAAACTAAATACATATATTAAATTAATTATATGTAATTTATATATGTACACATTTTAGGATTTAATTAGGACGAGAATCATGTTTTAATAAATTGAAGTAGATAAGTGACTAGGAAAATTTAAGATCAATTAATCTACAAAATGATATGGGCCAATCAAATCCCAATTTCATCCCTCAACAGCCCAACACCCACCATCCCAAGTCTTCCCCAACCGAACCGGCCCAAAAACCCAACCAAAACCCAAATCCCCTATCGTCCTAACCAGAACCAGAACGAGAAACCTAACCAAACGACTCCTCCATCACCTCACCGTCGCAACACCCAACATACCACCGGATAATCACCTTATCAACATCCCTGCCACCACGTCCCCTTCACCATCGACCTCTCGCATCACCCAGTCCTTTTATTTTCTGCGAATCACAGAGCATAGCTCGTCCAATCAAATCACCCTGAAAATCGCAAAGCATGCATGAGGTGTTGGGTCTCTAGGATGAATCTTCAAGGAATCGATGGATAAAGGCATAAATTCAGACCATTTATCATCATCTCTTCCTTTTCAAAATCTGTCAAAAACCGTCACTTTTTCCCCTCTTTTCTTTGAATTCGAATTTCGAATTCTAGCTGTTAAGCTCTCAAATTCCAGCTATAAATAGAGCTCTTTGGTTTGTGTTTGGGGGAGTTTTTTTTTGGTTGAAAAGAAATCCCCGTTTTTCTTTTAGTTGTTAACTAAAAACTGACCTTTCCTTTTTTTTTTACAAAGGGTTTCGGAGACGGAAACTCCCCATTTGAACAACTTTGATTCTAAAAATCCCCTCTTTTACTTTCGGTTCTGGCTCGACAAATCCACAAACACTTAAGCTCTTGTTATTTTTCAATCGCATACACAACTTCTCTGGACGGATCCGACGATTCGAGATGACGCGTCGGTTCGCTGCCCGGAGAAGGTCAGTAGACTCTAACTTCTCTCAGTTTTACTTTGATGTATTACATATCGTGTGTTTTGTTCAGTTTCTTTTTATTGAGTATTTAAATTTAAGTATGGTTATCTGTTTTAACTTAAGTTAGTAATATCTAGGATTTGTATTCTTATATAAATCTTATATGGATCAAGCCAAATAATACTAACCCTCTTATAATCTAATATGAATAGTTTATTAGATTATCCATGTTAAGGTAGGGTCTTCTGGACCAATAATGCAGTTTGGAATTAAGTTAATGCATGTTTTACTTAAGTGTTATATTCAAGGTATATATTTATACTCATAGCCTTAATAAGCAGGAAGTGTGGTATTTGGGGAATTGGTTTGGTTTTAATCTTGGTACATCTCCCCTTTAGAGGAATCAGAACAAGTTTAATGTGAATCTTGTAGTGTTTGCCTAGTTTAGCCAATCTGCTTGTGCTCCAGACATACTGTGTTGAGTTCTTGTGCAATATTATGTGATGGGTGTGTTATTTTTATGCTTTCTTGACAAAAGCTACATGTCTGAAATTTCTGGAAATATGTGGATTGCCTATGTTATTTACTTTTGTTGGATATTGAATGATAGATTAGCTTCAATTTTGAACTTCTCTTGACATATTAGCAAATCTGTATGAATAAGTTTTGAGCTAGACAATAGAATGAAACTTGTATACTCTACCACCATTATGATTGAATGTGTCATTTCTATGTAATAAGTACCACAACCAGTTAGATTTGTCCATCACCTTTGAAAATGTCATAGTTAATCCTGTGTACTTTTGTAACTGTGTGTGACTTCACATGTCTAAATGCTATAGTGTCTTCATAATAACATGTAACTGTCTTCTAAGTCTCTTAGCCACTCTATTAGACTAACAAGTGATCTGAGTTAAAATGTGCATTTGCTGGCCTCTTGCATTATTTTGGAACAAGTTTAAGTCATGTTGTATGATCTCTCAGAGCTCCCCATAATTCATTCTACTGATTAGTTTATTAGGATCATATATGTCTAGCCTAGTTTGGATAATTATATATAGAAAATATCATCTTTGAAATATCATGTCACCCTACCTGTTAGTTTATTTACATGTTTATTTGAGGTCTTCATGCCTAAAATATGTAAGTGTCAGTGTGTCAAGCATATAGCATGAGTAGGACTTTGTATGTCCAGCCTAGACTAGATGGTTCTGTGCCCTTTAAGATGTTATCCTTAAAAATGATCACTTGTTCATTTTCTTATCTCATATGTCTGCTGGACTGTTTATACACTTGCCTTGCCTGTTTAGATGAGAAAATGTCCCCATATCAGCATGTGACACATCTTAAAATTCTCTTGTATGTGCCCTAACTATTGAATTCTCTGAATGATATTTACCTTAGTATTGTGCATCCATTGAAACTGACCCATGTCATGCTAAGCTATAGCCATTGTTGCATTTCACACATGACTTATAACCATGTTCCATGTAGTAGGATGTGTATATAGGGTGTAGTTTGGTATTGAAATTTTTCAGGCATGAATGAAAGATCCTAGAAAATGCCTTGAGCAGGCCTCATTCAGAAGCAGAAAAAATGCATTTTATTCTCTGTTAAATTGTGCATATATGTCTAAACTACCTACTTAGGATCATGTTTTGCTTCCCATATTTTGTGGATCTACTTATGTAAGCATGTCAATTTCCCTGAACAATGAATGTGTCTTTGGAATGATCTATCCTTAATATATTGATAGGATGACCAGGTTCCATGTTAGGTCTAAGGACCCATGTTTTGTAAAAGATATCTTGATCATGTTTAGGTTGCCTATTAGGGATGTATGTGTACGTCTTTAATGGATGCCTCAGACCCTGTTCAACTTACTCTAATTGATTAGATATGTGTAATAGAAGGAACTCAGCCTGCAATTTGTCCTTGTTTTGATATCCTAGCAATATTTTCATGTTTATTTTTCTTTTGAGGTATGTCTTTGCTAGGGGTGGGCATATATCAGTTTATATCGGTTTTGTATCCGAAAAATATGAATCGAATAAAATCGGGTTTTTTATAAAAAAAAACCGAATACAACTTTTTTTAAAATAAAAAACCTATATGTTCGGTTTATATCGCCGAACGTATCGGATTATATCGGTTTTTTAGTAGGCCGGGGATTTTTTTTAAAAAATTGAATTTCCAAAACTGAAATTGACATTCACACCTACACTATCATGAAATTTCGACGTTGAAATCTATTGTGTATCGTGAGATGTTTACTAAAGAAAAAGAAAAATTAGAAATCGATTTGGGGGAAAACACAAATTGATTGGGAAAACGGACGTATTTCTAAAAATTGGCTGCGGCCCCGTCTTTAAAAAAATACGCAAAATCAAAAAAAAAATTGTGTAAAACGGACATCCGAGCGCATAGTTATGACCATCTAAAGTTTTACCAATTTACAACTATTTTCTCTCCCTACATTTTATGTCAATGCTTCCGTGATATGTTAATCAAGTTCATGCCGCATGCGACTTCCATAAAAGCTTCATAGATTAGCTTCAATGACTATGATTCAAGAGATAGTAGTAGCCAAAAATAAAAAATAAAAAATATATATATTTAATTTATTTTTTCGGTTTGGTTCGTATCTGAAATTAAAAAATCGAACCGAATCACTAAATCCTGATTCGGTTTTTCAAAAAATTGATTTAAAAAAAAACCGAGAAAAAACCGAATTGAAATTCGGTTCGGTTTGGTTTTTTCGGTTCTCCGGATTTTTTGCCCACCTCTAGTCTTTGCTAGATTAGTCTTGTGTGACCTTGAGAAGATTAGGAAAATATTCCTTTCCCACCCATTGATTTTGAACATGTTTCATTGATTCAATGTGATTTTGCCTCAATTTCGTGTGATAAAAATTGAAGATAATATGACTGTTAAAGGTAGAATGATTGTGGGCTAGGTTGTTTACCTACTGTGTTTGAGTTGACCGTTGATTTTATTTCTGAATTCTGAACCATTTGCATTGTTCTTATCCCCTCTTGTCAGAACTGGATTTGTCTTTGCTATCCATTTTTCTTTTTGTTCGGTCTTGTGTGAATCCCCAAGTCTTCTCTATATCTGGTCTATACCGATCTTGCATATGGCTCTATTGCTCGTCTCCCCTAGTTGATTCCTAGTTTGGAGGTGATATATATCTCAAAATATACATGATATACGAATTTAGTAGACACCCACTGCATACAAAAGTTATATGCGTGTATATCTTCCAGATATGTTACATGTATTATAAATATCTTGTATATCAGTCCTCATGTGTTGAATTGGGCCCTATTATGCATCTGGGCTGGTCTATTTTTTTAAGTTTGATAATTATCATTTAGGGCCTACTCTATATTCTTTTTGCACCTGCCTACATCTTGAGTCTTAACAACATATTACTTTTCATGAATTATTTATTTACATTTTCTTATGAACATATTTTTATATTCTGTCGACTAATCCTTTTCTTATTTTTCGTTTATATGAAATGCATCGGGAGCGACGAAGAGTCTCGTTATGAGACTCATCATGACTATTGTCAAACGAAGACCCGCATCCATATTCCTTACATTCTCTGACCTCGGGACTTCTAAACAAATAGGGCCAGACGATATCGTCATCCGCCTTAGTCGATGCTTTAATTCCTTAATCCCGCATTTTTATTATTTTTCTGTTGTAATTTAATTATTCAATTTTGTGCGGTCACGGGAACACTTAGAATAATTAGGCTTTGAATGGATAATTAATAGGATAGTTTAAAATTGGAAACCCGTTACTAGTTTATTTATTTAGGCTCGGATAGTTTAAAAATAGAAAATCCTCCGCTAGTCTATTTATTTTAGACTCGTCATGCATATTCAAACTTTTCAAAATAATTTGGTCACCTTTTACTTGCACTATTAATCAAACAAAATGAAGTCTTATTTTTATCTGATTCGCTATTTGAAATGACTTCAAAAAAAATCACTTCCTTTGCATTACAAATAAATCTTTTTTCTCTTTACTATCAATTACCAAAAAATAGTATTTTATAAAATAGTGTCATACAAATGCATACTTTTATCCAAACATCACTTTACATGTATTTTTATATAAATAATGCTATACAATGCATACTTTTATTCAAAAATCACTTTACATGTATTTTATAATGCCATGCAAATGCATGCCCCCCTCTTATCCAAAAAAATCAATTTTGCATGTATATTATCAACTTTCCTACAAATGCATACTTTCATCCAAAAATTAACTTTACATGTTTTTTTAACAAATCCTTCATGTTGTCAAAATGCATCTTTTATTAAATACTTGAAATATTTTTTTTTAAAAAACATGCTTTTTCTTAGCGTCATATTAACACGAGTTTGACCTGATAACCGCAAGTTAGCGGATCTTAAAAGATGCCTAACCCCTTCCCTCTAGGATAATAGAGAACCTTACCTAGAATCTCATAGTTTTGCAAACCATTAACCGGAGTTCATTTTTAGCATTTAGTCAATATTTAGGTGTCCTAATTCACCGTAGAATAATTAGGTGACAACTCTTCAAGCATTTTTAATCAATACTAGGGAAACGCCTGTTGGTAAAAAAATGGGCACGCACAGCATGGCAACTCCACTAGGGAACTTTCATGTTCTTGACCATAGCAAACCCAGGTTAATTATTATTGCGCTTATTGGCTCTTTGTTTGATCTAGTGCTTTAAATTGTCTCATTTATGGAAATTTAGTATGCTTAACTGCTTTAATTGCTACTTTCTTTTACTGCTTTTTTTAAATTGGCATTCCGCTCATATTTCCTCCACTTCAGAAAGTTGATACTATCACACATACACGCGAGGTGTGTTTCACGCACCCGCAAAATTTTCTTTCAAATTTCTAAATTTTAGGAGAGTTGGCGTATGCGCGGAGCGTCAGGACCATCCGGTGGCCGCGTAGCCTTCTCACTCGAGCAGTCCACTCGGGAACCTTGGGTCCAGTAAGTCAAATCTTAGAAAATTTAGGATTGAGCTATACCACCCTTTAGTTTAAGTCATGCATGCATACATCTTAGGTGGGTCGATCATTGGCATCGACTCCACAATTAAGAAATCCACCAATTGTTGACGAGTCTCACGACCCAACGACTAATCAACATATTATGTGTAGCATGATAATGATAGACGGATCCAAGTCTAATTATGACATGCCGAAATTGGAAAATTATCATTTTGGGCCTAATCACGACCAATCTTTTAAGTTTGATAATTATCATTTTGGGCCTGCTCTATATTCTTTTTGCACCTGCCTACATCTTGAGTCTCAAACAACATATTACTTTTCATGAATTATTTATTTACATTTTCTTATGAACATATTTTCATATTCTGTCTACTAATCCTTTTCTTTTTTTCCGTTTATATAAAATGCATCAGGAGCGACGAAGAGTCTCGTTATGAGACTCATCATGACTATTGTCAAACGAAGACCCGCATCCATATTCCTTGCATTCTCTGGCCTTGGGACTTCTAAACAAATAGGGCCGGACGATATCGTCATCCGCCCTAGTCGATGCTTTAATTCTTTAATCCCGCATTTTTATTATTTTTCTGTTGTAATTTAATTATTCAATTTTGTGCGGTCACGGGAACACTTAGAATAATTAGGCTTTGAATGGATAATTAATAGGATAGTATAAAGTTGGAAACCCGTCGCTAGTTTATTTATTTAGGCTCGGATAGTTTAAAAATAGAAAATCCTCCGCTAGTCTATTTATTTTAGACTCTCACCTTTTACTTGCACTATTAATCAAACAAAATGAAGTCTTATTTTTATTTGATTCGCTATTTGAAATGACTTAAAAAAATCACTTCCTTTGCATTACAAATAAATCATTTTTCTCCTTACTATCAATTACCAAAAAATAGTATTTTATAAAATAATGTCATACAAATGCATACTTTTATCCAAACATCACTTTACATGTATTTTTATATAAATAATGCTATACAATGCATACTTTTATTCAAAAATCACTTTACATGTATTTTATAATGCCATGCAAATGCATGCCCCCTCTTATAAAAAAAAAATCAATTTTGCATGTATATTATCAACTTTCCTACAAATGCATACTTTCATCCAAAAATTAACTTTACATGTTTTTCTTACAAATCCTTCATGTTGTCAAAATACATCTTTTATTAAATACTTGCAACATTTTTTTTACTTAACATTTTTTTTAAAAAAACATGCATTTTCTTAGCGTAATAATTAACCTGAGTTTGACCGGATAACTGCAAGTTAACGGATCTTAAAGGATGCCTAACCCCTTCCCTCTAGGATAATAGAGAACCCTTACCTAGAATCTCATAGTTTCGCAGACCATTAACCGGAGTTCATTTTTAGCATTTAGTTAATATTTAGGTGTCCTAGATGGATAACCCAAAAACACACACGCGGTAGAGCGGGCTTGAAGTTTGTTAATTGTAGTAGACGGAAAAAGTGGATAGCATAAACACCCTAATATGAGAATACGAAGGATCTTTATTGTAAAAAATGGGATTGATATGCTAAGCCTTTAAGAGGGAGGATGTTAAGTAGATATGTAGTCATTTACAATGCATAATACCAAAAAGAATGTGGTAATGACGCATGGGCTAGCAAGGTACGGACATTATTATTTATGGAACGAATTTTTCTCTCGGCCTTCCCATTTTGGGAGGACGTATGTGGACAAGAAAATGAAAAGTTATGCCATTAGTGTCACAAAACTCTCGAAATGGACCATTATCATATTCCCTGCCATTATCACATTGAATATTTTTAATTTTACGTTCGAATTGGGTACAGATGAATGCTCTAAATTTTAAGAATGTGGAAAAGACTTGAGACTTTTTAGATAAAGGAAAGGTCCACAAAAATTAGAATAATCATCCAAAAATAAGACATAATAACGATGACCCAAAGAACTTAAAACGGGAGATGTTCATAAATCACAATAAATAATGTCAAAAGGCATCAAAGTACGATAAGTAGAGGCTACAAATGATAGTCTAACATGTTTCCCTAATGGACAAGAAGGACAAAGTGGAGTACTATGCATACCCTTACAAGCAATAAAATTATTTTTATGCAGAGAAGACATAATATATGACCCCGGATGACCCAAACGTGGATGACACAAGGAAGGAGCAAGAGCGGCAAATGTAGAAGGTGGTAGTGATTGGATAAAGCTCTCCCCTACTATTGCATCTCATTAGATCCCCGTCTTGAAATCCTTCACATAAAATTCAAACGGATCAAAATTAACAGAAACTCAATTATCAGTCGTGAATTTTCGGACATACACCAAATTTTTAATTAAGTTAGGGGCATAAAGAATATTTTTCAAGACAAGAGGTGGATGTGGGGCAGACAAATTCGTATGACCATAACCGCAAATTAGAATTGAGTTGCCATTACCAACAATAATACCACGATTATTGCTCAAATTGAAATAAGACGAGAGAGTACCTTGTGCGAACTTCATATGAGAAGTGGCTCCGGTGTCTATGTACCAATTTGTGTATGGGGGATGTAATCTAAGTGTATGCATTGCGGCCTCAATATCTGTAGGTGTCGGGACCGAAGCTGGGCCCGCAGCAGTGAAGGCCTGCTGCCCTGGCCCAGCACTGGATCGTGATGCATTATTCTGGATCAGGAAACTAGGCCTGGAAGCTGACTGGAATTGGTCCCAGTTTCCAGGATATGGCGTCGGTGGAAAATAAGGGTTGTTGGGCCACTGGCCCAGCCCCACAGCCAGGAGGCCCAAGGCTGCGGCCAGTTGTCCTATGGTCTACTGTTCTGAGCACCACTGTTGTCGCCGCCACTTTTTCGGCCACCACCACCGTCGTCGTTACCAGCGCGACTGCCTCCGCGATTCTTGCCATTATTTTTCCGATTTTGACCCATTTTCCGCCACTTTTGGTATGGTTTTGGCCCGAATTTTTGGAGAATGAGTGAGCGTCGTATGACATGGCCAGCATCATGATAGAATTTGCCCCGGTAGCTGATTTCTTAGCCAAATCGGCCTATTCCAACGTGCGCATGGAACGGGCCTGATAAAATGGTGGGAGAGAATTACTTTGATGAAGCAGTGTCCCAACTCCATTATAGGCTTCGGATAGGCCTGCAACCATATGAAGAACAAGACGATCATTGGTAACGGGCGCACCAACGTTTTGGGTTCAATAATCGTCTGCAAGAGATCTATAGAGATAGTGAAATAAATTCACTGGAGAACGGTAGCATCAAGGGTTGTCCATAACGTAGGATCATCCTCGGGGTAGGCACCTTCTCCTTTCCAGTTACCGAGGGGATGATGTGATAGAAAATTTGATGCGAGCGTGCATGAACCTTGAATAATTCCGCCCACGTCGCGTATTGGACGTTTTTCATCTCAAGAACAATAAGGATGTGGTTCTTGATGTGGAAGATTGTAAGGGCATGATGAAACATGTTCTTTGACGTAGACATAACGAAAGAACAATATGTGAATTAGGGATTGGGAAGAAAAATTGGGAAGAGAGGAAGAAATTATACGACTACTGAGAAATTGCACAAAAACCGAGACTAAGAAAGGGCAGCGGAATTCTCTTTGTGAGAAGGTATTTTAGCCCTAGACTTATGATACCATGAAAAAATAATTCCTTGATTATTCTCATTGATGAAGAGGTATTTATATACAATTTACAATCCCTAATTATGAAAAATCCTATTCCTACTATAACAATAAATCCTAATTATACTTGTACAAGAATTCTACAACTATGGTAAATTTGTACAACAAAGTTGGGTGCAATTTGGTTTCGGTTTCCCATGGTATACGCACGGGTATATTTCTGTCATTTTGAATGCACATACAAAGCATAAGCTAAAGCTACTAGGTTCTGTCGAACCCAAAAACGTAGTTGTAGCTCCGCCAAGCCAAAGGCCTCAATTTATAGATGTGCAAGATGGCCTTTCAAATGCCCCATAATGGCATTTAATTGCCATGTAATGGATGGCCTTTAATCCCCAAGTAATGCAGCAACATAATGGTCCAAGTAATGGCCATTATTGAGTGGATTCAATGACACTGAAACCACCTCAACATCCAAACTTTTGGGATTCTGTCGAGTAAATACTGCCTGGGAAGCGCCGCGGTGCTGCAGCTCCAGAATGCATCTGGTCATTTAGCGTCACGGATCAGCTTGGGGGCGTTGCGGCGCTCCGACGTTACGGCCTAGTCCGGGCGGCGTTGCAGCCCTTCTCGGCTCCGCGGTCCTTTCCGACCCGTACCATCTTACACTTCGCACAATCCTTCATTCGTTTACCAACATGGAACACTTGTTATTTATCCAATAACTGTCCATCGTTCTATGTCTCAAACATTTACTTATGTACCAATATCTCTTTCACTAACGAAATTTGCGATACTTTGCACTACGAGTGCACGTGTGTGAAAATGACGTTTCCGACATGCGGGGCTCCAATTGTTCAAGTCATAAATAATGGGATAAACTTAATTCCACATTAGTAAATTTCCAACCCCTGCTTCAATTTGCCAAAACACATCGCCCCTCGTTCCCAGTGCCACGTTTCGACGCACGTGGGTTGCTATCCATACAATCCCCTCTTGAAAGAGATTTTGGCGCACACACAAGGTGCCTACTTTTAGCAATCGTTCAACGAAAAGATATTGCATCAGGAGAGGTAGATTTCGCTTTGAACCTTCCCTAGTTGAATACCATCGAACTTACTTACTGCGCGGTGAACGTGATGTCTTGAACCGTCAGTGTTTAATGTAAGCCAAGACAACAGTACCAACACAATACTTCTCTTTTATTCATTTATTCTTATTGTTCTGTCCGTTGTGTCCGTGGACACACTTGGATTATTAAGTGCGTTCATTTGAGCCGGCCTGTCCTAGCACTTAAATAGGTAATCTCCTACAAGGTATCATGTTATACCCCACTTTACAAGTCTTATGAATCATTAAAAGTTTCCCCAACCTTAACCTTAACCGTTTGAGGATCGTTAAAGGTTTGGAAGATTAACCTTTACCCATTATACCCCACTTTGTGTTCTTGATTTTAAGCATTTGCCTTCTTGGTTGTTCAAGAAACAAGTCCGAAAATAGGTCCAAGATTCGAAAGAAAATGGGTGAGTTTCGTTCTTGAACTTGGGTTTTAAATACTTCTATTTGGCTTTGTAAATCGAATCCGAAAATCTGCTTGCGTTTTGTTGTTGGTCTTCACTGATTTCGGGTCGGGTCGACCCTATCCGGGTCGATCCGAATTGGATATATTTCCAGAATTCTTGCATATTGGTTATCTGAATTTGCTAAAAAAAATCTGATTTGTTGTTGTTCATTGATTTTGGGTCGGGTCGACCCGGGTCGTGTAAGGACCATTTTTATTGTTGCTGTTTGTTGTTATTGGTTATCTGAAATTGATGAAATTATTTGATGTCGGGTTGAATCTCCAATTCGGGTCGGGTCGACCCGGTTTGGATTTTCCAAATTTCTTGCATTGTTGCTGTTGTTATTATTGGTTATCTGAAATTGATGGAATTATTTGATGTCGGGTTGAATCTCCAATTCGGGTCGGGTCACTGACCCGGGTCGGGTCGACCCGGTTTGGATTTTCCAAATTTCTTGCATTGTTGCTGTTGTTATTATTGGTTATCTGAAATTGATGAAATTAGTTGATTCCGGGTTGAACACATGATTCGGGTCGGGTCGACCCGGTTTGGATTTTCCAAATCTCTTGCATTTCATATCTTGTATATTGGTTATTTGAAAAAATGAAAAAAAATCTGATTCGGGTCGGGTCACTGATTCGGGTCGGGTCGACCCGGTTTGCTATATTTCCAGATTACGGCATTTTCATATCTGTTGCTGGTTATCTAAAAATCTGAATTTCTGATTTCATTCGGGTCACCGTTCATAATCCGGGTCTGACTTTTTCATAAATGCTTCTTAGTCCTGTTTTGGTTCCGAAACTTCAGAATTCGGGTCGGATAGTTTAATCGCTACTGTCTGTTTCTTTGGCATTGTTATTATTTTATTAATGGAATTAATACCGCATTCTCTTTGTTGTTTTATTTCAAACCAATACTGCGTCCATCTTCGGAAAACGCTTCTCGGTTTCATATTCTTTTATCGCTTTTTCTTTGTTTACTAAACATTCCGTCTTTTTCGAAATTGCCTCTGTTTTCGCACGCTTACTATTCACTACTTCGCCACCTTTCATCGCTTCGCTTTGATTTAACTTCGCTGATTTGAACACGATACTACACTGGCCGATGAAAAATATCCGTCGATTTTGAGGCCTCCACAGTTGTAAAGACGGAAAATAAAGCTTCTGGGCAAGGATGAAACTTAAATCTTTTTCACCCGAGAGACCAACATGTTCGATAGGCAAGGCAACTAAAATGACCAACGAGTCATATGTTCGCAGCCGCGACGTGATTGGAATGATCTTTTCAAAATTTAAGTCTGAGCCCTCCGTAATCAAAACATTTACTGTTTAGGATACGGATCCGAAGTTATGTATATTCAATTGTTTCTAACTGTTTGTTCTTGACAGCTTGCAAAGATAAAGTCAAAAAAGGCAAATACCCCTCGAAGATTGCTTATTTTTGTTGTTGTCTTTTACTTTCTTTAATTCAGCTTTATTCCATTTTGTATTGTAATATTATTGTACTCGTGAAATCATTGAAATATTTAGAATAGGCAAACATAGAATTAATTAATAGGGTAGTCTAAAATTAGAAACCCATCGCTAATTTATTTATTTTAGGCTCGGTTAGTTTTAAAATCAAAAATCGCTAATTTACCTATTTTTAGGCACGTCACCCATAAAATTTACATTGCATATATTTTTATCAATTTTCATTCAAATTCTTACTTTTCCAGCTTTTCGTGTATATTAATGCCATACAAATGTATACTTGTACAAATGCATCATTTCATTAAATGCTTGCAACATCATTTTAACTTTATATTTTTAAATATGCATTTTCTTAGTATAATAATTAACCTGAGTTTGGTCGGATAATCGCAAGTTAGCGGATCTTAAAGGATGCCTAACCCCTTCCCTTTAGGATAATAGAGAATCCTTACCTAGAATCTCATTAGTTTTGTAGACCACAAATTTGGAGTTATTTTACAGCTTTTAGTTAGTATTCATGTGTCCTAATTCACCTTAGAATAATTAGGTGGCGACTCCTCAAAGCAAGCATTTTTATCCAATCCAGAGGGAATCGACGCCATCAGTCGCGAAGCCCGCAGGTCAAAATCGGGTGCGACATGCATCACTGTGTTCTCCCAGAACCGCTGGACATCCAGAATAACATAAACCGTCGATAAGCGAATATTTCAGATATCGCCATATCCGATTTAACGCCTTCTATTGAACATTTTTAGAATCACAAGTGAACCTTAGTTCAACTGATCTACTTTGTAAGTCGATACCAGGTCGGTTGTAGTGTGTAAAATACATTGAACTACATATGACCTGCGCATATCGCTCCTGGTATACGGGTGCACCATGATTCCAATCAATTCTATGATTCGTATCCATTGGTGACTTCAACGAGACTGTCAAATACCTCACAAATGAGTTTGAAATTAGATCAGTCCGTTAGATGTCTTAGAAATCCCTATTCCTAAGATGTCATCTGTGATACCCATATATTTCACGTCGAGACTTTTGTTTCAATATGACTTCCACTTTCAGACTGTTGGCTTTCTAACTTCAGAGTCAATGTTTCTGTTGTCAGATTCATTGTTTCTATTTCACTTGAAAACTTCCAGGACGAAAATGTAAACATTTCAGGGACAAAAAAGAAAGTTCAGGAAGAGGCCCAACAGTCCAACAAACTAACTCTGATGCTCCCCTTCCAACTCTCCGGTTAGGAAGGCTGTCTCAACATCCATGTCACGCAAGACTGAACATAATTAACTTAGACCTTTTGGACTCTGGCCCACTTCAGTCAGACCGGTGTCCATTTCCTCCTTACCATAATTCAGATCCTTTGTCTGGGACATATATAGGCCTTCTACTACATGATAGAACAACATCTTCAGTCTTCTCCTCTTGTCCTGTTGACATCATCAGCCTCTCGTGGGCGCTTGTTTCCACCACTCTTGGGAGCGGTGACACCAACTCGTCCTTGATATTTAGCCGTACTAGCATGACTATCAGCAGTATCTTGAAGCTCAGCATTATATCCAGAGATCCCACCTTCGACGAAAATAGATTTGTAACTGTCGTCAAAGAGAGAACCAAAACTAGGACCAGATTTGAAAGCACGGTTGTTGACAGAGACAGTGTTTGAACTTTTAACATAACTGTTTTCAAGAGGAAAACCACAGCCAGATTTGGGACCATATCTGCTGGCAAATATCTTTCGAACACTAATACAATCTTGTCTTAAAATTGTTGGGTCCAAAGCAATACGAGAATAGTAAATAATTATTACAGTGATCGAAAGGATAAACTATAAAGATTTCAACAACAAGTTGTCAATCTTTTAATCTTGATCTAAAACTTTAAATCTGGATCTTGTATTCAGAAATACAAGAACATGAACTGCTACACTTGTGGCTTGTAGAACCGCTGAGAATCCGAACGGTTAGAGTCCTTTGAGATTCAAGTTCACACCTGAAACACTTAGCAACCAATTAGATAATCACAACACCACCGACTGAGTTGAGAGATGGATCTATGTATTTAAGATAAGATTGCCCCCATGTATAGGCTTTACGGAAGTGTGGACAATAGTCTCCCAAGATAAAACAACAAACTATCAAATGTGCAAAGCCTACACAAATGATCCCAGCGAAGAACACGAATAATGAAGATTGCTAAGAGAAATATTGCTATCAGGAAAATCTGATCTCTTTGTGGTGTTGTTAACTTGTGTGTCTCTTGTTCATCCATAGAATTGAGCCAAAGGCCTCAATTTATAGGTGTGCAAGATGACATTTCAAATGACTCATAATGGCATTCAATTGCTATGTAATGGATGGCCTTTAATCCCCAAGTAATGCAACAACATAATGGTCCAAGTAATGACCATTATTGGGTGGATTCAATGCCATTGAAACCACCTCAACAACCAAACTTTTGAGATTCCGTCGAGCAAACACTGCCTGGGAAGCGCCGCGGCTCCAGAATGCCACTGGTCATTTAGCGCCACGGCTCAGTTTGGGGGGCGCCGCCGCGGCCTTTTCCGACCCGTATCATCTTACACTTCGCACAATCCTTCCTTCATTTACCAACGTGGAACACTTGTTATTTATCCAATAACCTTCCATCATTCTATGTCTCAAACATTTACTTACGTACCAATATCTATTTCACTAACGAAATTTGCGATACTTGGCACTACGAGTGTACGTGTGTGGAAAAGATGTTTACAACGTGCGGGGCCCCAATTGTTCGAGTCATAAATAATGGGATAAACTTAATTCCACATTAGTAAACTTCCATCAGGACCAATGTTTTCTAGACCTACCAATAAAAAAAATTCCAGTATACTGCACAAGGTTGCAATTACAATGAAGCTGCAGCAGAAGCTCCCAAATTTGCTAGGCCCAGGGCAAGGATTAACAAAGAGTCGAATTTCCAATTGAAAGAAAGACAAATTGGACTCGAATCTTCCAATGGTAAAAGAAGACGATGCTTTGCTTTGATGAGTTCTATGTTGTTTTATTGCTGGAAATAGTGTGTTATAGTAGCGCCTTTTGTTCTGAAAATTGAGGCTACAGACTCTAGAGAATGTTGAAAAATTCCCTTTTTGTTATGCTAATAACAGGAAGTGAATGGTCTCCTAGGATGGATGTTGTAGAATCTGGAAGCATATACGCTGTATCGATAGAACTTCCCGATGTCAATATAAATGATGGAAGTCGGTGACAAAAGGTAAATAAAATTTCAACTATCCATTAGTCTTTTGTCCCACTATCACGACTTAAAAGGATATCTTAGTAATAACGGAGATCAGCATGTGTTATAAAGTTCATCTTCTGTAATTATGAATTCAATTTGGGTTATGTCCTTGACAGCTTAATAGTTTCTGGAAATCGATCAACTCAGTGTAAAGTGGCATCATACTTGAGTGACTTGGTATCAGCATATCACAAAAGGGAGATTGTGCAGGGACCATACCGAATTTTCGGGCCTCTTCCAAGTAATGCTAATAAAGATAATGTTGGAAATTTGTCTTTGGCGGGAAGATGCGTCCACCCATCTTTTATGAATTAAACACTAGTGTTCCGCATGTTGGAGGCTTTGTCTCTTCACACATGCACAATCTACTAAGTGAGTAGATGACCGTAGGGCCAAGAATCGTCAAATTTCGTTGAGAAATGAAAGAGATATTGGTCCACGAAGTAAGGAGTTTGAGGCATGAAAATATGGTGTGGGACAAATCTACCACATCGGTGGGAATAGGAAGAATTGCTCTCTATATAAGTCTCTAATGTGGTAAAGGGTTTGAGACCCCAAGGGGTATCCCATGTGTGTAAAGGAGGGTGGACCTAGATGTGCTTGGGTTCAAGGCTAAGCCCACACGCGCGCCGCCGCCCGTCCGGTCTCGGGCCGCGGGCTCTTAAAACTGCCATTTGCAGCCCTCCTAATGGCCATGTTTTGGGCAGTTGAACAGCCCCTCCTCCATGCTATTTATTGAGCCTCATTTGGCTCAATTCGTGACTGAAAAACAAAAGAGAAAAACATCAATATAGACAGCATATACTGCACAAAACAGTCACGAAAAACAGCAAAAACAGTGTTGAAATACACACATATACACAAGATATACACAACAGAGACACACTATATACACAGAGACAAAAGAGAAGAGTAAACAGAAACTCTTCCTTCCTTTTCCATATCTTCAGCAAGTCGATTCATATTTGTTTTCTTCGTCATGCTCAACCTATTGGCTTTGTAGCGTTGAGATTAAAGTGTTATTTTATCTTGGGAGACTATTGCCCGCTAAAGTAAAAACATATATACGGGGCAATTTTGTCTTAAGGAAAGAGGGCAATCACTCGACTCAACACACAACGTTGTAACCATCCAAATTTAGTTGTTTCTTGATTTCAGGTTATCAAGATTCAAGACACAACAAGCTTGCGACAGTTTTGAAGATTGGCCTATTTGTTCAACAAGATTCAATTTCTGAATATTGAATATTTGTTTATCCTTTTGAATACTTGTAATAGTTATTTACTTTCCGTACTTCTTTATAAAGTACAATAGAGTACCAACAATTTAAGACAAGAGCGCCCCGTATTACTATTAGTGTTAGAAAGATGTCGGTCAAAAGTTGTGTGACCAAATCTGGATATGACAATGGTTTTCTGGTAGAAAAGAGTGATGATGATGAACGTGTTCATGGTGTCACCGCTACCAAGAGTGGTGGAAACAAGTGCTCACGAGATACTGAGGATGTCAACTGGGACAAGAGGAGAATGCTTAAGATGTGCTTCTATCTTGCAGTAGAAGGCTTATATCTGTCCCAGACAAAGGATCCTAATAATGGTAAGGAGGAAATGGTCACTCAGTCTGATGAAGTGACTGAAGTGGGCCAGAATCCGAAATTGGGATAAGTTATTTCTCCTACTTGTCAGGAATAAAGATTAAATGATGTCTGATTAAAAATGGCTTAAAGTAAGGAGGAATATGAAAATAATGTATATTCCTTACGCTTTAAAATCAGAAGTTTAATCTCATCTTCTTTCCCGTTTAAAGATTGGATTTTGTAAACGACTTAAAAAGATCCGTTCTTTTAAGTGTTAATTATTAAAGTGTGTAAAGTATGTTCGCACATGCGAGGGAGAAAGATCCATTGACTGTGCGAAAACTGTTACCACACTTAAGTAAGCGCCAAAAATTGTATGGGCACCAATCATAACGGAAGAAGTCTAAAAGCTAAAGACGTTGAGCCTGTCACACTATTTGGCAGAAGATCCTTCATAGGATGATATTGGACACTCAGTCATACAAAGTCTCTGGGCGACTGGAGTGGGCCATAATTCCTTTGATATGATGATATTGGACACTCAGTCATACAAAGCCTCCGGGCGACTGGAGTGGGGCCAGAATTCATTTCATAGGAAAAGTAATGTAAGGTGGGCCAGAGTTTTCAGGTCTTAAATGATCTGAAGGCCTAAAGAAAGGCAGAATAGAATTTGGACACTCAGTCTACCAAAGCAACTGGAGTGGACCCGAGTATCGAGATCACAGATGATCCGGTTACGCCCTAACCACGGGCAAGATGTTGTTCATGTGAAGCAACGCCACCTCTAAAATCAAGGGGGCTGGAGAGGTTGTCCTCAATAGGACTTCAGGGAATGGGATCACTCTAAAATGAGGTGATACATGTCCCAAACTTGGTTTAAGGGACGCTGTTGGTCAAGCTGGTTTGAGACTAGTCCAGCAGGTCTGTAATAACTAAGAATGGTACAGCATGTCTGTAGCCAAATGAATGATATATTTGTAATCCGTGCATCTATGCCATCATAGAATTAAGACACGTTAAATAGAAAGTCATTCAAAAGCTAGCGAAGTTGAGATTGTTGCCTTCTTTTGACATAAACCCTCAAAATGAATGTGAGGTAGGCGAAGAGGCAAAATCACCTTTCCAAATTCCGTCAAAGGAATAGCGAAAGAAGCACCGCTCCTCTAGAACTTAGTCACACCTTTATGGGTGATTTAAAGTTTATACAAAATAGAGGGGGGAGACAAGTACTTTGTGACCTTCATTGATGATGGTACAACGTATGTAATCCTTTGTTTGTTGAAAAGCAAAGATGAAGTTGTTGAAGCGGATAAGCGCTACAAAAAAAAGTTGGAAATCAACTAAGCCTATGGATTGCGAAATTCGTAGTGATAGAGGGGGAGAATGTGAAACATCATTCATTAAACGACTGTTCATTTCTCACCTTAGTCCAACGGTGTTAGCCAAGCTCAAAGTCATACGCCCAAATTATGTGGGTGGCTTGGTAAAAGTTGGAATACCGAAACAGGTCAAGTTGTACCTAATACTGTAGATTAGATATCCACTGGATCTGCAAATAACAGTAGTTCTTATCGCCTCTTGGCGTCAAAGAATGTTGAATTCTTAGAAGATAACTTTTCTTGAAAAGCAAAAAGGAGTAATTGCTCAAGGTTAACAAGAACCCGCGAGGGCCTGACTGTCCGGAACTAGACGTTCCGTATCTACATGACTCGAAAGTTGCTAGCTATCCGGAACATAATATTCAAGATCTGCAGAACTCAGAGATTCTAGATGTTGAACCGAGACGGAGCAAAGAAGGGGACAAAGACTTGTTCCAGTCCTCTAGCTTGTATGGTTGAGAATGAACCATGGACAATTAACAAATAATTGTCATCTCCAAAAGCGTTGCTTTGAAAAGAAGCTATAAAGAGAGAAATAGATTTCCTCATATAGAACCATACTTGCGTAATGGTTGATCTTCCTCCGGGAAAAGAACCTTTGGGTTGTGAAAAAGGATACTCAAAAGTGAGTACAAAGTAGATGGATCTACTGACGAGTTCAAAGCCTCGGCTACTTGTACATGTGCTCTCCTGGGAGTAACTTAACATCATGGGCCATTACAGTCTTGCGTGGCATGGATGTTGAAACAACCTTCCCAACCGGAGAGTTGGAAGAAGAGAATCAGAGTTGGTTTGCTGGACTGTTGGGCTTCTTCCTGAAACTTTCATTTTGGTCCCTGAAATGTTTACATTTTGGTCTTGAAAGTTTAGATAAAACAGAAACAATGAATCTGACCATGAATCTGACCACAGAAATATTTACTCTGAAATTAAAAAGCCAATAGTTGGAGAATCAATAGTCTGAAAGTAAAAGTCATATTGAAACAAAGTCTCGATATGAAAGATATGGGTATCACAGATGACATCTTAGGAATTGGATTTCTAAGACATCTAACGGACTAGTTGATAGTTGACAGTCTCGTTGAAGCCACCAATGGATATGAATCATAGAACTGATTGGAATCATGGATCACCCATAGACAAGGAGCGATATGCACAGGTCATGTGTAGTTCAATATATTGTACACACTACAACTGACCTGGTATCGTCCTACAAATAGATCAGTTGAACTAAGGTTCACTGATGATCTTAATACATGATCAATAGAAGGTGTTAAGTCAGATATGACGATATCTGAATTATTCGCTTATCTACAAATTATAGTATTCTGGATGTCCAGCGGTTCTGGGAGAACACAGTGATGCAAAATGGACATCAGATCTGCAGAACACCAAAGACACAAGTAAATGTGTATGGTGGGTCTTGAAAAAACCTCTAAGCAAACTTGCATCGGCCGATTCATGATCGAATCAGAGTTTATCGCTTTATACAAAGCATGAAAGAAGTTGAGTAAATTCACGACTCCTTAGAGGACATCCCTTATTGGGAGAAACCCGTGCCTTCAGCAGTTATACACTGTGGCTAGCCGGTCGGCTTTAGGAAGGACACGGATGACGGCGTCTGGATATATCTGTCAAGATCTGTCGGAGACATAAGACTGTATGGCAGTTGATCATCACGGGTATCACTTCCTTGTTTACTAACTAAGGGACTACCCGGAGATCAAGTGTTCTGCCTATCTAGAGGAATGAGCTTAAAACTCAAACAATACGAACCTTTGCGGTGGAAACCCAACCATACTGATTGGAGATCCCAAGAATTTGGTTCAATGGGAAAACTAAGCGGCAAAAGGTTCAGTTGAGCGCTTCAGTGGAAGCAAGAAGCACTTCGGATGATGATTTCTGTTTGGAAACATGAATCCAAAGCTGTTCCCGTGATAGACATTAAAGTGCTACCTGCACGGTGGGTAAAGGTTAAGCTTCCAAACCTTTAACGATCCTCAAACGGTTGAGGTTAAGGTTGGGGAAACTTTTAATAATTCCTAACACTTGTGAAGTGGGGTATAGCAGAATACCTTATAGGAGATCACCTATTTAAGTGCGAGGAAGGCTCAAATGAACGCACTTAAGAATCCAAGTGTGTCCACGGCCACAACGGACAAAAACGTAAGAAGGAAAACGAATAAGAAGAGTTATTGTGTTGGTATCATTGTCTTGGCTTACACTAAACACTGACGGTTCAAGACATCACGTTCACCACGCAGTAAATAAGTCCGATAGTATTCAACTAGGGAAGGTTCAAAGCGAAAGCTACCTCTCCTGATACAATATCTTTTCGCTGAAAAATTGCTGAAATGTAGGCATCTTGTAAGTGTGCCAAAATCTCTCTTTCATAGAGGGGATTGTTGGAAATTTGCCTTTGGCGGGGAGATGCGTCCACCCATCTTTTATGAATTAAACACTAGTGTTCCACATGTGGAAGCTTTGTCTCTTCACACATGCATAATCTACTTAGTGAGTAGATGACCGTAGGGCCAAGAATCGTCAAATTTCGTTGAGAAATGAAAGAGATATTGGTCCACGAAGTAAGGTGTTTGAGGCATGGAAATATGGTGTGGGACAAATCTACCACATCGGTGGGAATATGAATAATTGATCTCTATATAAGTCTCTAATGTGGTAAAGGGTTTGGGACCCCAAGGGGTATCCCATGTGTGTAAAGGAGAGAGGACCTAGATGTGCTTGGGTTCAAGGCTAAGCCCACACGTGCGCCGCCGCCGCCCGCCCGTCCCGTCAGGTCCGGTCTCGGGCTCGGGTCTCGGGTCGTGGGTTGTGGGCTGTGGGGACTTTATGATATTATAACAGCAATATAGACAGCATATACTGCACAAAACAGTCACGAAATACAACACAAAACAGTCACGAAAAACAGCAAAAACAGTGTTGAAATACACACATATACACAAGATATAGACACACTATATACACAGAGACAAAAGAGAAGAGTAAACAGAAACTCTTTCTTCCTTTTCCATATCTTCAGCAAGTCGATTCATATTTGTTTTCTTCGTCAGGCTCAACCTATTGGCTTTGTAGCGTTGAGATTAAAGTGTTGTTTTATCTTGGGAGACTATTGCCCGCTAACGTAAAAGCATATATACGGGGCAATCTTGTCTTAAGGACAGAGGGCAATCACTCGACTCAACACACAATGTTTTAACCATCCAGATTTAGTTGTTTCTTGATTTCAGGTTATCAAGATTCAAGACACAACAAGCTTGCGACAGTTTTGAAGATTGGCCTATTTGTTCAACAAGATTCAATTTCTGAATATTGAATATTTGTTTATCTTTTCGAATACCTGTAATAGTTATTTACTTTCCGTACTGCTTTATAAAGTACAATAGAGTACCAACAGATAGCGTCTCAGCTGAGTTTGTGTAAGTTATCAATTACTTGTTATCGTTCAGTACCTTTTATATCTTCATGTTGAATGTTTCGAGTCAAGAAAAGAAGTTTTTGGAACGTTTCGTTACATAAACATTTGTAATTATGAGTGTTTTTACAATGCAGGGACGGACTTCTACAGATTACTATCCCGAAACTTTGAGAAACATGGCAACCAATCAAGGCACATATCTAGGTGTAAATATAAATTCGCAAACTCAGTCATTGTATACCATGAATCATGTGTAAGTACTGCTCTTTACTGGAAAATAGTATAAAATGCCATTGATTATGAGCTATGCTTGTAATTCTACATTAGTAGCCATATCAGTATATATATATATATATATATATATATATATATATATATATATATAAACCTTCATGACATGATGCCTTTGTAGTTTGGATGGTTTAGTTAGTACTGTGTAATCAAAGAAGCTTAAGTTATATATGGGGGAAAATGTCCAAGCTTGCTCCTGAACTATGCGAAATGGTCTAACTTCCGATAATAGTTGGAATCAATTGAGCCCCTGCGGTTAGCAAGCTCACCTATGCCCTTATTTTCAAATGAAGCATAGTTAAAGACTAATTAATCTCTAATTAGTCTTTAATACACTAATTAGAAACTTTCCCAAGTTTCTACCCTCCTCCCTTGACCAGTACTTTGTAATACTTTATAGAAGTTCATTTTCAGCCATTAATAGTATAGAGTAAGTCACTTTTTTCTCCATTGATGTATACATGATTGTTCTCTGTCGCCATTTGGACATGATTTGAAACTATTGATTTGAATTAGGTTGATTTGAAGTTGAAATTCTATTTGGACATGCAGTTTGGAGATGAAAAGTTGTATTTTTTCTCATAAACATGAAAATCCCACAATTTGTTAAAACTATCAAAATTTTCCCAATTCTTACAATCTTATCAAATGATCAAATCATAGTTCATAACAAAGTATAATACGCTATCAGAAGACCTTTAAAAAAACAACATATATTGATTGAACTTTAGTTCAATAAAAAGGATTGAGAGGAGCCAAAGAGTTTTCAAGAGTATCCAAAGACAACGTGCTGCTGTCGTGAAATCGGTGATTCAAGATGTTTTTCAGAAGGCTTGTGGTAAACTGAAGCTGGCAAAATTCTGAACACTTTAAATTTTTATCCTTTAGCTATAGATGAAGCAGTTTAGGTTACTGGCTTGTAGTGGACTGTTTGTTGGTCTTTCTTTTTGTTTTGTGCTGTATAGTTCCCACACTTGCTAATAAAATTGATAGTTGCCAAAAAAAATAAAAAGGAAATTGAACTTACTGTTAAATCTACAACTTTCCTGCTTCTAATGTTGGTGGTACTGCGATTTTATGGAAGACATGTAAAAATAAATATGGTAGGTAAATATAAATATGGTTGGTATAAGAGTAAATATGGTTTGAGTTCCATATTTATGTAGCACAAGCCAAACGCAAATGTGAAGAAAACTTGGACATAATCTCATCACCAAAAGACATTCCCCATGAATGCTTCAATTGTACTATTGTTGATCAGTGCTACAACAGCACTTATTGTCTCAGTAAATTTAGCCTTCAGCTCCGAAAATGCGTTGAATCCACGTGTTATACCAGGCTCCCAGAATCTCCTCTCAAATTCCAAAATCATGCAACTGAAAGGAGCAGTTGGACCAGAGAGTGTTGCTTTTGATCGAAATGGTGAAGGCCCATACACAGGAGTTGCCGATGGACGAATTCTCAAGTGGCGTGGTCATTACTGGGCTGATTTTGCAGTCACTTCTTCCCAAAGGAAAAATTGTACCCGGCCTTTTGCTCCTGAAATGGAGCATGTATGTGGAAGGCCATTGGGCTTAAGATTCGATACGAAAACAGGTGACCTATACATTGCTGATGCCTATTTAGGACTACAAGTTGTTGGTCCAACAGGAGGGTTAGCTACCCCGTTAGTCCAAAAATTCGAAGGTAAGCCTCTGATCTTCACAAATGACGTGGACAGTGATGATCATGACGACGATGTGATAATTTACTTCACGGAAACAAGCACAAAGTACCAGCGCAGGCAATATTTTGACTCTGTTTTAAGTGGAGATAGGACTGGCAGTCTAATGAAATATGCTAAATCAACCAGAAATGTAACAGTTTTATTAACCGGCCTTGGTTTTGCAAATGGTGTAGCGTTGAGCAAAGACCGGTCCTTTGTGCTAGTGGCTGAAACTTCTAATTGTAGAATTGTGAGGTATTGGCTCAGAGGCCCTTATGAGGGAAAACATGATATATTTGCTGAGCTCCCTGGATTCCCGGACAACATCAGAATAAATTCGAGAGGGGAATTTTGGGTCGCTCTGCAATCATTTGCACAATTGATGAGTATTTCAGATACGGACGACTTCTTAGACGGAGGGCAGCCGCATGCTACTGCAATGAAGCTAAGTGAGGATGAGCGAGTTTTGGAGGTTTTAGAAGATGTTGAAGGCAAGACGTTGAGGTCTATCAGTGAAGTTGAGGAGAAAAATGGCAAGTTGTGGATCGGTTCTGTTACGATGCCCTTTTTGGGAGTTTATGCATTATGAGTTTAGTTATACTTTCAATTTGTTTGTCTTACTTTTCTTTATATGTTGTTTCAATAAGAATTCCTCTTTCTTAATTTAGAAACCTTTAATTTCAACATCCACATGACATATTTAAGACCACAAGATTAAAAACATTTTGATACATTATAAAATCTGTAGTTTAAAATTAGAAGATTCAAAAATCTACTCTACTTTCTTAAATTCTATATCAAATCAAACTAAAACAAATAAATTGAAATAAAAGGAGTAAATATTGTTAACGCAGGAAATATTTACACCATCAGGTTATCTCAAGAATATTTGTAGGTGAAATATTGTCTAAATAAGGAATATAGCAATTACCAAGACATCACCCTATTAGTAGTTTAAGTTAAATTTAAGTCAAGCCATGTCAGTTTCAAACTTCTAACAATCACTATGTTGTTACTGTTGGGTATTTTTGCTCTATGGTACTTTATAAAGCAGTACGGGAAGTATATAACTATTACAAGTATTCGAAAGGATAAACAAAGATTCAATAGTTCAACTAGTAATCTGAAAATTACAAGATTACCACAAAACTGAAATTACAATTTTGTTGAAAAACAAAAAAAATGGAAACTGGTTTTGCCGAGTCGAGTGTGGCACTCTGTCCTTAAGACAATATTGCCCCGTATGTATCCTTTATACGTCCTGGACAATTTATCTCCCAAGATAAAACAGCAATGGAACACTTGAGCAAAGGAAACTCAAGAGCTACCGTGAAGAATATTGAGTAACGAAATGATGCCTTGGAAGGTGTAGGAAGAAACTGTTTTGCTTGTGTATGCTTCTGAATTTTCGTGTATCATATATGTGTGTTCTTTGTGGTCAACAATGGTGTAAGTGGGTGTTTATATAGGTGATGGAGGGGCTGAAAACTGCCTCCATAATAGCCAAATAATGGTCATTATGGAGGTAGTAAAGTCACCAACATAAATGGTGAAAGACCAACGGATTTGGCCATTACAGGAGGAGTAATTCAGCCAAAATAAATGGCTAAATTGAGTGCTTGGCGTTTCTGCTTTTGACTGTCCAAATTCTGACGTTCTGGAAACTTCAGGGACCAAACTGTACATCTTGAAACTTCAGGGACCAAACTGTACATCTGAAAGAATTCTGGTCCGAACTGTACATCTGGAACTTCTGGGATCAAGCTGCATACTTACGGCAAAGTTCTGCGCCCAAAAGATAATAATAATATCAGAAGGCCTGACCGCGACGCGACTGACAGCCTTGTAAGTCTTTCCTTGAACCGAAGCACATCTAGGTCCTCCCTCCTTTAAACACATGAGATACCCCTTGGGGTCCCAAACCCCAAACCAATTTCGAGTCTTATATACACAACAATTCTTTCTTCCTCTACCGATGAGGGAGAATTGAACACAATACCACACTTTCCATGCTTCAAACACCTTACTTCGTGGACCAATATCTCTTTCATTTCTCAATGAAATTTGACGATTCTTGGCCCTACGGTTATCTACGTACTTAGTAGATCATGCATGTGTGAAGAACTGGATTCTCCAACATACGTAACACTAGTGTTTAAGCCGTTAAAGTTGGTCGGTCGCAACTCCCGCCAAAGGCTAATTTCCAACAGTTACTTGGCTAAATGTTCCTTTTTCGATTTGATGGTTCAGTAAGGAATGGTGTTCTTATAGCTGCAAAGTTGCCTTTAGTTGTATCATGTATGTAATTTTATTTTTTAGCACAATCGAATCTTCAACAAAATTGGCTGTGTGATGGTTGAGATGATAATGTTAGAGGGAAAAATAATTTATCGGTTGACCAGGTAATGGAAGAGACAAATATGGTGAAAATGCACTTTTTGTTGGAACTAGAAAGCCACTTTTATGTATTATAAAGTTAATGTTTAAAAAACACATCTTGAACTATTATTTTTTTTAGAATTTCACACCCTAATTATGTAATGTGACCTCAATTTCTAATTGTTCTGAAGTGGGGCCATTCATATAGGCATAAGCATATTAGCAAGAAATCTTGGATGAAGATTGAACTTGGGAACCAAGTTTTGAGATATGTGGTTAGATACATTTGTTCATGACATCACAAGCTTGGAGACCAAGTATTTCTTGCTATAAATAGAAGAGCTTCTATTTAGTTGAAGACACACCAATTTGAAGAAGAAAAATTAGTTGAGTTTGTCTTCTTCGGTAGAGAGTATTAGTAAGAGAGTTGTGTTGGAAAACACTTGTGTGAATCCTTTTTAAGTGATCTTGAGAGGTTATTCTCTTGGAATTTTTGGGATATTAGAGTATTCAATTACTCTAATTTTGTACTCTCTTTTGTGCTTTGTACTCTCTTTTGTATCCGTTGGTGTTAGTAAATTTGCTCCTTTTTTTGTTGTGGATGTAGGTCAACTTGACCAAACCACGTTAAATTTTTGTCTCCTATTATCTTTGTTATTGTCTTTAATTGACTGCTTTGTCTATTCCGCACTAT
Source organism: Anisodus acutangulus (assembly GCA_029783415.1). Lineage (NCBI taxonomy): Eukaryota > Viridiplantae > Streptophyta > Magnoliopsida > Solanales > Solanaceae > Anisodus > Anisodus acutangulus. Next base: position 49,532,834 of record CM056491.1, read on the forward strand.
CCCGAACATCTGATCCTAACAAATTGGTATCAGAGTCAAGTTAATCAGAGTTTTATTCTAGTAGTCATCATGACGATAACGAATATTTATGTTGGGAAATTTGACCGAAGTGCAAACTTCGAAACGTGACAACTAAAAATGGAAGCTATCCTGATTCAGGATGGTTCAGATATGGCGTTGCAAGTAAAAGAGAACAAATAAAAAAAATGATAGACGAGAAGTTTGCTAGCCTTGTTAAAAGGGAGAGATATAGTATTATACTAAATCTCTCTGATGATGTATTACGTGAAGTAGCTTCGGAAACCATTGCTAAAGGCATGTGGGAAAAGTTGAAAGGCATGTTTATGAAAATGACAGTAGAGAATAGACTCTACTTGAAGTAGGAGCTTTTACACGTTTCGCATGGATGAAAGTACTTCCATACTCTCACATCTTGATATTTTTTATTTCATTCTTATGGATTTGAGTAATATAGATGTTAAAATTGAGGAAGAGGATCAAGTCGTTTTGTTAATATGTTTTCTACCCCAATCCTTTAAGTATTTTAGAGATACTATACTTTATGGAAAATAAATTATCTCTTATAGAAAAATCAAATCTATGCTGAAATCTAAAGATAAAATAGATAGAGATATTACTGGGGAAGGTAGTGGAAATCAGGAGGCTGGTTTATTTGTTAGAGTAAATCTGATGCAAAGTCCAGATACAGTAATTCAGTGTGCCATTGTTGTCATAAAAAGGCCACATTAAGTTTGAGCGTCATAAGCTGAAAAAAGAAAAAGAAAAGAAAAGAAAAATGGGCACACAGATTCTGACAGTGCTGAAGCAAGTGTGGTAGCTGATGAGATTGATGGAGCTATATTTTTAGTTCTAACGATGAGTGAATTTTAGATTCGGATTGTTCACATCATTTGTGTCCCAACAAGGACTTGTTTTCTACATATAATTTTGTTGAAGGTGGAGTTGTTTTGATGGGTAATAATGTTGCCTGCAAAATTGATTGATAAAGTACAGTCCGAATAAAAATACACGATGGTGTGGTGAGAACTGTCACCAATGTTAGATATGTTCTTGAGTTGAAGAAAAATCTCATCTCTTTAGGCACCTTAGAATATCTTGGGTGCAAATACACATGTGAAGGTGAAGTTCTTGAAGTCTCTCGAGGTGCCCTTATGGTTATGAAGGCATGTAAGTCTGGGATGTTGTACACGTTGTTTGAATCTGCTATTACATGTGTTGCTACTGTTTCGACATCAAATGGGGATCCGTCTACTTCTGACATCATGAAATTTTGAAATATGTCCTCGGGGGCTTTGTGGAGTAGGTGGAACATATTTACTATATTAGCAAAAAGTATGCCAAACTGTCAACTATGTAATGTGGCCTCAATTTCTAATTGTTCTAAAGTGGGGCCATTCATATAGGCATAAGCCTATTAGCAAGAAATCTTGGCTGAAGATTGAACTTGGGGACCAAGTTTTGAGATATATGGTTGGATACATTTGTTCATGACTGAAATAAATAATTTCCTTGATTATTTTCATTGATTGAATATGTATATATACAAGATACAAAAGATGAGAATCCTATTCCTATTCTATTCCTAAAACCTTATTCTACCATAATTCTAACTCTACAATTATGGTAGTGTATATTCCTAATTATGGTAACAAAATACATTACAATATACTACACATATATTTTTCTAATATACAATATTTTTACCTTGTCTTACTATTCACAAATTGCCAAAAGCAAAGTGGCCAAATCAGGGCGGCAAGTAGTCATATAAGGCAATATACACGCATGTATATTGTGTGTATATTGCCTTATTTAACACACCACTATGATCATAGCGGGGCGGTCTTGAGCAACGAGGTGTCCTAAAATCTTCAAAAGAGCAGCGGGTAGACCACTTTGTAAATATGTGCAATTTGATAGCGAGGCGGGACATGGCATGCAGCGAGCGTGACCGCTTTGCGACCTTTTCACGGACAAAGTGAATGTCGTTTCGATATACTTGAAATGCGTTGGTGTTGGGCGGAGGTTACCTGAAAGGTAGATGGCACTTAATATTATCGCAATAGACCAAAGTTGCCTTACGAATGGGACAATGAAGCTCAAGCAAGTCACGTAGCCAACATGATTAGGAACCACGTTTGCTACCCTCGATATTACGCCTCTGCGGTTGGCGTGATAAGTAGCTTTGGCGGCTTTGCCCGACCAGGAGACCAAGTTGTTGCCAAAGGAACATACGATGGCGAAGTCGGCCGTGCGGTATCGGGACAACCACTGATCGGCATCCGTGTAAGAGACAAGTGTGGATGTAGATAGAAGAGGGTACAAGTGCAACCCGTAGTCCGGTGTCCCTGAATATCTGAATGATGCATTTGATTGCATTCATGTGTGCTCCGCTCTAGGATCATGCATGAATAAACACACTGTTGAACATCGTAATATCCAGGTGCAGGTAAAGGTAAAGATCTGAGAAGGGCACTGTGAAGCTGCGATAGGCTGGTGGGATCCTCGTATGGTGCCTCTTTGTGTGACATAGCTTTGGGTTTGCGTCAAGCGCGTGGAAGTGGACTTCTGAGGATGACATCCCGGCCCTCCGATGATCTCGACAACATATTTCAGTTGAGGCGAAACAACCCAGCTGAATGAATGGCGTTTGATAGCAATCCCCGAAAAAATAATTAAAGGGCCCCAGAGTCTTTCATGGCAAATTGAGCCCGAGCATGGCCATGATAGTGGTGCAAGCTATCGGGGAAGCGGTCGAGATGATATCATCCACATCCTACAGAATGTAGGCGAGGGCCGAACCACGGCTGATGAATGAACAAGAATTATCGATCGGCTATGAGTGGGCAATAGTTGAAACAAAGTTAGCAAACCTCGTGTACCAGGGCCCTTGGCTGCTTAAGCCCGTATAAAGACTTAACTTGACAAACAGTACATGATGAGGGCGGTTGGGATCACCTGAAGCCCGGCGGGCGATGCATGTGTTGTTTCTTGAAATCACCCGTGTAGGAAAGCATTCTTGACATCCAACTGATGAATTGGCCAAGTCTTTGAAAGATCGAAGCTTAGCACGGTGCGAATGGTAGGCGGTTTGACCACCGGGACTAAACATCTCACCTGATCTATCGACTGCTGAGTCTTACCATCGCGACAAATCGTGCCTTATGTCGAACAAAGGACCCATCTGAATTCTCCTTATGAGCAAAAATCCACATAGACTGATAACATTAATACCATATGGGCGGGGCACCAACTCCCCGTCTTATTATCAATAAGAGCATTATATTCATCGGTCGCCAGCAATTTTCCAATTAGGGTCATTTAAGGCGGACCACCAGGGTTCTGCGAGGTAAGAGGATTAGAGACATCGAGAATGTAAATTAAAATGTCTTTTTGGTGTAAAAATACCGGGTTGACTACGGTGGCGGTCTATGACTCGAGGAAGAATTGAGTGAATTTTGGGAATTTGCTGGGCTCGGGACGGACGGGCCAGACGGCTGACGATGGGCTCTTTGGCCCCAAATCGATAAGTGGGGCGTCGTGCGGACGGTTCGAGGTGGTGGGCCAGCCCAGGTCTTTGGGTGATCAGCGGAAGTGGGGGCGGCCTGATGGGTCCGGCGGGCGATGGGCGTGGAGGATTTGGAGTGCGGGAGAAGTCAAAGAATTCGAGAATAATATCTGGGATATTTGGTCATCAAAGATTATCGACTTAGGCTCGGGAGTATGAACTTTCGTAAAGGGAATTGAGTTTCATCAAAAATGACATGGCGATGTATTATGATTTTCTTGGAGGATAAATCAAAACACTTATAACGATGATTTGACGGATAACCCAAAAATACACGGGGTAAGGCCAGGAGCACGAAGTTTGTTAATTGTGGTGGATGGGAATAACGGATAACATAAGCACCCAAAATCCGAAGATGAGAATAAGAGTTCTTATTATATAGGATTTTGAGGGAGAAAAGAATATGTCCGGACCTTTAGGCGGAATTATGTTAAGAAGATATGTGGCCATTTGTAGGCGTGATGCCAAAAATATGAAGGTGCGGAGGCATGAATTAAGAGAGTTAGGACAATGTTATTTATGAAAGCGTATTTTGCGTTAAAGCTTTCCCATTTTGTGAAGATGTATGAGGACCACGAAAAACAAAAATTTATCCCATTATTAGCACAAAACTCCCAGAAACTCCCTATTGTCAAATACTCTTTCCCATTTATCACATTGAATATTTTTATTTCTCTTTGAATTAGATGCGAATGAGCGCTCTAAATTTGATGAAGGCGGAAAACACTTGTGATTTATTCGCAATTAGAAAGCGATCCACAAAAATCTATAATAATCATCTAAAAGAGAACATAATATCGATGACCCGAGGAACTAAGCAGGAGGCGTCCATAAGTCGCTATGAATAATGTCAAATGGCATAGAAGTGAGAATTGGAGTCTACAAATGAAAATTTAACAATTTTCCTAATGAACAAGGCTGACAAATTAGATGCGACTTGTACCCTTACAAGAAAATAAAGCTATTTTTATCTAAAGCCCGATAAAATAGAAGGTGCGGATGACCGACGGCGTACCCACGTGGAAGGAGAGATGGTGCAAAAGGCGGCGGCAAATTTGGACTTCGATGGGTAGCAGGACATGATAGGATCTGAATCCCCCTATCACACTCATGAGATGACTCCGTCTTGAAATCTTCACGAGAGAAATCGAAGGATCAAATTCATGAAGCAATTGTCATTTGTGAACTTGAATGAACGCTAAATTTTTAATCAATTTAGGAGCATGCAAAGTATTTTTCAAGAGGGTGGTGGATTGGAGACAGCGTTTCGACCATACAGAATTGGAATAGAGCGCCATTACCAGCAATTATCCCCAGATGGGTGCTCAGTGGAATAAGATGAGAGAACTTGATTCGGAAGTCATGTGAGTAGTGCCGGTGTCCGTATACCAATTTGGATTCGGTTGAGATAACCCGATGTGTGCATTGCGGCCTCGATGTCGGTTTGAGTGGGGCTGTTGCATGATGGGCTTCGCGGAGGTAGGGCCCAGAACTCCAGTAGTGGTGGGTTGGTGCTTCTTTGTTCTTTGTAGATGTTGAGCCCTTGCTTGATGGCGCCAGCTGGGTGTTGGGCACAGGCTGATGGCTGACCGGCGCTGGAACCCTCTTCTTGGTTGTGCGGGTTCATTGCCATGAGCCTCTTCTTTGAGCCCAGGGTGGTGGGCCAATATACTGGCTTTGGGACCACTTTGTTTGTTGACCACCGGAGCAGCCACCCGAGCAATGCGCGTTTGCCGCGGTTTTTGTTATTATTTTGCGATTATTCTTCACGCCACCATTATTATGGTTTTGGCGAATTATTCCTGAGCTTAGAAGAACTAGGAGGAGGCCCTGTGACGGTGAGGCTTGCTCAAGTGGGCATTGCCTTTTAGCCAATGGCAAACCTTACGCGTAAGCATGGGCGGGCTTGATAGAAGTCGGGAAGAGGGTTTCTTTGGCGAAGGAGAGTTCAGCACCATTATAGGCCTCAGAAAGGCGGCAGCCATTGTAGAACTAGGCGATTGTTGTTATCGGTGCAGCATGCGTAGTTGATCGCGCAACTCGCTTTAGGTTTCTTGCAATATGCTGAAGCGTTTGGAAATTCCATCCGTTTGAGCGAGAGAATTCTGCTCGAGTGTGACGACCGTGAATGTTGGTTGTCTTGGAATATGTCACTGATCTATTCCGTCGGCCATAAGGCAGTGGTATCAGGTTCAATAATCGTGTAGAAGGTCACCAGAAATAGTGGCGTATATCCGGAGAAGCGGTAGCATCAAAGTGTGATCCATAACTTCGGGATCCTCGCGAGGAAGGGGTCTAGCGGGAGGAATGATGTGATGAAAAACTTGATAGAGATAGCGTGAATTTTAAACAACTACGCCCAGCGTCGCATATTGGGCCGATTTCCGTCTGAGGACAATAATGATCTTTGCTCTTGATATTGGATCTAGTGAGGCGGGTGATAATTGTTCTTAGACATATTGGAAGAACAAGAAGGAAGGTAAATTTAAGAGGTGTTTTTGAGGCCGGAAGGCGAATTTTGGAAGAGAGAAGCAGAGGGGGTGTCTCGTAGAGAGAGGCAAAAGTTGGGAGAGAAAAAACTTTTGTTTAGACCTAGTCTCTTGATACCATGAAATAAATAATCCCCTTGATTATTTTCATTGATTGAATAGGTATATATACAAGATACAAAAGATGAGAATCATATTCCTATTCTATTCCTAAAACCTTATTCTACCATAATTCTAACTCTACAATTATGGTAGTGTATATTCCTAATTATGGTAACAAAATACATTACAATATACTACACATATATTTTCCTAACATACAATATTTTACCTTGTCTTACTATTCACAAATTGCCAAAACCGAGTGGCCAAATCTGGGCAGAAACCGTGAGTCATATAAGGCAATATACACATGTATATTATGTGTATATTGCCTTATTTAACAATGACATTAGCCATGACATCACAAGTTTGGAGACCAAGTATTTTTTGCTATAAATAGAAGAGCTTCTCTTTAGTTGAAGACACCAATTTGAAGAAGAAGAATTATTTGAGTTTGTCTTCTTCTGTAGAGAGTATTTGTAAGAAAGTTGTGTTGGAAACACGTGTGTGAACCTTTCTTTGGAGTGATCTTCTGATGTTATTCTCTTGGGATTTTTGGAATATTAGAGTATTCAATTGCTCTAATTTTGTACTCTCTTTTGTATCCGTTGGTGTTGGTAAATTTGTTCCTCTTTTGGTTATGGATGTAGGTCAAGTTGACCGAACCACGTTAAATCTTTGTCTCCTATTTTCTTTGTTATTGTCTTTAATTGACTGCTTTATCTAATTCTGCACTATCCCGGACATTCTATCCTAACAAACTATTTCATTATACTAACTAAACTATCACCTTACATGTATTAGAAAAAACACCTCGAAACTGACTACGTCAACTATCAGTTGATCTCTTTTTCATCTTGATTTCTCTTAATTTTGTTCTATCCTCCACTCAAATTGCCGGCATTTTCACAAAATCTTTATCTGGTCGCTCTCATGGTTCGATTCTTCGCAAAGTTGGGAATTTCTTCTTGACCCTCCATCTTGAAGGGGGTATTGAGATTGAAGAGAATGAAGGTGACAATTATAGTGAAAATACAGATATTGTATCCGATGAACAAAGAAGAAGAAAGGCCACATATCCTAGGAGGAGCTGGTACAAAATGATGAAAATGTTGGGCCTCAGCGCAACTTATCTTTTTCTGCTCGAAGCTTTTGCACATATTTCCCTTCAAACGCACACGTCTTTAATTTTTGTTATCCATATATGTAGTCTTTAATTTTTTTCCTTAATGCTTATTTAATGAAAATATCTAAATATGCTTCGTGCGGCATAAGTTTTGTAATATTTTTATCTTCGAAAACAGAACTTTCGATCGCATCGCTCGACACAAGTACTATATGAATTAAGTTACGCGACATAAGTTGCTTAATATTTTTCAAATTATGTTGAGTGTTGAAGTTTTGGCTTTTCCAACATAACTTGTGTGGATGTGATGATACATATACCGAAGCTAAACGCTAACTATGAAGAGCGAAATATAAACTTATGCTTTTTTTCAGATTATCTTTAATGTTGAAAATTTTATCTTGTCCGGCATAATATGATACATATGTCGAAGCTAAAAGCTAACTATACCGACTAAAGTGTAGCTTATGCCGCGATAAAAATGATGACAAACATTAATTAATGATTACAAATTTGAGGGATAGAAATTAAAACCACCCCGAAATTGGGACATTTGTGGGGAAAACCCCTTTCTGCTTCTGTTTTGGGTCACACGCAGACATGCTCCAAGCCCAACTATCAATTTAATTCCATCTCGAAATTCAGTCATTGTAAATAGGATAATATAAGCTTGTTGTGGATAGAATATAGTAGTTGTTAAGTTTGTTATTTCCATATCCAATACATAGTAGACAACTGTATAGGAATATTCTATTACTCTTTATCTTGTAGTTATATCATATTTGTATAAATAGGTGTACAGTGAAATGAGAAAAGCCAGTCGAAAACTTCCTAAATTCTGTGTTATTTCTTCCTAATTTTCTATACAGCCAAAGGCGGATACAAAAATTAAAATTATGGTTCCGTAATTTTAAAAAATAAAATATGTTCAAGCTAAAAATATCAACGGTTGAGCCATGAGCCATCGGGGTTAAATTAGGATATACCTCTGAACAGATAATGGTGAAGTGGAGTTGGACCACATAATTAGCTTCTTGAATAATGAAATTGCAAGGTCTTTTCAAAAAAATTATTAATCAGATAATATTAATATAACATCGTACTAGTTGGTGTTTTTTCTTTGATTTATTCTCGCCTTTATTTCTTACCCGTTTTAATTATTTGGCGATTGGTTTCTTTTAAAAAATAATACCTTTGTTAAAGTGTCTTGATTTGTCCAAGCTAATAAGTTAACTACTCTAGTTTTTTTTATTTCCCATCCGGTGTCCGATATTTGTATTGGGGCCCGATTAAATTCGAATTCGTGCCGAGGAGTCCCACAATGGGCGGCAAGACACTCCCTATCAAAGGTCACTCTGTACCCAAGAGGGGACTCGAACCTGAGACCTCTTGGTTAAGAATGGAGTAGTACAAGCCATTACACCAGAAACTTTATTAGTAGTTTTATTATTTGTGAGTTGTAACTATAAATGTCTTAATTTTTATTAGCTAATAAGTATTGTTTTTTATTTGTAACTATTAATGTGTACTACCATATGGGTGTGTCGACAGAATGGGGTATCGAGTGGGTGATGGGGTTTGGTGGTGGTACCGATCTGGGTAGGTCAATGTGGTGTGGGGTAGGTGAAGTACGGTATGGCTACGATGGTGGGTTGGGGCCGGGGTAAAGGTATGGTGGTGTGGATATGACGGTCCGGGTACTGGGATTGGAATGATTTGGGGTTCCGCTGACCAGTATGATTTCTGGGTTGGTTTGGGAGAGGGGATCGACTGCGACATGTGTTGGTGACACGGTGGGCGTCAGTTCAGTTGACTGATGGTTGGTCTGGAGGGTGGACGGATGTGACGGGGAGACTGACGGTCTGGAGGGGATGACTGGCGATGAATGAACTAGAACAGAGTTACTGCCGGAGGTGGCAATGACGGGTGTTAGTGGCGAAGACTGTTGAGTTGTGGCGGTGGTACGGTGGAGTTCGGTGAGTACGACATGTGAGATGTCGGACTCGAGAAAGGTGTAGTCCGTGTTACAGAATTTCTGGATATTTGCAAAGGAAAAAATTGTCTCGCCAAACGTAACGTGACGCGAGACGTGAATTTGACGAGTGGACACATCATAGCACAAATAATCCCTATGATTAGGCAGGAAACCTACGAAGATGCAAGGAGTGGTTCGGGGTGCTAATTTGTGAGGGGCAATAGATGCGAGATTTGGGTAGCATAGACAACCGAAAATCCGAAGGTGATCATAGGAGGGGGTCCGACGGTATAAAATTTCGGTTGGGTCATGTTATGGAGAGTACTAGTTGGTAAAATATTAAGAATGTATTCTACCATTTTGATTGTATAGACCCAAAAGGAGGGAGGTAGAGAGGCATGAAAAATTAGCGTACGAACCATGTTATTGATGGTGCGGAGGATTGTGAAACGGAAAACCTTGCCATTAGTAGAGCAAAAATTGTGAAACACAGAATTATTGAACTCACGACCGTTATCACATTGAAGCGATTTTATGTCTTTTTCAAATTGTGTTTTGACATAGACACGGAATGCAAGAAACTTGGCTAACACTTCAGATTTGAATTTAAGCGGATAGACCCAGACAAAGTGAGAAAAATCATCTAATAAGACGAGATAAAATTTATGACTCAGTGAGCTAGTAATGGGAGATGACCATAGATCTGCATGAACAATGTCAAAGGGAGAATATGTAACACTTGAAGAAGACTGAAACGGAAGGCGAACATGTTTGCCCAAATGACAAAAAATACACTGTTGAACAAATTTTCCATTATGACAACGAATTAAATTATTATTTCTAAGAAAATTAAAAATAGGGGCTCCTGGGCTTCCAAGTCTATTGTGCCAGTTTGACGAAGAAATTATTGCTAAAGCGGTGGGAAGAGTGACATGGACAGTTAGAGATGTGGGAGGGTTGACACTAGCAACGGACGTGGATAGGAAAGGATAGAGATCACCCTCACTATTGCATCTCGTAAGGAGTTTCCCGGTACGGAGGTGTGTTGTGGAAAATCCAAAAGGGTCAAAATTAATTGGGATAAAATTATCGGTGTCAAATTTTCTAACAGAGATTAGGTTGTTGATAATGTGAGGAGCATATAAGATGTTATTTATGGAGAAATGGGGATCCAGTGGTGGGGTTAGTGTGTGGCCAAACCCTTGAATTGGAATGCGATGACTACCTCCAACCATAATAAATTGTGGAGTATTTAAACTTCGCAGTTGAGGAAGATTATCAGAATTGTTGGTGAGGTGAGACGTGACGCTCGTATCCATATAACATGCATTATCGGGCTGCCGATGAGTCAGTGTGACGAAAGTGTTGTGTCGACAGCTGTTGATTGCATGTTCTTGAATGCTGGGAAGTGTTGTGTCGACGGTGCCATGATATTATTTGTTTTTCGGGCAAGAGGTGAAAGAAAAAAAATTATGTTCTCGGGGCAGCCGTCAATTTTGGTGGGAACAGGAAATCAGAACTTTGTATTTCTTGGAACGGGAGTGTGGGGGTTTCTTCTTGAAATAAAGGAGGGCCCCTTGTGCGCAGCGTGGTACTGGTCTAACCTTTGAAATCAATTGAGTCACCATGATTTACCTCCTTCACAGACCTGTCGGACCGAGGTATGGGGGCTCATGGGGTGGGAGATTCCACCTTTTTTTGGAATAAGAAATCAGAGTTATGTTCTTGGTACTTATGAGTTGTTTACTGCGAAACGTGTTGTGTACTGTCTGACAAAGTGGGCGAAAAAGAGGACAAACAACTTCTCGGGTAAAGAAAGAGCAAAACATTTTTGTTTTCAGCCAAATTGGGCGAAAAGGAAGACAAAGCATAAAAAAAAATTGTCCTCGATGGGAGGTTGAGGTTGAAAGAAAGAAAGAAATAAGGTTTAGATTTTTCTATTGATATAATGTAAGATTGTATTAATCTCATAGATGAGTCTTTCTTATTAATACAAATATATATAGTGTACAATGTAGAATTCTAACACAATAAAATTTTTATATCTACCATAATTATACATCACTAAATATTACACAATATATGGAGTATTGGAGTATATTATAGTAGTACATGTTAATAGTAACTAATCTTTTTCTCTTATCAATTTGGGGCTAAGACATTCCCAATTAGGGATGACAACGGATCGGATCTGCACCGAATCCTATTAGATCCAGATTTTTTTGAACTGACAAATGATTTTTACTTAGCTAACAATTTACTGTGTTTCAATTTTGAAATGTTCATATGAGATATTTTGTTCGTTGTCTCATTTTGATTGTGAGCTATTAATTGAAAATGTTGGACAATGACAATAGTTGTGGAAAATGCTGACTAGTATTTTCACAATGCAGAACTTGCATGTGCTTGGAATCTTCACAAATGAAGTGAATATAATTTTAACTACTTGTCTATGGAGATGTTAGTCATTCACTAATATAGCATTAATTTTATTATCGAAGTTACCTCTTTATTTTTTGGTTTTTAAGTTAACGCGGGGATAAATTAAACTTGTTTTGAGAATTAAACTTGCAAGGATGTGCTTAACAATTTTTAAAAAATACTTATAAAATTACATTCTAGATTATAAATATATTTAATAAAAAACGAATCCACGGGTCGGATCTGGACCGGATACGGATCTTAAATATAAGATCCAGATTCAGATCCGTCAGAAACGGATCCGAGTCCGATACAGATCCATCGGATCCAAATTTTGAAAATTTATATCCTATAAAACAGATTTAGATCCACCGAATCTAGAATCCACTGTCATCTCTATTCCCAAGTACATGGGACGAAATCTTATTAGTATTGCATGTGATGTGTTTCTCGAAAAGTCAATAGTTGTAAAGAATCGTCAATGTTTTTTTTTTTTTTGAAGAAAACAATGTTATTAATTCATTTACGTTTTTCATTGACAATAGAATGAAAAGCGAGTAGTAGTGACAAGAGCTCATTTTGAAACTACATTAACAATTAACGAACATTTATATTATACATTTTTATTATGATCCTATTTACCCCCTCGGTTCACTTTTACTTGTCCAGTGTTCTAAAAATAGATTTTCAATTTTACTTGTCATTTTTAGCATATCAAAAAAAGCTAACTTTTTTTTCTTGTTTTAGCCATAATATTAATTGCTCATTTCAAATTATTTTTCTAGTTCATTAAAACTATACACCAATTAATATGAGTATCATAATAAATTATATATTTCATTTATTATTTCTTAAGGGGTGCAAAGTACATAGTAGACAAGTAACAGTGAACGGAGGGAGTACTGTTATTCCCTCTATTTCCATTTAGATGTTATGACAAGGTTCTACGAGTCATTAAGAAAATATTAATAAGAATAATAATTTGACTAATCTACCCCTTATTAATTCTTTAATCTTTGTCTATTTACGTGCCTCTTAATATGGAACAATTAATGATAAAATAAAATTTCAAAATAATTAATTACAGTATATCTTAATTTGGTAAAATGACAAGTAACAGGGAATAATTTTCTCAAGTAAATGGGAACGAGGAAGTAATCTTTTACTCACTTTAAAAACGATATTATTATAAGAGTAATTTAACTAATATGCCTTTATTTATTTTTTATATTTCACCAAGTTAATTTATCTTCAATAAATGTTCACTTTATTAATCAATTTTTATGCTTTCAAGAACAACTAATTCTAAGTGTAAAATAAAATAATTAATTCCTTGTTTATTTACTAAAATAACAAGTATTTTTACACTATTTCATCAAATATGACAAGTAAATAAGAAAGGGAGAATCAAACTTGACTGCGAAAACATTATCCAACTGTTTCAGTTAACTGTTGAGGAATAATTACTAGTATACATTTCTAAAATTATATATATTGTACACGACCAAAATGGACGAAACTTAAAGTGGATAGCGACTGCCGATTAGCAGACGACTTTTTGCTACTCTCAAACTCCAACTGCTTAAGCTAAACGTTGGTGAATAATTAATACTCCCTCCATCTCCAATTATTTATCGTAGTTTTTTTTATACACCTTTAAAAAATATTAATTATGAGAGATTTTTTAATTTAATCTTTTATTAGTATTTGAACAATCATAATATTAAATCATAATTGAGGTATTTGTAGTCTTCAATGACAATTATTATAGAGTAAAATATTTAATTATGTCTTAAACTTCTAAAATGATGAATAATTTGAGATAACTATATTTAAAAAATAAAACAAAAAATTTAAAACGAAAGAAATAGTATACATTTAAAATTAAATATGTTGTATACAACCATAATAGTGTTGTAAATGTGTGGATGACCATTAAGTAAACTTGGTTGCCAAGTTTACTTCGAAATCAAGTTTGCTTGTCCATCAAGTAATCTTCTCTATAAATAGGAGATTCATTTATACTTTTGTATATCATTTGGAAGTTAAAGAATATATCAGTCTCTCTTTATATACTTGTCTCTAGTGTATTTAGTTTATAGTCTTTATTTTATAACACGTTATCAGCACGAGACTCTGTCATTGAGAGCAAATATTTTGAAAGCCTCGAAGGTATTAACTTTCTTTTCTTCATTAATGGTTAATATTTCTAAATGTTAATTTATTGCCCTGAACATATCGGGCAAAGCCCCGCGGTGTAGGATTTCACTGGGTATGTTGTCGTTGTTGTTATATATCGGGAAAAAGCTATCTGTCTTGGGTGATTGATGCAGAAATTCATCATGATGTGATAGGTTTGGCAGACACCATCAAAAATAAAAATCAGGCATCAAATTAAGACTGTGTCGATACAATGATATTCCTCCGTCATCACCTTGATGAAGGCCTGAAACTGAAATATCTCACTGTTAAATATCATCTTATGTTGTGGAATAATTTAAAAGATAGGTATGACCACCTGAAGATGGTCATACTTCCACAAGCACGTTTTGATTGGATCCATTTAAGGCTACATCATTTTAAATTCATATGTGAGTATAATTCCTCCATATTCAGAATTATTTCTCAGCTAAAATTATGTGATGAAAATATCACTGGCCATGATATGCTGGAGAAAATATTCTTCACTTTTCCTGCCTCGAATATGCTCATGCAGCAGCAATACCTAGCGATGCGGTTCCAGAAATACTCTGACCTAATTGCACATCTTTTAGTGGCTGAACAACATAATGAACTTTTAATACGAAATCATGAAAATTGACCTACTAGTACTATTTCATTCCATGAAATGAATGAGGCAAACTTTCACTAATTTAGGCGTGGAAGGGGTCGTGGCCCCAGTCGTGTTCATGGCCGTGGTTGAGGAAGAAATCTTATCATGATTGTCGTTCTACACCAAATAATACCCTTCAACACCAGGAGTGTAAAAACAAGGATGAAAGCATGAAGCGGTGCAAAAAAAAGTTCAGAAAATAAATGTTACAGATATAGAGTAAATGGGTACTAGTCACATACATGTCGGACGCCAAAGCACATGGTTGAGCTTTATCAAGCCTCCCTCAAAAAGAAGAATTTTTTTTTTATTTCTGAAGATAATGATGACTTCATGCATTTGGATGTAGCTGATTACTTTACACTCCAAGAAATAGATCATGCAATTAGAGATGAATATGTAGAAACTTGAAATATGTAATTCATGTTGTTTGTATTATGTAGTATAATCATGTTAAAAGATAAGTCATATTTTGTTTTAGTAATCTGGTTTGTACGGTTATAAGCATTGTGAATAAAATGTAAATCATGTTTTGGTAATGATATTTTCTATAATATTCACTTTGTTTAAATTTTTATTTTGAAGAATATATAAATTTCTCAAATTTTATTTGGATCAATGATCAATCATGAAGATATTTGGGTGATTGATAGTGGAACAACGGATGCCATATTCAAAAATGAAAAATACTTTTCTCACTTGCTTAGGAAAAAGGGAAATGTTAGTTCAATTTCTGGCAATTCAAAATTGATTGAAGACTCCAGAAGAGCTACTATATTTTTGCCTAAGGGAACGAAACTTGTTATAGAAGATGCATTATTCTCTTCTAAATCCTCCAGAAATTTGTTGAATTTCAAAGATATAAGCCGAAATTGGTATTATGTTGAGACATTAAATGAAATAAATGTTGAATATCATGGTATTATCAAGTATGTCTCCGGCCAGAAATATATCTTGGAGAAATTATCAACTTTATCTTCTGGATTGTATTATGTAGAAATTAGTACAATTAAAGCACATTCAATCATAAATCAGAAGTTTAATGATTCAAGTGCTTTTGTGTTTTGGCGTGATCGAATAGGTTATCCTGGATCAATAATGATGAGACGAATTATTGAAAAGTCAATTGGGCATCTACTCAAGAACCTGAAGATTCTTGAAAGTGGTGAATTTTCATGTGCTGCTTGTTGTCAAGGAAAATTGATAACAAGACTATCGCCAATGAAAGTCAGCATTGAATCCCCTGCCTTCCTAGAGCATATACATGGAGATATATGTGGACATATTCACTCACCCTCTGGATCATTTAGATATTTTATGGTCTTAATAGACACATCTTCAAGATGGTCCTATGTGTGCATCCTATCATCTCGTAACCCGATGTTTGTAAATTATTGGCATAAATAATACGCTTAAGGGCACAGTTCCTCGATCATCCCATTAAGGCTATACACCTCGATAATGCTGGAGAGTTTACATCTTAAGCTTTTGATGATTATTATTTATCAGTTGGGATAAAAGTTGAACATCATGTCGCTCATGTTCATACTCAAAATGGTCTTGCTAAATCATTTATTAAGCGCTTGCAATTGATAGCAAGACCACTACTTATGAAAACACGGTTGCCCACTACCATATGGGGCCATACTATCTTACATGCAATATCACTTATTCGTCTCAGACCGACTCATTATAATAAATACTCTCCATCACAATTAGTATTTGATCATAAATTAAATATTGCTATCTCTGAGTCTTTAGTTGTGGTGTATATGTGCCGGTTGCTCCACCACATCACACTAAAATGAGCCCCCAAAGAAGGTTAGAAATATATGTTCGGTTTGAATCAACCTCTATTATTCGCTACCTTGAATCATTAACGGGAGATTTATTCACTGCTCGATTTCCAGATTGTCAATTTGATGAAGTGAATTTTTCACAACTAGAGGGAGAGAGGAAAGAAATTAAAAGAGAAATTGCGTGAAAAGTTTTATCACTGTCTCATTTTGATCCACGTGTTCCTGTATTTGAACGTGAGATCCAGAAGATCATTCACTTGCAGAAAATAGCAAATTAGATGAGAGACACATTTACTGATTTAAAAAGAATAACTAAGTCACATATCCCTGCACAGAATGTGCCTATTTGAATTGATGTCCCAACATGATCATTTACTAGTACCATAGCTACTGAATCTCATACACGTATGAAACATGGTAGACCATTGGGTTCAAAAGATAGAAATCCTAGAAAAAGAAGAACAAGCAGTGGTCAAGATGGCACTATAAAAGAATCTCATGATCTGATTAATCCTGATATTCCTGAAAATATTAGTGAACTCGAGACTCAAATGAGTAAAGAAGTGTCATTAAATTCTACTGATGATGGAATAAATTTGAATCGATAAAAAATTATGGTGGATAATATTTTTGCATGTAATGTTGCAATGAATATTATGAAAGACAATGAAGATCAAGAACCTCTATCCATCGAAGAATATCGACGAATATGTGATTGGCCAAAATGACAAGAGGCAATTCAATCAGAATTGAATTCACTTGCTAAACGCGAGATTTTTGGACCAATAGTCCAAACGCCTGATAGTGTAAAATCAGTTGGCCATAAATGAGTCTTTGTGCGAAAAAAGAATGAGAGAAATGAATTGTGAGATACAAGGCACACCTTGTTGCACAAGAATTCTCTCAAAGACCCGGTGTCGACTATGAAGAAACATATTAATCCGTTATGGATGCAATAACATTTCGATATCTCATCAGTTTAGTTGTACATGAAACCTTGAAATACATCTTATGGATGTGATTACAGCTTACATTTATAGATCACTTGATAATGAAATTTATATGAAAGTCCTAAAAGAATTAAAGATGCCTAAAGCATATAGTTCAAAATCTCAGGAAATGTACTCAATTAGAATACAACGATCATTATATGGTCTAAAACAATCAAGATGTGTGTGGTATAATCGCCTTAGTGAGTACTTGATAAACGAAGGTTATACAAATGATGCCATTTGTCCATGTATTTTTATTAAGAAAATAGAATCGGAGTTTGTTATACTTGTTGTTTATGTTGATGACATAAATCTCACTGGGACTCCAAAAGAGCTCCAAAAGGCAATTCAATATCTCAAGAAAGAATTCGAATTGAAAGATCTTGGAAAGATAAAACTTTGTCTTGATCTGCAAATTGAACATTTAAAAAATGGGATCTTTATCCATCAATCTGTCTATACTGAGAAAGTTTTAAAATAATTTTGCATGGACAATACACATCATTTAAGTACTCTAATGGTTGTTCACTCACTTGAAGTGAGTAAAGACCCGTTCCGACCTCAAGAAGAAAATAAAGAGCTTCTTAGTCCTGAAATACCATATGTTAGTGCCATTGGTGTACTTATGTATCTTGCTAATGCTGCAAGACTTGACATAACATTTTTTTAATTATTTTACTAGCAAGATATAGCTCTTCTCCTACACAGAGGCAATGAAATGGAATTAAGCATATATTGCAATATCTAAAGGGAACTATTTGATATGAGTCTGTTTTATGCTAAAAAAGATAGTGCATATCTTATTGGTTATGCAGATGCAGGTTATTTATCTGACCCACACAAAGCTCGATCTCAAATGGGCTATCTGTTTACATGTGGCGGTAATGCTATATCATGACGATCTACAAAGCAGTTCATTATTGCCACTTATTCGAATCATGCTGAGATAATAGCTATTCATGAAGCAAGTAGAGAATGTGTGTGGCTAAGATCAGTGATACATTTCATCAAGGAAAGATGTGACCTGAAGTGTGATACTCATATACCCACAGTATTATATGAAGACAATGTTGTATGCATAGCCTAATTAAAAGGAGGATTCATTAAAGAAGATATAACAAAACATATTTCACCAAAATTATTCTTCACACATGATCTCCAGAAGAATGGTGATATTGATGTGCAACAAATTCGTTCAAGTGACAATCCTGCTGATTTTTTCACCAAATTATTGCCAACTTCAATTTTTGAAAAGATGGTATCCAAGATTGAAATGCGAAGATTTCGACATCTGAATCGTGATCTTTATCAGGGGGAGTAGAATACGTGTTATACTATTTTTTCCTTAGCCAAGGTTATGTCCCATTGGATTTTCTTGGAAATGTTTTTAATGAGAAAGCTCTCAAAGCGTATTACTAGATATGTGTACTCTTTTTCCTTCACTAGGACTTTTTCCCACATGATTTTTCCTAATAATGTTTTAACGAGGCACATCGTCCACTAATGGACATCCAAGGGAGAGTGTTGTAAATATGTGGATGGCCATTAAGTAAACTTGGCAACCAAGTTTGCTTGGCCATCAAGTAACCTCCTCTATAAATAGGAGGTTCATTTATACTTTTGTATATCGTTTTGAAGTTGAATGATATATCAATCTCTCTATATATATACTTGTATATGATATATTTACTTTATAGTCTTTATTTTATAATAAATAAAAAATTGACACACAAACTTAAAGTGGATAGCGACTAGTAGATGACTTTTTGCTACTATCAACATCCAACTGCTTAAGTTAAATGTTGAGGAATAATTAATAGTATACATTTCTAAATTAAATATTTTGTCCACAACCAAAATAGTAAATTGGCAGGGAAACTATATGGGTCGTTTGGTAATTGGTTAAATTTGTGCAGATATATATTAGTGATGCAAAGAGTAATTATAAGGAAATTTATATATTATTATATGCAGGGATTAGTTATGAAAGGTTTATTTATTCATTTATTAGTTATTCTATTTTTTATCTTGCACAAATTAATACATAAATTTTTTCATAATTTATACGTGGACTAGTTAAGCATGTCTTTGAATTGCAATCCAAACACCGTAATAATTTTATACACATAAATTACTTCCTAACTAACTACAAAGGTGTTAACACTAAAAAATAATTGAAGTGTTTAGCCGAATTCAGTGACAGCCGAACTATTCCAGAGCCGAATTTACTCATAGCCCTCGATTACAAGAACTTCATCGGCTACTAAGGCATCTTAGCTGAGTTGTTAGTTAGAGGTATGACTGAGACCCACTCAGATGCAGATGCCTCAACGACCAAGTCAAAAGGGTTTTCGGACCCTTTTAAGAGATAACGACCAACAACAGCTAAAAGAAAGGGCCATTATCCGATCAAGACGAGTAGATGACGAGAAAATCAGCACCACCTCCCCCATAGTCGGCCATTGAACTTAGTGAGTTACTTGATGGCTGACATGGGGGGCACGTTGTACAATTTCTTTTCCTTTTGTACTATAAATAGGATTATTCTTTGTATATACAGACATACACAATCAATCAAACAAATCAAATCTTATCTATCTTTATTTTTATCCTTTACTTTCCTTTACTTTACTCGACTGTATTCATGTTTCTTACCTCTTAGTTTACTCATAACATCGTCCTAATGCTTTCTGGAGTAGTTAGGGAACCCATTGCTAGAGATTAGAGTTCTATTTTCAGCCTAAATCGCTTAAGTTAAGAAATTAATTTGTCTTCCGATTTTATCAGCTGATACAATGGCAGATAGCGAAATTGGGGCCGAGAACAAATTTGGCATGCCCAGTGGGACCATAGATGAATTAATAGCAAAGTTTGATTCTCCAGATCAGGATCAATCTTGGCGTATGTGCATAAGGTTCGGTAAGAAAATGAACCTCGAGTCCAATCCACATTCTAAACAAAATCCTCCCAGAAGGAACAATGAACCAGCATCCTCTGCGGGTATACCTACATCGATGGATACCCCTCCACTTCCTCCATCAACCCAATATGTGGAAGAGTCTAGCCAATCTGAACGTCCAACCATAATTACCACGTCTTTTTATTAGACAACAGATTGACTTGGGCATCCACGATATTATGTACCAAGTTTCTAAACAGTTGGCTGACATTGTGAAGCCGATGGTACATAATGAGGTTCAGCAAGCGAGGGAGATGGAAACCAACCGAATGCACCAGGAGAATGTTCGGCTAGTTCTGCCATCCCTCTGACGAGCGGTGCTGTTCAGCATGAGACCGTGACTCCCGGTGTTGTTCTTCAGCCGCATGTGCATCAGCCAGTGCCCACTTAGGCACAACCGATAGCGCACCTAGGAACACAAGCCCAATCGCCTGGCAACCAGCACATTGCATGGTCGCCGCCAAACCTTGGGGGGCAAAATATGGCAATTGACCAAGTGAGTCTGCAGTATGGGCATATCAACATGGCTCGGAGATCAGTTCAGTCTCCAGGATAATGTTGGCCAACCGAATTAGCAGCCGGTTATGACTTAGCTCGGCTATCTGGTGACGATGTTTACATCGGACTACCATTCCAGCAGTCATTGCCGATACCCAATCCATACCTTCCAGGAAGCGTAAACTTTCTAAGAACGGTCGACGTCCGAGAAGAACAGCCATGGAACACCGTTCCACCTTATCCTCAGACTCCATTAGCCATTCCAGGAGCTCAGGTTGCAGGCTTTGGTGGCCATACCCAACAGCAGCCATGGGGCATTACCCCACATACTAGTAATGGCCAGCATACCACCTACAACCTTCAAAACCTTGTCCGACAAAGTGCAGAATGGAGGACGCCAGTGCAGAACGCCTACCAGCCGAATCCAGTCGAGAATCAACAGGGGACGTCACAACTGATAAACTTAGAAATTATTGCTAATACCATGCGGAGGTACTTCGACATCCAACTAAAACCTTTGGACAAGCCTGTTTACAAGAAGTCCTACCCCGATTGGGTAGATCGGATAGCACCTTTGTCGAGGGGCTTCAAAACACCGGAGTTTGCCATCTTCTCTGGCGACGACGACAAATCCACTATCAAGCACATCGATAGATTTGCTGCCCAATGCGGCGAGGCTGACCAGAATGAGTATCATAAGTTGCAGTTATTCCCTCTCTTTTTAACGGGAACAACCTTTGCATGGTACTCCTATTTGGCTCCTGATTCCGTACAGAGCTGAGCTGACATGGAGGGTTGCTTCCATGATAGGTTCTATTGTCCCCAACCTCAGGTTACCATGACTGATCTAACGAATCTCAAGCAGCAGGTCGATGAATCGACTGTTGATTTTATCGAGAGGTTCAGAAAGAAGGTTGGAAAATGCATTGTACACTTCTCTGAGTCTGAGTGCGCCACATGATAATCAATAATATGCACCCTCAGTTAAAGGAGAAGCTGGTAGGACAATCCTGCTCTGACTTGAGCTAGTTAGCCCAAAAGGCTAGCCAAATAGAGCAGTATGTCCAGGAGAAGGAGCGTAGAAGAGCCATCCGAAATTGAGGCTCCCACTTGGTATCCATCATCGAAGTGGATGAGTCCGACTTAGAGTCAGCCGATTGCACGGCAGACACAATGGTGGCCGAGATTGTTAGGGGTAAGGTTTACTCTTGCCGAGCCTTAAAAGTCGTAAAAGGCAAGGAGATGAGTACATCCGATGACAAGGTCGGTTACTCATTTGACATCACGAAGGTAGATCAAATCTTTGATCATCTGCTAAAAGATAAGCAGATTCGGTTGCTTGATGGTCATAGGATTCCGCCTGCTGAGGAACTCAAAGATAAGAAGTACTATAAGTGGCATAATTCATACAATCACTCTACTTCTAATTGCGTGATCTTCAGAAAGGCGATCCAAAAGGGCATCAAAGGGGGAGGTTCAAGCTAGCTGACAAGAGTATGGCTGAAATGTCCATTATTACCGACCTATTTCCCGCGGTACTAATATCTATGGTATCTTTTGCTAAGCCCGATGAGTCAAGGGACACCAAAGGGAAACAACCGATGAAAAGGGTGTGGGTCCCAAAGAAACCTACTGAAGGGGAGAAGTTCACAAGGACCTCTGTGTTCAACCAGTTAGGCAGCCTACATGACATTCGTGATGACAGCCAGCCAGCTAGGAGCAGTTTTCATGAACGCCCTAGATACCCGAGGAACTTTGAACGAGAACTTCAGAAACAAACCATGAGGTTCAGAAGGGTCCCTATCGACGCCAGGCATAGGCCTGGGGGCAAGTATGGATGCCAACCAATCGGCAGCCGAGCATGCCTCGAATAGATGAAGAACCACTCCCTAAAACCAAACAGAGGGTGGTCGAGTCTAACATAAATAAGAGTGTTTCATCCTTATGTATCATGGCGATAAATGAGGACCAGACGAGACCCCGAAGATTGACTAAACCAGCCGCCAACACAGAAGAGGGGAAATGGTCTATCAATCTGGCTCCCAAAAAGAAAGAAGCACCGCCGAGAGTCGCATCTAGGACTTAGAAAAGAAGGATGCAATATCCTTGCGTAAGATGCAACAGACATTGCATCTAATTTCCAACACCAAGGCAGCCAAAATTCAGGAGATTCCAGAGTCTGCCGTAGCCGAGGCTATCGAGTGGGCATTCGACTCAGTCGCTTTAGGGGAAATATCGCCTGAAGGAGAGACGTCGGGTCAACCAGAGCTAGATGAACAACCTACCGATAACCCGATGGAGGAACCCCGATAAGATAACGTGGCCCCGAATGGACCTCTAACTGAGCCAATCCCATAGATCGTGTAGAGGATTCAGTCAGAGGATCCCCAACCGATCCCCATTTGTCTCCAAGAAATGAAAGATATGAGCTCCTGGTCAGCCGAATTGAATAAATAAGGAGACTCCATCCTCGATTTAATTAGCCAGGACCTGGTTGGTGAGATGTGGGCAAATATTGAGATAGTCAGCCTAATCCCATGTGAGTTCTGGGCCAGTCGCTCCACGCTGGATAGCCTAGAAGGTGATATTTGCGTAGAAAATGTAGAATGGGCAACAATAGCCGATACCCCAGCTAGGGACACTTTGAACACCATATTTGGTGCACCTACAGAAGATATGGTTAAACACATTAAACCTCTTTATGTGAAGGCTTACATTAACTGCAAAACTATTAGTCGAGTGTTCGTCGACAATGGGGCTGTGCTGAATGTGATGTTGCTGCTTACTTTGAAAAGCCTCAGCAAAACCAGAGAAGATCTCATCCCAACTAACATGAAAATGGCTAGCTTTATGGGAGAGGGTTCCGAAACATTGGGGATTCTAGTAGCAGAAACCATTGTAGGTCCTAAGACGGTCAGGTATGTCTTCTTTATAATAGATGGCAAGTCGTCCTATACCATTCTACTAGGTCGAGACTGGATTCACACCAGCCGATGTCTTCCTTCTACCATGCATCAAAAACTCATCTTTTGGGAATGAGACAAGGTAGAAATCGTCCCAGCGGATGATAACCCGTTCTAACTAGGGGTTCAGAACGTAGAGGCTATCCTCTATTCACCCCATATGGCTCCTATAGCCGTTACGGAGCAGTATGAAGAAGGATCTTAGGAATCTTGTAATCTTACCTCGCGAGGGTTTGAAATAAAACAACTAGCCGAACCACAACTTACCTTGGAGGATTTAAATAGTTGAGGAAACCCAAACCATACGTGACATGTGGCATCGACTGACCGCCTTAAGTTCTGAGGCAAGGATAGCCGAGGCATCGCAGATGGAGGGCCACAACATCGAACTAACGCTTGCAGCCGATGAAATTGAGCTGCCGATGGAACTTGAATCGCCCATAAAAAGGACTATGCCTAGTTTTGAGTCTTAGGATCCTTTGGAAGATATCAACTTGGGAACTGAAAAAACCCCTCAGCTGACACATATTAGTGGTTTGCTGAAGGAAGGAGACAAATAAGGCATAACGGCCCTTCTACTGCAGTATAAAGACTATTTCGCATGATATTATCATGAGATGCCTGGGCTAGCACGTACTTTAGTAGAACATAGACTGCCAATAAAAGAGGGTTTCAAACCCCATAAATAGCCGCCCAGAAGGTATCACCCTCAGCTGATGCCTTAAATTAAGGCTGAGATCGAACGACTGCTGAAAGCCGAGTTTATCAGAATGGCTAATTATGTGGAATGGTTGGCAAACATCGTACCAGTCAAGAAGAAGAATGGCAAGGTTCGAGTATGTATTGATTACAAGAACCTAAATCTAGCCACTCCTAAAGATGAGTACATCATGCTGATACCCGACATGCTAGTCGACTCAGCAGCCGCTAATGGTGTATTGACCTTCATGGATGGATACTCTGGCTATAATCAGATATCGGTAGCCGAGGATAACACTCACAAAATTGGCTTCAGATGTCAAAGAGCATTGGGCATTTACGAGTGGGTAGTTATGTTGTTTGGCCTGAAGAACGCTGGTGCCACTTATCAAAGGGCAATGAATACCATCTTCCATGACTTGATCGGCAAGACTATGGAGGTCTACCTCGATGATGTAGTAGTGAAGGTCTAAGGGCTTCACGGATCATTTAGCCGATCTTGAACAAACATTAAAAAGAATGAGGATTCATAATCTCAAAATGAATCCAACTAAGTGCATATTCGAAGTAGCGGTTGGCAACTTCCTTGGTTTTTTTGTACATAAGAAAGGCATCGAGATAGATCGTAACAAAGCCAAGGCAGTAATGGGATCCGCACCACCCAAGATAAAGAAAGAGTTACAAAACTTGTTGGGAAAGATCAATTTCTTAAGGAGGTTCGTATCTAACTCGGCTGTCAAGATGAAAGCTTTCTCACCTTTGCTCAGACTTAGAGAGTCAGAAGAGCTAGTATACGGTCCGGGACAGCAAGAGGCATTTGATCAAATTAAAAAGGCCTTAGATACTCCCCCCGTACTGATGCCTCCAGTGCAAGGGAAGCCGTTGACATTATATATTTTTGCTGCAGAATTATCTATCGGCTGCTTGCTATCACATGAGGCCGATGATGGAACTGAAAGAGCGGTTTATTAGCTTAGCTGAATGCTCAACGATGCTGAAACTAGATATACTCATTTGGAGAAGCTTTGTCTGTCTTTATTCTATGCTTGCACAAAACTCGAGTATTATCTAATGCCTCACGTTATATATGTTGTGTGCAAAGTTGATATTGTCCGGTACTTATTGAACAAACCTGTTTTGCAAGGATGATTAATGAAGTGGGCAATCAAGCTCACTGCATTTTTTCTCGAGTATAAGCCACTCAAGGCCGTCAAAGGCCAGGCGGTAGTCAATTTCTTAGCAGACCACCCTTGTGTAGATGCGGTGGACCCATGCGCCCCTTTACCCCATTTATGGACGTCGTCCCTTGGACGCTGACTTTTAATGGATCAAGAACCCAAAAAGGAGTCGGAGCCGGGATAACGATAACCGATCCTAGAGATGAAACATAGAGGTTCTCTTATTGGTTAGACTCAGACTTGACAAATAACCAAGCCGAATATGATGCTCTCATCATAGGAGTCAAACTCCCAGTCTCTATGAAAGCAAAATAGATCAAAATTCGCGGAGACTCTCAGTTGGTTATCAAGCAGCTGGCCGGGGAATATGACTGCAAAGATCCAAATTTGTTGGCCCGTTACGAAACGGCTAGTAGGTTACTAAGTAGGTTCACATCATCTACATTAATTCATGTTCCCAGAGGCAAGAATGTTGAGGCTAATTCATGGTAATGAAGACGCCTCGATTAAAGGGGAAACACATCTCAAGAAGTAATCATCATTGTATGCACTGGAGACGAGACGATTGAAGTGACATGCGCGGCTGTCAGACTGTACTTTCGGATACATCAACTCAACGGTCACACTCGAGTTAATATATGGGGGCAATTGTTAACACTCAAAAATAATTTAAGTGTTTAGCTGAATTCAGTGATAGCCGAACTATTCCAGAGCCAAATTTACTCATAACCCTCGATTACAAGAACTTCATCGGCTACTAAAGCATCTTAGCCAAGTTGTTAGTTAGAGGTACGACTGGGACCCACTCAGATGCAGACGCCTCAACGACCAAGTCGAAAGGGTTTTTGGACCCATGTAAGCGATAACGGCCAACAACAGCTAAAAGAAAGGGTCATTATCTGAGCAAGAGGAGTATAGGGCGAGAAAATCGGCATCACCTCCCCCATAGGCGACCATTGAACTTAGTGGGTTACTTGATGACTGACATGGGGGGGGCACGTTGTACAGTTTCTTTTCCTTTTGTACTATAAATATGATTATTCTTTGTATATACAGACACACAATCAATCAAACAAATCAAATCTTATCTATCTTTACTTTTCTTTATTTTACTCGGTTGTATTCATGTTTCTTACCTCTTAGTTTACTCATAACACCGTCCTAACGCTTTCTGGAGTAGTTGGGGAACCCATTGCTGGAGATTAGAGTTCTGTCCCAGCCCAAATCGCTTAAGTTAAGGAATCAATTTGTCTCCCGATTTCATCAGCCGATACAACGGCAGACAGCGGAATTGGGGCCGAGAACAAAAATATGATACTATTTAAACATAATTTAACACAAATAACTTGCTTCCTAATTAACGAGACCAAACGACCCAAGTGGATAGAGACTAGTATACAATACAAGAAAATTACGACCAAAGCATTAGGGGACAGAGTGTTTTAGAAGGTCCATTGCATGTGCCATAATATTGGGCCTGGGACTAGCTATCTCCTAGATGCCAAATGGTGGACTAGTTTAAAATCAACAACATAAAAGTCCACTTTATAACCCCCACTCAATAGTAGTTTTTTTTTTCAGATTTTTAATTTGGTGTTCGATATCCGCATCAAAATCTGATTATATTCGGGTTCAAGCTGCATAGGGCCCATTCGAGGGAAGCACTCCCTACCCAAGGATTTTTTCATATTCAGAGCTCGAATCCGAAACCTTTAGTCAAGGAAGGAGCAACTCCATCTGTTGCACCACATCCTTTAGTGATAGCTCAATATTTGTCTTTTTCTATTTAAAATGATACTACAATTATCATAACAGGGGAAAAGGTCGAAAACATGCATTATTAATCAAATGATACTGTTTCTTTTATGTTTATTTCATTTTAGAAGTTGAATATGCTTTTCTATTATCTTGAATAGTAGTAATATATGATTTTCAAAGAAAAAGAAAGTAATGAGAAGTATTCACATATGAATTACATAATTTTTGTATTAATAAATATTGCCGAGCAGATACATGAGACAATTTGTTGGCTATTTATTTAAGATGAACGCTTTACAAGTGTTTTGAGCCGAGTGTCTCTCGGAAACAACCGCTCTACCTATTAAGGTAGATGTAAGGTCTGCGTACACTCTATCCTCCCCAGACCCCATGTTGTGGGATTTCACTGTTGTTGTGGCTTTACAAGTGTGGCCTAATATCCCACTGATATTTTTTACAATGTGTTTCACATGTTGTCTAAAGCTAATGTGGTCGTAGGCCAAATTTATTGTAATGTCAATTGAGATTATGGATCAAAGATGACATTGAATAATAAAAAAAATCTTGAAAATATAAGAAACTAGATTGGTATGGCCCGTGATAGGGACCAACATTTAGTGAAGTGTTTTTTTAAAAAAAAAGTTGTACACACAAAATATATAAAGGAGCCAAGATAGTCAAGATTTTAAAGTTAATAAGTTGCCAAAAATGAATTCTGTGAACGGTATAATTGTATTCTTTAGTTTGGTATTACGAAATACAAATATCTAATGAATTTAAAATGGGTAAGCATTTATTATTGTTATAGCAATAAAATCAGGGGAGAATCTATGTAGTGGTTGGGGGAAGCCATGACACCCGGACGGTGTAGCGCCGCGATCCTTCACGGCGATTTCTGACTCGTTTCATTTTACACTTTGTACACTTCTTCCTTCATTTACCAACGTGGAATACTTTGTCATTTGACCAATAACCGTCCATAATTCTATGTCTCAAAAGTATTACATACGTACCAATATCTCTTTCACTAATGAAATTTGCGGTACTTGGCACATCTCTTTCACTAATGAAATTTGCGATACTTGGCACTACGTGTGCACGTGTGTGGAAATGATGTTTCCGACGTGCGGGCCCCAATTGTTCGAGTCATAAATTAATAGGATATACTTAATTCCACATTTAGTAAATTTCCAACAATCCCCTCTTGAAAGATTTTTTGGCACACACACTTGGTGCCTTTTCCAGCAATTTTTTAGCGGACCGATGTTGCATCTGAATAGGTAGCATACGCTTTGAACCTTCCATAGTTGAATACCATCGGACTTACTTACTGCGCGGTGAATGTGATGTCTTGAACCGTCAGTGTTTGGTGTAAGCCAAGTCAATATTACCAACACAACAACTTCATCTACTCAGTTCTTAGTAATGTTTTGTCCGTTGTGGCCGTGAACACTTCTTGGATTCTTAAGTGCGTTCATTTGAGGCGGCATGTCCTCACACTTAAATAGGTGGTCTCCTACAAGGTATACTGCTATACCCCACTTTACAACTGTTATGAACCATTAAAAATTTCTCCAAACCTAACCTCAACCGGTGAGGATCATTAAAGGTTTTGGAAACTTAACCTTCACCCACACTGCAGATAGCACTTGTAGTCTATCGCGGGAACGACTTTGGATTTGGTGTTTCTTTACAGAAATCACTATCTGAAGTACTCATGCTTCCACCGAAGCGATTGAACCTTTACATTTTAGTTTTCCCATTGAACCTAATTCCTAGGATCTCCAGTCAGTAAGGTTGGGTTACCACCGTATTGGTCCTTATACTTTGGGTTTTAAGCCCATTCCCCTAGACAGGCAGAATATCTAATCCTTGGGTAAGCCCTTTGTCAGTGGGTCAGCTATGTTATCATTTGACTTTATGTAATCAATGGATATTATACCCGTGGTGATCAGCTGCCTAACAGTCTTATGCCTCCGCCGAATATGACGAGACTTGCTGTTGTACATAGCATTATGTGCCCTTCCTAGAGTCGACCGGCTGTCGCAGTGGATCATTACATAAGGTACGGGTTTGTTCCAGCAGGAACATCCTCTAAGAAGTCGTGAAGCCACTCAACTTCTTCTCCTGCTTTGTCTAAAGCGATAAACTCTGATTCCGTCGTGGATCGGGCGATGCAAGTTTGCTTAGAGGATTTCCAAGACACAGCCCCACCACCAATTGTAAATACATACCCACTGGTGGACTTGGTGTTCTCTATGTCAGATATCCAGTTTGCATCACTGTACCCCTCTAGTACAGCTGGATTTCTCGAATAATGCAACCCGTAAGTTAGCGTGTATTTCAGGTATCGTAGTACCTGATTCAATGCCTTCTCGTGATCATTACTCGGATTACGGCTAAACCTAGCCAACTTGTTGACTGCATAAGCAATATCAGGTCGGGTGCAGTTTGTTATGTACATCAAACTACCAATCACATGTGCATATTGATCCTGGCATATGGGTGCACCACGATTTTTATCAAGTTTTTGATTTCTATCTATTGGTGACTTTATAGGCGAACTGTCAAACATCTCGAACTTTCTCAAAACATCCTCGATGTAGTGAGACTGAGATAAGACCAGTCCATCAGACGTCTTAGAGATCTTTATCCCTAAGATGACATTTGTGATACCCATATCCTTCATGTCGAAGCATTGTTTCAACATATTTTTATTCTCTAGGATCAAGCTAGGACTACTCCCTGTGATCAACATGTCATCTACGTACATGAATATCATGACGAACAAGTCAGAGTTACCTTTCGTGCAGACACATTTGTCATACTCATTAATGGAGAAACCCTTCGATAGTAGAGTACTATCAAATTTTTTATGTCATTTCTTCGGGGCTTGTTTCAGCCCGTACAGAGATTTGACAAGCAGACATACTTTCTTCTCTTGCCCTTGAACTACATACCCCTCGGGTTGGTCCATATAAATTTCTTCTTCCAAATCACCATTTAGGAAGGCTGTCTTGACATCCATTTGATGTATCTCAAGGTCACGCAACGCTGCGATCACAATGAATACTCGTATGGACGTCATCCTAGACACCGGAGAGTACGTGTCAAAGTAGTCAAGACCTTTCTTTTGTCGATAGCCCTTAACTACCAACATGGCCTTGTACTTATCTATAGACCCATCTTCTTTATAATTTCATTTGAGTATCCACGTACAACCCAATGATTTATTTCCCAGAGGAAGATCAACCAACTCCCAAGTATGGTTATGCGGAATGGAGCCTATTTCACTCTCAATAGTTTCTTTCCAGAGCGGTGCCTCTGGAGTTGACAATGCTTTAACAATTGTCCTTGGTTCATCATCAACCATATAAGCTGCAAAGTTAGGACCGAATGATTTATCCTTCCTAGCCTTTTTACTTTGCCTTAGTTCCATCTCTGGAGTTTCCAAGTTCTGAGAATCTGGAACACTAGATTTTTCAGATATTCAGCCACTTCGAGATCTACTAGATCTGAACCATCTGGATCTGGGCCGTCAATGACTCCTGGTTTCTGAGAGCTTTGTTCATAACTTCGCTTGCGAGAGGCTATGTCCTTTTCCTTTCTAGGAAAGGTATCTTCAAAGAATTGAGCATTCCTTGATTCCATTATTGTACCCCCGTGGATATCTGGAATATCTGACTTATGCACTAAGAAGCAATAAGCACTACTGTTATTTGCATATCCAATGAATATGCAATCTACAGTCTTAGGTGCAATCTTGACCTGTTTTGGCTTGGGTACTTCAACCTTTGCCAAACAACTCCACACCTTTAAATATTTATAGGTGGATTTCTTTTCTTTCCATGATTCATATGGAGTTTTATCCTTACCCTTATGTGGGACTCTATTAAGAATCGTATTAACGGTAAGTACAGTTTCTCCCCACATATTTTGGGGAAGATGGGAATTGATGAACAATGCATTCATCATTTCCATCAATGTGCGGTTCTTACGTTCCGTCACACCATTCGATTGAGGTTAGTATGGAGCCGTCATTTGATGAAAAATGCCTGATTGGGCACAATATTCCTCAAATGCCGCTATGTATACTCCCCCTCTATCGCTACGAATCAATTTAATCTGCATGCTTAGTTGGTTCTCAACTTCTGCTTTGTAACGTCGGAACGCTTCAAATGCTTCATCTTTACTTTTCAACAAGTAAAGGTAACAATACATTGTGCTATCATCAATGAATGTCACAAAGTACTTGTTCCCCCCTAGTTTGTGCAAACCTCAAATCACATATATTTGTGTGAATAAGTTCTAGAGGAGCGGTATTCCTTTCGACGGATCAAAAAAGAATCTTTGTGAGTTTTGCCTCTACGCACACCTCACACTTATGTTGAGGGTTTACGTCGATAGACGGCAAAAACTTCAACTTCACCAACCTTTGGATGGATTTGTAGTTAACATGTCCTAATCTATGATGCCATAAATTAGAAGACTCAAGCAAGTACGAAGAAGAGGCTTTAATATTATTGCTTGTGCGTAATACAGACATGGTGTTAACTTTGAAGAGGCCTTCACAGACGAATCCTCTTCCCACAAACATTCCATTCTTAGTGACTACAAGTTTATTGGACTCAAACACTAGCCTAAAACCAGCATTAACCAATAAAGGACCTGAAATTAAATTTTTTCTAATCTCAGGAACATGCATCACTTCCTTCAGAGTGAGCTCCTTTTCAGAAGTCATCTTCAGAACTACCTTTCCTACCCCCAGCACGTCAGGGGAAGCGTTGTTGCTCATGAACAAGTTCTTGTTTGTAATCGGTGTATAAGTGGAGAAGGCATCTCTATTGGAACATATGTGTCTTGTAGCACCTGTGTCCATCCACCACTGCATGTGATTCTCAACAAGGTTTGCTTCTAGCACCACCGTTGAGAACTCCTCAATTATGTCATCCAGAAATTGGTCTTTGATAACGTTAATTGTGCCTTGCCCTTAGCCTTGGCCTTCTCTTGTTGCTCAGTCTTGAGCTTGCGGCAGTCCTTGATCATGTGACCAGGTTTTCCACAGTGGTGACAGTATCCTTTGAACTTCTCCGCTGCTTGTGTCTTGCCGTCTTTCTGGAACTTCCGTTTCTTGCTTGGGTTCCCTTTGGCCTCAGCTAGATTTGCCTTTGCCTCAGCGGGTAGTTTACCCCTAGGCAAAGCCTTCTTATTATCTTCCTGAATTTGGAGTTTGATAATAAGTTCTTCAAAGGTCATCTCTTTTGTCTTGAGTTTTAAGTAACTCATAAACTCATTCCATGAAGGAGGTAACTTTTCAATCAGTGATGCAACAAAAAACTGCTCGTTTGGTTTCATACCTTCCAAATTCAAGTGACGTAGAATCATTTGGAATTCCTGGAGTTGGGACATCACTATTTTATTATCCACAATTTGAAATTTTAGAATTTCCCAACAATGAATTTCTTAGTACCTGCATCTTGTGTGTTGTACTTCTTTTGTAGCTTCTCACACAACTCTTTGGCAGTGCCAACGGTGCAATACACCGTGTAGAGAGGGTCTGACAATAAGTTCAATATATAATTCTTACACAGGAAATCATTAGACTCCATGCATCAAGAACCATCTTCATGCCATTAATGACATGGATACCTAGGCCCCCTTCACCCGTTTCAGAAGGCGAAGGGTCAATTTTATCTCCAGCTTGTGGAGGATCATCTATTAGGAAACGTGTCATTCCCATAACAGTCAGATAGAATAACATCTTTTGTTGCCATCTCTTGAAGTTTGACCCCATGAACTTTTCAGGGCGTTCATGGTGAAATCCAGCGGGTGGAGGAACGACAACATTCCCTTGAGCGGCAGTAAAGGCGTTGGATGAGCCTTGAACAACTGAAAAGGCATTAGGAGTGCCTTGAGCAGTGGGGAAGGCAGAGGAATTTTCTTGAGCAGCAGCAGCAGAATTATAAGCAGTATGATATATACCAGTCATCTTTCTAACTTACTTACAACAAATCTTGTCTTAAAATTGTTAGGATACAATTATTGTAGGGAACAGGAAGTAAGTAAATATTACAATGGTAGAAAGGATAAATAAACTATTACAATAAAACTGGAAATCAAAACCTTAACAAACTGCTTGTGTGATTTGCTGAGTCGAGTGATGTCATTCTGTCTTTAAGGCAAGATTGCCCCATATATCTCCTTTTACGGTGTTGAACAATAGTCTCCCAAGATACAACAACAAATTTAACAAGCGAGCAAAGGAAACTCAAGTGTTACTCTTGAAGAACTTTGAGTATAGTAACTTTGCTAAAGAGGAAGAAGATAAACTCTGAAAAATTCTGGAGTATTTTCTGAGTGTTAAGTGTAGTTCAATTGAGCCAAAGGCCTCCATTTATAGTGTAAGTAGAAGACCCCTCAACTAGCCAACTAATGACCTTCAATAGCCATGTAATTGCACCTGATTGAGGGGTTACATTCAGCCAAATAATGGCTGAATTCATGTGCCAAGTAATGGAGATGGTCATGGATTTCATTCTATATCGAGTTAGCTGATGTAACTCCGGCCCAAATGCTACAATCATCACTCCAGTTGAATAATGTAATGCCAGCCGAGATGCTCATGGTTTTCATTCTATATAGACTCAGGAGATGTAATTATGGCCCAAGTGTTGTAGTCGTCACTCTAGTTGAATAATGTAATGCCAGCCGAGATGGTTATGTCAATGCTCCAAAACCAGCCCAAAGGTCATATTTTTTCCAACTTTTCATCGCAGCTTTCTGCCTCCGAAGCGCCGCGGCGCTGTGAATTAGCATCGCGGCTCCAGTGACTAATCAACTAATGCTGCCTGGGAGGCGTCGTGGCGCTCCGGCGCCGCAGCTCCGACGGTGTGGCGCTGCGGCCCTTCACGGCTCCGCGGCGATTTCCGACTCGTTTCATTTTACACTTTGTACACTTCTTCATTCATTTACCAATGTGGAATACTTTGTCATTTGGCCAATAACCGTCCATAATTCTGTGTCTCAAACGTATTACATATGTACCAATATCTCTTTCACTAATGAAATTTGCGATACTTGTCACTACGTGTGCACGTGTGTGGAAACGACGTTTCCGACGTGCGAGCCCCAATTGTTCGAGTCATAAATTAATGGGATATACTTAGTTCCACATTTAGTAAATTTCCAACACATTGATGATCATTATGATGTGATTTACTTCACGGATACAAGCACAAAGTACCAACGCAGGCAATATTTCATCTCTCTTTTAAGTGGAGATAGTACTGGCAGGTTAATGAAATATGATAAATCAACCAAAAATATAACAGTTTTATTAACGGGCCTTGCTTTTGCAAATGGTGTAGCTTTGAGCAAAGACTGGTCTTTTGTGCTAGTGGCTGAAACTTCTAATAGTAGAATCTTGAGGTATTGGCTTAAGGGCCCAAACAAGGGAAAACATGATACATTTGCTTAGTTTCCCAACATTAGAGTAAAGAATAGATTTTGCGTCTAACTCAACACCAAAAGCTAGCTTGTAGGGTCAGGATTGTCCAAATCTATATAAGGAGTCCATTTTCTTATTTCATTTATGACGTGGGACTTTTAACACTCCCCGCACGCCCAGACCTCGTTAACTAGAGCGTGAATAATATAATTTGGAGGCCCAACATTGGTGAACAAAGAATTGGAATGAATTTGGCTCTGATACCATGTAAAGAATGGATCTTGGGCCTAACTCAACCCCAAAAACTAACTTATAGGGTGAGAATTGTCCAAATCCATATAAGGAGTCCATTTTCCCATTTCATTTCCGATGTGGGACTCTTAACAATTAGAATGAATTTGAGAGGGGAATTTTGGGTCGCTCTGCAATCATTTCCACAATCAGTGAGTATTTCAGATAAGAACCACTTGTTTGGCGGAGGGCAGTTTCATGCTACTACAATGAAGCTAACTGAGGACGGGCGAGCTTTGGTGGTTTTAGAAGATGTCCAAGGCAAGACGTTGAGGTCTATTAGTGAAGTTCAAGAGAAAAATGGCAAGTTGTGGATCGGTTTTGTTATGATGGCCTTTTTGAGAGTTTATAGTTTATGAGTTTAAATTTCTGACTATGCCCAATACTGCTTTCACACAGAAAATATTAGTAGTAATATGTAATATTAAGGTTTTCCACCAAAATTAGTCCATAATTTTCAGAAATTAAATATGGTTTCTGTAAACTCAAAGGAAAAGGTTCCTGCAGAGGCGGATTCATAATTTAAAATTTATCATTCTATAGTATACTTAAGTTAATATACTATAACAATCGAGTTCACAATTCAATACTTAATATGTATATTTAATAAACTTCTTGTTCTAAATACATAATCTAACTAAAAACTACCCGGTTCACGTAAATCCAATGGTTTAAGGTTAGATTCGCCCTGGTTGTAACTTGTAACGGCGGAGCTAGACAGTTGCGGGTTCGGCCCATTAAATTTGATCGAGACTTTGTATTTGTCTTTAAAAATTCATTCAATATACATAAATTATTAATTTAGAATTCAATAATAATCACTACAAGAAGAAAGGCATATGCCAACAACATTTTTGTTGTCATATATTTGATGTTATTGTCAAAAGTACTTTTCGCAACATCAAAAATTATTACATGCATTTGCAATAACTTCTGATGCGAAAAGTTTTCGGAACAACAAGTTGTTGTTTTTTTGCTGTCATTTACGTTTTTTAACAATAATATATTTAATTTTTAATGTCATTTACATTTTTTAGCAACAATATATTTGTTGTTGCTAAAGTTTTGTTGTCAATTCTATAATTTATTGTAGTAAACTTAAAGGAATAGAATTTTGAACCTATAAATTTTAAATTTTGACTCCCTTACGTGAGTGAAAGATAAAATGGGAGTATCGTCTATGATTTCTTGATCAAACTCTCTTGATTGAGAACGTTTTGTAAGATCGTAATAATCTCCATTGTAGAGTCTTTCTCATTAATACAAATATATATAGTGTACAATGTGAAATCCTATTACAATAAGGATCCTGAATCTATCATAAATATACATCACTAATTACTATACAATATATGAAATATATTCTAATTATGGTATAATTATATGTACATGTTAATACACCCCCTCAGTCGGAGCAAGAGGAGGCCGGACGTTAAGACTGGATCTGAAGTCGAGGAAGAGCTGGCTAGGAAGGCCTTTTGTGAATATATCTGCATATTGATATGAAGAAGGCACATGCATCACCTTGACATGACCAAGGACAACTTTCTCACGAACAAAGTGTATATCCATCTCAATGTGCTTGGTTTGTTGATGTTGAACCGGGTTATGGGATAAATATATGGTAGATATGTTATCGCAGTAAACCAAAGACGCCTTGCTCAAGGGACATTGCAGCTCCAAAAGAAGATTTCGTAGCCAACAGATCTCAGCAACAACATTAGCAACGCCTCTATACTAGGGTGGCCTGCTTCTTGGCAGATCAAGAAATAAGATTATTCCCTAAGAACACACAGTAGCCGGAGGTGGAGCGTCACGTATCCGGACAGCCTACCCAATCAGCATTCGTATGTGATAACAACTTAGTCGGTGCTGAGGGGTATATATGTAATCCATAATCAAATGTGCCCTTAACATATCGAATGATACGTTTAAGAGCAGTAAAATGAGGCTCCCTGTGGTAATGCATGAATAAGTATAACTACTGAACAACATAAGCGATGTCAGGTCTGATGAAAATATTTAGTGATGTATAATTATATGTACACGTTAATATGTTTGATACAGTTGGGGGGAAAGCAAATTGAACCGATAACTCCCAATTAGGGATGGCAACGGATCGGATCTAAACCGGATCCTACTAGATCCAGATCCATCGGGTCCATAAAAATCATATCCAAATCCGGATCCATCGGATCCACGGATCGGATCTGGATCTACATGTAAATTTTTTTGGCTTGAATAATATTCCCACATGTTGAAACTTTTATGACAAAATGAAACGCAATTTGATTGAAAAAAAATGATTGAGTTCATTCAATCAACCTACACAAACATGACACCATTCTTCCAAAATACTGAACAAAGTTTTAGCATCACAAGAAAATAAAGACGATTAACTTCATTAGTGATGCTGAACATGTTGCAACTTTAAGCTAATTTTTGGAGGCTTAAGTGATGCTCCACTTGTAGTTCTACTGATTGACTTCATTAAACAACACAAAACAATGTCAGTCATATATCAAAAGTCTCAATTTCTTTTTTTGCTGATCAAGCAAATGAGAGAAAGATACTTAAAGCTTACGGCTAGCAGATTCAAGAAAGGAAAATTTTAAAAAGAGTGATAATTTTTTCTTTTTATAGAAATGAAAATATGAAAAACTGCAGAGAGCATATAGGTAAAAGAAATGAAACTTCAGAGACAAATTACATGGCTGTGTGACTTGTGCCTTATCCTGGTTCAACCATTTACCCAATACATAAATTATGAAAAAAAATTAAGAAAATACTTATTAAATTACATTCTAGGTTATGGATATATTTAATAAAAAATGGATCCACGGATCGGATCTGGACCGGATACGGATTTCAAATACAAGATCTATATCCAGATTCGATCCGTTAGAAACGGATCTGGGTCCGATCCGGATCCGTCGGGTCCAAATTTTGAAGATCCATAGGATAGCATTTAATGAACGTGGCGCATACTGCCTAAAACTACATGCATACACCACACTCTCCCTCATTAAGTCTTCTTTCCTTTCTCACAGACAAATGTCTCATTAATTAACTACTCGATCCCTTTTCTTCACAAATCTCACCAATTAAATCCTCCAGTCTCCACCATAATTGACCTTTTGCTATTTCTTTTTCTTCTCCATTATTAGCACTTCACTTTCTAACATGAAGGGTCGTATGTTTTTTTCTTGGTTTCTGTCATTAGTATTGGTAATCACCATTATTAGCTTTAGCAATAATGTTGATTTAGCACAAGCAAAGCAAAAAAAGTTGCGGCCTCCTGCTGTAGCACCGAAAAAGCCACCTAAATATTTGGGTGGAAAATGTGATTATTATGATGGGAGATGGGTTATAGATTATAAGTACCCACTCTATAATGCAAAAGATTGTCCATTTCTATTGCAGCAATTTGATTGTGTAAGGAATGGTAGACCAGATAGAACGTATCTCAAGTATAGATGGCAACCCAGAAATTGTAACTTATCCAGGTTATTAATCTATCTTTTGATTTCTTATTTGTTTTGAAGAATTGAAATATCTTAAGAGATAGATACAGAGGTAGAAAATTTTCAAATGAGTTGCACCCTCTCGTATACATCGAAAGTGCATTAACGTGAAGTGGTCGGAGGAAGGTAGAACCCAATTCTTATAAATATTTGTGTATTACTTAATAGACTTGTTTACTATGTCTTGAACCTAAATTTATCTCTCAGACGAATCATATAGCCAAGAGAAGTCATAAACCAGAATAGAAGAACCTCCCACCCCACCCCACCTCCACCACCCATGAATAAGTATTTTGTAGTAGCCTCATTATAATTATATCATACATTGTAATGTAATGAGTGGAGAAATGTAATTACCGACAATGATAGAGGAGTACTTCATCATCTTTCTTGCAACAAAACTCAGGAATAAAAGGAAAACAAAGAAGGAAGGAAGGACGTTTCATAAATACTCTTAAGTAAACAACTAATAAAAGAATAACTAAATTCTAATATAGCCCTAATATATCAATATTTCCTCTTGTATATGTGGGTACAATAATTGTAGGAAACGGGGAATAAATAAATATTACAAATGCTAGAAAGGATAAACTACTCAAGATTACAACAAACTGGAAATAAGAACGATTACAAACTCCTTGTGATTTACTGAGACGAGTGATGACACTCTGTCTTTAAGACAAGATTGCCCTGTATATATCCTTTTACGTTGTCGGGCAATAGTCTCCCAAGATACAACAACAACTTAACAAATGAGCAAAGGAAACTCAAGTGTTACTCTTGAAAAACTTTGAATATAGAAAACTTGCTAGAGAGGAAGAAGAAGATTTCAGAAAAATTTCTAAGTGTCTTGAACAATTGAGCCAAAGGCCTCAATTTATAGTGTAAGGAGATGACCCCTCAACTAGCCAACTAATGGCCTTCAATAGCCATGTAATGGTTGAATACATGTGCCAAATAATGGAGATTTAATGCTCCAAAACCAGCCCAAAAGTCAGAACTTTCCATCTTCCCATCACAGCATTCTGCCTCCGAAGCATCGCGGCTCCGCGAATTAGCGTCGCGGCGCCTCGGCTCCAGTAGCCAAGCCACCATTTAGCGCCGCGGCTCCAACGGTGTTGCGCTGCGGCCCTTCACGGCTCCGCGGTGATTTTTGACTCATTTCATCTTACACTTCGTACATTTCTTCCTTCGTTTACCAACGTGGAATACTTGTCATTTGGCCAATAACCGTCCATCATTATATGTCTCAAACGTATTACGTATGTAACAATATTTCTTTCACTAATGAAATTTACGATATTTGGCACTACATGTACACGTGTGTGGAAACGACGTTTCCGACGTGCGGGTCCACAATTGTTCGAGTCATAAATAATGGGATAAATTTAATTTCACATTAGTAAATTTCCAACAATCCCCTCTTGAAAGGGATTTTGCGCACTCACAAGGTGTCTATTTCCAGCAATCTTTCAGCGGACAGATGTTGCATCTGGAGAGGTAGCTTCCGCTTTGAACCATCTATAGTTGAATACCATCGGACTTACTTACTGTGCGGTGAACGTGATGTCTTGAACTGTCAGTGTTTAATGTAAGCCAAGTCAACGGTACCAACACAACAACTTCCCTTACTCTGTTCTTCGTAATATTTTGTCCGTTGTGGCCGTGGACACTTCTTGGATTCTTAAGTGCGTTCATTTGAGACGGTCTGTCCTCGCACTTAAATAGGTGGTCTCCTACAAGGTATCATGTTATACCCCATTTAACAAGTGTTAGGAACCATTAAAAGTTTCCCCAAAACCTAACCTCAACCGTTGAGGATTATTAAAGGTTTTGAAAACTTAACATTTACCCACACTGCAGATAACACTTAATGTCTATTGCGGGAACAACTTTGGGTTTATGGTCCTTACAGGGATCATAACCTGAAATGCTCTTGCTTCCACCGAAGCACTAAACTGAACCTTTACAACTTAGTTTTCCCATTGAACCAAATTCCTGGGATCTCCAGTCAGTAAGGTTGGGCTACCACCGTATTGGTCTTTAAAGCTTGGGTTTTAAGCTTATTCCCCTAGAAAAGCAGAATATCTGATCTTTGGGTAAGCCTTTTATCAGTGGGTCCACTATGTTATCCTTTGATTTTATGTAATCAATGGATATTATACCCGTGGTGATCAGTTGCCTAACAGTCTTATGTCTCCGTCGAATATGACGAGACTTGCCATTGTACATAGAACTTCGTGCCCTTCCTAGAGCCGACTAATTGTCGCAGTGAATCATTATATAAAGTATGGGTTTGTCCCTACAAGGAATATCCTCTAAGAAGTCGTATAGCTACTCATCTTCTTCTCCTACTTTGTCTAAAGCGATAAACTCTGATTTCATCGTGGATCGGGCGATGCAAGTCTGCTTAGAGGATTTTCAAGACACAGCCCCACCACCAATTGTAAATATAACCCATTAGTGGACTTGGTGTTCTCTATATCAGATATCCAGTTTGCATCACTATACCCCTCTAGTACAGCTGGATTTCTCGAATAATGCAACCCATAAGTTAGCGTATATTTCAGGTATCGTAGTACCCGATTCAATGCCTTCCAATGATCATTACTCGGATTATGGGTAAACCTAGCCAACTTGTTGACTGCATAAGCAATATCAGGTCGGGTGCAATTTGTTATGTACATCAAACTCCCAATCACCTGTGCATATTGTTCCTGGCATACGGGTGCACCACGATTTTATCAAGCTTTTGATTTCTATCCATTGGGGACTTCATAGGCCAACTGTCAAACATCTCAAACTTTTTCAATACATCTTCGATGTAGTGAGACTAAGATAAGACCAGTCCATCAGACGTCTTAGAGATCTATATCCCTAAGATGACAGCTATGATACCCATATCCTTCATGTCGAAGCATTGTTTCAACATGTTCTTAATCTCTAGGATCAAGTTAGGAATGCACCCTATAATCAACATGTCATCTACATACTGGAATATCATGACGAACAAGTCAGAGTTACCTTTCGTGTAGACACATTTGTCACACTCATTAATGGAGAAACCCTCCGATAGTAGAGTACTATCAATTTTTTCGTGCCATTGCTTCGGGGACTGTTTCAGCCAGTACAGATATTTGACAAGTCGACAGACTTTCTTCTCTTGCCGTGGAACCACGTACCCCTCGGTTTGTTCCATATAAATTTCTTCTTCCAAATCACCATTTAGGAAGGCTGTCTTGACACCCATTTGATGTATCTCAAGGTCACGCAACGCTGCGATCTCAATGAATACTCGTATGGACGTCATCCTAGACACTGAAGAGTACGTGTCAAAATAGTCAAGGATTTCCTTCTGCCAATTGCCCTTGACTACCAACCTAGCCTTGTACTTATATATAGACCCATATGTTTTATACTTCCATTTGAGTATCCATTTACAACCCAACGGTTTATTTCCCGGAGGAAGATCAACCAACTCCCAAGTATGGTTATGCAGGATGGAATCTATTTCGCTCTCAATAGCTTCTTTCCAGAATGGTGCCTCTGGAGTTGACAATGCTTCAGCAATTGTCCTTGGTTCGTCATCCACCATATAATCTACAAAGTCAGGACCGAAAGATTTATTCCTCCTGACCCTTTTACTTCGCCTCAGTTCCATCTCTGGAGTCTCCAAGTTCTGAGAATCTGAAACACTAGATTCTGAATATTCAGTCACTTCGAAGTCCACTAGATCTGAACCATCTAGATTCGGATAGTCAACGACTCCTGGTTCCGGAGAGCTTTGTTCATAACTTCGTTTGCGAGAGAGGTTATGTCTTTTTCCTTTCTAGGAAAAGTATCCTCAAAGAATTGAGCATTCCTTGATTCCATGATTGTACCCCCGTGGATATCTGGAATATCTGACTTATGCACTAAGAAGTGATAAGCACTACTGTTATTTGCATATCCGATGAAAATGCAATCTACAGTCTTAGGCTCAATCTTGACCTGCTTTGGCTTGGACACTTTGACCTTTGCCAAACAACCCCACACCTTTAAATATTTATAGGTGGGTTTCTTTCCCTTCCATGATTCATATGGAGTTTTGTCTTTACCCTTACGTGAGACTCTATTAAGAATCGTATTAGCGGTAAGGATGGTTTATCCCCACATGTTTTGGGGAATACCAGAATTAATGAGCAAGACATTCATCATTTCCTTCAACC
The DNA here is from genome assembly GCA_029783415.1 of Anisodus acutangulus. Lineage (NCBI taxonomy): Eukaryota > Viridiplantae > Streptophyta > Magnoliopsida > Solanales > Solanaceae > Anisodus > Anisodus acutangulus. The sequence continues at coordinate 49,575,685 of CM056491.1, forward strand.
TGCGGTTCTTGCGTTCCGCAACACCGTTCGACTGAGGTGAGTATAGAGTTGTCGTTTGATGAACAATGCCCGATTCAGTACAATATTCCTCAAATGACGCTATGTATTCTCCCCCTTTATCGTTACGAATGAATTTAATATGCATGCTTAGTTGGTTTTCAACTTCTAATTTATAACGTCGAAACGCTTCAAAGGCTTCATCTTTACTTTTCAACAAGTAAAGGTAACAATACCTTGTGATATAATCAATGAATGTCACAAAGTACTTGTTCCCCCCTAGTTTGTGCAAACCTCAAATCACATATATCTGTGTGAATAAGTTCTAGAGGAGCGGTATTCCTTTCGACGGATCAAAAAAGAATCTTTGTGAGTTTTGCCTCTACGCACACCTCACACTTATGTTGAGGGTTTACGTCGATAGACGGCAAAAACTTCAACTTCACCAACCTTTGGATGGATTTGTAGTTAACATGTCCTAATCTATGATGCCATAAATTAGAAGACTCAAGCAAGTAAGAATAAACTTCAATTTTATTTCTTGGACGTATTACAGACATGACGTTAACTTTGAAGAGGCCTTCATAGACGAAGCCTCTTCCCACAAAAGTTCCATTCTTGGTGATTACAAATTTATTGGACTCAAATACTAGCCTAAAACCATTATTAACCAATAAATGACCTGAAATTAAATTCCTCCTAATCTCAGGGACATGCATCACCTCCTTCAGAGTGAGCTCCTTTCCAGAAGTCATCTTCAGGCTATCTTTCCTACCCCCAGCACGTCAGAGGAAGCGTTGTTACCCATGAACAACTTCTTGTCTGTAACTGGTGTATATGTGGAGAAGACATCTATATTGGAACAGATGTGTCTGGTAGCACCCGTGTCTATCCACCATTGCATGGGATTCTCAACAAGGTTTGCTTCAAGCACCACCACCGAGAACTCCTCAATCATGTCGTCAAGAGACGTTATCCTGTGCCTTTCCTTTGGCCTTGGCCTTCTCTTGTTGCTCAGTCTTGAGCTTGCGGCAGTCCTTGATCATGTGACCAGGTTTCCCACAGTGGTGACAGTTCCCCTTGAACTTCTCCGCCGTCTGGGCCTTGCCGTCTTTCTGGAACTTGCGTTTCTTGCTTGGGTTCCCTTTGGCCTCAGCCAGATTTGCCTTTGCCTCAGCGGGTTGTTTTTCCCTATGCAAGACCTTCTTATTATCTTCCTGAATCTGGAGTTTGATAATAAGTTCCTCAAATGTCATTTCTTTTGTCTTGAGTTTTAAGTAATTCATAAACTCATTCCACGAGGGAGGTAACTTCTCAATCAGTGATGCAATAAAAAACTGCTCATTTGGTTTCATACCTTCCAAATCCAGGTGATGTAGAATCATTTGGAATTCCTGTATTTGGGACATCACAGTTTTACTACCCACCATCTACAGCTTTTCCCATAACTCTTTGGCGATGCCTACGACGCAATACACCGTGTAGATTGGGTCTGACAGATAATTCAAAATATAGTTCCTACACATGAAGTCACTATGACTCCAAGCATCAAGAACCATCTTCATGTCATTGACGACATGGATACCTTGGCCCCCTCCAGCCGTTTCATTAGGCTGAGGGTCCACTTCATCTCCAGCTTATGGAGGATCTTCTGTTAGGAAACGAGTCATTCTCATAACAGTCAGATAAAACATCTTATGCTGCCATCTCTTGAAGTTGGAGCCCCATAATCTTCTCTAGGCGTTCATTGTGGAAACCGGAGGGTGGAGGAACAGTAGCGTTCCCTTGAGCAACCGAAAAGGCATTGGGTATGCCTTGAGTAGTGGGGAAGGCAGAGGGGTTGCCTTGAGTAGCAGCAGCAACAGAATCAGAAGCGAGTTTTTCTCTTCCAGCCATCTTTCTAAGCAGTTACAAAGCCAAATCTTGTCTTAAAATTGTGGGTACAACAATTGTAGGAAACGGAGAGTAAATAAATATTACAAATGCTAGAAAGGATAAACTACTCAAGATTACAACAAACTGGTAATAAGAATGATTACAAACTCCTTGTGATTTGCTGAGACGAGTGATGTCACTCTGTCTTTAAGACAAGATTGCCCTGTATATATCCTTTTACGTTGTCGGGCAATAGTCTCCCAAGATACAACAACAACTTAACAAATGAGCAATGGAAACTCAAGTGTTACTCTTGAAAAACTTTGAATATAGAAAACTTGCTAGAGAAGAAGAGAAGATTTCAGAAAAAAATTTAAGTGTCTTGAACAATTGAGCCAAAGGCCTCAATTTATAGTGTAAGGAGATGACCCCTCAACTAGCCAACTAATGGCCTTCAATAGCCATGTAATGACACTTATTGAGGGGTTACATTCAGCCAAATAATGGCTGAATTCATATGCCAAATAATGTAGATTCAATGTTCCAAAACCAGCCTAAGAGTAAAAACTTTCTATCTTCCCGTCGCAGCATTCTGCCTCCGAAGCGTCGCGGCGCCTCGACTCCAGTAGCCAAGCCACCATTTATTGTCGAGGCGCTCTGGGGCTGCGGCTTCGACGGTGTTGCGCCGCGGCCCTTCACGGCTCCGTGGCGATTTCCGACTCATTTCATCTTACACTTCTTCCTTCGTTTACCAACGTGGAATACTTGTCATTTGGCCAATAACCATCCATCATTCTATGTCTCAAACGTATTACGTACGTACCTATATCTCTTTCACTAATGAAATTTGCGATACTTGACACTACGTGTGCACGTGTGTGGATATGACGTTTCCGACATGCGGGGCCCCAATTGTTCGAGTCATAAATAATGGAGTAAACTTAATTCCACATTAGTAAATTTTCAACAATAATTTGTTTGGAAATTATGATACAATTTATACTAAAATTCTGGTAATCTATCAAATTTGTGAATTATATCAGGGTAAGTTCCATTATCAAATTTAAGCTCTTTGGAAGGTTGCAGGAGAAAGTGAAAAAATTTCACAAGACAATCTGTTTTAACATCCTATTTAACTTCTACCCGCTTTTTAATTTTTTTTTGTATATTTAACTTCAGACATACGATATTTGAAGGGTTAAGCTCTGATAAAACCAAACTTCAGATAAAACTTCTGAAGTTACATATTCACCCATATATGACTAAAATTCAATCATTCTGTTTGATTAAAGACATTTTTGTTTGAACTTTAATCATATGTACATAAATTTCGGACAAAAGTGGCTAACCTTTAGCTATATGAAACTCTGTCCAAACTAATTTAAGCCATTGTATGTCTGAAATTATCTCAAAATGGATACGCATGATTTTTTTTTTAAAAATGTGCACAAGTTAAATGGCCACGTAAAAAAATGTGTATCTGTTCACTTTGCCCGCAGGATGTGTAGTATACAGATATACAGACTTGGGTCATTTGCACTTTTTCTCCTATTTTTGTGCTGGTTCTTAATTTTGCCCCTCAAGATAAATAACTTTTTTGAGGCATAATTTTATATTTTTGCATTCTAATATCTCATAAATTATCCCGGATCTGTTAAAGTACTTATGTCCTATTAGGTATAAGTTCGATATTAAAAGACAAAAATTAAAGATCAGTCCATTTGAAAGACAAAAATTAAAGATCAGCCATTGGAAGGGAAAGCCTGCAATTTCATTTACAGACTCCTGGAATTAGGCCCAAATGCATGGGCCTGTGATTGTGTTGTGAGCAAAAGCATTGTTACCGCAAAAAATTACATGGATTGTTCTTCATACGGACTGGTCAATATTTTTTGTCCCTCAATTCACTGCTTTTTAATTTTTGTCCATACTTCTTATTTAATGAAAATTTATGGGTTAAAGTACCCTTTATTCGCTGATCTACTAAATCATAGATTCTGAGTTCGAATCACAGCAGCAGCAACAACATACCCAGTGAGATCCCACACTGTGGGGTTTGGAAAGGGTAGAGTGTACATAGACTTACCTCCATCTTGGTAGGTAGAACGACTGTTTCCGGGAGACCCTCGGCTCAAAACAAAGCATAATCACAAGCAAAGCAATCAAAACAAAGCAAGAGTAAAGCAAGAGAAAACGGTCAGACTCAGATAAGGAATTAAAGCAGTATAAAGTGCATTCGAACAAAATGGAGCAGTAGCTAACACAACTAAATAAGCTAAACAAAATACACTAAAGAACACATAGCAGCAGAAATCAAACTACAATGGACTATAAAGCACTAATGTGCCTATAAGTGTGACAGGCTAATGAGGCCTACAGTAATAACACTACAACTATCAATTTGTAAGCATAAGTAGGACTACGCTCGAGTACCTACAACTCTTCAACCCTAATTTGTGTCCTCCACAACCCCTTATCTAAGGTCATGTCCTCAGTAAGTTGCACCTGCGTCATATCCCGTCTAATCACCTCTCCCTAATACTTCTTTGGTCTACCTCTACCCCTCCAGAACCCGTCCATAGTCAACCTCTCATACCTCTGCACTAGGGCATCTGTGTCTCTCCTCTGCACATGCCCAAACCATCTCAACCCCGCTTCCTGCATCTTATCATCCACTGAGGCCACTACCATTTTCTCCCGGATATAGTCATTTCTAATCTTATCTCACCTTGTATGCCTACACATCCATCTCAGCATCCTCATCTCCGCAACTCTCATCTTTTGTATGTGCGAAGTCTTGACTAGCCAACACTCTTCCCCATACAACATAGTCGATCTAACCACCACCCTATAGAACTTGCGTTTAAGTTTTAGTGGCACTTTTTTGTCGCACAAGACTCCAGATACGTGCCTCCATTTCATCCACCCTTCCCCAATACGATATATGACATCGTCATCAATCTCTCCATTCTTTTGGATAATAGACCCTAGGTACTTGAAGCTTCCTTTCTTTGGAATGACCTGAGTAACAAGCCTTACCTCCACGCCTGTCTCAGGGTCGCTCTCGTTGCTAAACTTGAACTCTAAATATTCTGTCTTGGTCGTACTTAACTTGAACTCTTTAGACTCCAGAGTCTGTCTCTAAACTTCCAGCTTGGCGGTCACTCCGCTGCGAGTCTTATCAATCAAGACTATGTCATCTGCGAATAACATACACCATGGTACCTCTCATTGGATTTATCGCGTCAGTCCGTCCATCACCAATTCAAATAGAAATGAGCTAAGAGATGATCCCTGGTGCATTCCCATTATCATTGGGAGGTGCTTTGAGTCTTCTCCTACTGTCCGTACTCTAGTCTTGGCTCCATCATACATATCCTTGATCGCCCTAGTATACGCCATAGATACGCCTCTAACCTCCAAACATCTCCATAGAACCTCTCTAGGGACTTTTTCGTATACCTTCTCGAGGTCGATGAAAACCATATGTAAGTCTTTCTTCCTCTCTCTATACTGCTCCACCAACCTCCTAATAAGATGAATGGCTTCGGTAGTCGAACGCATCGGCATGAATCCAAACTGGTTCTCGGAAATAAACACGCATCTCCTTACCCTCGTCTCTATGACTCTTTCCCAAACTTTCATAGTGTGGCTCAGCAGCTTGATACTCCTATAGTTGTTGCAAGTCTGGATATCACATTTGTTTTTGTACAAGGGAATCATTGTACTCTACCTCCATTCTTTTGGAATTCTTGCCATCTTAAAAATGACGTTAACTAACTCAGTCAGCCACTCCAAACCAACCCTGCCTGCACTCTTCCAAAATTCAACTAGAATCTCATCAGGCCTGGTCGCTCATCCCCTGCGCATCCTGCGAAAAACACCCGTAACCTCCTTAACCTTAATGTTTCTGCAATACCCAAATTCCCCGTACCTATTTGTATGCTCCAGATCTCCCAACACAATGTCTCTATCTCCTTTTTCGTTCAAGAGTTTGTGAAAGTAAGACTGCCACCTCTGCCTGATATGCGCTTCCTTCACCAGTACTTTGTCGTCCTCGTCCTTGATACACCTCACTTAATCCAAGTCACGAGCCCTCATCTCCCTTGTCTTGTCTAGTCTGTACAACTTCTTATCGCATTTCTCCTCTAATTCCACATACACGCATTCGAAAGCCGCCGTTTACGCTGCCGTAACCGCTAGATTTGCCTCCTTCCTCGCCATCTTATACAGTTCCCTATTCGTCCATTTCTCCACCTCATCTCTGCTTTCTACCAATTTCATAAACGCCACTTTATTTTCTTCCACCTTCTCTTGAACTTCACCATTCCACCACTAGTCCCCTCGATAACACCGCGAGACTCCTAGAACTTCTCTGGCTACCTCACAAATGCAACTGGCAGTCCTATCCCACATATCGATCGCATCCCCACTACTCCCCAAGCCTCATTGGCCATAAACCTCTCACATATCTCTTTTGCACTAGCCATGGTCAAACTCCCCCATTTGATTCTTAACCTGTCATCCACAACCTTCTTCTTCTTCTTCTTCTCCAACTTGATCTCCAAATCCATTACCAAAATCTTATGTCGGGTTGTAAGATCCTCTTTCAAAATAACCTTACAGTCTTTACAAAGACCTTTGTCAACCTTTCTAAGGAGAAAAAAGTCTATCTGAGTCTTAGCCACTGAACTACGGAAAGTCACCAAGTGTTCCTCCTTCTTCGGGAATCTAGAATTGGCTATCACCATCCCATAAGCTCTAGCGAACTCCAAAAGTGAGACGCCTCCCCCATTCCTGACCCCGAGTCCAAATCTTCCATGCACGTCGTCATAACCCCCTGGAAGTGACTCGATATGTCCATTGAAATCCCCTTCTATAAATAACTTCTCAGTGGGTGGTATGATTTGTATAAATCCTCCCAAAAATATCTCTGCTCCTCCTCGTCCAAGCCCGCTTGTGGCACATAAACACTAATAATGTTCATAGTGAACCCTCCAACTACCAACGTAAGCGCCATCATCATGTCATTGACCCTCCTCACCTCTACTACCTGATCCCTTAGTTCGTTGTCTACCAAAATACCTACCCCATTCCTATACTTCGACTTATCGGAGAATCATAACTTATACCCTTTTACATCTTTAGCCTTAGGTCCTACCCATTTTGGTCTTCTGGACACATGCTAAATTAATTTTCCTCTTCCTAAGAATCTTAACTAGCTCTATGGTCCTCCCCGTTAAAGTCTCAATATTCTAAGACCCTATTCTCAGCCTAGCATCTCCCTTACCCTACTTACCCCCTACCCCTTGCTCCCGTCCTCGCCCGAGAACAAGACCCTAGTCTACCATCATTGACCAAAGCCACTAGAGAAAATACACAAAGAATACTAATCCAAGGTTAACGCTAACACACACGGGAAGCAATACTAGAACACAAGTTAGCAAGAATCTAGAGGTAAGTCAGGCTACTACCGATCCGAATGATAAAAACAAATGGAAACAAGAATACATGCAAGAATATAAAGTCCAGATTAAATAAAACGTAACACGCAAATTTGAACAACACAGATAAGAACAAATATTGAGTACATGCAACTAGAGGTACCAACTCCAGGCTAATAAAACATGTTCACACACCGAAAATTATTGTTCACGCATCGGAAAACATTGTCCACTGCCTAAAATCAATGTTCCTACCGAAAACCACTGTTCGTTGCTAGACGACGTCACAGATCTAGTGATACCTGCAAAAACAAAATGAAGAGAGAGACCGCTGGAGACTGCATGATGCAGTGGCTGGCGGCGGCGTCGATGCTATGGTGGCGCCGGCAAGCAAGGCTAGTGGGAGCAGAGAAGGTTGACGGCGGAGTCCGTTGGAGTCCGACAGCGTGAAACAGGGATGAGGTGCGGTCGGGTGAGAAAATGGGGGGAAGTGATCTACAAACAAACAATAAAAGCAAACTGGGCAGTCCAGCAACAAAATTTTGGCTTGCAGATGTTTCTCTTATTCTTTTTCAGAGAATATGACAACTGTGGGATTCGAACCACAGTAGATGCAAAAAAATAATAAATAGCAAGGCATAATTTTCGGCCAATTTTTTATAGAGATTATGTCTCTTGGGGCACAATTTCTATGTAACTAGCCAGACAAGGCATAATCTTAATTTTTTCAATGAAACTAACCTTTAGGCATAGTTACATAGAAATTGTGCCCCTTAAAACATAATCTCTATATAACTTTGGCCGAATAGACATAATTTCTATGAAAGCTTGCATTGCGGGTTTTTTTCTTTTTGACTCTACTGGGATTCGAACCCACAACCTCAGAGGTATTTTTGGAGGCATAATTACATAGAAACTATGCCCTTTAAGGTATAATTTCTATAAAACTTTGGCCGAGTAAACATATTTTCTAATGAAATTTTGTTTTGCAATTTTTTTTCTTTTTAACTCTACTGAGATTCGAACCCACAATTTTAAGAATATTTTTAATTATTTTTTAGGTGAAGAAAAAAATTAAAGAGCATCAATTTGAGGAGCATAAATTAAAGATCACCCTAAATAGGGCAATCGTGCGAATTGTCCTTGTTACGGACGAGGTGGTAGTGACACGTTGCGGGTCGCCGATGTGAAGCTAAACAACGCATGTGACTTTGACCAAATGGAATCAAATTTTAACTACACATTTCATTAATCTAGTTTTCTTGTTATAAATAAAAAAAAATTATGAATGTTCGTACTTAACTTAATTCATTCTTCTAGTTAATTAGTAGTACTAACAAATCATGCCCTTTCTGTTTACGTAATCTCCCACCCGATTACATAAGGTATAGTAATAGTTTTAAATTCTATCGTTCTCTTTTCCTTTTCCTCTATTATTCAAGAAATTACCCATTATCTTTCGTTGTTCATATTCTTAATTGAGGTAATAAATAAAACTACTAGCCTTTTTTACCATCAACAAAGCTACTAGTCTATGTGCTAAAATAGGTGTCAATTAGGACCAAAAGTATCATTTCTAACTACCACGTGAACCTTTCTTTTTCATACTTAAATTTCTTTCTCATATTCTTAACGTTTCATTAATTCTCTTTTGGTGACCTTCAATTCCTTTATATTGCTTCTTTCCCATTATTTTCATGTACAAAATTACATATATAGGATTCTCCAAATCTCTCACCACATATCCTTCAGTTCACTTCAGCATATATTATTTACTCCTCACATTTTGAAGAAAAAATAAACAAAAAGAGAGAAATTAAAGAAAAAGAAAACCATGTTTTTTATATTGGTTCTTCTTTCTATGTTGAGCAATGTATATGGGAAGTTGATCAATGATGTAAATCAGTTGGGAACCAACGGCTGTGATCTCTTCCAAGGGCGTTGGGTTTATGATGATTCTGATTATCCTCTTTATGACTCATCGGTGTGTCCATTCATTGAAAAACAGTTTGATTGTTTAAAGAATGCAAGGCCAGATAAAGATTATCTCAAGTATAGATGGCAGCCCAATGGTTGCAATTTACCCAGGTACTCTTCTTCACTCGACGTTTCATTTCTTTTTTCGTTCTTATATAGTGCAAGTGTGGTAAAAATATTTATTCGCATCCGGTGCATTGGCCGGTGGAGCTTTGAGATACCATGTTTATTTGAATTAAGTACTTTTGATATGGAACATAAATTTAAGTGTAAAAATTCATAAAAACTATAATAAATAGTGAGTATGAACCGGTAACTATAAATATATATATATCAGGTTCAAAGATTATAAGTTTAGAAGGTTGAACTTATAGAGCTTAAATCTTACCCATATTCCTCTGATTATTCGAGTGTTTAGATATACAATTTTCTTAGCTAATCATAACTAATCAATTAATATTATTCAATGTAAACATGCGATACTATAAATTTTTACCTCGCCAATGGTTGTTTTATGTTTTATCTTCTGTTTTGATCTGTTAATGTACTTAGCTGTGTCTGCACATCTTCCAATTAATAGTTGCCTCTTTTGAGAGCGGAAACGTTTTAATCCGTGACTGTTTGTTTGTCTCTCTTGCTGTTTGTTTTAATTTGTCTTTAAAGTTTTACCACATCCATTAAAAAACATAAAATAATGCTTATCATAAAAGATATTTTGCTAAATTATACTTATTTCTTTCATAAAGTTATTAATAATATTAAGTTAGTAAAAGGATTCCAAAAACACCAAAGAAAGCAAAAAGTCACAAGATTGAGGAATCATATATAGTAGCTCAGATGATTGACTAACTTTAATTTTATTAACGAGGTTTGGATCTCCACCTTATAATTCACGTACACATTTTCTCTTCCCGTCCCCATCCATCTACAACAATAAAGTTTTTTTTTTCCACACAAGATTGTAGGGCCTAATGAGTTTGATCCATCACATTTTGGGTATCATTTCTAGCTAATTGGACGTGAGTGTCGTGCAAGCTTTTAATTCTTGGATGGGATGCTAGAGAGATACCCCTACCCACTTTCCCTATGGATGTCGTAGTACTCCACTAGAATTTTTCCTCTACTAGTTTTATTTGTCTTCTGCATACATATTTTTATCGAATTCATTCCGAAAAGGTTAAGATAGAGAATTATTAAATACCACTTGCTTTTGCAATATACCACTAATGAAAAAGATCCGCTCATTTTTCTAAGATTACTTTCCTCCGGAAACCTATTTTGCAATAAGCACTAAAAATTAAAACATTACCCATAAGTAAATAAATTCCGGAAAAAGAAACATGAGAACTGTGGACTTTCTAGTACAGTATTGTTTTTTCTTTTACTTTTTCAACTTAAAGCCTGTATAGTCAAGTTTATTTTTTTCCCAAAATACTTATTTTTCTTTAAAATATTTATTTTAAAAAATTGAAATATTTGGTCAAGATTTTGAGAGAAAAAAGTGTTTTTGTGCAATAATAAAAGCCGTTTTTCAGAAGCTAAAAAAATATTTTTTCCCTAAAACACTTTTTTAAAATCACTTTTGAAAACAAATACACGTAGATAACTTTTTAAATACTTGGACAAGCTTGTATGGCCAATCTTTTTTTTTTTTCAAAAGTGTTTATTTTTTTTCCAATAACTGTTTACTTTAAAAAAGTGATGTGTTTGGCTAAGATTTTTGGACAAAATAAGTGCTTTGATGAGCATCAGAAACGGTTTTTCAAAAGCTAAAAAAATATCTTCTACTTTAAAGCAATTTTTTGAAAAGTACTTTTGAAAAAAATACACTTAGAATAACTTTTTAAAAGCTCGGTCAAACACTAATTATTTCTCAAAAGTGTTTTTTAAATTAATTGTCAAACACAAACTGTTTTTCGCTAAAACTATTTTTTGAAAAACACTTTTTAGAAAAAAGTGTTTTTTTAAAATAAGCTAATTTAAGAAGCTTGGCCAAATACGCTAAACACTAATTGCTGCTCAAACGTATTTTTTAAATTAATTGGTCAAACACCAATTGATTCTAACCAAAAGTACTTTTAAAAAATATTTTTTTAAAATATCTTTTAAAATAAGCTTATTTTTAAAATTTGAACAAACAGGCTATTGGTTTATTATTAGTACTTAGAGACTTTTACTTCCAAGTTTGGGCCTTTCTGTATTAAGTCTGAAATCATCACATTTCACATGTCAATAGCTTGCAACTCTTAATCAAAAAAAGGAAATTAGGATTGGCAGATGCAAGCCAGACATTGGACGAAGAAAAGCTATAAAACAACGTAATTAAATCAAACACGGTGATAGCGTTAAGATTTTCCAAGCTGGCGGATCATGTGCAAATTGTCTCTGCTTTATTTGTTTCATCATTAGGAGAATGATAAGGAAAGGAGCATATTTTTTTAATTTAAATTATTAATATTATGATCATGTCAGTATGCTTAATTTAGGTCTTATGTACTTTGTCAGAAGTTTTAGGTCTTATTAGAGATTTATCTATTGGAAAAACTAACATTTATAATTTTGGATTGAGACATGCTTGAATAATGATGTAGATAATAATGATTCATATAATCAACTTTAGTTTATTAGGAATTGAGGCTTAATTATTATTGTTAACTAGAGAAAGAAAAACGATGGTACTCTTTCCTTTTCTTTGCTCTTTGTCAGCTTGTATTAGCATCACTATCAAGCAACAAATTTTCATAAACTCACAAAAATTACCATAGTAAAAATCAATCTTTTTTGTTATATGAATTACCTAGGGCAGCTCGGTGCACTAAGCTCCTCGCGCATAGAGCCTGCAACAAATTGTTTCAATTCATCCCAAGCCCTGTTGCTATCCCTAGAAACAATACAAGCTTAATTACTAAAATGAACATCAGTCAGCAATAGATAAATTGTCGCTAAACAACAAAAATCCATCACTAATCCAATTTAAATGAATTATCTATGAGATTCATGACTAATCTATTACTAAATTTCGTTTGTGCGATTGTAAAGCATGCATAAGTCTGTTATTATTTTGTGTAGGTTTAATGCTACAGAATTTCAAAATAAATTAAAAGGGAAGCAGATGATGTTTGTAGGGGATTCAATAAGCCTAAATCAATGGCAGTCTCTCACTTGTATGCTTCATGCTGCTGACCCTCAAGCTAAATATATCTCCAGAAGGATTGGAGGCACTTCTATCTTCACATTCCCGGTACATTTATTTTGTGATCATCATTTTTTCAATATTATTCTTTTTCTCCCTAAATGTTATGAAGGAAAATCATTTAATTTCCTAAAAACTATAACCTTTGTAAATTGATCATTTGTTTCCTTTTCTTTTTGGCTATAAACATGATGTATGTTTCTCAATCTTCAAAAAAGGTGCACATAAGATTTACACAGCCTATTATTAAAATTTTGTTTTTTCCTTGCTTTACATAAATGCAATAGAATAAATTATAATGAAATAGAATAAAGTCAATAAACCTATAATGATTATAGGATTACTCTATTGAATAGGTCCATTCTAAGACTCATTGACTTTTTCTAACGTTTTTGCTGACATATTTATTTAAATGTTGGATGCATATAAAAAATGCAGAAATACAACACGTCTTACTTAATGTACCGAAATGCTTTTCTAGTAGACATTAAAACGGAGAACAATGGGACACGAGTTTTAGAGTTAGACTCTCTCAGTTCATCAGCTCAATGGAAAGAAATGGATGTTCTCATCTTTGATTGTTGGCATTGGTGGCGTCATACCGGCAGGAAACAACCGTAAGTACTTTTCAATCACTCTATTTTAACGTGTGATAGCAGGTTAGTTACCATATCAATTCTATTATTACCTATTTATCAATAAGGTTAGTCGTTAATTACTATTTCATGACTAATAGTACGCGTTGGAATTTTAACTATGCCATGTTGTTATGATTATTGTTGCAGCTGGGATCTAGTTCAAGATGGCAACTCTACATACAAAGACGCACCTCGTTTAACTCTATATGAGAAAGCACTAAATACATGGGCAAAATGGGTAGATTCTGAAGTAGACACCACAAAAACAAAAGTATTTTTCCAAGGAGTTTCTCCTGATCATGACAAGTAAGTTCAACAAATATTTATAGTACTAATTATTATGCTATTTATTCTGACACGTCTAAGTTCTATACACTGACGGTTAACACATACTTAATTGCAATATTAGCCCGGCGAGTTCAGGTTCAAACACTTGTGTAGGCGTAACACAACCGTTGAAAAGTACAGAAAGAGTTCATGAAGAAGAATTGGTACTGGAGAAAGTATTGAAAGGGATGAATAAATCAGTTTATTTATTGAACATAACAAAGTTGTCCCAGTACAGAGCAGATGGTCATCCTTCAGTTTTTGGGCATGGTGGACATAAGGATTTGGACTGTACACATTGGTGTTTGGCTGGTGTTGTTGATACTTGGAATTTACTCTTAAATGTACTTCTTGGTTATTAATAAAAAAATCAACCTTTTGCTTGTTCTATTTTCATATCTATCTAGTGATTGTCCTGTATCAATCTCATTATATGTTAATTATAAGGAGGGTGGCACTGTACTTTTGGCACAGAAAATGAAAGATTTATTAAAGGGCAGCCCGATGCACTAAGATCTATTATACGCAGTCTTATTCTGCATTTCTGCTAGAGATTGTTTCGACGAATTGAACCCGTAACCTCATGGTCACATGACATCAACTTTACCAGTTACTCCAAGGTTCCCTTTCAAATGAAAGATTTATTATACTTTATTTTTCTTGAGTGACAGTAATTAAAGTCTGTCTAAGAAGATTTGTTCAACTAACTTTAGGGAAAATACATACTATCATTTTCAGACCTCACTTGTGGGATTGCACTTGGTATGTTATTATTGTCCTTAAAATAATTTAATTTCGCCCATTACAATCTTTAACTACTTGTGAGTCTTCATGTTCATTTCTTACTATGTATTCTCTTTTTACCAAGACAGGTGAATACTTAATGATAATACTAACAGAAAATTTCAGGAAAAAAACTTTATAAGCTCTTTTCTTTATGTAGCTAGTATTTCTGTCTAGAATAAATTGCACGCTCTGGCCTTCAAATCATCAAATGGGTTAGTTTTAAATTTTTGATCTTCAAAATCGACCTTATGCATAAATTCTTAAAGAGATAGAGCATAACTTGTGAAATATTATAATTCGAAATATAAATTTATGTTCTGCGGAAAAATTGTTTGTCTTGAGTGGAAAATTTAAAGACAAGCACAAAATAGGCTCAAAAGTGCAAATGATCCATTATTCTAGGTCCAAAGTGATGGGCCATATTTTGGGCTGGAAATAGAAGTATTATAACTTATAAGAAGGCGTGGGCCAAAATCTTTTTAAAATCCGGGTGACAAGTTTAGTTTTCCCATTGAACCTTTTGCAGCTTAGTTTTTCCATTGAACCAAATTCTTGGGATCTCCAATCAGTATGATTGGATTACCACCGCAATGGTTCATATTGTTTGATTTTAAGCCCATTCCCCTAGACAGGCAGAACACTTGATCTCCGGATAGTCCCTTAGTTAGTAATCAAGGAAGTGACACCCGTGATGATCAACTGTCATACGGTCTTATGTCTCCGACAGATCTTGACAGATATGTCCAGACGCCGTCATCCTTGTCCTTTCTGAAGCCGACCGGCTAGCCACACTGTATAACTGTTGAAGGAACATGTTTCTCCCAATAAGGGACGTCCTCTAAGGAGTCGTGAAGTTACTCAATTTCTTTCATGCTTTGTATAAAGCGATAAACTCCTATTCCATCATGAATCGGCCGATGCAAGTTTGCTTAGAGGATTTTCTAAACCCACCATACACATTTACTTGTGGCTTTGGTGTTCTTCACATCTGATGTCCAGTTTGAATCACTGTGTTCTCCCAGAACCACTGGACATCCAGAATATCATAATCCGTAGATAAGCGAATAATTCAGATATCGTCATATCCGACTTAACGCCTTCTATCGAATATTTCCAAAATCACGAGTGATTCTTAGTTCAACTGATCTTGTTTGTAGGCCGACACCAGTTCGATTGTAGTGTGTACAATATATTGAACTACACATGACCTGCGCATATTGCTCCTTGTCTATGGGTGCACCATGATTTCAATCAGTTCTATGATGCATATCCATTGGTGGCTTCAACGAGACTGTCAACTATCTCACAACTGAGTTTGGAGTTAGACCAGTCTATTAGATGTCTTGGAAATCTAATTCCTAAGATGTCATATGTGATACCCATATCTTTCATATCGAGACTTTGTTTCAATATGATTTCCACTCTCAGACTGTTGGTTTTCCAACTGTTGGCTTTCTAACTTCAGAGTCAATGTTTCTGTGGTCAGATTCATTGTTTCTGTTTTATCTTAAACTTCCAGGACCAAAATGTGAATATTTCAGGGACCAAAATGAAAGTTCAGGAAGAAGCCCAACAGTCTAGCAAACCAACTCTGATTCTCCCCTTCCAACTTTTCGGTTAGGAAGGATGTTTCAACTTTCATGCCATGCAAGACTACAATGGCCCTGGATGTTAAGCTACTCACAAAGAAGCACATTTTACAACCCAAAGGTTCTTTTCCCGGAGGAAGATCAACCATTACACAAGTATGGTTCTATATGATGGAATCTATTTCTCTTTTTAGCTTCTTTCCAAAGCAGCGCTTTTGGAGATGACAATTTTTTATTAATTGTCCATGATTTTTTCTCAACCATACAAGCTAGAAGGCCTGGAACAAGTCTTTGTCCCCTCTTTGCTCCGTCTCGGTTCAACATCTAGAATCTTTGAGTTTTGTAGATCTGGAATATTAAGTTTCGGATAGACAGCAACTTATGAGTCCTGTAGATACAAAACGTCTAGTTTCGGACAGTCAGGCCCTCGCGGGTTCTTGTTAACCTTGAGCAATTACTCCTTTTTCCTTTTCAAGGAAAGTTATCTTCAAATAATTTATCATTTTTTGACGCCAAGAGGCGATAAGCACTACTATTATTTGCAGATCTAGTGGATATGCAATCTACAGTCTTAGGTCCAACTTCTACCAAGCCACCCCACATCATAACATTTGTATGTGAGATCCTTTTCATGTCTCACACGGAGAGTTATCTTTATCCTTATGCGGAGTTCTGTTGAGAATCGCATTAGCGGTAAGGATCGTCTTGCCCCACATAATTTGGGCGTACGGCTTTGCACTTGGCTAATGCCGTTAGACTGAGGTGAGTAATGAGCAGTCGTTTAATAAACGATGTTTCATATTCTCCCCCTCTATCACTACGAATTTCTCAATTCGGAGGCTTAGTTGATTTTCAACTTCTGTTTTGTAGTGCTTATCCGCTTCAACAACTTCATCCTCTCTTTTCAACAAACAAAGGATACAATACGTTGTACCATCATTAATGAAGGTCACAACGTACTTGTCTCCCCCCTCTATTTCGTGTAAACTTCAAATCACCCAAGTAGGTGTGACTAAGTTCTAGAGGAGCGGTGCTTCTTTCGCTATTCCTTTGACGGAACTTGGAAAGGTGATTTTACCTCTTCGCCTACCTCACATTCATTTTGAGGGTTTATGTCGACAGAAGGCAACAATCTCAACATCGTTAGCTTTTGAATGACTTTCTATTTAACGTGTCTTAATCTATGGTGGCATAGATGCACGAATTACAAATATATCATTCTTTTGGCTACAGACATATTGTACCATTCTTAGTTATTATAGACCTGTTGGACTAGTCTCAAACCAGCTTGACCAACAGCGTCCCTTAAACCAAGTTTGGGACATGTATCACCTCATCCGAGAGTGATCCCATTCCCTGAAGTCCTATAGAGGACAACCTCTCCAAGCCCTTCTACTTTAGATGTGGCGTTGTTTCACATGAACAACCTCTTGCCCGTGGTTACGGCGTAATCAGATCATATTTGATCTGGATACTCTGACCCACTCCAGTTGCTTTGGCAGACTGAGTGTCTAATTTCTTTTCTGCCTTTCTTTAGGCCTTCAGATCATTTAAGACCTGGAACCTCTGGCCCACCTTACTAGGTGTCCATTACTTTTCCTATGAAATGAATTTTGTCCCCACTCCAGTCGCTCGTAGGCTTTGTATGACTGAGTGTCCAATATCATCATATCAAAGAAATTTTAGCCCACTCCAGTCGCCCGGAGGCTTTGTATGACTGAGTGTCCAATATCATCCTATCAAAGGAATTTTGGCCCACTCTAGTCGCCCGGAGGCTTTGTTTGACTGATTGTCCATTATCATCCTATGAAGGATCTTCTGCCAAATAGTGTGACAGGCTCAACGTCTTTAGCTTTTAGACTTCTTCCATTATGATTGGTGCCCAGACAATTCTTGGCGCTTACTTAAGAGTGGTAACAATTTTCGCACAGTTAGTGGATCTTTCTCCCTCGTATGTGCGAACATACTTTACACACTTTGATAATTACACTTAAAAGAATGAATCTTTTTAAGTCGTTTACAAAATCCAATCTTTAAACGGGAAAGAAGAAGAGATTAAACTTCTGATTTTAAAGCGTAAGGAATATAAATTATTTCGGAAAACATTTTCATATTCCTCCTTACTTTAAGCCATCTTAATCAGAAATCATTTAATCTTATTTTTTTTGACAAGGAAGGAAAATTATTCATCCTAAGTTCGGATTCTGGCCCACTTCAGTCACTTCATCGGACAGAGTGTCCATTTCCTTCTTACCATAATTCGGATCCTTTGTCTGGGACAGATATAGGCCTTCTGCTCCAAGATAGAACCACATCTTCAGCCTTCTCCTCTTGTCCCAGTTGAAATCCTCAGCCTCTCGTGGGCGCTTGTTCCCACCACTCTCAGGAGCGGTGACACCACGAACATGTTGACCTTCAACAACATAATCATCACTATTTTCTACCAGAAAACCACAGCCATATCCAGATTTGGTCACACAACTTTCGACCGACATCTTTCGAACACTAATACAATCTTGTCTTAAATTGATGGTTACTATTATAGTAAAGCAGTACAGAAAGTAAATAAATATTACAAGTGTTCGAAAGGATAAACAAATAGCCAATGTTCAAAACTGCCGCAAGCTTGTTGTGTCTTGAATCTTGATAACCTGAAATCAAGAAACACTAAATCTGGATGGTTACAACTGTGTGCTGAGTCGAGTGATTGCACTCTGTCCTTAAGACAAGATTATCCCGTATATATGCTTTTACGTTAGCGGGCAATAGTCTCCCAAGATAAAACAACACTTTAATCTCAACACTACAAAGCAAATAGGTTGAGTCTGACGAAGAAAATAAATACGAATCGACTTGCTGAAGAAATGGAAAAGGAAGGAAGAGTTTCTATTTTCGTCCAACGTTTTTGGACTGACTTTCTCTTCTGTTTGTCTCTGTGTATATAGTGTGTCTCTATTGTGTATATCTTGTGTATATGTGTGTGTTTGCTCACTGTTTTTCATCACTGTTTGTGCTGCTATTTTCGTGTTTGTATGTCTAACACAATTGAGCCAAAAGACATAAATATATAGCATGAATGAGGGACTCCTCAACTGCCACAAACATGGTTATTAATAGTAGGAGGGTTGTTAATGGCCATTAGGGAGGCTGATAATGGCAGGTTTAATGCCATTAGTGAGGATGTTCATGGTCGTTTAAAGGAGAGCTATTTATGGAGTAGTTAACAGCCAAGTAATGGCTGGTTAATGCTCCAAAAAATAGCCCAAACGGAAGGCAGAAAGTTTCTGCCTTCCATCATTCCCAAAATCAACTTTTCAGAAACTCTAGGGACCAAACTGTAAATATTAAGCAATTTAGGGTCCAAAAAGATAATATCAGAAAGTCCCCACAGCCCACAGCCCACGACCCGTGACCAAGATCGGACCGGATGGGCGGACGGCGGCGCGCGTGTGGGCTCAGCCTTGAACCCAAGCACATCTAGGTCCTCCCTCCTTTAAATACATGAGATACCTCTTGGGGTCCCAAACCTTTAAACAGTTTAGAGACTTATAAAGAGAGCAATTCTTCATTTTCCCACCGATGTGGTAGATTTATCGCACACCATATTTCCATGCCTCAAACACCTTACTTCGTGGACCAATATCTCTTTCATTTCTAAATGAAATTTGACGATTCTTGGCCCTACGGTCATCTACTCACTTAGTAAAATATGCATGTGAGAAGAGACAAAGCCTCCAACGTGTGGAACACTAGTGTTTAATTCATTAAATATGGGTGGACGCACCTCCCCGCCAAAGGCAAATTTCCAACAATACCCTCCATGAAAGAGAGATTTTGGCGCACACATAAGGTGCCTACTTTCAGCAATCTTTCAGTGAAAATATATTGCATCAGGAGAGGTAGATTCCGCTTTGAACTTTCCCTAGTTGATTACCACCGGACTTACTTACTGCGCGGTGAACGTGATGTCTTGAACCGTCAGTGTTTAGTGTAAGCCAAGACAATGATACCAACACAATAACTCTCCTTATTCGTTTTCATTCTTATAGTTTTGTCCGTTGTGGCCGTGGGCACACTTGGATTCTTAAGTGCGTTCATTTGAGGCGGCCTTCCTCGCACTTAAATAGGTGATCTCCTACAAGGTATCCTGTTATACCCCACTTCACAAGTGTTAGGAATTATTAAAAGTTTCCCCAACCTTAACCTCAACCGTTTGAGGATCGTTTAAAGGTTTGGAAGCTTAACCTTTACCCACCATGTAGGTAGCACTCTAATGTCTATCGTGGGAACAGCTTTGGATTCATGTTTCCCTACAGGAATCATCATCCGAGGTGCTTTTGCTTCCACCGAAGCGCTCAACTGAACCTTTTGCAGCTTAGTTTTTCCATTGAACTAAATTCTTGGGATCTCCAATCAGTATGGTTGGATTACCACCGCAATGGTTCATATTGTTTGGGTTTTAAGCTCATTCCCCTAGGCAAGTAGAACACTTGATCTCCGGATAGTCCCTTAGTTAGTAATCAAGGAAGTGACACCCGTGATGATCAACTGCCATACGGTCTTATGTCTCCGACAGATCCTGACAGATATGTCCAGACGCCATCATCCGTGTCCTTCCTGAAGCCGACCGGCTAGCCACAGTGTATAACTGCTGAAGGCACATGTTTCTCCCAATAAGGGACGTCCTCTAAGGAGTCTTGAAGTTACTCAACTTCTTTCATGCTTTGTATAAAGCGATAAACTCCGATTCCTTTATGAATCGGCCGATGCAAGTTTGCTTAGAGGATTTTCCAAGACCCATCATACACATTTACTTGTGGCTTTGGTGTTCTTCACATCTGATGTCCAGTTTGCATCACTGTGTTCTCCCAGAACCACTGGACATCCAGAATACCATAATCCGTAGATAAGCGAATAATTCAGATATCGTCATATCCGACTTAACGCCTTCTATCGAATATTTCCAAAATCACGAGTGATTCTTAGTTCAACTGATCTTGTTTGTAGGCCGACACCAGTTCGATTGTAGTGTGTACAATATATTGAACTACACATGACCTGCGCATATTGCTCCTTGTCTATGGGTGCACCATGATTTCAATCAGTTCTATGATGCATATCCATTGGTGGCTTCAACGAGACTGTCAACTATCTCACAACTGAGTTTGGAGTTAGACCAGTCTATTAGATGTCTTGGAAATCTAATTCCTAAGATGTCATATGTGATACCCATATCTTTCATATCGAGACTTTGTTTCAATATGATTTCCACTTTCAGACTGTTGGTTTTCCAACTGTTGGCTTTCTAACTTCAGAGTCAATATTTTTGTGGTCAGATTCATTGTTTTTGTTTTATCTGAAACTTCCAGGACCAAAATGTAAACATTTCAAGGACCAAAATGAAAGTTCAGGAAGAAGCCCAACAGTCTAGCAAACCAACTCTGATTCTTCCCATTCAACTCTCCGGTTAGGAAGGTTGTTTCAACATCCATGCCACGCAAGACTGCAATGGCCCTGGATATTAAGCTACTCACAAGGGAGCACATTTTACAACCCAAAAGTTCTTTTTCCGGAGGAAGATCAACCATTACACAAGTATGGTTCTATATGATGAAATTTATTTCTCTCTTTAGCTTCTTTCCAAAGCAGCACTTTTGGAGATGACAATTCTTTGTTAATTGTCCATGATTCATTCTCAACCATACAAGCTAGAAGGCCTGGAACAAGTCTTTGTCTCCTCTTTGCTCCGTTTCGGTTCAGAAAGTCCCCACAGCCCACGGCCCACGACCCGTGCCCGAGCCTGAGACCGATACCGAGATCGAGACCAGACCGGACGGGCGGGCGGCGGCGGCGGCGGCGCGCGTGTGTGCTTAGCCTTGAACTCAAGCACATCTAGGTCCTCCCTCCTTTAAACACATGAGATACCCCTTGGAGTCCCAAACCCTTAAACACTTTAGAGACTTATAAAGAGAGCAATTCTTCCTTTTCCCACCGATGTGGTAGATTTGTCCCACACCATATTTCTATGCCTCAAACACCTTACTTCGTGGACCAATATCTTTTTCATTTCTCAACGAAATTTGACGATTCTTGGCCCTACGGTCATCTACTCACTTAGTAGAATATGCATGTGAGAAGAGACAAAGCCTCCAACATGCGGAACACTAGTGTTTAATTCATTAAATATGGGTGGACACACCTCCCCGCCAAAGGCAAATTTTCAACAGTTTGATAAGTACATTTTTTATTGGCCAAGTAAAGAAAACTACTAACCTTTTTTCCATCAGAAAAAATGCGTTTAATTAGTGTATGTGCTAAATAGGAGTTAGGGAGAATATTATTTCTAATCAAGGAAATAAACTTTTGGTCCTTCAGTTATTGGTAAATTTTTATTTTGGTCCTGATAATATCTAACTCAAAACATCTTACGTTCAATTAATTAAAATGTGTGTTTTTGGTCCATTATGTAGAAAATATCTTATATTTGGAATGTTCATAGAAACATATTACTTTTAAATATAGAGTAACAAATACAAGTAGAACACAACACATGTATAATTAAACGGCGAAACGGTTAATAGTTCCGAAAGAATTGTGGATATTCATAAGTAATGGGATCAAAAGTGCACATTTCATGTCATTGAAAATAAAACATGTTTAGTCAAATATCACAAAAATATTAAAATTGGAATTTATGAATAATTGAGGGACCAAATTAGTTATTAACATTCTAAAAAAGACGTGGCCTTTTTTTGTCATAGTTAAATTTATTTCCCTCCAGGCAATCTTCCTATAGATTGTTTTCCCATTAATTGTTAGGAGTATAAATAGACTCTTCGAACATTAAAAAAAGTTGAGAGAAAGAAGAAGAAATTAAATCCATTTTTTTCTTTTTTGGCTTCTTTTATAGTGATGGATAGATTTTCTCTTGTTTTTCATGTTGAACAATGTACAGTGGAAAGTTGATGAATGATGCAATCCAGTTGAGAACCAACGGCTGTGATCTCTTCCAAGGGAATTGGGTTTATGATGATTCTTATCCTCTTTATGATTCATCTGTGTGTCCATTTATTGAAAAGCAATTTGATTGTTTAAAGAATGGACGGCCAGATAAAGATTATCTCAAGTATAGATGGCAGCCTAATGGTTGCAATTTACCTAGGTAATATTTTTAATCTATGTTCATGTTTTAGTTTTTGTTTTCTGTTAATGTACTTATAGCGTTTTGCATTGCTTCAAATATCTGCCTCTTTGATTGAAATACTTAGGGTGTGTTTGATTGGAAAGAGAATCATGTTCTCCTAAAAAAGAAGTGATTTTCCAATTTATATTCTGATGTTTAGTAAACATAAAGTGTTACTCAAAAGCACTTATATATATCGAGGTGGAATGGGGGGGCTCGAGATGGGATCAAGGTCGATATCGAGGTGGGTTCTGTGGCAGGGTAGGGCAAGGGTGGGGTGAGGGGGGATTTGGAATAGGGCATGTGAGGATTGAGGTAGGGCAGGAAAGAAAGAATAAAAATACACAAAAAAAAGGAAGAAAACATAAATGGGGTCCGGGGTGGAAGGGGTTATGGAGTGGGGAGAAGACGTCGAGATGAACAGAGGTTGATATCTAAGATTTAAGCTTTATAGATTCAACTTTTAAAACTTTAGCATTGAATCCATTATATTTTTAATGTTAAGAATTCATACCTATTATTTGTTGCAATTTAATGAATTTTTACACATAAAGTTTTGTTAAGTTTGGGTTTAGATGAACCAAGTGTAACTTAGGGTTTCATCCACCCCTGACATGAAATGTCACTTATAGAATTTGCTTTTTAATTTCTATTTTCACTAAGGAATTCATTTTCTCATTATATATGAAATTTATTTTCCCAAAGACTAACCAACATATTGTTATTAATCTGTATTACAAAAAATCAGTAAATAATAATAACTGAAAATAAACAGAATCAGTGTTGAAAAATAAGAATAATTTTTTCAGAATATAATCGAGCCCATTTAGTTTAAAGTGTGTCCTTAAGGAAATTATTCCTCTCACAGTACTCGAGGTTGATGAAATATCCCCTCCCAGGATAGAACGATTATCTTACCAGAATAGTAGTACTCCAAATTCATGTAGCGGCGAACTACTCAACGACAGTATATCACACAGCATTTGTTTGTGCAGAAGAAGAAGAAGTTTGTGTTGTTCAGAAAATTCGTAAGTAACATTCTGAGGAATCAAACGAATTTATAGCCATGGAAGTACTGTTTCTGAAGGTTTGCAACCCTTCTGAACAACCACTAAAACTGGTGGGAAATTTAAATGTGGTAAAGAAAATGGGTCGCTGGTCAAACAAGCGGATCCGGGTCACTAACGGGTAGGATTAGATAAGTTAATTAATTTAATTAAATAATAATTAAAAATTAAAGAAAATTTGGTCCAAAAAGATTATCAATCAATCAGATCATTTGACCAAATCCGAATCCGAATCCGAATCCGAATCCGAATCCGAAGCCGAAGCCGAAGCCGAAGCCGAAGCCGAAGCCGAGCCGAAGCCGAAGCCGAGCCGAGCGACGACGACGGCGCGATGGGAGACCCTCTTCTTAACCCTTTAGCGACAAGAAGGAGTACTTCTACTTATAAGTAGAAGAACTTTTCTTTCCACTACCGATGTGGGACAAATGCTTATTTTATAAAGCAAGAGGGAACTCCCACTTTTCTTTCCACAACCGATGTGCGACAACTCCCACTTTTCTTTCCATCATTTCTCATTCACCAATATCAATACCCAACACATATATGAGAAATACCAAACAAACCCTTAATGTATGTTCTTTTGTGTAGGTTTAATGCAATAGAATTTCAGCTCAAATTCAAGGGGAAGCGATTGATGTTTGTAGGAGATCCACTAAGCGTTGATCAATGGCAGTCTCTTACTTGTATGCTTCATGCAGCTGACCCTCAAGCTGAGTATATCTCCGCAAGGAGTGGAGCCACTTATTTCTTCACATTCCCGGTACGTTTTGTCAGGGTTATCAAATTTAACACATGAAAATAAATAAAACTTCGCTTAATTGATCTAACTAGACGGGTTAAACTTAAGACTTTAGCCAATTTAGGTGTATATTATAGTCCAAATTGATACATGAGAAAAATATCAAAACAAACAACAGGATTTTTTTAAAATTTGGTTATTTGATAGTCCCGAAAAATAAAGGAACTTTTTGTTATTAGTTTGGTTTAGTACCTAAGCAAATTCTCAAAACACAAATTTCTAAACAAAAAATAATTTGAGTTAGACGTGTTGGGTCATGAGTTTTGATTTATTATTAGCTCAAATTGTACCGCATGTCCTAACCGTAACATCCCGTACTTTTGGGTCATGGTTTGAATCGCTAGACGTATGCAAATAAAGAGCTTAATATAAAAGGATGTGGTTCCGAAATAATTTAAGATTTTAGAAGGTGGGACAATGATGACTAGAAATAATATTTGGTATGTCCCAAAAGAGATTACGGACTAGAGCTATATCACACGATTGTGATAATGAGTATATGAAGTGTGTTAAAGGTGATTAAATATTCAAATGAATGGAATTAAGGTGGGGGGAAATGGAATAAGATTAAAGATGGGACAAGAATATTTATAGTCCTATAGATGTCACGTGAAGGGGAGTTTAAGGTGCAGGAATTCTTAAAGATGAAGCAATTGGAGGGCCCACAACCCACATGATCAATTCGGAACGTTGCATTTATAATGTTTAGAGACAATTGTGGCATGTATAGTCTTGAATGTGAAGGTATACTCTTGCCACGTTTTGTCTTAGCAACGTGGAAGTACATCCATTAAGTGGACCTAAATGAGATATTAACTTCTTACTATTATATATAAACATCTCCATCCTTTATAATGACATAAATGGATAAACAACTAGCAGCCTTCACTAACGTATTGAAAAAATCGACCAAGAATTGAGTTAATGTTCATCCGAGGTTTAAAATGGTTACTTCTCCATTGATTTCGTGATTCTAACATCGGCTTCTTTCGGGTACTAGCAAGTTGAAGATTACTGTATATTAAAGTAAGGTGGAAAAAGGGTTGGTTCTTGACATCTAAGATTAATTTTTGAAGGAGGTTGATTTCATCATTATTGTTGAAGGCTCGATTCAGAGGTATGTTAAGACAAATTATTTCTTTCTTTTGGCATGTTCCATGTAACGAAACGTAACCGTGATATTATTTCATAAATTACTCTAATCTTAGTAGTTAGGGAATGTTCATATTATTGATTCCTATGTTAAAAATATGTCTAAATATGTTCCTAAATCCTTATTGAGGTATGTGAAAAAGATGTTGATATTCCCAATGTTAGCCGAAGGTACAAGGATATTATGTCATCCGATAAATTCAAAAAAGGTTTTATTGTCATTTATACAGTTTCATTTGCATTATATTCATGTATTACCCTGGACCCAGATGTGTTATATACACTACTATATGGTATGAATTATATATATGTAGGGGAATGGGGAAAAGGGAAAGGCGTTATATACACGTCACCACCTGCAGCTGATACAGATATCATGAAAAGGAAGATGCCCACGTGAGGCCAATATTGATGCCCTTGTGTGGCCAATATGATAATGAAATGATGCCCACAGAGGCTGTTATGGAAAGGAAGATGCCCTTGTATGGCTAATATTTATATGTATACCGCATTTGCATTGTGCATAATATTTAGGCATATGTATTAGGGCCCTCAGAGGCATTTACTGACGGTTATCCATTTTCGTCGGCTGTTGGTGTTGTTGGCTGTTTCTATCGGCTGTTGTTATCCGCTAATTTTATCGGTTGTTTCTGTTTCAAATTATTATGTGTCTCTGTGATGATATTTCTTATGCCTGACATACTCAGTACATTAGTTGTATTGACGTCCCTTTTGTCTTGGGACACTGCGTTTCATGCCCGCAGAATAAGGTAGACAGGTGACGGTTCGCGCTAGTAGGTTGCTGGTTTAGTTGACGTGGGAGCACTCTATTTGTTCTAGAGTTGCGGTCTAGTCTCGGTATGATATTATGTATATGCTTATCGATATGGCGGGGTCCTGTCCCGTCCTTGTGGTGTCATGTACTCTTTAGAGGCTTGTAGACAGTTGTCATGTGTATAGTAATTATGTATGGCTCTATCGGCTGTGATGTATATGTCAGCCAAATATTTGGTGATGGCCCTTGTGGCCATGATTGATTTCAGTTAGTTGTTAAGTATGTGAAGAATGGTGCCCGGAAGGTAAGGTCCGGTGCCTATCATGGCCCTCCGATTTGGGTCGTGATAAACTTGGTATCAGAGCATGTTTGTCCTAGGGAGTCTGCAAGCCATGTCTGGTAAAGTCTTTTTTATGGGTGTGTAACGCGCCACACTTATAAACAGGAGGCTGCAAGACATTTATGGATGGTTTCCATTCTTTCATATCATAGATCGTGCAGTAGAGCTGAGTCTTAAGGATTCGAGTTTAACTCGTACCTGTTATTGTTTCGATAGTGTCGATTACCAAAAAGACTTCAGTTAGTTCATATTTGTATCCGATAAATGAGTGACTTTTACCAGACGATTGATACGCCAGAAGGGTAGTATTACGTAAAAAGTTTTGAGATTATGAGAAGTTGTCTCACTTATATACGGAAGAGATAATGCAAGCCTGGAAAGCGAAATGGTTGTTTATTTTTAAAAAAATAGTAAAGTAAAGGAAGTACTAAGCACTTGAACACAGAAGATTGTAAGGATTCTCTCAGTAGACCTTATCGTGTTTATGATTAGCAGTGATATTGAAGTTGGATTGAGTGTAAATACGAGTAGTATGCTCTTTATTGGGACAGATCCGTCAGAGGATATGAGTAAGTTACTGCTATGGGTTGTTTGCTTCTGTGTTGGTTGACTATGGCATTTGAAATACCATCCTATACTGTTATTGGATTGCCATTTGTTGTGATTATCCTTTGATGTTTCTGGTATCTGCAACAGAGGAATGACACTACACTTTGAGCTGAACTAGTGTTGACTCTGTTGTTTTTTGCTCCTACACCTGACGTTTTAGGAGAAATGGATATTCAATTGCACTTGGAATTCTTGAGTTGGTTGTACTCTTTGATAAGCTATTGTTGGGCATGTGTTCCTGCTACTCTTGAGCAGTTGCTTCCTTTGAGATGCTAACTTTTAGACAACTGTTGTTGCTGTATACTTGAGGACACTGTTGCTACCTGCTGCTGCTGAGTTTCCATTGCAACCTAAATGATTGGTGCCTCTTGAAAGTTTTGATTGGTATATTCTTTAGAGGAATAATTGTTACACTTTAGCTGAAGCATATTGCTAATTGCTGCACTTAACTTCTGTGCCTTGGATGAAACAACTGCTGACATCTATTTGGTGTTCTTTGGTTTGTCTTTGTCTTTGAGACCTTGCTTCTGCATATCTGAGATGTGCTATTGAGTTGCTTGAGAGTGTGTGTCGCCTTTTGAGAGTAGCTGTTATCTTTTGCATAAAGTGACTGCCTTTGGTGTAGCTGACAACTATAGTTTGACATTTCATGTTAAGGGTAAAAGTTAGCTATTGTTACATTGATGAGAATAGTTGCTGGGCATTCTTATTAAAGCTTGAAGAAAACCTCATTGGGTTTGAAACTATTACATATGTTGGGAAGTTACTGCTATATTTCAGCTGCTGAACTCAACAACAGATCCTACGCCTAACTAAAGAATGGTTGTCGATTCACATATGTTGAAGTTGCTACTTGGTAAGGGTTGTTATTCTGTTTTGAAAAGAGCAGATGCTATACTTTGATCCTAAACTGATTTGAACAAATCTCTTCTACTGAACGAAAATATCACTATGCTTGGTGAAAGATCACTGATGCAAACACGATGCTACAATTGGGCAGATGGAAAATGATTTTGAGGCCATGCCCTTTCTGGAAAGGTTGTCCCTCGGTTTAGGCATTTCGGTTAAAGGAAGAAATTTTTTTTTTTTAATGACGAATAAAAGGAAGAATTACAACAAGGAGGATAAAGGTGAATGAGATTATAATTATGCAGGTTTTACAAATGTATTATTACTCCAGAACAGTGTAAGGACCAATGGTAGAGGAAGGACAATAAGAACTCCTCGGCCAAAGATGTCGATTCTCTAATGTTCAGGAAGATAATATGAGAAATATTTAAGATAAGAGACCCCCACGGCAACTTGAAATGTAAATGTAAAGGTAAGACGAATGAGCACTCGATCGACGGGAGATCTAACAATGATAAGACAAGAAAGCTTGACAAGTCATTGGATCATGTAACCCTGCTAATTGGGTCTAAACATACGAAACATCGGTTCCACAACATATGCAGTCATACATTTCAGAAAGTATGTAAACAAAAGTAACAGTGAGTAAAGCTCGAGATTAGCGCCTAAACAGGTGAAAAATAGCCAATGACGCCTATGGATATACAGTAGACATTAAAGGTATATGTCAAAGAGATAGTGGTATTATAATGAATATGAAATGTAAGGCAAATACATATGTCTATAAGCATTTATGAACTGACCAAAGGTTCTACAGGATAGATAAAGTAATGGGTTTACAGCTTAACAAGATCGACAGAATCTTTTCCCGAAGTGCCATTGACAAAAAGTCTTAGCCATGAGGCAAGTAAAGGAATTTGAACCTAAGTATAATGACCAGGTGTAGAAATAGTAGGCCAACGTCAGGTACTATAAATTCTTCAGAATCTTCCACGTATTGAATGAGGGAATA
This sequence comes from Anisodus acutangulus, assembly GCA_029783415.1. Classification (NCBI taxonomy): domain Eukaryota; kingdom Viridiplantae; phylum Streptophyta; class Magnoliopsida; order Solanales; family Solanaceae; genus Anisodus; species Anisodus acutangulus. Next base: position 49,605,297 of record CM056491.1, read on the forward strand.
AGTTAACAACTCATCTTTTAAGAGGTAGTGACGCCAAAGATTGGAATCAGGAGTAATGTTTGAGATTACGTATGTATACTAGAATATCTTAGAAGTAAGAAGAGTACGACAAGTAAGAAGATGAGTGAACAAGTATCAAAAGAAGTAAAGAAATGAAGTTGGTTATAGTTACGCGTAGTAAGAAAGTACAAAAAAAAAGATTTCCTTCAAACTATGAATGAGTGTTACCTACAATGATATGCGCACTTCAGATTCGAATGACATTGTCCATAAAGTGTTCATGATTGAGATACTACAAATATACCAGAGTTTTAGCACAATAGTTAGTAAAACAAAGTTAAGTTGACAATAGAATCATCCGCGCACAAGCGGCTTGACTAATGTGAGAACGAAGGAGAGGAGTTGACCCGAGGAAATGCATCAGTTAGCTAAGTAGGAGTCCAATTGGAGGATTCATATAGTGATAGTCCTAAGACTCAGAATACAGCAGGATCATCCCTTATACTGGAAGAAAAGGAACGTCATGATGAAGAGCCCATTTTTTAGAAGATCGGGAAAGATATTTAATAAAATAGAACCGCAACCTTCAAGTATAATGGGAGAGGGACCCCAGGTGGAAGGTCCATTTGTGTATTCCCAATGTAGCAGGATTACGAGATAAGATTATGACGGAGGTCCATTGCTCACAATATTGTATTCACCATGGATCTACTAAGATGTATCATGATCGCAAAGGTATGTATTGGTAGAATGACATGAGAAGGAACATTGCGGAGTTTGTAGCTCAGTGTCTTAATTGTCAGTAAGTAAAAGGTAGAGCACCAAAAGCCCGTCGACTTGACTCAAAACATTGAGATCCTGATGTGGAAAGGGGAAATGATTAATATGGATTTCATTACGGGTTTACCTTGCTCTTATCATAAGGTTGATTCTATTTGGGTGATGGTTGATAGACTAACCAAATCAGCTCAATTCATGGCGGTCAAAACTACCTACACAGCCGAGGACTACGTAAAGTTGTACGTTAAGGAGATTTATGCCTATTTCTATTATATATGACCGAGGTGTACAGTTCACAGCTAATTTATGGAAATCATTTTAAAAGGGTTTAGGCACTCAAGTTAATCTTAGCACACCTTTCTGCCCTCAGACAGACGGGCAGGTTGAGCGTACGATTCAAATGCTCGAAGACATGCTACAAGCTCGCATGTTGGACTTTAAGGGAAGTTGGGATAGTCATTTAAGCCTCATTGAAATTGCGTACAATAACAATTATCATGCAAGCATTAAAATGTCTCCATGCGAGGAGTTATATGGACATAGATGTAAATTTTCTATCGGATAGTTCGAAGTAGGCAAATCAGAATTATTTGGACCTGACGTAGTGCACCAAGCTATAGAGAATGTGAAGCTTATCCAAGGACAGTTGTTAACCGCTCAGAGTCGTCAAAATTCGTATTCAGATGTGTGACGGCGGGACTTAGCGTTACTTCAGGTATGAGGTGTGAAACTCGCGAAAAAGTGATAGTTCACTTGTGTTTTTGACCATTATCTCTAAACAAATTGAAAACTAAGAGATTCACATTTTAAGTCTTGTATTCTGACAGTATATATGATATTTGGCTATGAAATTAGTTGTGTCGGAGCAACGCAACCATCAACGAGTACACAAGGACCACATCCAGGAGAAATTGTGTTGGAGAAAGTTTTGAGAGGAATGAAAAAAACAGTTCATTTGTTGAAAGTAACAACGTTGTCACAGTACAGTGTAGATGGTCATCCATCAGTTTATGGATTTGGTGGACACATAAACATAGATTGCACACATTGGTGTATAGCTGGTGTTGCTGATACTTGGAATGTACTATTAAGTGCACTTCTTGATCAATTATAGATCAACAATTCTATTGTTTAAAGAGAAAAAAGGGAGGAATTAATACTAGTGTCTAGTGTTATGTTCTCTCTAATTATCCTTTTTGGGATGATAAATCATAGAGTCATCAAAAGAAAAAAGATGTATTACTGAGGTTATGTTCAAATTTATTTTGAAAAATGAGGTAGCATTTAGATTTGGAATTTTAATAGATAACTGAAATGAAGAGTTAATTTTGAAGTTTCATCTTTGCCTTTAAATCCCACAATTATAACATATATATGAATTATACATTTGCTGGCTATTTTTAATTTAAGCGATTGGATGGGCGCTATTTAAGTAATTATTTTATCTTTACACAACTCCTACCTAGTATACATAGATTATAGTACACATATAATATATAGAGCATGCATCTGCCTGGCTATTTTTAATTTAAGAAGTTGGAAGGATGGTTATTCAGATTAATTTTTTTATTTTAAAAGATACATAAATAAGAAAAAAACTATTATGAAAAATAATATAGTAATTACTTGGAAAGCTATCAATCAAAAGAATTTGTTACTCCATAATGCATCTCAAATCCAGATAATGCTCATTGACATCCAATAAAAAGCCCACACCAGTATATCAGATAAAGTTGGCCCAATTTCCAGTACATATTTGGACTCTTCAAACTTCACGACTAATGATTTCAGAGTATTGGGCCAAAGTCCAACAGTTTGAATTCCCTCATCTCTCCAATCAAATTGTTTTGAAAATTTTTAAACTAAAGTTGTAAACTTGCAAATGAATTCAGAATTTAAATTTTATGAGTTTTTACATCGATCTCAAAATACTATAATAATAACTGAAATCAAATTATTTATTTTTAAATATTTAATAGATTTCTTAACATATATATAAAATCGAAGCAAAAATTATTGGGTTCACGTCAGCATGTAAGTGGACTTCTTGATTCGCCCCTAGCGAACTAGATACACCGTACTCTCAGAACTACCAATTAAGTTTCTTCTCGCTATGTTACAAAATGGAAAGTTATCGAATTTTCCATAGAAATTTTTCGAAGATTTAAACCATGAAGACTAAGCATGAACGAGGTTCAATGAAGACAGGAAAAAGGTGACCAAAATTTATTAGCAATAATTAGCATATACTATAATTAGTAATGCGAATCAAAGAGTGGAACTAGCAACTAATGACACAAGTTATAAGTTTCCAAATCAAGTCGTCAATATACATTGAATAGATAGATAAAACAAAAATCATTAAGTGAAACTTTGCATGAAAAAATGTTTAGCTTAGAGGAGACATTTATTAATTAATTTCTATAAGCTACTATTCATCACCACTTATGCATATGAACATAAAAATCAACACATGCATGAATCCAGGGCATTAATTTTTTAATCATTTCATCTCTTCACTTTATATTGCACCACAAAAAGGACCAAAGATCCTCCATTGGTGCATTAAATTATTGATCCAATTAGAAAAATTGAACCTTTTCTCATGGTTTGTTACTCTGTATCTGTCATTGCCATTGTATCAACTTTTTTAACCATCTATTCACTTTCTCTTTTCTTGAATTCGAAAACCAAGCACTTGAATGAGGTAAGTTTAGTGAGAACAAAGGAGTGTGATATTTACAAAGGGAGTTGGGTTCTTGATGAATCATATCCTCTCTATAATCCATCAACTTGTCCCTTCATTGAGAAGTCATTTGATTGTCAAAAGAATGGACGCCCTGATAAAGATTATCTCAAGTATAGATGGCAGCCATTTGGATGTAATTTGCCAAGGTAATTGATTTTTTAAATAATTCACTTTATTGTTTCATTGGTCATAAAGGGTGTTTGGAAGGAGGAAAGCATTTTCTAAAAAATGTTTTCCAGTTTTCTTATGGTTGGTCAATATATTTTGAAAAATATTTTTTTCTAATTGAAGTAGGAAAAACAAGTTTCATAAATTGTCATCCCCACCCCAGCTCTCACTCCCACTTCCTCTTCCACCCCTATCCCCCACTCCTCCTACCCCAGCACCTTGACCCCCCCCTCCCCCACCGCTGACTCAGGTCCACTCTCATAATGTTTGCCCCAAATTATATGTAATTTCTTATTTGAGGCAATATTTTTTATTTACTTATCAAATAATAAAAAATAAATAAGAAAATTATTTATTTTCCAAGAAAATATATTTTCTTTCCTATCAAACACACCCTAAGTTAAAGATATCAATATTCTTGAATTTATAATTGCTCTTTTTTTATTCTTACAGATTTAATGGAACCGAATTAGTGTTGAAATACAAAGGGAAACGCATCTTGTTTGTTGGAGATTCACTAGGTCAAAATCAGTGGCTTTCTCTTGCATGCATGCTACATGTTGCACTACCACAAGCCAAGTATAGCCTAGATAAAATTGGAAAGCTTTATACATTCAACCTCATGGTAAGCCATATTATTTTGAATTTAACTTCTACACTAACAGTATAGAAATTTCTTTACACTATTAGTTGATGTAAATGATATTGTTTAGTAGCATTTTCAGTCACTCATGATTTATTGGTAAATTCTGATTTTAGACCCTATACGATATTTGAATAGGCACGCATTAAACTTTTAGTTATACATGTGTTATGTTAAGTTTGTATTGTTACTCTATATTTGATGGTAATGTAGTTCTATACATAGTCTAATATCACATATTTTCTACACGATGAGATCAAACACACACATTTTATTTAATTAAAGGTTAATTATACTTAGTAAATTTGAAAAACAAAAGTACTAGTTTAGGGAATAACAAAAGTACTATCAAAAGATAATTACACTTAATTGTCCATAAAAATGAGATTAGTAACTTGAAAAATAATCCTACAACATATTAAAATACACTATAGAATATAAATTATTTTCATCATCAGTGTATATAAGTTAAATCCACATTATATATTTATGTTTATTCTTTTATCCACTTCTTTTTACACATCTAGCTCTTGCAATATATGAGTTTATGGAATATTGGTCAACATGTAGGAATACAATATTTGGCTAATGTTCCTTGGGAATACACTCTTTGTTGATACTGTAACGGAGAAAGGCTCAAGGGTACTCAAGATTGATTCCATCAGTTCTGGCAATATTTTGAAAGAAGTGGATGTGTTGGTTTTTAATACATGGCACTGGTGGGATCGCAAAGGGAAAAAACAAACGTGAGATACATTTGATATACAGTAACATTTTTCATAATTTTTTTAAAAATATTTTATAGTGTTTTATTTTGTCCTACTAATTAATTATTTTAATGCAAGATTGTTTTTGCAGTTGGAATGTCATTCAAGATGGAAATATTACGTACAAAGATATGGATAGAATGGAACTTTACAAGAAAGGATTAAATACATGGGCCAAATGGGCTGATTCTAATCTTAACTCCACAAAAACAAGTGTCTTTTTTCAAGGAGTTTCTCCTGACCATGAGGGGTAACTATTTTTTTCTTTTTTCTTTTATCTAGTTTAATTTGTGGGTTAATAGCGTTTTTGATTCCTTAGTTATTGGTATGTTTTGAATTTAGTCTTTATGATATCTCACTAACTAAACTTTCAATTAGTTGAATTGTACATTTTTGGTTCCTTTGCTTATGCATATTCAAAATTTACTATAGTAATTAACCGTTCCACCATTTAATTACTCATATATGTTAAGTTTGTATGATTACTCCATATTTGAAAATATTGTATTATCAATAGTCAAATATAACCTTTTTTACTTGAGGGGACCAAAAAGACACTTTAATTATTGAAAGTTAAATGTGTTGAATTATACTCCATATGTCCCAAGTTATGTTACATTTTTTCAGCCTGATCCAAAAAATGACATCTTTCTATATTTAGCAATAATTTAATTTTAATTTCTCATTTTATCCTTAATGAGAAGTTTTATAGTCATAGAAATTGTTTAAGACGATACATTTAAAATGTCATTCGTTTTCTCTTAAATTTTGAATCCAGTCAAACATCGTCACATTAATTGGGACAGAGAGATTATATATATAATAAGGACCAAAAGCAAAATTTACCAATAACTTAGGAACCAAAAGTACTATTATACCTTAATTGGTTGTTTCCTTAATATGGTAATTATATTAATATCTTGAAATTGAAATCTTATTTTGATTATATTCAGGTGTGAAGGAAAAACAAGACCAATGCAAAGTCCAGGAAGTATACATCCAGGAGAAATAGAGTTGGAGAAAGTTTTGAAAACTATGTCAAAATTATATATTCGTTTGATCAACATAACGAGGTTGTCACAGTACAGATCAGACGGTCATCAATCCATCTATAGTGGTAATAGCATGGATTGTATCCACTGGTGTCTACCTGGAGTGCCTGATGCTTGGAATCAACTCTTTTATCACCTTCTTATTTCATAAATTTAGATATATTTTTTGTTCATTCATATTTTTAATTAACACTTTGCCTGGACATCCACAAAAAAGTTATAATAGCTCATTAGTAGACTGCAAAAGATACAAATTTGAATTAGTAAGACCAATAAGTTATGAATGAAAGACACGGCCAACTAATAGATCAAAATCCAGTAAGTTCATTAATGTTCTCATTGTCAATGAGGTAATGTTTGAATTGATAATACATGGACTTTTTAGGAATTTTAAGATTTTATGTTCAATTTTCTCTGTGTAAGAGAACTTGAACTACCTTAAATATATTCATTTCATATTGTGTAAATGGGTTAATTAAGCTCAATTTCTAAGAATTTTGTCGTATTCTTTTTACGCTATGTTATAGTATTTGCATTTTCTTTTTGTAAGTAGATGTTAAGTCACATTTTCAAACTAATTAATAGATAAAAATGAAATTTGAATTCAACTAGCTCCACACGTCGAATGACACATTATTCTCTTGAAAAATAAGTTGTCCTCAAACCTATAAAAAAATGGGTTAACTTGTTTTTCGACTAACTTATTTATAGCTCAACCGTTTTTATCCGCGTAAAATATGGACAGGTTAGATTATATATGATTCAGTTTTGCTCAATTCAGTTTTAACACGTCTAAATTTTTACCTGTCCAATACTTGTCGCCCTTAATATAAACATGACTATAGTACGCTAACTTAAACTCTATAATTAGTAATATTCGATTGTTTTCATTTTTTGTGCTTAAAACAATGAAGAGTCCTCTCATTTGCTTCCTTAAAAAGATCTGAACTTTATTTAAGTGGAGGTATGAATCTGATTTTGACATTGGCAGACAAGTGCGTGCCATTATATTGCCAGCTAATAAGTTTAAAAAATGTTTCTCTTTATCAATGTCGTCTCTCTCAGAATCTCCCTCAACGGTTTAAGTTATTGAATTAGTTTGTAAAATTTGGAGGTCTAAAATTGAACAGAGACATGTTCGTGAAAGAGAATAATTATTGGTGAAACATTATCTCTCAAGTTAGAAAAGTTTTTTTTTGTTTTGTTTTGAAAAGTAAGAAAGTTAATTTGTAGTATACTAGACCTTGTTGAATTCCGAAGGAAATTACTTATAATTCCTAAAGACTAGTAAGTCGTTGAGCGTTGTCACGCGTATCCTTTTAGATTTGTAGTCATAGTATTACTCTTGTAGTTTTTCATCTTTTTGTACATTAATTAGCGTATGATTTGTGTTAGTTACGTTATTGTTCTTTTTTTCATACTATTTTGTCATGCTTTACGTAGTATTTGTCATGACTGCTTTTATGTCTGTTATTTCTTTTTTCGGATTGATTTGGTTTACTCTTTTTTTTCAACTGAGCGTCTTTCATAAATAGTCTCTCCACCTCCCAATGTAGGGGTAAGATCTGCATACACTCTACCCTTATTCAGACCCACTTGTGAAATTATACTGGATATGTTGTTGAAAATTATATTTCATAGCAAAACCTTTTTTCTTCGATTCCATTTTCTTATTTTTCTAACATTAAAATGAAACAATTTTTAAATTGACCTCTTATTTTTTATTAGGAAACTATAGAATCTTATCTTATCAATGACACAAAGAATCCCACGTCGTCGAATTATAATTAATTATTCACAAACATAACCATATTTTATAAAAAAAATTGACTAGTTTAAGTCAAAATAAAAGTACCAAATGTGGTAAAATAAGAGTGAAATATAAAAATACTGAACAAAAAATAGAGACAAGAAATATGAGAATTAATGCCTTTATTATTTATTTCTTCTGTGTTTATAAAAGGATGAAAA